>CM056575.1:151841526-152441526 GCA_029721435.1 Gymnothorax reevesii
TTCCTCTCTCCCCGAGCAGACGACGCATCTGAAATATTCACCTGTTCCGCCGCTGCGGGGAGAGGAAGAGAGGATTAATGGAGGAGGAGAAATGTGGGAGAGCCCCTCCCCCTCCCCCGCCCCGCCCCACCCCGCTCAACTGGTGACAGATCTGAATCGCTGACACCAGCTACATTAGCATCACAATGCATCATGGGAAGGGGAATTTTTCTGTTCGAGGGTATCGGAGCTTTAGTGTTGCCACAGTCGCCAAGTCCTGCCAGTGTCCATGGCCAAAGCCAAAAAGATAACAATAGGTCATCGTCAACTAAAATTTTCATAATTGTACTTTAAACGACTTAAAATTTAATTTCTGTTTCTGTTTTGCGACATGACAAAGAAGAGTCACCAAATGCAGTGAGATATTGTGACTCATTGCTAGACCATACCTCTGCGGTGAGGAAACGTTGTTAAGCAAGATACAAATCCAGTCAATATTTTCTGCCCAAGAGATAAACGTCTCAAGACTCATGATTAAAATGTTATTTTTCTCTGTTCCCCAGTGGTGAATCCCTTGATAATGTAATTTGCTGATTACAGTTCCCGAACCTGCAGCGAGGCGAGTGCAGAATTAACCCAATCACACGATCGAGTCTGTCGAGTTGAGACCCAGCTCACACCGAGAAGAAAGAGAGAAAGAAACAGCAGGGCTTTCATTGTTTGACTGTACATCATCCCCTGTCAAATACATCATACAAATATATCACATATATCAAACACTCACACGAGGGAGAAAGAAAGAGCTTTCACCGCTTCACTGTACATCATCCCTTATCACATACGCATACATCATACAAGTATATCATACATATCAAACACTCACATAGGGAAGAGACACGGAGCTTTCACCGCTTCACTGTACATCATCCCTTATCACATACACATACATCATACAAGTATATCACACATATCAAACACTCACATAGGGAAGAGACACGGAGCTTTCACCGCTTCACTGTACATCATCCCTTATCACATACATCATACAAGTATATCACACATATCAAACACTCACATAGGGAAGAGACACAAATCTTTCACTGCTTCACTGTACAGAATCCATTATCACATACACATACATCATACACGTGCATCACTCATAAATCAAACAACCATGCAGGGAGGAGAGAGAGGGATTTCACTGCTTGACTGTGGGAGCATCATGTGCACC
This sequence comes from Gymnothorax reevesii, assembly GCA_029721435.1. Classification (NCBI taxonomy): domain Eukaryota; kingdom Metazoa; phylum Chordata; class Actinopteri; order Anguilliformes; family Muraenidae; genus Gymnothorax; species Gymnothorax reevesii. Next base: position 151,842,737 of record CM056575.1, read on the forward strand.
ATTCACCAACAGACATGCAAACATCATACCCATGTGACACATATCAAACACTGACACTGGGAGGAGAGCGATAACCGTTCACTTTTTATATGATTCCATTGACACTAATGGGTGAAACACTCCAATTTTTTGACAGCTAAGACTTTATAGGTACATGCAAGAAACAATAGCAAAAAGTAAAAAAAAAGTCCAAGTTTCATGAAGTGTTTACTTGATGCATTTACATACACTACAGGCCAAAAGTTTGGGGCCACCCTCAGATTATTAAAAGAAAAAAAACATACATCAACTGTTTTTTTTCTCTCCTTTTTTGCACATGAATTGACCTCAGTGCAAAAAATATAGAAAGCCAATAGGTTTTGGGTGAATTCCAGACCCAAGACTACATTTTAAAGCTGTCTGGACTGATTGATCACTGACCACAATGTTTTATAATCGAGTTCCAATACCTTTGTGTTACATGATTTTATATCACTAGGACGTGAACTATTTTATGTGAGAAGAAGGCATGCTGTATAAATGCCTTCCCCAAAACCAATGGGGTCACATTGCATTTGGTGCACCATTAAAAATCTGAGGTGGCCCCAAACATTCAGCCTGTAGAGTCTGTCGTGCATGCATGATGACACACAAGCAGATCTGAGCACACACACACACAAGCGCGCACACACAAGCGCGCACACACACACACTCACACACACTGAATCACTCTGATCTGGCTGACAGGATAAACACCCTCGTGGCGGAGGGAGAAGTGCGGCCTGGGGTTTACAGGTGTGAATCCAGCAGGTGAGTGATGATGGCTGAGTGGGTGAAATTAATCATTAGAGGCGGGGGGCCTCAGCCCTCCTACTAATATCACCCCCCCAGCCCAGCCCCCACGTCACGGATTTATACACAGATCCGCTCAGAAGTTCCAAATCGCTGAAATTTCTTTTTAGTTTTTATGAAAAGAAAATGACATTTTTGTTCACTGAGGAAAAACCATGAAGTGGATCGAGTAATTACAGCCTTGAAATTGAAATAATGTTATAAATGGAGGGTTTGACAGCAGGAGGAGAAAGGCTGTTTTGAGAAAACCGATGAAATTTGCTTTCAAAAGCATATAATTTCTCCACAGAACTGGATATGTGTTTGTCTACTATTAGTGTCACAGTTAATCCCCCGGTCATTGTTACGAAAATGTTATCCTGCTTCAAGAAACATTCACATTTCCATAAATTTGGGTTGAGTTGGTGGACTATTATTGTTGTTATTGTTATAATTATTATTACTGTTGTTATTATAATAATTATTATTATTATTTCCCTTTTTCTTTGTTGCTTACTGAGTCTCTGGAGCAGCGGGTCCAGATTTCACTTCACTGACTGGACCTTCCTGAGGATGTGGGCTGTTCCCAAAAGCCTCATTTTTTTAAGCTCGTTGATGCTGGCTGTGCCTGGGACTCTGTCAACACACTTTTCTATCCCATAATTTCCATTCTACTTCTTCTTCTTCTAATTATTATTATTATTATTATTATTATTATATAATTTTGTGTGTGGGGGGGTTAGCAGTTAGCGGTTAAGCCAAGATTACTTATGACTCCAAATGGAGGATCTATAGAGGATCTCCAATGACTGTGCCCGGGACATCAGATTTATGCAAAAAGAGTAGTAACATAAGGCTGTTCAGTTACCGTCGTTACCTCTGTGTTTTGACACAGTGAACTGCGTCACCCTGTCTGTCCTCATACAGAAGAGTAAATCTGATGTGTTGGTATATGGTCACTCACTCACATCATATTAAGGGTCGCAGAAGCTGAAATAATCTTCCCCCCCTGTTGTCTTATTTTCGATTATTGCCATGTGGAGCCGCTTTCACACCGGACACGAAACAAATTTTTCGCACGACAAATTACATTCAAAGTCAATGCCAAGACGCGAAAACACGCGAATTCGCGTCTTTGCATTGATTTTGAATGTAATTTGTCACCCAAAAAATTTGTTTCGCGTCCAGTGCAAAAGTGGCTTAAAGTGGCTCAATCAGTGGTGAAGTTGCCTCACAGCAAGACGGCTGTGAGCTCGAATCAGTGTCAAAATGTATTGCGCAAGCAAATGTATAAAATGTATGTTTCATAATGTAATTTATCCAAATGAAAGCATTTTTAATAAATCCAAATAAATTATATTATAAAATGGGGGATAGAGTTCAAGTAAGTTAATTTTTTTGATATTTTTATCATTGCCATCCTTACATTCCATGTGAAGTTAATTTCCATTGTTACTGTTGCCAACTGGTGGTCTGTTAGTCATTTTGTAATTATTAATTTCTTAATCATCATAAGCTTATAAATTGGCCTTGATTATTCAGTAAATAAACTGTTTGATGAGGCAATTTTACATAGGAGCAGGCTGAAAACAATAATGAATTGAAAGGTGAGAGGCTTCAATACCTCTGACGGTGCCACAGTGAGTCTTTCAGACAGTGTGGGTGTGAGCGGAGCGAAGGGGATTAATCCTCTAGGGGCCAAACAACAGACTTCCTCCCGACTTCATCTTCCCAGATTCAAGTTAGAATCACACACCCCAATGAGGGCTTTATTCAGCAACACTACAGTCGCCAGTCAATGACCCATGGCTAATGCCATGAACAAACAAAAAAAAGTTGAGAACGGACGTTGATGGAATTCCAGCCTCCAACTCATCAATCATTTGTCAGTGGTACTCTGTACAAGCACATGTTGGGTTTCCTCCGCACTCATTATGTGTGAGCGAGTTTTCAAACTGCGAGGGAAAAAATGCCGTGGCTCACCTGTTTCTGCAAAGAACCACAAACTTTCTGATTGCGCCATTAGGTGTGCACAGGCATGCTTGCACATGGCTCACTGTTTGGACATTACAAATTCTGGTAGGATTGGTGATGCCAGATGTTTTTTTTTTTTTAACATGTCAGTCTTTTGTGAGTATTTAATTTGAAATAAATCCTGAATTAACATGAATAAGCATGATTCATATAATATATCATGATGGATTGGGAAAAACTAAAATGAGCTGATATTTTCTATGTAATAAAGAAAAAGAAAGTGTTTTTTTTTACAGTCCAGCAGTAACAGTGGCAGACATACCCTTCTCTATGCAGCAGAGTATAAAAAAGTCCATCTTTACATGCTGGTATCAAATAATGAGACTTGGAATCAAATTTTTATTTAGCTCTTTCTTTAATTCTTTAGTTTATTTAGTCTCTTTCAATTTTAATTGTCTTACATTACAGTGTGGTTGATGTGTAAATTCTTGTTATAGCAGTACATTGCATATAAATATAAATACTGAGAAGGCTGAGACAGACTCGCTTTTCATAAGCGTGTTTTTTCAGAAGTATAGGCCGATGGACAATACTCCCCTCTGCTACTCCGAGACAGGAGTTTATCTGAGCATGCTCAGAACAGAAAGGGTTATGACGGAAAGCAGCGGTACGGCAGTGACGGGTGGGGGAGGGAGGTAGGGGGAGAGGAACTCAGTGAAGGTCTGGAGCAAATTAAATCCCCTGAAGCTGAAGCTGACTCATCATTAATAGAAACTCAGGGAATAACTCCAGGAAAATGACAACCATGCTGTGCTGCACATGCTCAGGAACGGCACTGCATGGGTGACACCTTAGAGCCGAACTTCTGTATATACTAAACTGTATCAAACAGTGGCTATCATTGTGCATGTATTCCGCAGACAGGATGCTGTATCTACTGTATCTGTGCACTGTACTGCACTCTTATACAAAAGCACGGCTCATGTGGGAGATAAGGAGCATAATGATAAAGGTTTGTATTGAACATTAGATGAAAACATGACTGAAACAGTACTTCAGTCTCTGCTGGAGAGGAAAAAAAACATGGCTGGGGAAACCAGGTGGAAACGAGAAGGGAGCCCAGGGTTGTCTGCTGGTATGGGGTCGGTCTTTAGGTCACGTGTTACAGCCGGCTTCTCTCTCTGTTCAGGGAAGAGGCACAAAAAGGATTAGGCCGGGGAGAGCTCAGCTGCCGCGCTGCCGGACTGTAGAAACACTGCCACAGATTACAATGGGCAGCAGCTGTGCCTCTGCTCCAGGACTTGGCGATGAGCTGCTGGGAGAACAGCAGATTCACGGCACTCTCTGTTTGAGAGCAGGGCCAACGATGTTCAACCGCCGACTTTGACAACGGCAGCTGTCCGGGGGCTGAACTGCGGACTCAAACAGTGAGCGCTGTCCTAGGTTCTGAATTCGCGACTTTGACAGCGACCACTGTCTGAGGCGCTGAACAGCGGACTCAGACGGTAACCGCTGTCCGTGGTACTGAACTTCCGATTCACCGCTGTCCATGGTGCTGATATGCAAACTCTGATTGCGGCCGTTGCTCGCGTTTCTGAACTCCTGACTCGGCGGCTCAATAATGGTCGACACCTGCGACTCTGAAAAGTTGACAGTGAGCGCAGCCGCTGTCCGTGGTGCTGAACTTGTTGCCAATATTCAGAAGTTGAAGATGAAAGACAACAGGGTTCCTAAGGTCGGGGTTCTTAACACATAATATCCATGTAAATAGCTGTACAGTTACATTATGCACAATTTTTCAGTTTTGAAGCCTGCTTTTCCAACACCATTAACTATTCATTTGATTGTATTTACCCTTTAATTACAGCTCACAAGTGGCTCTTCAATATGCTTTCAACTGTGAGCATCACAGACCTTTAAATACTAACAAAGCTCACTGTATATACAGTATATTTTAAGCTCCAAGTACAGATTTTGAAACTTTATTGCTGAATGGTTACCATAGGGACAGGATGGAAAGACCAGGACAAGGAAGAAGATCCAGTGACACACTTTCTCATTTCCATCGCAAAGCTAAAGCCTCGACTCAATCTCAATCCCTCAAAAATGCATAACTTTGAGTAATGAATCTCGCTCCACAAGTCTCACTTTTTCTGTGCCTCAGCGAGGTCAGCGTTTTCTGGAAATGAATTGGAAAAGAACATCTTCCACAAGAATCTGAAGCATTTCAGACTTTCTGTCGCAAGCTCTCGGTAATTAAGGACAGAGTGCACATGACTTTCATCTCACTGGGGCTTAGGCCCTTTTTGTGGTTTTATAATGAAGAGGGGCTGGAGATGGTAAGAATAAGGTTCTGATTTATGTTTTAGAAAGTGCAGCAGGATATTTACAGGTATAAATTAGCCTGAGGCACTTCCTGTTTCCCGGGCAGCTCTGATTGGCCATTTTTGGCAATGCAGGCTTGGAATAGCCATTTCGCTTTTTACAGCCCCAATTCCAAAATGGTTGGGATGAAGTGTAAATTGTTAATAAAATGCATATCTTTCAGATCACATGAGCCAATATGTTATTTACAATAGAAAATAGATTAAATTTCAAATGTTGAAACTGAGACATTTTCCATTTGTATCCACAAAATGAGCTCATTTTAAATTTTCTGGCTGAAACAGATCTCAAAAAAGTTGAGGCACAGGCAAAAAAGGGCTAAAAAAGCTATTTATATTTAAGAGAATCGGCTGAAAGAACATTTAGCAAGTAATAAAGTTAACTAGCATCAGGTGTGTAACATGATTGGCTATTAAAGGGATGTCTTAGAGAGGCTGAGTATCTCAGAAGTAAAGATGGCCAGAGGCTCTCCAACCTGTGAGGGCTTGCGTAAGAAAATTGTAGAATTCTTTATAAACAATGTTTGTCAACATCAAATTGCAAAGGCTTTGAAGGTCTCATCATCGACAGTGAATAACATCATCAAAAGATTCAGAGAAACTGGAAAAATCTCTGTGCATAACGGACAAGGCCGAAGACCTTTACTGGATGCCCGTGATCTTTGGGCCCTCAGAGGCCACTGCATCACTCACCAGCATGATTCTGTCATTGACATTACTAAATGGGCCCAGGAGTACTTCAAGAAACTATTGTCTATAAACACAGTCTGCCGTGCCATCCACAGATGCCACATAAAACTCTATCATGCAAAAAGGAATCCATTGTTGAGCATGATCCAGAAGCGCCGCCGTGTTCTGTGGGCCAAGGCTCATTTAAAATGGACTGCATCAAAGTGGCAAAGTCTCCTGTGGTCAGACGAGTCCAAATTTGACATTCTTGTTGGAAATCATGGGCGTTGTGTCCTCAGGGCTAAAAAGGAGACAGACCACCCCTCCTGTTATCAGTGTTCAGTTCAAAAGCCAGCATCTCTGATGGTATGGGAATGCATTAGTGCATATGGTGTGGGACACTTGAATCTTTTAAAAAGCACCACAAATGTTGAAAGGTATATGAAAGATTTAGAGCAACATATGCTCTCCTCCAGACGACATCTATTCCAGGGAAGGCCTTGTGTATTTCAGCAGGACAATGCAAAACCACATACTGCAGCTATTACAACAGCATGGCTTCGTAGTAGAAGAGTCTGTGTGCTGAACTGGCCTGCCTGCAGTCCTGATCTTTCACCGATTGAGAACATTTGGTGCATAATTAAACAAAAAGTCCGTCAAAGGAGACCCAAAACTCTCCAGCAGCTGAAAGCCTGCATTAAACAAGAGTGGGACCAAATTCAAGTTACAAAACTCAATAAACTTGTCTCCTTAATGCCCAGACGCCTCCGCTCTGTACCTACATTATAATAGCCGAGTGGCCTCTGTGTGCATGTGTGTCCGGCCACTCAGTGCTATACTCCGCCGGGCACATGCCTGCAGCATAACGTGAGCGATGCTATTATAATATAGACATGCAGGGGGGGATACCGGTGGATTTGGCAATTTGGCTCCGTCTTGCAGGCGACTGTGTCCAGCCAATCAGAGCAGATTCCACCAGGCACGTAACTGCAGCATAGCGGGAGCGACACTGTTTGGTTCTGTCTTGCAGGCGACTGTGTACGGCCAATCAGAGCAGATTCCACCAGGCACGTATCTGCAGCATAGCGGGAGCGACACTGTTTGGTTCTGTCTTGCAAGTGACTGTGTCCAGCCAATCAGTGCTAGACTCTGCCGGGCACGTGCCCATAGGATAACGAGTGACGCTTTTATAATATTGACATGCAGGGGAGTTCCCCCTTTGTCCTCCTCTGGGGATTCCCCCTGTCTGCCCTCTCCTGGGGAGTCCCCCTTTTGAACCCAAGCCAATTAATCCACAGGAGTTCCGAATCTTAGAAAACAGAAGCCGCGCCGCAAAGGAAAGTTCAGCATAACGTGAGCCATGCCATTTTGCTCCATCATGCAGGCCACTGCATGTTCCACCGAGCATGGAATGTCAGCGCAGAGTGACAGCCACCTTGGTGTTTATGGAAACACCATAGCAACGTGATGACATCATAGAGTTGCGTGGGATGACATCATGCTGTATGCATTTATGTAACTTCAAACAATACTGTATGAAGTTACATAAAATAGAACCCGTGGTTCCCCAAGGGCAGAGTGCAAAAAAAAGAAGAGGGGATGCAACAACATGGTAAACAGGCCCCTGTCCCAACTTTTTTGAGACCTGTAGCAGCCATGAAATTTGAAATGAGCTCATTCTGTGGATAAAATTGTACAGTTTCTCAGTTTCAACACTTGCCATGTTATCTCTGTTCTATTTTGAATAAAGTACTGGCTGGTGTGATTTGAAAGTCATAGCGTTTTGAATTTATTCACAATTGACACTTTGTCCCAACTATTATGGAATTGAGGTTGTACTAAGATTTTCTTGCTTACAGTCTAATCAACTGTAAGTCAGTTTGGATATAAGGATTAGCTAATAACGGTAACGATTCACACATTTCTGTTCAAGCAAAAATATTCACCTTAACCTTAAACTCTTGAGTTTGAATTGAGCCCCAGGAGTTTGGGCTCATTCTAAAATGCACAAGTGCTGCAACGATTGCCGCGGCAACCCGCCATCATAACAGCATAGCAAAGCAAGTAACTCTCGCCACGGCACGACAACAGACTCTTTAATGCTTTTGTCGTGTTCTTTCGAGATTACATTTACATATTTCCCTGAGCGTGACAGCGCTTTGTTGGGAAAAAGTAGTGCAGAAAACTCATTATGGTTTACAAGACTTGTCAGGCCATAAACGGCGCAATATTGTCTGAAATTGATTTCGTTAAACGAGTAAGTGGAACACGCCAAGCACTTAAATTGAACAAGATTAACATAAGAGATTGAAAATAGGAAGCAATTTTCTGCGCCTAAACAAGAAAGACTCAAGGCCCGTGAATCAGTCGAGGGAAAGATTTCTGCTGTTTACTGTTACACATATAATAACCCTGTCCTTTCTTTTTATTACCGGGCTCTTCTTCCAAACTGAAACAACCGAGTAACAAAATTTAATTATATTGTCACTCCACAGCAAACTATTTTTGTGATTTTCCCTCGTAGTAGCCATAGAAAAAGTTCAGATGTGATTGAGTTGGACTCTGTCCAAGGGGAAACAGTTGACAGATTTGATTGACAAAGTCTCCAACCAATAGACTGATTAATTAAGCCCCGGTCACAGGGAACCAATTTATCAGGGCTACAGCCAATGGACTGTGTTGATTAACTCAGGCCCAGGGCACCTGGAGCAGCTGGGAAGAGTCGATCGACTCAGTCTCCAGCCAATGGACACCGTTGGTCGACTAGGCCTTTCGTCAAGAGGAACCAATGTACGGAATTAATTTTTTACTTTAATTTATAGTAGTCAGAACCGCTGAAGATCTTGGGAAAAATAGTTTTTTCAAATTTAAACTGCAGTGCTCTGAAATATTGTGAGGACCACACAGGGGCCATAGGGTTACGCGGTCTGTACCGCATTCATGTGTACTGTGCAGGACTTAATTTGACAATGAGCCATTCAGTGTCCACAAATACAATATAAACAAGTGAGTGAAAAGAAAGCATAAAGACATGAAGAGTTGAGTGGGCCACGATCGTTTTTACGTCATGTTACCTGTTTTCACTTCTCCTGCATGTGCAATTTCTGATTCATTCCCCACTTAGAGTTGGGACGGACACACAGTGACTCTTCCCTCCCACAGGAAGGTAATGAATCACATGACTGCGGCTCCCGGAGGAGTTTATTAGAATACAAGAGTCCACTCGTCCCTCTACCCCTGGCTTACAGACGCTTACTTACCTACACTGTTTTAAACTCCCACCTTTTGTTGCCAGTTAATTTAACTGGGAACTCTTTTTCTAGTTCTTTGAACTGTTATTTTACAATAAGAATTACAACAGCTCTGTGTAAGTTTAGTGTAAACTGGCAAAAAAAGGCGCAACTTTATAACAGTGTAAGAGCAGGGGGTATAATGAACGCACTTTAACTGCTTCATTCACAGATGAAGACCACAATGTCAAAATGATCAGAGTCACATTTTCACGTTGTGGAGAAATTATGAATGAAAAATTCAAAACAATCTTAGAGACAAAGCACTGAAAAAAAATATGAAAAAAATATAAAATATATCAAATATTATAGTAATATATAATATATAAAGTATACAAAAATGGAAAATTTTGACCCTGAATGTTTTTCCTTTGTGGTCTTCAAATATGATGTTGCTTGGCTGGACGTTCAAACACTGATGCAGCAGTCACCACTGATAACACCTGAGGTCTAGAACAGTGACCTCTGAATGCTTACAAAAACATTATGAAAAATGTTCTCCTCAAAAGCATAGTTCTAGAAAAGTGGACCATCATTAAAAATAATGAAAATATTATACTTTAAAGGGTGGTGTAGCTCGGTGGATAGCACTGCCGCCTCCTTGCAATGAAGTTGTGGGTTTGAATCCAGCCTAGGGCCGTTCTTTTTGGAGTTTGCATGTTCTCCCTGTGTTTGCGTGGCGGTTTCCCCGCTAACGAAGACTGTAAATTGCTGACAGGTATGAGATAATGAGTTAACGTCGTGTGCACGCTGCGATGAATCGGTGAATTATCTAGGGAGTGCGCCTGCCTTTCTCGCATTGCATGCTGGGATAGGCCCCAGCCCCACAGAGACCCTTGCTGTGTCCGAAATGGCTCACTACTCACCATAAAGTGCAGTATATAGTGTGTTCGCCATTTTATAGTGCTCTCCGAATTGTTAGTAAGTGAGTATATTATCCCCAATACAGTGAACTCATTACATCCACAATTCACAGGGCAATGTAGTGACCAACTGCTGGTCACTAACCCAGCAAAGTGTCCCATCATGCATTGCACACAAACCAATGAGGAGCAAGATGATGTCATTAACGGCGCCGACAAAACAAGCCGAGTAGCGTCGGAAAGCCTTTCTTCCTTCTGCCCGTGAGCTCACTGCATAGTCACCTACATATGAGTCCCCTTACAGTGAGCAGGGAATAGTGAGCGAGTGAGTAATTTAGGACACAGCCCATGACCAGGAATAGATGCTGCCTTTACCCTAATCTCTACATCTCTCACTAAATAGCCCAGAGCGCCTTTCAGCTGAATCTCAGACGAGCTGTTAACAAAGGTGTCATGGAGCCAGCTGTTTCATGATCTGTTTACCATGACTTCAGGAAACATGTTATGCATTTAACATGTGTGAAAACAAATCCTGATTAACGTCATCCAAACATCATTTGGCGATTGGCTCTGATTAATTAAGTTAAGGCAACCAGCCTGGGAATGTCATTAGCCGCGGTGCTAGCAGTAGCATTCGACAGCAAATCAACAGAGAAAAAAATCATCACACTGCCTTAGTATTATAGAGACATTCGCTGTTTTATTATCTTCGATAGTTGTTGGACAGATAACGGTTTCCGTGCTCGCCTACTTCCATTGAAACTGCGTGATTATTATTTCTCGAATGAGAACCACCCAAAAGCGCGGATGTGTCAGCTGAGGAGGGGGTGTGTTCCCCTTCAATCAGCGATAAGCATGAGAAAGTAGAGATGAAAAAACACGAGTTTGAAAAATTAAAAAAATAAAACACAGAAAACCATAAGATCAAAGATGAAAGAATTCCCCATCTCATGGCAGCAGAACGAGAAGTAAAATAGGTTAAAAAAAACTTTAAAAATGCAGTGGAAAGCCTTGCTTTGATCACAGATCAGCCAGGGAGTTTAGACACAAGTCCAATATTCTCTGCACTCAATGTTGCAGGGTTGCGAGAGAGAGAGAGAGGGAGGGAGAGAGAGAGAGAGAGGGAGAGAGAGAGAGAGAGAGAGAGAGAGGGAGAGAGAGAATTTTGAATTAAATCCCTTTGATTATATGTTGTCTTCAAATTAAATGGTTTGGCTTATTTTAGGTAGGTTTAACAAACCAGCATTTTAGAACATATGTACATGTATATTACAGTGGTACTATAACTAAACCTTGATTTCAATTCAAACAATTCTCTACCAGTCAAGTCAGGTTTGATAGTCTTATAGACAGGGTTTTTTCATGGGTATGAACAGAGAGAGTGTCTGTGTATGTGTACAGGTGTCTGTGTTCACATCACTGCTCAGGGTTTGTCTGTCTGTGCGTTTGTGTAAGTACACACCAGAGCACTTCAGATCACTGTGTCAAGGTTTCTATGTGAGGATCATGTGATCTGAGAGACAGAGAGAGAGAGAGAGAGAGAGAGAGAGAGAGGAGTGACAAAGCTCTATTTTTCATTGCCTTTTTCATCATGAAATCATGAGCAGCAGGATGTTTCTGTTGGGCACTGGCCATCCCTCTCACACATCGCCGTTTTCCAGAACATTCTGCACAGGCATTCTGTCTGCTGCCTCTCCACACAGGAACAACCTCTCAGCACCACCTGTGGTGTTAATGAATGTTTCCTCTCCCCATGTGCATCTTTACACTTCCTGTTTCCTCAACGTACCATAATTCATTGGACGGTGACACAAATTTCGCTATCTTAGTTCCGTTGGCCGAGTCAAGTACTGCATCAGAATCCAGTTGAACGTGCATTTTACCCACTAAAGAGGAAACTAAAGGCAAAAAGTCCCTGAAAGAAGCAGGAAGTGAAGATGCTGCAGTGAAGGCCTGGCAGAGCATCACCAGGGAACAGACCCACAGTCTGCTGATGTCTGTGTGTCACAGACGTACAGCACTCACTGCATGCAAAAGGATATATGACCAGATACAAAAATTCTCACTTCATTGTACATTACGTTATATTGACCAATTGTTTTATGATTTTCCCATAAATTGGAGGGACAAAAGTACCAAAGTTGCTGTTATTTCTAAACCGTTCATGAAGTATTGATGAAAAAGCAGCCCGAAACAAGTGTCTCCCACTAACATGGCAATATCCCCCGCCGCCTCAATTTTATGTGTCCGTACGGACGGAGCCCAATGCTACACAGTAAAAATCATAGTGTCAATTTTACTCTTTAAGAGTTGAATTTAACTCTCTGTCAGATAACATTTGGTCCCACTCAAAATCAGTGTAAATTTTACTCTACAGCCAGTGTAAGATTTTTATAGTTAATTTTACTCTATTTTGTGTCAAAATTAACAATGAGGTGTGTAAAAATATTTGACACAATAGGGAATCATCACCCTGCAGAGTAGATTTCGTCCTTGTGTGGAAGTGGGAATTGACTCTCACTTTTGACACTTCCATTTAGACGATTTCACTCTGCATAGTGCTATAACTACTCTATCCAGAGGAAAATGGGTTTACTCTGGAATATTGACACTCCAATTTTTACTGTGTATATCCCCCACTTCGCGCTAATCGTGCGGCAGGGGATAATTAAAGCTTCAACACCACTTCAAGCTCATCATCTGTGTACCCTTTCCGGAAGTGAACAAATACAGAACGAAGATACCCAACAAATGATGGTTTTCACATTTTTTTTTCCAGTGCAAAAAAGTCAAACACAGAGGCGAGGAGCGGCGTATATGTGTTTTCTCTGACCCGATTTCCTGGACAGCGGTGAGAGAATTGTGCCGATGCATCTCAAATGGGCGGGATGCGGCGACGAGGATTCCGGCCGGTGTATCCTTACATCTTAACGAAGCGAAATCGCCCATCAGACCTGGAGTGGAGCCACACCAAGGCCACGGCGCAGCGAGTTTATTTAAACGCCCACAGTCCTCACAGTCCCTCCGACTCTCTCCAGCACCTTTAGGCGAATTGCAGTGACTTTGTGATGATCCTGAACTCTTGTCACTCCAACTGATCAATCTAAGGTCGAGAAATTCCAGAAGGTTCCAGCATTCCTTTTTAACGCTTTTATACACAGCTCATGATTTTGGCCAACTGATGCATGCATACACACCTTATTATTCATTCTTTATTTTTTTTTTTATTTCCTCAGCTCCTAACTATTTGTCAGAAAACATTTTCAATGAGTTTCCAGGGTCAGAATGTCCAATTGGTTGAAAGTCATTGCTAATGTAAGATTTCCTCTAAACATTGGAATTTGCCTGTTGGTAACATTCTGAAAATGTGTGTGCAGCACTGTGCAGCCTAATCTGTGTCACATAAGGGACAGTCTGTGGGGACCTGAGGAATGTAGGGACACTGTTTTTAAAGGGTTACGCTGACAGCACTGGCTGCGCCCGGCTGAATTATCCACAGCATCAGCAGATTATTTGCTCTATGTTTGTGTCCCTCTGAGTTGATTCCCACAGTAATTCTTCGTTTGGTTCTCTGTGTAGGGAAAAGCAGTGGCAGAGATGTGGAAGGTTCCTCTCTGCTACATGAGAACTGACAGACGCAGAGATTAGATAAGAGTCTCATATTAAAGACCAAAACGCTGTGTTCTCATCACGTGTGCTAGATCTGGAGCTGCTTACAGATATACATGTGGACACCTATACCGCCCCACCGCCACACAAAAATGCACCCACTCCCAGACACACACACACACACACACACGCACACACACACACACACACACCCAGACACACACACACACACACACGCACACACACACACACTCACACCCAGACACACACACACACACACACACACACACACAGTGCTATTAATACACAGAAATGCACTCACACACAGACACACATACATGTTCCCACACACACATACACACACACACACACACACACACACACACACACGCACGCACGCGCACTAACGCACAGGCAGACACACACACACACACACACACACACAAAATATGCCCACACACACACGCAAACACATACACACACACGCACACACACGCACACACACACACACACAAACACACACCACAGATTTCTCAGCAAAGCTGTCAGAGATTTGCCCACACCAAGTAAAATGAATAACACATCAGCAGCACCGCTTCCAGAAGGCAGGCCGGTGAACTGCTAGATGGAATTTGTTTTGCAAAAATAATCCTGTAAAAATGAAACAGAGGGAGAACAGAGATGTGTGTTTTATTTCTCTTTGGAGGGAGAGATGCACAGCACTGGATCCCAGCCCTGACAATAATGAGAGATAAGAAAAATCACACCAGGCCCATATTTACCCAAACACATGATCCACAGGGTAACCCCAGCCCCAGCTCCCCTCTTTAAAGAACAAACACGGCCATATTGTGCTGAGAACTCACATGACCTTACATCTCCTCTCCACTGCACTGCGCAGTTATTGTCCTCTTAACTGGGAAAACCTCTCATTGATTTACTATTCCACTCATTCTGATGTTTACCACATTTTTTTTGGGTGAACTAACTAAGCAACAGCGACCAGTTTCAGAAAAATCAGTTTTGCTGTGCTCAAATCTGAGCAAAAAAACAAATAATGACATCAGAAATCTCGCTAGAAACAGGAGACCAGATCTAAATGGAAAATAATATCCATCGCTTTTCTCTCCTTATATAAATCTAGTCATACAGCGCATCCATTAGCATCGACATCAGTTTTATGCCATGAGAAATTAATTACGATTATGCTCATGTTTAATGAGCTGAGAACAGCGACTGTGTTCTGGTTATGAGATCGCATCGATGTTCCGCAAAGCCGCTGTAGGGCTCCTTCCACAGCTAAACATTGATGAATTAATGTACTCTAAGAAGGGAAAGTTATGTACAATGCTTGTTAGTTAGTTAGTTTGTTTGTTTGTTTGTTGAAGTTGTCAGTGTTCTAACACTCTAGCAACCAACAGTGACTATGACATCATTAGAATTTCGGGTAAAGAACATTCTCATCAGGCACTTGTGACATCACAGTGGTGAAGGATTGATGACAAAAGATGAAAGAACCAATGGGGGCTGAACACACAGACATGCCATGGATCAGAAATGGACATTTTAGGGGTTAGACCCTAAAACTCCCGCCATGTTCTCCCTTCAACCATCAGCTCAGCCAGCTGAGGTTACAAGAGTTAAACCATCTGGCTGAAGGGTTGCTCAATTAAAGGTGGTTGGAACAAAACCCTGGAGTGGGATTTCACTTTCTGTACCTGGATTGTCCACCTGTACCTTTGACACAGCTGATGGTGGAAGCTTACAAACGATGGCAGCATCTCATTGGGCAGATGAGTTCAACCATTCATTCATGCCTAACAGATGGTAAATAATCGTACTGTGCAATTCTTTTCAATGCCAATGCTGTCTTTTTTTCAACCTAAAAATACAGCAAGTAAGAATCCCTTAAAAATATCTTCTTAACCTTTATCATTCAGGATAAAGAAACACACTGTAATGGTTTCCTACAGAACTTGCGGCAAATTGCACAAATTGGCGAACACATTTCTGGTGAAGGTGTTTACATTTTCTGAGGTCAGCGGAAATAATGTGCATAGCGGAAGATTGCATTTTCATATAAAATGCGTTTGTTACGCTATTATTGTTTCATCTCTGTCGCTGTAAATTGCCCTGCGGCGGTTTTTTGAAGTGTGCTAACGCGCCACGTTTGAAACGATCAATCAGTAAGCCGTGTTCCACTCCTCTTTTAATCCTGCACCCTTCAACCGGATAAAATACAGTTAGAAAAAAGACAGGTTAGTAAAAAAAAAAAAAAAAAAAACAGGGCATTAAACGAGTTAAGTGGGAAAAATAAATTGGACGTCAAACCTGCGGCATGGTTGAGTGGGCGGTTTTGCGCTCAAAACAATTACCAAGGCAACCGCTGTAAACATTCTATTCCCGTCAAGGATCTATTAATATCAGGAGGACGTGCTCTGAGTGCAGTGTCTCGCATTCGGCAGCGCGAGTTAATTACCTGTGAAGTGATGTTAATAACATTCTGACGGCCCGCTTTTCTCTTCTTCTGAAGAGATTTGAGAAGCGGTGCGCGGTGGAAATCAACGGTCGATCGCCCCGGTGTTTATGAGTGAGAGGCTTATATTGCCGACTCGCATCTTTTCGAGTTAAACCTGCAATGATTCGGGGGGAAGATGATGCGGCCTCTTCTTTCTGCTGTATGGAATAAAATCAGGGTCGCAAAACAAGTCTGTAAGAAGAACTAACCGCCGCAACTGGAACGACTACAATTTATAAGACAGCGGCGTACATTCAAAAGTGTAGGAGCTACGTAATAACTTCACCTTCAAAAGCATCATTACACTCAACCCGTTCCAGTTTATTTTTATGTTTGTATGGGAAACAATCACAGCATTTACTGAATAATAATCAAGACCAATATGTAGCCGACAATGATTTTCAAATAAATAATGACAAAAAGGCTAGCCTATAGGTGATCAAATGGACGAGGAATGTTTGCCAATCAACAACATAAGAAGCATTTACTTACACGCTCATACTTATGGGAAACGTAATCTTACATTAGCGAAGCATGTGTGTTTTTGGACAGTGGGAGGAAACTGAAGTACCTGGAGTAAATCCATGCTTACACAGGGAGAACGTGCACTCCATACAGAAAGGTCCCAGGCTGGATTCAAACCCACACCCTTCTTGCTGTGAGGTATCAGTGTTACAGGCTGCACCACCTGGGATGACACTGAGGACTGAAATGTGTGCATTAATATTTTTTTCCTCATAAGATCTCTTCCAGCTGCACATGACTGGGATTGTTCATAAAGAAATTCTGCTTTTACCTTTCAGAGCTACAGCAGTGCCTCTTGGATAAAGTCATCAATCTAATCCGATGGCAGCCGTACAATATCAGGAGGTTAACTTTCCATTCAGCTTAATGGAATTTAAGGTCTTCCGCACGGCAGTTAAAAGCAATCCTGCTGAATGACATTAGATACGGGGGTAGTATTGAATTATACAATGTCAAGTATCAGAGTGCGCATGGATTGGGACTTATTTCAGACGTATTATCTATCTTGGTACTTTTATTTACAGAAATATAGTAAAAATGTATGCAGTGCAAGAATAGAAGGGTTAATATAGAAAACTGAGATGTTTCTGAAGACAACATTTGTGTTGCTTTATAGAGGTTTGTGTGTGTGTGTGTGAGTGTGTGTGTGCGTGTGTGTGTGTGTGTGTGTGTGTGCATGTGCGTGTGTGTGTGTGTGTGTGTGCGTGTGTGTGTGTGTGTCCGTGTGTGTGTGTGTGTGTGTGCGTGTGTGTGTGTGTGCATGTGTGTGCGTGTGCGTGTGCGTGCGTGTGCGTGCGTGTGTGTGCGTGTGCGTGCGTGCGTGTGTGTGCGTGCGTGTGTGTGCGTGCGTGTGTGTGTGCGTGCGTGTGTGTGTGTGTGTGTGTGTGTGTGTGTGTGTGTGTGTGTGTGTGTGCGTGTATGTGTGTGTGTGTGTGTGTGTGTGTGTGTGTGCGTGTATGTGTGTGTGTGTGTGTGTGTGTGTGTGTGTGTGCGTGCGTGTGTGTGTGTGTATTAGTGTCTGAACAGCAGGACATGTCCGTTAGGATGGGCGGTGGGGTGGATATACGTCAGAGCCTAAGAGGGTCCGGTCAGTCTGGCACAATCTGACGCCGTTATTATCACTGCCCAGAAGGATTCAGGGACCGAGATACAAGATGGAACCAGCATGGGACTCTTGTGACAGGCTGCTTGACTGGCACCTGTGTAGCTGCTGATTTGAACCCCCAGTGA
Source organism: Gymnothorax reevesii (assembly GCA_029721435.1). Lineage (NCBI taxonomy): Eukaryota > Metazoa > Chordata > Actinopteri > Anguilliformes > Muraenidae > Gymnothorax > Gymnothorax reevesii. The sequence goes on from CM056575.1 coordinate 151,860,609, forward strand.
GGCATCCGATTCTTACAATGGGCCCTTGAGCAAGGCCCTTAACCCCAAAACCACTCTCAGGACTTCACTCTTGTTTCTCTCTCTTGCTCGCTACTTGTCAGTGATCTGTCCAGTGGCGGCTCGTGAATTGGCAACGGGGGAAGCCCAAACAATCCCTTAATGTTCATGATTGTTCATCACCTGTTATCAATCATTCATTTAAACAGTGGAGGGTCTTCGGCCGTAATAAAGTTAAGCCAAAACCTCGCCTTCAAAGCTTAATGAGTGAAACCTTTTCGCAGTTCACTTTTCTTGATCAGAAGTTGCTCATACGTATTGTTTGAAGAACAGTCAGTTGAGTCAAATTTATTTTCTATAAATCCCGCGCTCAAGAAGCTCACGAAACGGCATAGATGCGCAAATTGATTAGTGAGGCTCATTAAGCAATAAGCTGTGCAACATCGCATTCTTTTCTTCTATATGAAGACTGTAGAAAATGGACTGTCGTGGCCTCTTGTGAAAGAAGCCTCGCAAACTAATTTATAAAGAAGTGTTGATAATTTGCGTCGTCATTTGCTATCGAAAATAAATTTGATTGTCCTTCAACCAATTCGTATGAGCAACTGCTGATAGAGAAAAGTGAACTACGAAATGTTGAAGTCATTAAGCTTTGAAGGGCGAGGTTCTGGCTTCCCTTTGTTACGGCCGACGAGCCGCCGCTGGATCTGTCAGGAATTTTTCCCAGGGCTTCCTTAAAAAAGAAAAACGTTCCCAGTGGAACATCCCTGGTTATATAAAGGCTGAAAAATAAATAAGTAAAAATTAAAAAATACATAACAATTAGCACCGAGTGTCAAAAACAAAAAAAAATGCAACAATCCGTCCAGCATCAAGTGACAAGATGCTGCAATGAGCCAGGAACAAACCGGGAGAAGACAAGACTAAAACAACAACAAATAACACCACATCTACAACTGCAACGACTGTTACTACTTCAAACACCACAAACACAGGTACTGTTACTGCTTTGACAATTAATAACGCAACTACTGCTGTCTCTGGTACCACAATTATTACCACTGCAACTACTGTTACATCTAATACAGTTACTATAGCGCCCCCACAGAAACTACTACTGTTACTACCACTACAGTTACTATAACTATCATTAACTCTGCTGTAACTATAGCACCCCCACAGACACTACTACTGTTACTACCACTACAGTTACTCTAACTACCGTTACCACTAAAGTTACTATAGCACCCCAACAGATACTACTACTGTTACTAAAGCTACAGTTACTATAACTAACATTACCTCTACAGTTACTATAGCACCCCCACAGATACTACGACTGCTACTACCGCTACAGTTACTATAACTACCGTTACTGCTACAGTTACTATAGCACCCCCACAGATACTACGACTATTACTGCCGCTACAGTTACTATAACTACCATTACCTCTACAGTTACTATAGCACCACCAGAGATACTACCACTGTTACTACCGCTACAGTTACTATAACTACCATTACCTCTACAGTTACTATACCAGCACCAAAGATACTATTACTGTTACTACCACTACAGTTATTATACAGTTACTATAGCACCCCCACAGACACTACTACAATTACTACCACTACAATTACTATAATATCTGTTACCTCTACAGTTACTTTAGCACCACCAATGATACTACTACTGTTACTACCACTACAGTTACTATAACTACCGTTACCTCTACAGTTACTATAGCACCACCAAAGATACTACCACTGCAGTTACTATAACTACCGTTACCTCTACAGTTACTACAGCACCCTCACAGATAATACTACTGTTACTACCGCTACAGTTATTATAACTACCGTTACATCTCCAGTTACTTTAGCACCCCCACAGACACTAAAACTGTTACTACCACTACAGTTACTATGACTACCATTACCTCTACTGTTACAATTGCACCCCCCCCCCCCCCCCGGATACTACTACTGTTACTACTGCTACAGTTACTATAGCATTACCACACTTACTACTACTGTGTACTTCCTACTACTATTACCACAGTTATTATTCTACCACCACAGAAAATACTACCATCAGTGTTACTGAAACCACATCCATTATTACTGCTACTATGGCTACTACTGTCACCGCTGAGCTGATATCTAATATCTGTTCTTTATTTCAGTGTAGGTGTATTGTACAGAGTCTGTACATAATGCAACTCACTGCTCCAACAATCACAGTTAATGCTGCAACCGTTACTGCACCAATTATTAATATTAATTATGTAACATATGGTCATGCTTTTGTTAAAGTATTGCCCATAACAGCTTTATGCAGATGTGACCGTGCCAGATGGCAATGTCACCCTTTACAGCACTTAGCTATAGTGACACTGTCAGTTATATCACATCTGGCATCACATGCTGAATAAGGTTGTGTTATTTCACCCTTTACAAAGCATAACATTTGCTAATGTATGATTTATGAAGACATTATCTCTCATTTATGAAGACATTATACATGCTTCATAAAGCCTTTATGAGCAACACTTCAAATAAAGTGTGACCTGAAATATTAAGGGTAAAATTGACTGCGATAGCAGTAGCACTATTAGGTGTACAGTTTAAAAGCACAGCAGTGCAGAACATTTAAAAACACCAGTTAATCAAGAGGTAGAAAACAAATGAAGACCACAATGGAAAAATTATCATATTTTCACATTGTGGAGAAATAATACATATAAAATTCAAAATGATCGAAGAAACAAAGCTCTGAAAAATATGCAGAAAAATAAAAAATATTAAATATTATAATAATATATTATATAATTACTTTTCTATATATCATTATAAATATTATAATACTATATTATATAAATTACACAGAAATGCAAAAATTGGACTCTGATCACTTTTCCTTTGTGGTCTTCAAATGTCCTCCGTACTGATTTCCCAGTTTAGCAGGCTTTTTTACTGGACGGCTGATTTAGTGCTTATACCACAGTTCTGTTGAAGGCTAAATGATCAAAACCTTGGTATCCAAGCCACAGCTGCTAGGAGCAGCTCCCTAATCAGGGGTCAAACCTGTGGGTAACCTCTGCTGAGGAGCGAACATAGCATGACAGCAAAATGCTAATGAAGGGACGACTGCCCGCAGCAAAACAGCAAGGCAATGAAATGACCAGCTACACTGCACAGCAGAGTGCCTCACCATCTCCGAGCCGGTCTCACCGGTCTGGACTGGTGCATCACGGAAGCGCTGCCTTGAATCTCTAAAACACAGAAGATAACATAACGTAATGCATATACATGAAAGATGTAATCAATCAATATGTAGACTCTGATAATGTTGAATTTACGCAATCACTTTGCCACCATCATAACAATGAATAGAACAGGCAAAATACATACAGTACCAGTCAAAAGTTTCCATTTTTTATTCCATTTTTCTTGTAATACATATTAAATAAAGGAAGAACCACCTTTTATTTTGCAAAAAAAATATATATATATTTAGTTCTTAAATCCATCAAACAAACCAGCGTTTAGTGGCCATATAAGTTCCCAAAGATGTGCTGCACTTGCAGTTTGCTTTTCATTGACCTTTTCGCCCAATAAGTCCCAAAACAGCTTGACTTTAATTCAGCCATTTGAAAAATGGAGGGAGCTTGTTTGTCTATTTAATTAGCAAAACATAGCTTCTTTGACAATTCCAAATTCTGGAAACTGTTCAAACAAATAAATTATTTTTTTTTTCTTTTCTTTCTGACTTTACCTCTGACAAGCTACCACTTGAGATCATATAGAGAATTTAAGTCCTTTAAATTTCTCGAAAAATAGAGCACTGTAACATTTGCAAAGTGTGTCCAAATTTTTGAGTGGTACTGTACACAATCATAAAATCACAAAGAATGCTATGAGAAAAAGTAGCTATATGGGAAATATTGAATGTGGAGGTTTCTTAATTAAAGCATAATTAATTAAAGCAGCGTAAAAAAAATGGAATGAACTCAATTACATTCAATGACCCTTATGATTGTGACATCATCATCAGGATATTAATTTAAGAACCTTCCTGCATTTGCAATTTCACAACCCTTTGTTTATTTCCAGAATTTTAAGTCAGTGCTCTAACACAACACTCCTGTCAATACCTGCTGCGATTATGCAATTATGACATCAGCATTAGCGTCCTCCATCAATTACAGAACCCTAATTACACACCCTGGTGATGTCACAGCTGAAAGGCTTTAAAGAGTCACAGGATGTGTTCCGCTGTGATGCAGAAAGTGCACTTCATTGCAATTTTGCCCTCCGATCGATTGGGTTCAACATTCTTGACTTTAAAGTTCTCAAAATCAATGCCGTCTCACCTGTAAACCAAACCACCCACCAATAAAATAGTGTCTCAATTTAAGTTCACACATTTTCAGTCATTTTAATTCCTTCTCATCTCCAAATGCCCCTCAACCTCCATATGATAACCTGTTCAGTTACGGGCCAGATTACCCAGTGGGTTGGTACCCACTGCACTGAATTGCGGGTGAGGCAGTCAGACAGCTTCCTCTCAGCAAAGGTTAAGCACTGTCATGTGACGGAGACCCAAAGCTATAAAATCTGTAACAAAAATTACCAAGCTCCACTGACCCATCAAATAAACTTCAGCGGAGTGTTACTTCGGACAGATTGCATACAGCTGTAGTAATATGTTATGTCGGTTAATAAGATCTGTCATAGGATATTAATACTCAGCCCTATACCCATGCGAAAGTAGGTCTCATCTAGAAATCTTACTATCTTACAAATGAAAATACTCAAATTGAACCTTTTTACACATTATTCCACAATTTGTCCATTAAAGATTACGGATTCAAATCCAAACAGCCGAATAACTATCTCTCACTAAGAGCTTTGACTACGTGTCCTTTGACATTACAGAATTGATGTCCATCAACAGGGTTGCCATGCAACAGCAGGTGCAGAAATGTGAAATCATATAGGATGGAATGCAAGATTCCGGATTCCGGGCAGTTTCTTTTAACCAGAACATCTGATCTGGATGTCAGCAAGAATTGTCCTTAATTTTGATTCTCAATTAAATGCAAGTACTCATTAATTCCTAAACAGCCACAAATTGGAGCGTTCGGCAAGTGCTAGAAAATGGGGGTATAATCCATTAAGTGCATTTAGTTGTTAGAAGAACAAATGCTGATTGAATCCCAGCCATTCCCTCTCCCTCATTATGGGAGATTAAGTTGTGCGGTTGAATCACCATTACTTTACAAGACGCGCAATTTGAGTCCTATTACCATAGCCACTTACAGCATTCTGAATTTTTTACCAAAACCATGGTACCTGGGCAGGGTTTGTCCTGTACTATACGGTGAACTTTTATGTTTGCCGACCAAGGTTATTCTTACTGGGGTCAGATGAACAGAAAAAAAAAGCTGCCCATATATTTTATGCCATTTGAACAACAATGCTTGAATGTTGTGTATAATGCATGAGACTTAAGCACATAGATGCATTCTTGAAATGTATTATAACTATTGTGAATCGTTTCCACTGGAAGGAATGCAGACACTGCGCTTTTATATGGTCAAGCATGGTGCCTATAAGATAGATTCGCTCGAATAATCCTGTTAGTATCTCTTTGATGATCAAAGGGCCAGAGTTTTGTCTGTTGGGGGCTGTGCTAAGCCCAAGGGATGGTGGTAAAATAGTCCTGTCTGACAGTTTATCACAAGCTGGTGCACGCCGCAAACACACCGCTAACCGATTTTTAGGTGAACCCGATGGGTGGAATGATAAAGTTCTGTATGGTCCATCAGAGCCCGTATGACACAGAATTGTTGTGATGAAAGATTTGCCGGAGCTTTGAGATCTTGAATAATTTACAGCCCCAAACGCAAACAGTGGTTTTCTGCGAGAGACTGGAGACGGCGCAAGGAGAGTATTATTCACAGTGAACACAGGCGATGAGCTCATGGGAAATCACTTCCTTCCTGACTGGGTATGAAGCCACATTAATCGCCTCATTCAACTCTTGCAATCAGTTTAGCAACATAATGGTTTAAATGAAAATCTACAGCCAGGGTTCTCATCTCTGTTCCTAGAGTTCTACTGTCCAACCATAAAAAATTGCACATCTATCAACAGCTGAAAGTATTTTTCAGCTTTTACCAAATTTGAGTTGAACAAAAACCCAGTGGGCAGTAGATCTCCAGGAACAGGGTTGGGCAGCCCTGCTCTAGCTGTTGAATGAGGTGAGCTTTGTTAGGGTTGGAGTTAAAACCTACAGGACAGTAGATCCCCTGGAACAACATTGTGTGTGTGTGTGTGTGTGTGTGTGTGTGTGCCTGAGAGAGAGAGAGAGAGAGAGAGAGTTATCCTTTACACAAAATAATGAGTCCGGTCAGACTCACCAGAAGCTACTTTAATTCTGCATGTTCCCGTTTCTTTCTGACTTATCAACTTCAGATCACTCATCATCCGGAAGTGTCAGAACAAGCCCATTGACAGTCCTCATTTATTATTCTCACCCCAAAACTTCAGTCTGCCCACATTAGGGTGGAGCCATCTGATGTAACGACCTCATTGGCTTGGCCCAGAGCTCTAGATGACTCATGAGCGGCGACGCCCAGAGCCATTGACATTCTCAGATTTGCGACATTCCCATTGACTTTCGTGTACAAAAAATGGCGGCGCACTTCCAGGTACTAAGAACTTCCAATAGTTCCAAAAGAGAATTCTCGCCGCTTCAGACCGATTAATTTCCATTGAGACAACATCGACGGTAAGTCATAAAATATTGAAGTGTTATGATTCACGAAATGTATACATCATATCAGTGGTCATGTATCAATTATAATCTCCAACTGTGTATGATCAGCAAGATGATATATATATATTTTAAGTCTGAAGAGGTTGTGATGATTTAAGCTCATGTTCTTTGGTCAGCTGTGGGAATTCAGTCATGAACTCTTTGGAGTTTCTATTTCTATTTCTCACAAAAGTGATATAAATCACGACAGTAAATGATGGAATGAGATGCCTGTGACTGGTTTCGGTAAAGTTTTTTTTGTTGGCGATTGAGGCTATAGGGTTCTTGAGAGGTTCTGAGATGTAAAACTGCAAATCACGCATTTATCTTAATCCCAAATTATATGTAAAACTCCTTTTTAAAATAATGCAATGATTTAGGTTTCTCAGAAGTTCCCACGAATCCTGTAGCCTCCATCGCTAACAGCAGCCTTTGCCCGCCTCCGCCACTGCCAGCGGCACAGGGTACCTGCAGATTTTCAGTCAGTTAAATCTAGGACCTTTTCAAAGTCTCCCCTAATTGACATAGAAGACACTCATGCAGGGCCGGCTCTAACTGTTTGGCAGCCCTAGGCCAGATTGAGTTATGTGCCGCCCGTTTTTGTGCCGCCCGTTTTGTGCCGTTATATATATATTTTTAAAAAAGTTATGAAAATTTGATTTTAGGACTACATAAAAGAAAGAATTACTAGTTCTGACAACCATATATTTATTGGGTCATTGCAGGCTTGTGAACACTTATTATTTAAACCATATTTGACTGCAAGTAGTACGTTTAAAAAAAAAAAAATGACTAACAAACACCATCACGGCAGTTTTCTTTGGAGTGAAAAGGCAAAGTGAGGCTAAAATCTTAACGGCAGGCGGGCACATACACCTTGCTTAATTTTTGAAAACACTTCCATCTAACACGCTACGCATGGTCCAGTTGACATTCCTCAAAAAAAACGTGAATAGGTAACAGGTTAAACGTTTTGCCACTTCCTGTTCCATCGAACAGGAGCCAGCCTAGGGGTATGGAGACTATTTTACAGCGCTGAACCTGAGCTCTTGTCTGTCACGCACCTGCTTAAGGAAGCGTGAAATCATTCAGGTTGGCGATTGGAGCCGCGGAGTCGGAGGTTACCGGAGAAACGGATGCGCGTAGAAAATCGGATCGGCTGGAGGGCATCTGCCGCTTCCTTCTGTTCGTGCTTGAAAAATAAAAAAATGAGATAAGCCACCTTCATCGGCTCTCGATTCGGCCTCTCCATTTGAATACAGGATCAAGCCAGCCAAGCTGTCATTGCTATCGCTCTCCAGGCACCGCATTCCCTTCAGAGATCCCTCTCTGAGACACAAATGAAAAGTAAAGAAAAAAATGCCGCGTTTGTTTCCTCTACAATTTCTGAAGTGAGTGCTTTGAGTACGGAAGCACAAAACCTCTTCAGTTACAGTGGCTATCTCTATTTGTAACCTTTATTCAATCTGAAGGTCTGTTTACACTCTGAGAAACCATGAAGAATACAAACACGGCGTCGCCCCCCTCTGCAAAGCTGAGCCGATAATACATATACGCACTCTCAATGTAGTGATGTTACCGTTGATACCAAGGCTCCGAAGCACGCTTCAAACTCGACGGCATATTTTTCTGAAGCACTGTGCCGGAGCTTGCTTCATATCGTGAAAAACCACGTGACTGATGACGTTCGAACCACTTCACTGGTTCATTCAGACTGAATCAGCTGACTGGTTTGGTTCGATAGGCGGAGCTTTGAAACATTGCCGCAAATCAAATGTATTTAACATGGATGAAACAGCGCTCTGTTAGACATTTTTATTCATAAATAGGCTAATAATGGCAAAGTCGCTCAAGCACACCCAGTATACACCAAGAACAATAAAAAAACAATACAATATGTTTTTTGGACAGACTAAATATTTACAGGATTCAATGAGCCAGTGGATGTAATTATTGTTATTTTAATATAATATGAATAATTAAGGTAAGGAAGAAAAACAACAGACATGTGTAAGACGAAGTTCGATTTCAGCTTTATTTAAGTATTTTTCACAATATAACATACTCGAAGTGCACACGCAAGGTGCGTCAGCGTCACCTTTGCAAGGCTGTACAACAATCTCTCTGCCAGCAGATGTCATCCACGTGCTCAATGAATGGAGCTTCGAGTAGTGAACCAATTTTCAATACAAAGGTCCGAAAGGGTCCGAAGCTTCATAAAGCCTCGTTAGGCCATCACTATCTCAATGGCCCTCATTTATCAGACTTGCGTAGGATCTGGTGTAAATATCTGCGTTCGCCAGAAGTCATGTATGATTTACTAAAAGGGTGTACGTCGCTGATTTCGGCGTAGAACTGGCGTGGCGTAAATAAATCTGGCGGCTGAAACCATCGTCATTTACATGACACGCCCCTATAAGTTCATGCTCCGGGTGGCATAGTCCCGCCCATTTTACGACATGGACTTTGAAAGACGGCAAAGAAGAAAGAACTTCGCTGCAGGGTGAAGTTGCCTTCAGCAAGGATGTTTTATATTCAATTCAATATAGGTTGAAAAGGATTTGCAAATCATCATATTCTGTTTTTATTTTCGATTTACACAACGTGCCAACTTCACTGATAGCTTTGTAGCTTTGACCATCTTTGTGGAGAACAACAATTCTCTTTTTAAGATCCTCAGAGAGTTCTTTCCCATGAGGTGCCATGTTGACCCTACAGTGACCAGAATGAGAGCATTGCACACAAAGCACCACAATTTACCCTCCAACATGTTACACAACCTCATATGGCCCAGTTGACCAGACAAAAGCATGAACATGATGAACAAGTCGCGTTTCATTGCTTGGTTGACCATTATCAATTGGGGTGTGTACTCACTTTTGTTGCCATACATTTTGGAAATAGTGACTGTTTGTTCAGGTATTTGGACAGAGCAGTAAATCTACACTGCTACACATATTGTACCATGACTACTCTACAATATATAGAAGTTTCACATCTGTAGCATTGTCTCTTGAAAAGATATAATAAATTAATTGTCAAAATGTGAGGGGTGTACTCGCTTTTGTGAGATACTGTATATATATACAGTATATATATATATATATATATATATATATATATATATATATATATATATATCAAGTGACCCCTTTGCCTAGTCCTGAACACATATCGGTAGGCTTGTTACTCTCATTTCTAGGTGAAGGTTGTTATTTGGCTAACTAGCTCCATTTGGTTATGGAGCGGTACTGAATGAATGTTTGTGAATATAGTTTGTTCGCAAACGAGTCAGCGGTAGTCAACTTCTCGGTTTTCTATGGATTCAAAATCCGCCGAAGTTCGTTCGAATGCGAAGCTATAAGCAATAAGACCGCAGGCTATTCGCGCTTGAGCTTATCAACCGTAAACTCTTACGCCAGTGGCAGTATAGACACTTGCTAGGGGGAGGTGCACGGTACCAAACAAATTACTTTTCCGTTTGCACCTCAGTGGTCGCAGCTCCCCATTAGTGACATCTGAGCAGTGCGCTAATTCCATGACTCTGTCTCTCATTGGCGTTTGAACGAACGTTTGTGGACTTTAAATCCACAGAAAACCGAGTAGTTAATTAACGGTAGCTCATTTGCAAGCGAACTATATACTATATATTTACTGACTAACCCCTCTTCTACGGCGCACCCTGTCTCCATGTTGTCGCTGAGTGTAGGTGAGAGTGGAGGTGGAGGGGGAGGGGCTTGTGGCCACAGAGTGAGGGAGGCGGAGCAGAAAGGTTGTGTGTGAGACAGGGACGCAGAGAGGGAGAGGAGAAATCGGTGCGAGCTTGCCGCCCATGTATTGTTATTGTAACACAAAATGAACCATATTGATGCAAGCAATATTGTCCCGTGCAATATCTTGTTTAGAAATATATTGAGATAGGTTAAAATACCGAGATACCACCCAGCCCTACTGCATAATATACAACATCTTGAAATTTTTCCCTTTATTAGATCGAATGACTTCAAGCCCCCCCCCCCCCCGCCTTTCTCTCTCTCTCCTTATTTTGTTTTCCTCTTTTTCTTGGTAATTATGAAGTTTAGAATTGTCCATCATTTTATGTGCAAAGTCCTGCAGAATTTTTGATGAGAGTTTGTGTGGATTATTACATTACTTAGGACTCCGATGTCCTTTACTTCCCTTTGTACTATTGTTAAAACCCTGAGAACTTAAATAAACAATTCTCTTTCATCTATCAAGACCCTGGCAATGTTCAGTGAAGTTACATACACAAAATATGAGAAGATGACTACTTATCCCTCAATACATTTACAAATGTAAAGATATTCCTCTCCCGGTGGCTGGATTCAAAGTGGGCTTCATCTAATTTCATTCATAAGGAGCTTGACCAATCACAGAGTTAGTAAAAATCATTCCCACCTGTAACATTCATTCCGGCCATACAATCCATGAAAAACCTCTAAACAGCTATCGTAGTTTAGCATTTTATCAAATGTATGCCATTTTTCTTCAAACAAAGTCAATTTTTAAAGATGATATCAATTTTAAAGATGTGTTCTCCGGGAGTTTTGTTTTTATGTTGGGTTTTTTTTTCCAATAAATATTGATCTCTGTTCACCTTTAGTGTTTCATTAACCCTTCTTACTCTGTTTGATTGCTCTATAAAAAGAATTAAACTTGAAAAAAGTAAGGCAACCAGCTGCACTGAGTTTGAGTTTCCTTAACTTTAGTATTTTTGAGATAATTATTTTTTTTTAAAACTTGAAGTTGAGCCAACTCAAGGGTGCTCTGTGGCTGGTTGCCTTACTTTTTTAAGTTGGTCATTATCCTAAGATTTAATTACACCCTGCATTTGCTCCCTGTGAATCCCAAGACATCAATAAAGGGTCGTAACACTCTGTAACACTTTAAAACTAAATTATTGACAAACAGGAGGCCCACAGCAGGTAAGCCCAGGCTATCTTCCTCACAAATGCACATTGAAATCAATGAGCTGATTGGATGATAGCATTTCAGACAGCCAGGCCAATCGGAAATGACTGAGAATAGTGAACGCTTTCAGTTCAATGTCAGCTGCGGTGTCCTGACACCTGAGCTGGGGCTCTGGCGGGAATATCACCTGACTGGAAGGCGCTAGGCTGATTAGTGCCGGCACCTATCTGATTCGCCCATTAATGTGATCCAACTGTTGAAGCACTTCAAGTTCTGCAGTTATATTAGCGACTGTGACCTTGGCATCCAAACATCAACCTACATCCTAGAATAACCCAAAACCAGTTCAGTGCCCCGTCATGACACTTTTCCTAGTTTGATTTGGTGCAACGATGCTCAGGAGTGTCCTACACACACTCATACACACATGCGGCGCACACACACACACACACACACACACACACACACATACACACACACAAGCATGCACACACACACACACACACACACACATCCACGCACACACTCACACACACACGCACACACACTCACAAGCACAGATAAACACACAAAAACACAAAGACTCCCCCCTAACATTAACTTACATAGACACACACACACCCAAGCACACTCACATACACACACACTTGCCCACTCAAACACATCCACACCCATGCACGTACACAAACAAACGCGCACACACACGCAGGTCACCTGACCTGTTGGAAAAACTCTTCATCATCCCCACCTGACTGTTTCCTGGCCCACGGTACTGAGGCAGCGCGAAAGAGACCATTACGCTGAAATTATTACACATAAATAAGATATTTGCCCTTGACTGCAGAATAATTACATATTGATTGTAAATAATGGAATGGCTTTTGTAGTAGATTATAATAAAAACGACTCGCGCCAGCACTTTTTGCAATGCTCAACTCTTCTGGCCGTGAGGAGAGCTGGCAGAGAGAGGAACTAATAAATAAAATGAAACGTAAGGGGGAAAGAAATAACTGCAGTACTCTGTGCTTACATCACTTCCTGTGTAGAAACAGCTTGTTCCTTCTCATTCTCCAAGACTATTAAAACTTTTTTTTCACTCTCAAATAACCATAAGCTCATTTAAAGTTACTGTGTGGTTGATAAGTGAATTTCTCTTCCCCTGCAGGAGGTCCTGAAATAAGTTGAATTATCTCCTCTCTTTTATGTTTTATTTCTTTCTTGCTCATTGCTCAGCCAAAAAGAAATAGAAACAAGAGAGTTTGCAAGTATGTGTTTATATATATTTATTTATTTATACACACCATACACACACACACACACACACACACACACGCATAAATCATAGATTTAAAATACTTGTGTTTGGACAATTTTTTTTCCCCTTTCAGTCAGGACGGTCTCCTGTATAGTAAACAGAGTACCACACAGCCTCAGGATGTTATTTTACTCTCAACATCTTATCCCTGGTCCCTTGATTCACCCTTTCCTGAATCTAAGACACAGGTGCAGACACCCTTTACATAACGTATGGACACACGCCGCACACGAAAAGGCCCGCCTTTAACGACCGCCATCCATATTCATAATCGCGTAACTGCAGCCGATGTCGGGAATGAAAGCCGAAGCTCGGTACCCTTGACGGAGACGAGCAGCATTGAGGGACCGGGTTTAAATGTCAGAATCCATTACCTCTGAGTACCTCTCGTGCTTAACCTTGATTTATTTAATCTGAAGACACTTTACTCTATTTCTTTACAGTCCCTAAATGAATGATGTAACCCAATTGATGCAAGCATGCATTCATGTGGGGGGTTGGGAGCGTATATGGATACCCTTGATTTAACTCCCCCCCATTATTTATATTGGACAGATGGCACAAATGGGGCCTCACAGAAACATAAACACACACACACACACACACGCACACACATGCACTCAGACATATGCATGTACAAACAGCTGGGTATGTGAGTGCCATTTATCTGAGGAAGAGATGCGCTGTGGGAAGAATACAAGCTGGCAGAGGGGGTGTGACGCTGTGGGCTAGAATCTGCCGGGAAACTTTGTGCCCAGGTATTCACGTGGACGTCAGTGTGACACAGGCCACCTGCCGAAACACTGCCACAGACCAAGTGCACCCCGACATGGGAACGTTGTTCGCGGCAGCGGTGGCCTCTTTCAGCAGAATAATACGCCCTGCCACAGAGCAAAAGTGGTTAAGCAATGTTTTGACGAACATGACAAAGGTCAGTAAGCTGACTTGGCCTCCAAATTTCCCGTATCCCAACCTGATTGCGCATCTGTGGAATGTGCTAGAAAAACGAGTCCGACCTATGGAGACCACACCTGACAACTTACAGGAATTAAAGAAGCTGCCGCTGAGGTCTGGGTGCCAGATATCACAGCACACCTTCAGAGAGACGACTGAGTTTACGCCGGAGCGGGTCTGAGCGCACCAGGGACCCACAGCATGTTCGGAGGGTGGTCATAATGTTTTGGCTCATTGCGAATAAGTCAAAATATGACTCTAAAGTCATTGTTCCAGGGAGTGAATTGAAGAACAGAGCAACTAAGTTTAAAACTGACAGACTCAGGGTACCAGTGTCATAACGCATAAACAGACAAGAGCTAAATGATTCAGTCTACAGCAATTACAGCACCACTGTATGAGGAATAATGAGCTTGGTGGTGTGGAAGTGGGAAAAAAATGTGTGTGTGTGTGTGTGTGTGCCTGTGTTTGTGTGTGTGTGTGTGTGTGTGTGTGTGTAAACTTGCTCATGCTTGCATGAATTGCATGCATGTGTGCGAGGGTGTATGTGCGTGAGCCTGAATGTTTGCATGTACGTATGCCTGTGTCCTTCATTGCACGTGTGAGTGTGTGTGCACATTGGCGCATGCACTAAAAGTCTGCACACACACACACACACACACATTTATCTGCATATGTGTTTGAGTGTTTGCATGCCTCCATATGCAGCAGCATGTGTTTACATGAGTATGGGTGTGTGTATTAATGTCCATGTCAGGGTCTGTCCTTTGTATAATTTTTATTATTTTTAGTTTTGTTTTATTTGTTTTGCTTTCCATTTCATTGTCTGCCATTTCTCTTTCCCTTGTTTCAGCCTGTTCATGCTCAGCTCTCACTCACACAGCTCATGTGTCCCCGCTGAGGAGTTGTGCTGATTTAGTCGTTGTCTTGTTTGTGGCCCCGCCCCTCAGTTCTCTGCACTCCGTGTCTCTCCCCAGCTGTGCCTCTGTCCCAAACCACTCGCAGGTCCCTGCGGTCTCCCCCTCCGCCACGCTTAATGTCCCAGTTAGTCCCAGTCGCTTCTGCTCTGAGTCCAACAAGTCCTCGTTGCGAGTTTGCAGTTTCAAGTTTGACCGTTTTTGCGCTCGGTTTCCTGAGTTTTGGACTGCCCTCCATGTATGACCAATCTCCAATACTGTTATTTATTTATTTATTTTTTGAATTTTAGTTTTTTGGTTGTGATTTTGTACAGCATTCTGCCGGGTTGGTTTTTGTCACTGTTATGACTACACCAGCAGATTTTGAATGGAGATCCTGACTCTCTGACTTCTGACTTGGGCTGTCTGAACCCCCTTTGCCATATTAAAAAGCTGCAGGTTTATTTGTACTCCTGTGTGTGTTTGAGTCTCTGAGCTCACCATGACGGTAAGCTTTGGTGTGTGAACAGTGAAATAAACATACATCATGTAGACTACAGCCCCTGTGTTCTTCACTAACGCTCTCATTCCAGTTTTACTGCTCTCTCCACTCTTTATTCCTTTACATGCCTGACTGTCTGCCATCTCCCCTTTCCCTCTGACTTCTCCGTTCATCCCCTCTTTCAGCTCTCCGCCTCTCCCACACCCTGCTACACTTCTTTCTTCCTCCTCTCACCGGTGCAAACTCACTCTTGACTCACCGCGGCTGTACAGTTTTACAGGAACCGCTCAAAGATGTTTACCCGCAGAATCGCATTAACCCTCTCTGCATAAATACACATGATTCTGAGCGCTGTGTATTTCTGTGTTTACACAGACCAAAATTAAAGACAGGATTTAGCGCCCTCTACAGACGAGCTAGAGAAGTAACAGGCTGAATATTCACAGCTGCAGGTAGCAAGAGTTCTCTCTCTCTCTTTCTCCCTCTCTGCCTCCAGCTGTCTCTCCCTCTCTTCCACCCACCCTCTCCATTCCTCACTCTATCATCTTCTCCTCTTTCTCTTTCCCTCATTTTTCTCTTGGTCACATGACCATCTCACTTCTCCCCAAATCCAACGATTCATCCTTTATCTCTCAGTGTCATTTTGACCATTTCTGACTACGTTCTGTTCTCTACCGCCCTCTCTCTCAATGCTTAACACAATCAGCTATAGGTCTCTCTCTCTCCTATTTCTCTGTCTGTTGTTCTGCCTGTCTGTCTCTCTCTCTATCTCTTTCTCACCTTCTCTCTCTGTGTCACACACCAACCAAGCCTAGTTCCCACTCTCTCTTCCTCTAGTCAATGTCTCTATCCCTATGCTGCATATAAACACTCAACTACCGCTATTCTTGCCCATCTCTATCGCTCCCCACTTACCCAGTGACAGGGTCAGACATATTCATTTTCCAGCAGATGTTTCCGGAGCAAAGTTCGAACCGGCATTCAACTTCAAATGCCAGCTTGAAGCATTAACAGTAGAATCCGCTAAAGACATAACAGGAAGCGACGGCCATGATCCATCGGCGCAGGGAAATGTTCTGTCAGGTTCAGCAGTGTGGCCGCGGATCTCGACAGTTGGTGCTGAGTGACAGTTGGTGCTGAGTGACAGTTGGCGCGGTGGTGACGCCCAATGTGTCTTGAAAAAGAAACTCGAGGCTTATAAACCCGGCAGCCATACAGTCACTGGGGGGGCCTGAAAAACCAGTGAGACGTCCATGACTTTTTGGGACCGACCGCAGGGACCAAAGTCAATGGGGAAAAGCAGACATGCAGTGTTTTGAATTGGCGATCACAGACAAGGTCAAAGGTCGAGGTTACGTGAGGGAGGATTGGGGTGGGAGACAGGGAGAGTGGGAATAAGGGAAAGGAAAAAAAGGAAAGAAACAGAGAGAAAAAAGGCGAGAGAGAAGGAGTGAGCAAAAAAAGGAGGATGTGTGGTCGACAGTAAGAGAGAGGGGGAGTAAAAAAGATAGAAAGAGAAGAAGAAAACCAGGGACAGAGGGAGGGAGAGGTGAGAGACAGAAAGATACAACATAGAAGGATGAAGCTATTACACAACTGGGAAAGACACAAATAATCCGAGTATCAGTCCCTCATACACACAGGTGATGCAGGTATCAGTCCCTCATACACACAGGTGATGCAGGTATCAGTCCCTCATACACACAGGTGATGCAGGTATCAGTCCCTCATACACACAGGTGATGCAGGTATCAGTCCCTCATACACACAGGTGATGCAGGTATCAGTCCCTCATACACACAGGTGATGCAGGTATCAGTCCCTCATACACACAGGTGATGCAGGTATCAGTCCCTCATACACACAGGTGATGCAGGTATCAGTCCCTCATACAGACAGGTGATGCAGGTATCAGTCCCTCATACACACAGGTGATGCAGGTATCAGTCCCTCATACACACAGGTGATGCAGGTATCAGTCCCTCATACACACAGGTGATGCAGGTATCAGTCTTTCATACACACAGGTGATGCAGGTATCAGTCCCTCATACACACAAGTTATGCAGGTATCAGTCCCTCATACACACAGGTGATGCATGTATCAGTCCCTCATACACACAGGTGATGCAGGTATCAGTCCCTCATACAAACAGGTGATGCAGGTATCAGTCCCTCATACACACAAGTGATGCAGGTATAAGTCCCTCATACACACAGGTGATGCAGGTATCAGTCCCTCATACACACAGGTGATGCAGGTATCAGTCCCTCATACACACAGGTCATGCAGGTATCAGTCCCTCATACACACAGGTGATGCAGGTATCAGTCCCTCATACACACAGGTGATGCAGGTATCAGTCTTTCATACACACAGGTGATGCAGGTATCAGTCCCTCATACACACAGGTTATGCAGGTATCAGTCCCTCATACACACAGGTGATGCAGGTATCAGTCCCTCATACACACAGGTGATACAGGTATCAGTCCCTCATACACAGGTGATGCAGGTATCAGTCCCTCATACACACAGGTGATGCAGATATCAGTCCCTCATACACACAGGTGATGCAGGTATCAGTCCCTCATACACACAGGTGAAGCAGGTATCAGTGCCTCATACACACAGGTGATGCAGGTATCAGTCCCTCATACACACAGGTGATGCAGGTATCAGTCCCTCATACAGACAGGTGATGCAGGTATCAGTCCCTCATACACACGGGTGATGCAGGTATCAGTCCCTCATACACACGGGTGATGCAGGTATCAGTCCCTCATACACACGGGTGATGCAGGTATCAGTCCGTCATACACACAGGTGATGCAGGTATCAGTCCCTCATACAGACAGGTGATGCAGGTATCAGTCCCTCATACAGACAGGTGATGCAGGTATCAGTCCCTCATACACACAGGTGATGCAGGTATCAGTCCCTCATACACACAGGTGATGCAGCTATCAGTCCCTCATACACACAGGTGATGCAGGTATCAGTCCCTCATACACACAGGTGATGCAGGTATCAGTCCCTCATACACACAGGTGATGCATGTATCAGTCCCTCATACACACAGGTGATGCTGGTATCAGTCCCTCATACAGACAGGTGATGCACGTATCAGTCCCTCATACACACAGGTGATGCAGGTATCAGTCCCTCATACACACAGGTGATGCAGGTATCAGTCCCTCATACAGACAGGTGATGCAGGTATCAGTCCCTCATACACACAGGTGATGCAGGTATCAGTCCCTCATACCCACAGGTGATGCAGGTATCAGTCCCTCATACAGACAGGTGATGCAGGTACCAGTCCCTCATACACACAGGTGATGCAGGTACCAGTCCCTCATACACACAGGTGATGCAGGTATCAGTCCCTCATACACAGAGGTGATGCAGGTATCAGTCCCTCATACAAACAGGTGATGCAGGTATCAGTCCCTCATACACACAAGTGATGCAGGTATCAGTCCCTCATACACACAGGTGATGCAGGTACCAGTCCCTCATACACACAGGTGATGCAGGTATCAGTCCCTCATACACACAGGTGATGCAGGTATCAGTCCCTCATACACACAGGTGATGCAGGTATCAGTCTTTCATACACACAGGTGATGCAGGTATCAGTCCCTCATATACACAGGTTATGCAGGTATCAGTCCCTCATACACACAGGTGATGCATGTATCAGTCCCTCATACACACAGGTGATGCAGGTATCAGTCCCTCATACACACAGGTGATGCAGGTATCAGTCCCTCATACACACAGGTGATGCAGGTATCAGTCCGTCATACACACAGGTGATGCAGGTATCAGTCCCTCATACCGACAGGTGATGCACGTATCAGTCCCTCATACAGACAGGTGATGCAGGTATCAGTCCCTCATACACACAGGTGATGCAGGTATCAGTCCCTCATACACACAGGTGATGCAGCTATCAGTCCCTCATACACACTGATGATGCAGGTATCAGTCCCTCATACACACAGGTGATGCAGGTATCAGTCCCTCATACACACAGGTGATGCATGTATCAGTCCCTCATACACACAGGTGATGCAGGTATCAGTCCCTCATACAGACAGGTGATGCACGTATCAGTCCCTCATACACACAGGTGATGCAGGTATCAGTCCTTCATGCAGACAGGTGATGCAGGTATCAGTCCCTCATACACACAGGTGATGCAGGTATCAGTCCCTCATACACACAGGTGATGCAGGTATCAGTCCCTCATACACACAGGTGATGCAGATATCAGTCCCTCATACACACAGGTGATGCAGGTATCAGTCCGTCATACACACAGGTGATGCAGGTATCAGTCCCTCATACAGACAGGTGATGCAGGTATCAGTCCCTCATACACACAGGTGATGCAGGTATCAGTCCCTCAAACAGACAGGTGATGCAGGTATCAGTCCGTCATATACACAGGTGATGCAGGTATCAGTCCCTCATACACACAGGTGATGCAGGTATCAGTCCCTCATACCGACAGGTGATGCACGTATCAGTCCCTCATACACACAGGTGATGCAGGTATCAGTCCCTCATACAGACAGGTGATGCAGGTACCAGTCCCTCATACACACAGGTGATGCAGGTATCAGTCCCTCATACAGACAGGTGATGCAGGTATCAGTCCGTCATACACACAGGTGATGCAGGTATCAGTCCCTCATACAGACAGGTGATGCAGGTATCAGTCCCTCATACACACAGGTGATGCAGGTATCAGTCCCTCATACAGACAGGTGATGCAGGTATCAGTCCGTCATACACACAGGTGATGCAGGTATCAGTCCCTCATACACACAGGTGATGCAGGTATCAGTCCCTCATACACACAGGTGATGCAGGTATCAGTCCCTCATACAGACAGGTGATCCACGTATCAGTCCCTCATACACACAGGTGATGCAAGTATCAGTCCCTCATACAGACAGGTGATGCACGTATCAGTCCCTCATACACACAGGTGATGCAGGTATCAGTCCTTCATGCAGACAGGTGATGCAGGTATCAGTCCCTCATACACACAGGTGATGCAGGTATCAGTCCCTCATACACACAGGTGATGCAGGTATCAGTCCCTCATACACACAGGTGATGCAGATATCAGTCCCTCATACACACAGGTGATGCAGGTATCAGTCCGTCATACACACAGGTGATGCAGGTATCAGTCCCTCATACAGACAGGTGATGCAGGTATCAGTCCCTCATACACACAGGTGATGCAGGTATCAGTCCCTCAAACAGACAGGTGATGCAGGTATCAGTCCGTCATATACACAGGTGATGCAGGTATCAGTCCCTCATACACACAGGTGATGCAGGTATCAGTCCCTCATACCGACAGGTGATGCACGTATCAGTCCCTCATACACACAGGTGATGCAGGTATCAGTCCCTCATACCGACAGGTGATGCAGGTATCAGTCCCTCATACACACAGGTGATGCAGGTATCAGTCCCTCATACAGACAGGTGATGCAGGTATCAGTCCGTCATACACACAGGTGATGCAGGTATCAGTCCCTCATACAGACAGGTGATGCAGGTACCAGTCCCTCATACACACAGGTGATGCAGGTATCAGTCCCTCATACAGACAGGTGATGCAGGTATCAGTCCGTCATACACACAGGTGATGCAGGTATCAGTCCCTCATACAGACAGGTGATGCAGGTATCAGTCCCTCATACACACAGGTGATGCAGGTATCAGTCCCTCATACAGACAGGTGATGCAGGTATCAGTCCGTCATACACACAGGTGATGCAGGTATCAGTCCCTCATACACACAGGTGATGCAGGTATCAGTCCCTCATACACACAGGTGATGCAGGTATCAGTCCCTCATACAGACAGGTGATCCACGTATCAGTCCCTCATACAGACAGGTGATGCAGGTGTCAGTCCCTTAATGGCGTTTTCAGCAGCAAACGTCCCATCAGGGCAGCGCGGTTCACCAGGCGCTCCGCTTCTCTATGAAAAAATATTCAACTGCATTCAGGAACCAGCTAATTAATTCCATTTTTACTCGAAGAGTCTCAGAAGCACAAGGAGGGTCAAAAAAAAAAAAAGAAAGAGGGGGGGTAATGAGACGATACAGGACTGGGGAGCAATTTTCCTTTTTTTATGCTAGCAATAATGTAAACAATACGAGGATCCACACCAATGTGCAAAACATTTCTGTTAACAGTCTCTCAGCTATGTCCACATCCATGCTGAATCCGTCCCCTGAAAATTTTGGTATATTTTGATTGACAGTCAATGTTTTTTATTGTTCTTGCAGTAGGACCAATGATCCTACACAATGATCCACACAATATTTTTCTTCACTGTTCCTGTGGTCTTAGGTGCGATGTGGACTTTGCTCTCTACATTTCAGAGATTGAGAATGATTTTTGATACAGTGGGTTTGCAGCCATCGTTCCTGGTGTGGAAGAGGCTTTGATCAGATTCTCGGGCGATTCGGCTTTGGTGAAATCCAGCGCTCTTTTCCACATGATTTACTGGTTTGTGAAGTTCAAGCAGATCCTCAGGGCAACTCATTTGACAGAACTGGCCTTGCCATGATGTGCCCGGCAGCTGGTGCTCGCTGCCATGTCGTGCCAGGGACAAACATTTGTTTCCACCCCCGACAGAACACTCAGTCAGGTGAATAATATCATATCAATATTATGTGACAACAATTTTGTGCATGACTGTCAACAGATAAGCAGGCAAACAAATGCCAGTGAATATAATGCCTGTTCTTTGGGTGTGGAAATAATCAATTTTGGTGTCGCGCTTTAATACTAATAACATCACAAAATAATGTTTACAGGGAGAGAGAAGGATAAGAGGTGTCTCCTCATTCAGGGATCCTAAATCGTTTGATCCAATTTCTCTTACCTCTGATTTTTTAGGAAGTGCACAGTCCGTAAAACGGATTATTACCTCCGCCAACAAAAAAGTTAGCAGGAGGAGGTTTTTTGATCAGTGCCATTTGTTTGAATGTTTGTTGTGAACAAAACGTTATCTCTGAAATTTTGTGGGTGGGTCACTATTACATCAGGATATTGATTTAGTCAAACAATATGACTGCTACAACAGCAAACAATATCCTATGACATGCCGTAACTGAACTTTGCTCCCACTCAGCAAGATTTGGACTGGGCTGCCTTGGGTGAGGTTTACACTCTGGGAGTTCTTCTAGTTTTAAATAACCAAGTTCAGGAAAAATTCCAGTTACATACAATCTGTCTGGTATACAATTCCAGTTAGGTGCAATCTGATTAACTTCATCATGCTGTGACCTCCAACGCACACTGGAGCGGTTCGCAGCTGAGTGTGAGGCGGTCGGAATGAGGATCAGCACCTCCAAATCTGAGGCTATGGTTCTCTCCCGAAAAAAGGTGAGTTGTCCCCTTCAAGTGGGGGGCCAGTTGTTACCCCAAGTGGAGGAGTTCAAGTATCTCGGGGTCTTGTTCAGGAGGGAGAGTAGGATGGAGTGTGAGATTGACAGACAGATCGCTGCAGCGTCTGCAGTGAAACTGGGCGTTGTACTACTCCATTGTGATAAAGAGGGAGCTGAGCATAAAAGCGAAGCTCTCGATTTACTGGTCGATCTGTGTTCCAGCCCTCACCTGTGGTCACGAGCTTTAGTGACCGAAAGAACAAGATACAAGCGGCCGAAATGAGGTTCTCCGTAAGGAGGCTGGGTTGACCCTTAGAGATGACCCTTAGGGTGAGGACCTCAGACATCCAGGAGCGGCTCAGAGTAGAACCGCCGCTCTTCCACGTCGAGAGGAGTCAGTTGAGGAGGTTCGGGAATCTAGTCCGAATGCCTCCTGGACACCTCCCTTTAGAGGTTTTCCCGGAATGTCCGACTGGGAGGAGCCCAGAGGCAGACCCAGGGCACACTGGAGGGATTATATCTCCTGGCTGGCCTGGGAATGGCTTGGGATCCCCCAGGTAGAGTTGAAGGAAGTGGCTGGGGAGGGGGAGGGGGGTGCCTGGGCCTCTCTACTCAGTCTGTGAAGCTAGTATCTCACTGAGCAGTGAATGCTTACGAATGTAGTGGATTTTGGATTTGCCAAATTTTCTGATGAAAGTTGACGAAAATCAGAATAGACATAGGTGTCATTTGCGACATTTAGCTATGTTTAGCGTCAGTTAGCAACATTCACGTAACTGCTTGTGAAAGGATAGGAAATAGCTTTCTAGAATATGAAAATGAACTTGTTGCGCCCCTAAAAATCGTTTGCAAACTCTTTTGCGATCTTGACGAAACCTTGATGGTATCCTCATGAAACCCAATATTCGTCTGGTTTCGTCAGCATTCATAGCTCTGTTGTCTAGCGGTCACTACTTTAGCGACACGTGTTACAACCATTTGAAAATGCTTACTACTCTTTTACAAACGTCTGCCATGGTTTGTGACAAAATAAATTCGCCAAGAAATTTTGAACATGCTCAAAATTTCTTTACGACAAGAAAAACTGTTTGCGGTCCTAAAAACTTTTAGCAAACTCTGACAAAACTCAAAATTAGCTTCATTCGTATGCATTCGCCACTCATTGAGATACTAGCTTTATCCCCGCAACCCGGCCCCGGATGAGCGGAAGAAAATGGATGGATGGATGGATGGATGGATGATTGGCTGAAGTGTGGCTAAGAGCAGAAGCAGTACCGCAACTTGGTCAGGAAAAATGAGCATGTGGTCCATAAATATAACCGAGGTGAGGTCTTGGTGCACGCACACACCCCCCCGCCACCTCCCACATACCCCGAAGAGATGGTCTTATTGTTCCTGCAGGTCGAAAGACAGGATTTAGACTTACAGCTGCGCTCGCAGACTCTTGGAGGGGTTCTGTGTGCACACTCCCGCAATCTCGTCTCCCGGCTAATTAGAATAAAGCCAAGGCAACTGTAATCAACAAGGATAAAAGGCTACACTTGAAGATGCCCAGCTATCTTCCTCCCTCCATCCCCCCGCCCCCTTCTCCCCTCCTCGTCCAATTATTTTCAATGATTTCAATCAACTAAACTGCCCAACCATGAGCTTAACCTTTAACCTTTCATCCCCCGCCGGAGTGTGAACGAATAGATTTGTTGAACCCTGAGGCAGCAGCATCTGTCTAACTCCTGTTGAAGCTATTGCGCGTAAAGTTTAAATGCCTTTCAGTGTTCAGGATCAGTCGTATTCCGTGTCACCGCCGAACTTTAATTTTTATTTTCTCCAAGCCGTTGAAAAGAGACGAGCGAAGGAAGGAAAGGCGAAAATAATTGATCAAAGATGAAGATACTTACAAGTTGTTCTTTTTCAAGAGCCCTACTTTATGGGCTTCATGGGAAAGACTTATACTTCTGAGTTTGGGAGTGAAAATGTATCCATATTGAAACAAAATAGCATTATTACACTTTATAGAGCAGGGAATGGCCCAGCTTTTGATACGACGGTGTTATTTCGCGAGAGGTTATTTTTGACGGATTTGGCATATAGGCGAGCCGAGACGTGTAAAACCTTTGCTTCTGGAGACACTACAAAAGATGAAAAATATATTAAAGGCTTGTACTCGCATCAGCCTTCATCACCGAGTAAATTACTTCAGAAAGGTCAGTGGCTGACATTTTCGCGGGGAAACCCAGAGAATACGCCACACGCTCCGTACCATGAAAGTCCAGCAAGATGGACACTTCTTCTTCTGTGGTTTCTCTCTCTTTTTCTCTTCTCTCCCCCTCTCATTCATTCTCTATCCCTCCCTTTCTCCCTCCATCTCCCCCTCTCCTCCTTTCTCTATCTCTGTCTCTTTCTCTCTCGTTCCTTCTCCCCCCCCCTCTCTGGCCGGGGAGTGAGCGTGGCCAACTGTGTTCGGCTGCACTTGAGATTTCAGCCTGAATTTTGCATGAACTAATTCCACAGAAGCTGAGTCAACAGACCGGGGAGGGTAAACACAGCTGGAGGAATATGGAGTCTTGCGGCTCCTCTTATCTTTAAAAAATACATGATATAGTACGTGGAGCGCGTGTGAATTAATACGAGCCCCTGAAGATGGGCCAAGCCCTTCTCCTCAGAAAAACACATCATTACAACTTCCTTACCACACACACACACACACCTACACACATGAATATATCACACCCAAACAAACTCATAGATACACAGACACACATATACAAGCACACACTTCCATCAACATGCATGTGTGCGCACTCACAAACACACGCTCTCACGCACACCTACACCATGGTGCACTCACACAAATACACTACGTTCAGGTGAGTGGTCTTACCCTGTTTTTGTAGAAGACATAAACCCTCAAAGGTTATAACCTACCCTAATGTACAAAACCCAAAACCAGTGAAGTTGGCACGTTATGTAAATCGTAGATAAACACAGAATACAATGATTTGCAAATCCTTTTCAACTTTTATTCAATTGAATACACTGCAAAGACAAGATGTTTAATGTTCAAACTGAGAAACTTTATTTTTTTTTTGCAAATAATCATTAACTTAGAATTTAAAGGCAGCAACACATTGCAAAAAAGTTGGCACAGGGGCCTTTTTACCACTGCATTACATCGCCTTTCCTTTTAACGACACTCAGTAAACGTTTGGGAACTGAGGAGACCAATTTTTGAAGCTTTTCAGGTGGAACTCTTTCCCATTCTTGCTTGATGTACAGCTTAAGTTGTTCAACAGTCCGGGGTCTCCGTTGTCATATTTTACGCTTCATAATGCGCCACACATTTTCAATGGGAGACAGGTCTGGACTAAAGGCAGGCCAGTCTAGTACCCGCACTCTTCTACTACAGAGCCATGCTGTTGTAACACGTACAGAATGTGGCTCGGCATTGTCTTGCTGAAATAAGCAGGGGCGTCCATGAAAAAGACGTTGCTTGGATGGCAACATATGTTGCCCCACAACCTGTATGTACCTTTCAGCATTAATGGTGCCTTCACATATGTGTAAGTTGCCCATGTCTTGGGCACTAATACACCCCCATACCGTCACAGATGCTGGCTTTTGAACTTTGCGCCTATAACAGTCCGGATTGTTCTTTTCCTCTTTAGTCCGGAGGACACAACGTCCACAGTTTCCAAAAACAATTTGAAATGTGGACTCGTCAGACCACAGAACACTTTTCCACTTTGCATCAGTCCATATTAGATGAGCTTGGGCCCAGCGAAGCCGGCGGCGTTTCTGGGTGCTGTTGATAAATGGCTTTCGCTTTGCATTGTAGAGTTTTAACTTGCACTTGCAGATGTAGCGACGAACTGTAGTTACTGACAGTGGTTTTCTGAAGTGTTCCTGAGCCCATGTGGTGATGTCCTTTACACACTGATGTCGGTTTTTGATGCAGTACCGCCTGAGGGATCGAAGGTCACGGGCATTCAATGTTGGTTTTTGGCCTTGTCGCTTACGTGCAGTGATTTCTCCAGATTCTCTGAACCTTTTGACGATATTATGGAGCGTAGATGATGAAATCCATACATTTATTGCAATAGCTCGTTGAGGAATGTTGTTTTTAAACTGTTCGACAATCAGCTCACGCATTTGTTCACTAAGTGGTGACCCTCGCCCCATTCTTGTTTGTGAATGACTGAGCATTTTAGGGAAGCTGCTTTTATACCCAATCATGGCACCCACCTGTTCCCAATTAGCCCGTTCACCTGTGGGATGTTCCAAATATGTGTTTGATGAGCAATCCTTGACTCTCTCAGTCTTTTTTGCCACTTGTGCCAGCTTTTTTGAAACATGTTGCAGGCATCAAATTCCAAATTAGCTAATATTTGCAAAAAATTACAAAGTTTACCTGTTCGAACATTAAGTAACTCGTCTTTGCAGTGTATTCAATTGAATATAGGTTGAAATTGATTAGCAAATCATTGTATTCTGTTTTTATTTACGATTTACACAACCTGCCAACTTCACTGGTTTTGGGTTTTGTGCTTACGGTGCTTGTGTTCATGACAAAAATTGGCCTCATCAGATGGGATGACGCAAACATCCAAGAGAGGAGAAGAAGAGAAGGCTTAGTTATGGTTTCCAGGCATTGAGGCTGTGTTATTCAGTCAACATTGTGGGTTCATTTCAATGTCAGACTACAGGCAGCTCTCCAGAGCCTGTGAGCCGTAAGGGATTTCCTTTTTGGTGTATGAATGCATCCCAGTATTAAAAGAAATTGAAGCTGTGCATTTCGTGCCTGTGTATATGAACAACAGTATAAATGCAACTAAACAATTGGTAAACAGGGCAGTATTTCACATACCCTGTATATGAACGACAATAGAAATGCAACAACAATTAGTGAACAGTGTGTTGGTGCATTACATAACACTTCACTATAATAATAACTTAATTAATGCAGCAATAAGCATTAAATATTAGTTAATTAACAGTTATATAATGCATCTGAGTGCTGAATCAACATCAAACAGCCATAATTAGCATTTATTACTGCTCTTTGTCTCCCACATTGAGAAGTGGAAAACATCCTTTATCTACTTCTCGCATAATTCTTCAAGGTATTCAACTATTCAATAATGTATGAATGAATACCTTGTTAACATACACAGCATTAGTAAATTATTATAAGACACATCAGTTAACTGCAAATTAACTCTTTGTTTGTTCGCATCACTTTATTATCTAATGTACCGTTATTGTTAAATGTTACCAACCTATTTATTAACTGTGACAGATTTGTATCGTTAGTATTGGTTTAAACAGGGGCGTTAGTGCGTGTAGTATACTGGTTTAAACAGGACATCTGTGTATGTAGTATACTGGTCTAATCAGGACGTCTGTGCATGTAGTATACTGGTTTAAACAGGACGTCTGTGTGTGTAGTATACTGGTTTAAACAGGATGTCTGTGCATGTAGTATACTGGTTTAAACAGGACGTCGGTGCATGTAGTATACTGGTTTAAACAGGATGTCTGTGCATGTAGTATACTGGTTTAAACAGGACGTCTGTGCGTGTAGTATACCGGTTTGAACAGGACTTTTGTGCGTGTAGTATACTGATTTAAACAGGACATCTGTGCATTAAGTATACTGGTTTAAGAACTGGGACAGAGAGACACTTATACAAACGGAAAACAGTAGGAGGAATCTCTTGCTGGGATGTGACTGTATACTTCCTTAGCCTAACTAGCGGGAGCAGCCAAGCAGAGGAATAACAGTGAAAGCTCCACGGAGTCGACTTCACGGTTCGAAGCCGCAGAGATAGCAAACACTCAACTCAATTCAGCAGCAGCATACAGGAGCCACAGCACGCATCCTGAAGCTTTAAGCTTCTTATAGAATTTTCTCCCTGGATCTGGTGTGTGTGTGTGTGTGTGTGTATGTGTATGTCTGTGTCTGTCATCAGCCAATGTGTGAGACTGTCTGTGTCTGCTGTCTGTCATCCACCTGAGTGTGTGTGTGTGTGTGTGTGTGTGTGTATGTCTGCATGTCTGTCATCCACCTGAGTGTGTGTGTGTGTGTGTCATTGTGCGTGTTTGTATGTGTGTATGTGTGTCTGTCATCCACCTGAGTGTGTGTGCGTGTGTGTGTCTGCTGGCTGTCATCCACCTGAGTGTGTGTATACGTCTATATGTCTGTCATCCACCAGAGTGTGTGTGTGCGTGTGTGTGCATGTTTGTGAGTGAGTGTGTTTTAACCACAACAGGAGATTGTCCTGGATGAAAATGGTGTTTCGGTGTAGTGTACCCCATGTGGTGATCATGCCAGTTTACACTCAGGCAAAGAAACTGGAAATGAGTCCAGTAAAATAAATGCACAAAACTCAAGAGGGGAGAGAGAGTGCTCTCAGTACAAAAATAACGAATAAAAAAAGAAAGAGAGAGCTGAACACACTCCAGCTCTCCATGGAGCATGCGGCAGTATAGCACTGACGATAAAAAAAATGGTCGGAAATACATGCTGACATTAGAAATGCCTTTTTTTTTTTTTTTAAGTTCAGAAAACGCCTCAGTCTTGCAGTGTCTCTCTAAATGTTCAAGAGGGATCTGTGGCACCGGTAAAAGATGGGGTGTTACTGATTCCTGACTTACACTCTCCAAGCCCATTTCTCATCTTTCTGTCCGTTTACCCGGACTTATCCGATGTACAGTATAATGCATGTAGTACGGTAAAAGTAGAAGTACAGTATAGTACAGTAAGATAAAGTGTCCATTGAGGTTCCGACACGTCTTTGACGTCCAGTTCAACATTTCAGCAAAAAAGCTCATAAAGTTCCATAATTTACAGGTCAGGCATTGCTTGTCATTCTCTCCATGTAGCAAAACAAAGGGTTTTGAGTGAACACACTGTGATAATACACTGTGCTCTGATTGGCCAATGTGATAGAGGCGGAGCCTTTGAGCAAAGCTGTGGGAGGTACTCAGACAGAGCTGGTGGGTGTGAACTATGTAAAGCAGATGTATTTGTGACATTGTGGCCTGGGGAATCGCAAAGCTGAGGTGCCAAGGGGTCTGAACAGCTAAACTGGGGAGTCTTAAAAGTTGACCTTCTTTGTAGTGAAAGATGAATTGGAGACCACTGTTGTGGTGGACTAACCTGGAGAAAAGTAGGGGTGACTAGGGTCTGATGAGCCATGGAAACCAATGAGCCATATCACTATTTTGTGATCAATTGATGACAAAGCTGCTTAAAATAGGCAGAATATTTAACCATTGACTGATGAGTCATGAGGACAAATGAGCCATATCACTATTTTAACTATTTTAAAGACCTTTGCTATTGATTGATCACAAAATAATGATATGGCTCATTGGTCCCCATGGCTCATTCGACTCCAGTCTCCTCTATTTCCGTCATGCACCACACCTCTTGCAGTATGTATCAGGTCCATCACTCAATGCCATTGACATGCACATACAAAGTAGATTAAAAAAATGTTATTGTGGAGTACTGGCAGTATGTATCTACTTCAAGTTTGAGTTTCCACCTTTAGCATAACAGCTAGACGCAATACGAAAAAAAGTATTATAAGAATTGGAAACAATGCCTCATGCCGTCAACAGTAGTTTGTCATCGTCCCGGTTGAAATAAAAGTGATGTCACTTCCTGAGAATTTCAAAAATTGTTTTTCCCCGCAATCCTGCTAAGAAAAGTAAGAAAACCAAGATTGTATGTATTGGGGAAGCTCTTTCTGGAGACTGGGGTCCTGGCAAGTGGCCTCCATCCTTCAGTCCGGTTCAAAGGTGTGGCTCACTCGGCTTGCCATCCCAGTCACTGATCTCAGACCAGTACCTTCGACTGCGCCTTGCCTGACTCATGTTTCCAAACTGCGCCACCCAAACCCGAACTGTCAACTAAAACTCTCTCGCTCTACAAGCCTTTATGAGTGGAGCTCACTCCGTTTTGGAAATCCCATCACGGCATCGGCGCGTCATTACAGCGACACAGCGAGAACCCTTCGCTAGTTTCACTTTGAACTTACACCCTGGCCTGCGTGTTCCGCCTGCCCCTCAGCGCAGTGGCCTCGCTTACTCAGTCGTCAACACGCATGCATTATTTACCGCGACTCAGCGATCTGCCAGTCATCCTCTCCCTTCTGAGACAGCGAGGCCAGTCGCCGGCTATTTCTTTATTTCTCTCTTTTTATTTTTTGTGATCAGTTGTCATCTGCCTGCTGTTTGTTCTGTCACTACATGTCTATATTAATTACATCACATTCATTTCTATAGATGTAAATTTCCTTCATTGACTGTCCACACGGGTGCCCAATGGTGACTGCTTCTCGACTGCTGGATGGCACTGACAGCATCTGGTTCCTTCTAGAATGCTCCATCAGACATCATTGTATCGTGTGGACAGTGAGACATTTCAAAATTCAGTGTATCTTTTTGTGATCTTGATTAAGTCTAGCCTTAATCGAGACTATCTGGATATCCCATAATAACCATTTGTGGCCCCATGTAGCCGCCCACTGCAGTTGTAATGTTCTTTATTAGTCATTATTTGTGATTGTGTCATATCCTGACCCACAAAACACAGAAAAACCCCTTTCGGGACCACCTGTCTTCACAGTCACACCCTTCCTCTCTGACCCTCTCTCCTATCCTCACTCCCTCTCCTCTCTACCTTTCTTTCTCTCCCTTCCTCTTTCTATCACTCCCCTTTTCTGCCTCCCCCTCTTCCTCTCTTTTTCCACAGGACCTCCATCCGGGCAGCTGAACTGAGATCTGCCTCGGTAAATAACACCACCCAAAGATTTTAAACGGGCCCGGCCGCAGTAAATATCCCCAGCGATTATCGATCAAATGCTTTCTCCCGATAATGAAAGGGATAAATCTCACTCTCTAAAGAGACAGGGAATACGAGAGTTACACGCTCGCGCCCCAAAGAGGGAGCCCAACAACCTCAGCACGAGAGACGGGGGTGAGAGAGGGAGGGAGGAAGGGAGGAAGAGAAGAGAAGAGTGAGAAGAAAGACTGGCAGGAGATGAGAGAGAGAGAGAGAGATGCTTGGTAAGAGACCACAGAACCATAACTTTTAAAATCACCATAGAATCAACGCAGTCTGTATCTGCATCAGCCTCAACGTAAACAGGAAGTCAAAAGCTTCACACACCAGGTATATCAGGCAGTTCCCACTGATCTCTTTACTCTCATACGGCTGGGATTTTATATTTGTTTTAATTTCTCAAATCTCTCATTTTTTTGACCAGATCAAACAGCCTCATGCAGTGTCACTCATTGGTAAGAAATCTCACGTTACTGAACGCCAATCAAACAGTTACAGAGGTAGGCTGCCAGATAGCTCACTCGCAGAAGTGACTATCACATCACGGGTTCGAGCCCTGCTACGTACCAGCCGGCAGTGGTCGGCTGCTTTTTCAGAGTAGCGCACA
The DNA here is from genome assembly GCA_029721435.1 of Gymnothorax reevesii. Lineage (NCBI taxonomy): Eukaryota > Metazoa > Chordata > Actinopteri > Anguilliformes > Muraenidae > Gymnothorax > Gymnothorax reevesii. The sequence continues at coordinate 151,892,917 of CM056575.1, forward strand.
ATTGGCTATAGCACTACAGGGTTGCAAATGGAAGGGAAAATAATAGTTGCCTTGTTCGTTGCTCAAGCGCCTCCTGTTGGCTGGACGGGAGCTCTTCAGGAAAATTCTAAGTCTGTTCATGGCCGGGTATCCTCCGCCCTCGTACTGCACTTGTGAAGATTCAACCAATGGGTGTTTAAGAAGCTGTAAAAAACAGTTACAGAGGTAATTTTATTGAGCGTGAGGCAGATTCTGACAAAAGCACATATCTTGTGTATTTTACAGGGGCGATCTCTCCGGATGTGTTCGAGGGAGGTGAGAGAGAATCTAGTATTTCCTGTACAGTTATTGCACTGCGACTTTAGTCAGCATTATGAGTCAAACGAGATCACAGGAAAAAAGGCAAACACAGAGACCTGAGTTCCTATTTACTGACAACGTGCCCCAATGATTTAGGAAGAAAACATGAATCATCATTTCTGATTATATTCATTTTCATCCATTCATATTGATAAAATATATTCATTAGTGTAAGTAAAGGAGTCTGGGATTCATAAACACTTTTTCCAGGTTGAGCAGCCTTGTTAGATTTTTGTTCTGATAGGGTTTCTGCAGCAACCCTGAGGAGTAAATTTATTTTCACAAAATTTAATATATTAAAAAATGAGGCAAACTTCTTCTTTCACGTTACAGAAGGTTTTTGACGGTGCATCACCTCTCTGTTATGGCATTTTCAGGGATCCGCAGAAGTATTTTGACATTTTCACTGGTGTATGTGTGAGGATTTACGAAATGAACCAAGAGCAAACACCAGTAAAATGCAAAAAGGAGGCTTTATTTCTGAAGGGGGAAACCCCCCAACAGAGCTGGCAACAGTACAATGTCCGCAATCCAAAATCAGAATCCAAAGGGCGAAATCCAGAGTCATACACAGGGCACCAATCACAAAAAATCGTAGTCAGACAAAAGAGGTCAAAAAACAAGAATGCGGCAAAAGTACAGGGAGTAGGCAAAGCTCGATATCAAAGACGGTCCAGTCAGAAAGATAAACACTGAGAGATCAAGGCGAGAAACGTGGCACGAGAAAACTAGGGAGAACGATCTGACAAGAGTGTGAAGCAAACAGACATCTTATATACACATCCAGGAGAACACATGACCAGGGAGAACAGGTGCAATCAATGGTGACAATGATTAGGGAGAGACACATGAGGGATAAACTAATTACATGAATTTGGCTGTAGCCAAAACGCAGACAGGGATCACAAGACAAACCTAAGTACAAACAACAGCTCCGGTTAAGGAGTACTAAAAGTGCATAGTCTAAAGAAAAGAAAAGCATGAGATATAAGTGGAAAACTGCAGCAGAGATAATTAGGGATAGGTAAGGAGGCGGAGACTAGAATTGGGCGACAGCTGAGAGATCATTAGTCAATTAGTAAGTGCAGCTATACAATCCCAAGTGCTTGTTAGTAAGTTAGTCCAAATATACAAGGTTAGTGTGGATTAGTATTTAGCAAAAACAATAAACTGTTAGTATATGTTAGTAAGACAGTAAAAGAGAGAGGAAGGAAGAACACGAGATAATGAAAGAAGATTGAAACCCAGAAACCAATAAATCACCCGAATGAGTGGCACACATGACAAGGGACCGTGAGCAAAGATACACACATGACAAGACAGGGGAGACAAAGTGCAAAGCATGGAAATGAAAACATGGCTTGGAAACTAAATGATCTAAACATGAAAAATAATAAACAGGAAATCTAAATACCAACACACAAAACACAATCCTAAGAATAGTCAGACAGAGCAGTGGTCACTAAACACAGAAATACTAAACATGGCTAGGCCAGGCACAGAACTTAACATGACAGCAAAAATCAGAATCACAACAGTACCCCCCCTCTTAAAAAACGCCTCCAGGCGTTTCACCTTGGTCTGGGGTGGTTGGCATGAAAGTCTCTGATTAAGTCCTTATCCAAGATGTGGCGTGACGGTACCCAACTGCGGTGTTCCGGACCGTAACCCTCCCAGTCGACGAGGTACTGCAGTCCCCGGCCTCGCCGACGACAGTCCAGGAGGGCACGGACCGTATAGGCTTCGCCTCCGTCGATGATCCGGGCGGGTGGTGGGGGATCAGGTCCAGAGGACAGGGGGTGGGTTACAGCAGGTTTGACTTGGGACACGTGAAACGTGGGGTGAATACGTCTCATAGACGGTGGAAGACGGAGGCGAACCGCAGTGGGACTCAAGACTTTTTCAATAGTGAATGGGCCCAAAAACTTAGGGAAAAGTTTGCCCCCATTACCTCTGAGAGGAATGTCCCTTGAAGATAGCCAGACACGCTGCCCAGGTCGGTATGAAGGAGCTGTCGTGCGCCTCATGTCTGCTTGCTCCTTCATCCGGGCGACCGACCTGAGCAGGGCCTGGCGGGTGGTTATCCATGTGCGTCTGCACCGACGCACAAACTCACGGGCTGAGGGGACAGCTACCTCCTCCTCCTGGGAAGGGAACAAAGGGGGCTGGTAGCCTAGGCAGGCCTTGAAGGGGGAAATGCCAGAGGCAGCAGAGGTGTGGCTGTTCATGGCGTATTCAGCCCATGGCAACTGATGACTCCAGGAGGAGGGGTTCCTAATGCAAAGGCATCTCAAAACATTTTCAACACATTGGTTAGCCCGCTCGGTCTGGCCATTAGTCTGGGGATGGAAACCTGATGATAAACTAACTGTGGTGCCAAGTGATTTGCAGAATGATTTCCAAAATAGGGCAGTGAACTGGGGGCCGCGATCAGATGTGATATCAATAGGAATACCATGAAGTCTGATGACATGTTGAATAACAAGGTTAGCGGTTTCTTGGGCGGAGGGGAGCTTGATGAGGGGAACTAGGTGAACGGCTTTGGAGAATCTGTCTACAATGGTGAGAATGGTAGTGTGATGATTGGAAGGGGGAAGGCCAGTGATGAAATCGAGTGCTATGTGGGACCAGGGGCGGTGTGGAGTGTGAAGGGGCTGAAGCAAACCGTGAGGTGGTTGATGTGAGGCCTTTGCTTGGGCGCAGACCGAGCAGGCAGCTACAAAACTTTGGATATCTTGGGACATTTCTGGCTTCCTTTTCAATATTGACATAGATGGCATTAACAAAGGCTTCTTTGGGCAGAATCGTATCATGACATGGTTCCTCTTCCTTTATCTCAAAACAACGGGACAAGGCGTCGGGTTTAACATTTTTGCTTCCAGGTCTATAAGCGATGTGAAAATTGAAACGGGAGAAGAATAGTGCCCACCTGGCTTGTCTTGGGTTAAGTCTCTTGGCTGTCTGTAGGTATTCCAGGTTTCTATGGTCTGTCCACACTATGAAGGGTACCTTGGATCCTTCTAGCCACTGCCTCCATTCTTCCAAGGCCAACTTTACTGCCAGCAGCTCACGGTTTCCGATGTCGTAGTTTCTTTCAGCAGAGCTTAGACGACGAGAGAAGAAGGCACACGGGTGAATCTTCCCATCCTCAGGGGACCTCTGGGACAGAATGGCGCCGGCTCCAATATTCGAGGCGTCCACTTCTACAATGAACTGAAGTTCTGGGTTAGGGATAATGAGGATGGGTGCAGACGTGAATCGAGACTTTAGTTCTACAAAGGCACTCTCTGCTCTCTCGGACCAAAGGAACTTGGACTTGGAGGAAGTGAGGGCAGTGAGAGGAGCAGCAACAGAACTATAGTTTCTGATAAACCGTCGATAGAAATTAGCAAAACCCAAAAAACGCTGGAGAGACTTACGGTCCTCAGGTCGGGGCCAGTTGGTGACGGCCTCCACTTTGACTGGGTCCATACGTATGGTGCCTGGGGAGATAATGTAACCCAGGAAGGTTGTAGTCTCAACAAAAAACTCACATTTTTCGGCCTTTACAAAGAGACGGTTCTCCAGGAGACGACGAAGCACTTGGCGAACATGTTTCACGTGTTCCTCTTGGGAATCTGAAAAAATCAAAATATCGTCAAGGTATACAAAAACGAACTTGTTAATCATGTCTCTCAGTACATCGTTTACTAGACTCTGGAACACAGCTGGAGCATTAGTGAGCCCAAAAGGAAGAACCAGGTACTCCCAGTGCCCCGTGGGAGTATTAAAAGCCGTCTTCCACTCATCTCCCTCCCGGATTCGCACCAAGTGATAGGCGTTGCGGAGGTCAAGCTTGGAGAAAACCTTAGCTCCTTGTAGGAGGTCGAACGCTGTGTTCATGAGGGGGAGAGGGTATCGGTTCTTGACGGTTATCTCATTTAGTCCCCGGTAGTCAATACAGGGCCTCAACGTCCCATCCTTTTTGGCCACAAAGAAGAAACCAGCGCCCGCAGGGGAGGATGATGGTCGAATAATACCTGCAGCCAGAGACTCTGACAGGTACTTTTCCATGGCTTGGGTCTCTGGTCGGGACAGGGAATATAATCGGCCTCTAGGGGGCATTGTACCTGGCTTTAGGTTGATGGCGCAATCGTATGGACGGTGAGGAGGTAAGCTGGTGGCCCTGGACTTTGAGAACACCTCCTTGAGATCATGGAACTCGAGGGGAACCTTTTCTAGGTCGGGGATCTCCTCTGGAGTAGAGTAAGGCTGTAGTTCCGAAGCATTTTGGAGGCATGTCTGAGAACAGTTGGGGCTCCAGCCCTTGATTTCATGCGTTCGCCAGTCAATGTGAGGTAGGTGTTTAGCCATCCATGGGTGACCCAGAATGATCGGAGCATGGGGAGAGTGAAGGAGGAATAATTGAATTGTCTCATGGTGGTTGCCTGATATCTTGAGCTTGATGGGGCTGGTAACATGAGTTATCTGGGCAATTTGCTGGCCACTAAGGGAATTGGCCACTCGATCCGGGAAGATCTTTTCCACCGGAACCCCCCATTCACGAGCCAGCTCCACATCAATGAGGTTTTCCTCTGCTCCAGAATCAATGAGAGCCGTAGTGGATCTGCTCTCCCCTCCCCATTCCAGGATCAACGGAAGGCAGGTGCGGTTTCTTGAATCTTGGACTGGCGTAACGCCCACCACTGTTCCATTCCTGGTGCCAGGACGAGGCTTCTTGCTGGGGCACTGAGCTATCTGATGTCCCCCTTTGCCACAGTAGAAACAGGCCCCCTCTCTGCGACGACGGTTCCTTTCCACAGTGGGAATGCGCGTTCGTCCGAGTTGCATGGGTTCCGTCTCAGGAGAGGGGCTGCCGTCAGGAGGTGGTGGTAAAAGTGGAGTGGTCCGGTAGGGGTTATTTGGACGACTGTGAAGAACGGACCGTCTACGTTCTTCACGGCGAGCATCCACTCGTATGGCTAGGTCGACCAACTCGTCCAGCTCCTCTGGTAAATCCTGGGACACCAGTTCATCTTTTATGGCCTCGGCTAGACCATTAAAAAAGGTGTCATATAAGGCTCTTTGGCCCCACCTGCTGTTGGTTGCCAGGGTCTGGAAGTCGATTGCAAAATCAGCCACAGAACGACCACCCTGGCGTATCCGAAGAATCTCCCGTCCCGCCTCATGACCCAACTTCGTGCGGTCGAAAACCCGCTTCATCTCCTCACCCAGTAGACCAGATGTCTGTACACATGGTAGATCTGCCTCCCAAGCTGCAGTAGCCCACTGCTTGGCTCTTCCCGTGAGTTGCGTGATGATAAATGCAACACGAGCCCGTTCAGTGGGGAATGATGAGGGCTGTAGGCTGAATATGAGGTTGCACTGGGTGAGGAATGCTCGACACGCACCGGGGTTGCCGTCGTACCTTTCAGGGGGAGGCAGGCGTGGCTCACAGACAGGCAGCGGCGGAGTGGAGGAGGGCACAGGCGTGGCGTGGACCGCAGGCTGGGGGGTATGCAGCAGCTGAGAGTCTTGAACTGTTCGAATGAGGTCCGCAACCTGGAGACTCATGGTTTGCATATGCTGCATGAGGGCGCGAAGCTGACGATCCTGAAATTCGAGCTGGGCTCCCTGTTCCTTGACTGCCTCCTGCAGAGGCTGGATGTTCGCTGGTTCCATCTTGGTCAGATCGTAATGTGAGGATTTACGAAATGAACCAAGAGCAAACACCAGTAAAATGCAAAAAGGAGGCTTTATTTCTGAAGGGGGAAACCCCCCAACAGAGCTGGCAACAGTACAATGTCCGCAATCCAAAATCAGAATCCAAAGGGCGAAATCCAGAGTCATACACAGGGCACCAATCACAAAAAATCGTAGTCAGACAAAAGAGGTCAAAAAACAAGAATGCGGCAAAAGTACAGGGAGTAGGCAAAGCTCGATATCAAAGACGGTCCAGTCAGAAAGATAAACACTGAGAGATCAAGGCGAGAAACGTGGCACGAGAAAACTAGGGAGAACGATCTGACAAGAGTGTGAAGCAAACAGACATCTTATATACACATCCAGGAGAACACATGACCAGGGAGAACAGGTGCAATCAATGGTGACAATGATTAGGGAGAGACACATGAGGGATAAACTAATTACATGAATTTGGCTGTAGCCAAAACGCAGACAGGGATCACAAGACAAACCTAAGTACAAACAACAGCTCCGGTTAAGGAGTACTAAAAGTGCATAGTCTAAAGAAAAGAAAAGCATGAGATATAAGTGGAAAACTGCAGCAGAGATAATTAGGGATAGGTAAGGAGGCGGAGACTAGAATTGGGCGACAGCTGAGAGATCATTAGTCAATTAGTAAGTGCAGCTATACAATCCCAAGTGCTTGTTAGTAAGTTAGTCCAAATATACAAGGTTAGTGTGGATTAGTATTTAGCAAAAACAATAAACTGTTAGTATATGTTAGTAAGACAGTAAAAGAGAGAGGAAGGAAGAACACGAGATAATGAAAGAAGATTGAAACCCAGAAACCAATAAATCACCCGAATGAGTGGCACACAAGACAAGGGACCGTGAGCAAAGATACACACATGACAAGACAGGGGAGACAAAGTGCAAAGCATGGAAATGAAAACATGGCTTGGAAACTAAATGATCTAAACATGAAAAATAATAAACAGGAAATCTAAATACCAACACACAAAACACAATCCTAAGAATAGTCAGACAGAGCAGTGGTCACTAAACACAGAAATACTAAACATGGCTAGGCCAGGCACAGAACTTAACATGACAGCAAAAATCAGAATCACAACAGTATGGAGGAATGAAATATTTAAAAATGTCGTGTTTGACCCGAGTCTGGCCTCCTCTCCTGTGAATGAGAAAGCCGAGACTCGCCGGGGGTTCATTCGCCCTCCTGAGAGCTGTCGCTCTGCTCTCTCTCCCTACTGCAAGGATTACCCGAGTTTACAGAGAAACCACCAAAGTCGCTGAGAAAATACACTCTATTCAGCACCTTTTACTACAGCGAACCATGGAAATGCTAATGCCGTGAGCCTGAGGCGAGAGTTCACTTCCGCCGTATTTCAATACTCTTATACGATTATTTATTTGAATGTATGCATGTTGTGTGTGTGTGTGTAAGTGTGTGTGCGTGTGTTGTGTGCATGTGTGTGTGTGTGTGTGTGTGTGTGGGTGTGTGCGAATACGTGTGTCAGTGTGTGTGAGTTTGTGTGTATATCTCTGAGTTTGTGAGCATGCTTGAGTTAGTGTGTAAGTCTGTGCCTGTGTGTGTGCCTGTGTGCGTGTGTGTGCGTGTGTGTGTGTGTGTGTGTGTGTTCATCTTGGGACCCCAGAGTTAAAATAAGTTGAGTCGTTGAATTGAATTCTCATTGAATTCATTTCTGTCTTTAATTAGAGCTCCCTGTAAAGCAGTGTGTTTATCATAGCTGTAAACACCTGAGGTTCAGGGATAGAACTGTCAAACCAGTAAACTGAGAGGTGTGACTCTGTGTGTATGTCTGTGTGTGTGCAAGCGAATGCGTGACTCTAAGGATGTGAAGACATATGCACATACAGAAAACTAACACCGACAGTGTACAAACTGTCACTGACTCCTGCTCCTACCTATATACTGACTCTACACTCTCATTCTCACTGTGGCAGGTGAATCCCATCAGACTTCCACAGCTTTGCATATTTATGATAAATAAGCAGACAAGTGAACAACTTATGTCATTCTCTCAATCATCCATTTCATGTATTTCTTTTCAAAAGCCACTTTTTTCATTTTCTTCCTTGCTTTTAGCTGTAACTTTGAAATAAATAAGTAAATTAATAAATAAACAAATGAATAAAATGAAATCACATTCATCATGGTCTCATCCCTCTTTGCCAGGTCCGGTGGCAGGAGGTTGATCACCATGTGAGTTACTCCCCCGTTTAGATTTCTTGCGTTTGTGCCCTTGTTCAAGGAGGAAATGCAGGCCTGTTTAAACACGGAGGGGAGGGGCTAAGGGAGTGACCAATTAACCGCCCCCAAAAAAAAGAGTCGACCCCTCCTCTCACTCTATTGAACAAGAGGAAATTCACTGTTCCCTGAAAGAGGAAATTTTTCAATAAACTTTTCAATAAACGTGCATGTCGTCATTGCACAATTGTGCCATTATGGCGACTCTGGAAAGACAGCGGTAAAAATTATTGACGTGCGCAATTAACCCACGCTTGGGCCGTCTAAATTTTCAGGACACAGTTAATGAAGACGGGCAGGCTCTTTAGAGCGTGAGCGATTACTTCCACGTAATTAGCTTTGATCGAAATGTGCACCCGAGGAAATTGCCGGAGCGCTAAGCTAAGCTAACAGCGATGGTCGCAAATTTATCTGAACTGATAGCAGCGACGGGGTTTTTTTAAGGAATTGTAAAACATCCTCCTCTTTCATTTATCTATTTCCTCTATACGCAGTATTCCGTCTGGAAGACTTGGATGAAAACGGCCGCCGAGGGGCGATAAGACCAATGTACTCCCTCCGATTTCCTCCTAGCATCAACGATATTGTTCTCAAGTGATTGACATCATAATAGACTTTACTAAATCGTGATAAGGTCAAATTAGAATTTAATCATTTCTTTTTCTACCCGATCCCTTTGGGCTGAATGAATAAACATGATTTTGCACGAGGCACTGGCAGCTCCACTGCTTACAATGAGATTCTGATTGGCTCTCATTTCAGTTTTTTTTCCCTTGCTGGCTCTTTGGTGTCTTTGTGTGTTTGCATGAGCGCGCACAAGCAAGTGCTTCCATATGTATGCACTTCGGTGTGTGAGCGCATGTATGAATGTGTGTGTGTGTGTGTGTGTGTGTGTGTGTGTGTGTGACTGTCCAAGTGTGTGCATGTTAGTGTCTGTATTCATGAGTATGTTTGTGTGTGTTTTTGCGGCTCTTTGCATATGCGTCCTTTTGTGTCTACATTTGTGTGCTTGCGGTTAATATGTGTTTTTGTATGTATGTTTTTGTGTGCATGCTTTCATATGTGGGTATCTGTACATATACTGCTGTGCTTGTGGTTTATGCGTGTTTTTGAATGCGTATGTTTTGGGCGTGTCTGTGTAAGTGTGTGCATGTTTGTGAGTGTTTGTTTAGATGCTTTTGTGTGTGTATTTCTGTGCTTGTGGTGAATGCATGTGTTAGTATGTGTGTGTCGTGGGTTTGAGTGCAGAGCGTTTTCTGTGTGTGTCCCTTTACTTTGGCATAGTTTCAGTGTCATCACTAAAAATCTGTCTCTTCTCTTGTTCTTCAGTTTTGAATGAGATGTGAGTGTGCCATTTATCCATCATGAGCGGCAAAATGAGTGAACATGTACAACTCATAAATACATGAATAAACCCTGAAGAGTAATATTTTGCAAATATATCTTGAAAGCTATCTGTGTTCACAACAATTTTGATCACTTGCACACACTCAAATGTCCTCATATGGAGTCAAGAGAATCATTTTGGATCTTGCCAAGAAAACTCTTTTGAAACTTCTAACAGGACTTGCCTAAACTCCCTTCTGACCCCTTTCAAAGGCTAGAAACTGTCCAAAAACTGGCTTTAAGAGGTGGTTCAGTGCACAGTGAAGAACTTTTATCAAGATAAATGCTTTCAAAACACACTTTGAGGAAAACTGGTATGAATGGACCACTAAAGGTGTCTGCAATTTTTTTCAGTGGAAAATACTCGATAAAGCTTAAAATTGTCTCCCTCATGTTGAGTTGTACTGTGCTCAGTTCTAAAAGGCAGCCTACTTATATGTGCCCAAAAGGCACAATTGTTTATACTTTTTCATATAGTTAGAAAGAGCAAACACATCTGCACTCTTTATTCATTCTAGAGAGAGACCGGAGCCACGCTGGAGCGTGTAGGAGACGGTTATAATAAGGGCTGTGAAACTTTACCAAATCTTTCGTATCAGGTCAGCTAATTCACTGCTAGTGAGAGAGACAGTCGAGTGTGTTTTTGTCTGAAGACGATTCAGTGGCAGAGGTGCAAGAGTGCAGTTTGGGCATTGGCCATTGGGGGGCAGAATGCTGCTGACAGGCTGGTAGAACCACAGCTGTGGTTAGTTATAATGTGGTTAGTCAGCTCAGCTGAAGCCCTTCGCCTTCTTAAGGACCCAAAAAAGGTCAAAGTTATTGGAGTTGAAGGGGAGAGGAGAGTTGCTGTAGACTCTGGACAACATAAGGGATGTATGTACAGTGCAAATGTGCAAAATATTCTTAAGATACAAGGGCCGAATGGCTGAGAATGGACCTGTGATTCAGGGTAGAGTGCATTTGATTTACGGCGGGAAAGAAGGGACAATTCAAATGAACATTGAAATTGATCTGCACATCATTAAAACAATGTTTGATATGGGAAATGGCTGCATGAGAAATTATGCAATATGTGGCTGTGATTTTAGTTAATATAAATGTATCTAAATTTCAATTCAACTTGCTGCCTGGACACCATCTATGGGTGAAAATATTGCATGCTTGCATCCTGATAGTGACTCTGTGCATTTTCAGAGTTTGCCTCTGTCCGGATATAGTCTTCATTTAACCCATTTTGCTAAGCAGCATGAAAATGAAAAGTATTTGTCAGGACCTACAGGAGATGTGTGAACTTGGTTTTGACCTTTTTTTCCTGTGCGGATTACAGGTTTTGGCTCCCGAAAGAAGAGAAGTGATTTCTGAGCGCGGGCACAGCAGGGGTCGAAGAGTCGCTGGGTTCTTGATTTTTCTAAAATGGCTGCCAGACGGGGGCTGTCAGTATGAGTCAGGCATGGTGGCCAATGTTGTCTTCCGAAAATCCCAATGTAATGGCCACAATTTGATGATTGCATTGAGTGGGAGCTGAAAGGGTCTCAACACTTATGGGAAGCACTTGTGGAGGGAGTCAGGGGGAAATCTCTCACGCAGCATCCCTGTGCAGCTGTGGAAGTCCACAGTGCCATATACAAAAGGTTTTTACGAGCATTTGAATTCACTTTTGTTTCACTTCAATGGTGATGGGAATCGAAGTAGGCCATAAAGGCCTTGCGCATTCATGTCAACAGTCAGTTAGGTGATTAGTACGGGTATGTAAATAGATACTTTCAGCAGGACAGGTGTTAATATTCTTTCCATTGCCCACCACACTGAAGGATAACATCAACTGAAAGCCTCATCCCTCAGCTGGCACCTCCTATGGCACTGAATCCCCATCACTGCACTGGGATGTTTAAAAACATCTTCTTTCATTTGAAGGGCACATGATGTGACTGCAGGCTGTTTTGGGTGTACAGGAGTGACCCCGGCTGTCAGATCCATTACAGGACACCACAAGTGTGAGTACAGAGCCCATCTTCCTCTATTTTTTGATAGCTTGTTTTTATTAATTAATTTGTTTTTTTGTTTGTTTCCAAAGCTTGTTATTTTCTCCTGAAGATCAAGAGTTGTGAGTATTGAGTCAACAAACACAGATAAACACAGAACCACTGCCATAGTAAGGACAGAGGGCTAAACGGTGGGCGCAAGAAGGTTCTAGAATTACGTTCTCTCTTGTTCTTATGATTTAATAATTTAAAGAGAACTTTGTGAAACCATGAGTTGGGATTAACAGTTTGAAAAAATTGAATCACTAAGTTTCCAAAGGACCCAACTCTACTGAATTACAGTTCTGCCCAGCTGATAACAGAAAGGGGAACTTTCTTGTAATTTCAGCCAAAACTATCCCAATGACACACTCTTGTAAAGTTGGAGTTGGGCCCTTTGGAAACTCAAGGATTCAACAGTAGAATGATGTTAAGCCATTAACTACTGTACATTCAGGCTATGTCCAAATTAATGTGTTTTTGTTTTACAACGGAATTTTCAAACAAAAACGATCTCCGTCCACACATACATCACAGCACTGTGTCTAGAATCATGTTTGTCTATACTAATATGCCTAAAAACACATATCACATGACCACTCATCCACTGATTACCAAAGTTGGCAGTGAAGTTCATATTTTCCTCCTGAAAGTGGTTAGGTGACAGAGGTGAGACGAATCGGGGGGGACACGCTGTGACTGATGAAACCCAATCCAGAAGTGAACGTGGGTTTCTGCGTCATCATTCTCAGAAGTCTTTGTTTCGGTTTGTCCACACTACAAACCAGTCCCTGAGTTTTAAAACCAAAACAGGGTCTGCAGCGTTCTCAAAAGTCTTCGTATTAAGTGTGGACACTAGTTTTTTATTTGAAAACAGCAGAGTAGTGTGGACACTAGGCGAAAGCATTGCAAAGTTATGCATTTTAAAAGGAAAACATATTAGAGTGGACAAAGCCTCAGTTAATAAAATACAATAATTACAGCTCCCCTGTCAGTCACTGAATTTGACAAATTTTGTAATTGTCACCATGCGTTTGCCATGAAACAAGACTGTCAAAATAAAATGTCAGTTAAGTGCACTATTGAGAAATGTTGCTGAAATCTCAAAGGAGTTGAAAGGCAAGGAATGTTTTCTTGAGCTTGGGGGGACTAATTTTGCATGACTCGCCTGCCTACTAAATAGGATTTTGAAAAATCGCCGTGGCGACGGTGACAGAAGGGCACACAGATGGGGGACAGTCCCGATTCGCTCATGTGGGAAGCGCCCTGATTTGAGTTAGCGTCCCAAATGAGTCCCTGCATCGTCCCTGGGATTCGCGAAGCTGGAGAAAAATGGATGCCAGAGACCGTCGCCCGGCTCTCGCGGAGAGAGCGGAGGGATCCTTGGTATGGGTGGGGATAAATAGATGCATCGACGACGGACTAGCGGGGTGTAAATCTTCAGTGGGCCGTGAAACAGGCCGCCATGGCACGCGGAGTGACGCAGGCCTTCGGCAGGGGAGAATACCCATAGGGCCATTGGGGCGGGCAGGATGGCTGGATGGCTGGAGGGTGCGGGAGTACGAGGACGTGGGAGAGGAAGACCATCGATTTAACGGTAAACAAACTCCATCTGGGCCCTGAATGTACAGAAGGCTGCCCGCCCTCTAACGCCTTACGTCCTCCCCCACAGCCGCGTCCATACTTCTTCTTCTCTGTCCCCATCTGTCGCACGAACGCTCGGTCGGCGTTAAGGGTCCGTTAGGACATGAAAGTGCGTTGTCTTGGAGTATAGAGACAGATAGAGTATGGCGAGGCAAAACTCGTGGGCCGCCACGGGGCATGGGCAGGAACCAAGCCATCTCTGCTGCATCACTCAGCATCACTCTTATCAAGCAGAAAGCACGGCACAGGCAAATACAGTGAGCTTTCCATAGATCATTGGACAGTGGTACTTTCTTTTTTTTTTTTCATTCTTTTGGCTAAGCCAATCACTGGATCCGAATCTCGTTGAACATGCATTTTACCCACTAAAGAGGAAACTGAAGGTAAAAAGTCCCTGAAAGAAGCAGGAAGTGAAGATGCTGCAGTAAAGGCCTGGCAGAGCATCACCAGGGGAGAGACCCACAGTCTGGTGATGTCTGTGCATCACAGACGTACAGCACTCACTGCATGCTAAGGAAATACAACCAAGTATTAAAGATGATTACCCCATTCTACAGTATGTTTAACAGACCAAAATTTGTTTCTTTGTACCCAAAAATGGGGGAAGATACTGAGCAAAATATGCTGTCATTTCTGAACAGTTCATCCCTCGAGGATGAAAATATCCTCAAATCAAAGCTGACAGTCTTTGGCCCTGTGACTGTATCCTTTCAAACCCAAAGTGCTCGAGTACTGAGCCAGAAGAAGAAATGTGTCACTGTCCAATGAATCACTGCGTTTACCGTGTCCAGCAAGTTAATGTCTGAGGCAGTCGGAGACGTCTTAGTGAAGCTTGATAACTTGGACAAAATTATCACAACCGGAAAGCTGCAGGTTCCAGAACACCACATTTTTAGAGTGAAACAATGAGACTCTAGAAAACTGGACGTGATCAAGTTCTAGGACAAATTCGAAGGAAAACCTTCCCAACAAAGGTGGGAACAGATGTCAGTTTGCCTGTGAGGAACACGGAGAGACAGATAAGGTGGGCGTCTCATTAAATCTGCTGTCATGGAGACCATCGAGTCATGGAGTTCATCTCCAGCTCTGATCCAACAGCTGCCTGACAGCGTGGCATGGGAATGTCTCTATACGGCCCGAAACCTGTTTGAAAGTAGATCCACTTTGTAAAAGCCCAGACATCCAAACAAAAGTAGTCATCTTTGAAAATCATTTAGTAAAATAGCCCAGACTTGTTCATGCATGCCCTCTCAGGAAAACATTATCGCAAATAATGGTTATTAGTTATTGGAAAACATTTTTTACTTATCATATGATTTGGTGATTATAGAAGGAGACGGAGGCTCGCTCAGGGGGAAGGGTCAGCCGGAGAGAGTAATTGCTCAGCATGAGTCGCTTTAAAGTACATGTTTAATGTTGCGGAACATTGCTGCAGTAATTACCGCTTACATCAAGCAACTCCAGACGAGAAGTAAAGCGTTCCGCTGAAAATTATACGGTATGGGCCGTTCGCTCATTCCTGCTGTGAAGAAACTGTGTGTACCGGCGGACTCAGAAAAAAAGGTCAAAGCCACGGTACTGACGCACTTAATGGAAAATATGCTTTTCCTGATTCATCTGAATTAAAAAAAACAGGATGGAGAAATCTTTCATGCCTCTCTCTCTCTCTCCCCCCTCTCTCTCTCTCTATTTCTCTTCCTCACTTTCTCTCTCCATTTCTCTCTCTCTCTCTCTCTCACACACACACATACACATACACACATGTACATTAGTTTTAATGTTTCGTGGGGACATTCCGTAGACTTTCATTCATTCACTAACCCCTTTCCCTGGCCTTAACTCTCAACAGTACATGTCTAAGCCTTACCCTAACCCTAACCCTAACCTTAATCCTAACTTTAAAATAGTTACATTTTTGTGGGGACCGGACAATGTCCTCACAAGTACAAAGACATCTGGAATTCCATGTACCATGTAAACATGGTACACACACACACACACACACACACACACTGACGGAACACGGCGCATGCTTTGCTGCGACGACACACAGCCAGTCAGTCAGTCTTCCATGGCAGCGTCACGTCTCTGTCTGTCGTCGGTTTGTTTGTTTGATTAAGATCTAGTGTATGTGCCATGTAGTTTTCATTAGTGTCTACGTCTCTACCCCCATCCGTTATACTACGATTGTCTACAATGAAACTTCTCACAATCACGCTTAAAACATCATGAATTATTCACAACAATTCGGTGTTGGCATTACTAGCCAGCGACCAGTGACCACTCACCTACAACCAGGCGGATCTTCTACAACGCCGGTCCTCTGCACACTGCCACCAAAAGCCACCAGTTGCGCAACCACCAGAGATCAAGCCGAGGCGAAGAGGCAGATGAGGAGGGGTAAAAATGTCCCTTCGGGCCCCCCTCTCCCTTCCATCATACTGGCGAACGTTCGTTCTCTCAGGAACAAAATGGACCTGCTGCATGCCAAGTGCTCCATGGAGAGACCCTTCGAGGACCCCTGAATCATCACGCTCACAGAAACCTGGCTAGACGAGGACATCCCGGATCCCGGGGTCAGTCTTGATCGCTTCGCCATCCTACGAGCCGACGGGACCCATCAGTCAGGCAAAGTGAGAGGTGGTGGGATCTGCATCTACGTCAACAGCAGGTGGTGTGACAACATCAAGATTCGCAACAAGGTCTGCACACCAGAAGTGGAGATGCCGACCGCGAGCCTTCGTCCCTTCTGCCGCCCAAGGGAATTCTCGACGGCGGTCGTCACCTGGGTTTACATCCCGCCGAGTGCCAATGCTAGGATAGCAGCAGTGCTAGTAGCCGACAATGCTAACACCATGCTAGCCGCCTATCCCGAGGCTCCGGCGTTTATCCTGGGTGATTTTAACAACTGCAGGCTCAGCGATGTTCTGCCATCTTTCCACCAGTACATTGTCATCCTCCTCCTGCAGTACAAACCAGAACTGAAACAAATAAAACCATCAACTTACAGCGTCACCCTCTGGTCGGAGGACACTACAGAACAATTGCTGGGCTCACTTGCCTGCACTGACTGGGGAATTTTCCAGGGCGCTCTGGGTGAGATGGTGTCCACCATCACGGACAATATTATGTTCTGCATCTACACCACTATCCCCATCAGAACTGTCACGAAATACACAAACTCCAAACCCTGGATTACCCCCCACATAAAACATACTCTCAAAGAGAAACAGAAGGCATTCAGGAAAAAGGACTGGGCTACACTCAAAATACCCAACAGACAAAAAAAAGAATGGCATCGTCAAAGCCAAAATGAAATACAAAAACAAACTGGAGCAGGAGTTTAGCAACATGAATATAAAACAAGCATTCCAGAGAGTCAAACAAGTTACAGGTCAGGAACAAGACCAACATCACCTACCGAGCCCAGACCCTCTGTATTTTGCAAACTCCCTGAACAGTTTCTTCAACCGGTTTGACACCCATAACCACACCCTCACCTGCGAGGAACTCCTCAGAACCCTCCCCCCCGCAGGACTTCACCGCCCATCCTTCACACAGGAGGATGTGCAGCGGGATCTGGCCTGGTGCTGAACTGCTAAGGCACCTGGGCCAGATGGCATCCCAGCAAGGGTGCTGAAATACTGTGCAACGGTGGTCTCTCCCATCTTTCACGCCATCTTCTGGGAATCCTACAGGACAGCTACAATACCAACTCCCTGTAAACCCTCAACCATCATACCTGTACCCAAGAAACCCCGCCCCTCAGAGCCCAACCACTTTCGCCCAGTCGCACTCGCCCCAATGGTAATGAAATGCAAGGAAAAAATCATACTGCACCTCATCCTGTCAACTGTCAGCCCACAACAGGACCCATACCGGCCGAAAGGAGGGACAGAGGAAGCCGTCGCATGCCTTCTCCACTCCCTCCGACACCACCTTCAGACTCCTAACAACTCTGCTTCAGTTCTGTTTGTCGACTTCAGCTCCACATTCAACACAATCCAGCACCATCAACTCATCAAGAAACTGCAGCACCTAAATGTCACCCCTCTCCTCATCCCCTGGATATACAACTTCCTCAGCATTAGGCCACAGACAGTGAAAATAGGGGCAGTGACATCATCAACCATCATCACCAACACCGGAGCACCCAAAGTCTGCGTCCTCAGTCCCTCTCTGTACACCCTCTGCAAAAATAACTGCCAGAGTTCACTTTCCACCGGCACTCTCTACAAGTATGCAGACGACACAGCTATAGTAGGACTACTCACAGACGATAGTTCCCTCACAGCTCACCACCAGTCCATCACAGACTTTGCGCGGTGGTGTTCTGACAACTACCTCCAACTCGACATTGACAAAACGAAAGAACTGGTCACACACATGTCAAAGTCACCCCCTGGACTCAATCACATCACCATCCATGGTCAACCAGTTGAACAGGTCAGTACATTCAAATATCTGGGACTCACCATAAACAATAAGTTAAACTTCAATGAACATGTCACTCTCACACAGAAACGTGTACAACAGAGACTGCGCGTCATACGCAAGCTGAGATCACGGTCGTTTGCCCCCCACCTCCTGCTGCTCACGTTACTCTACAAAAGCATCATTCAACCCATTCTACTCCACAGCTCCCCTCGTTCCTTCACTATACTTACTGTCACCGGCAGGAACAAACTCATGAAACTCTCAGACACGGCATCCAAGAGAATGAACCTTCCCACCCCCAGACTGACTGATGCAAGTGACACGGCCACCGTCCGCCATGCACGTGCCATAGCAAACCAGTCCTGATCACCCTCTGAACCGGTTCATCTCTCTACTGCCATCTGGCCGCAGACACAGAGTCCTGGACTGGAAAAAAAAGTTTGGTCCCTTCGGCCATCACCTCACTAAACAAACTTCTGTGACAGTCGCCCATTCCTTGTGTTCTATTTGTGTCATGTTGTCTTATGTCTGATGTGATGTGTTATAGGGGATACAGAGGGGGAGGGAGGAAAACAGAGGGATTTGTGTTACATGTCTGTGAGCTTGTGTGTGAGGGAAATGTTGTGGGAAATGTGGTTTATGCTGCTGTGTATGTTGTGGGACGCTACACCCTCTGTGTGAGACATTTAAGTTCTTTTAATCTGCTGCTTGTAACATGAAAATGATGTATGAAAAAGATTATCCCGATAGGGACAATAAAGACTCTATCACACACACACACACACACACACGCACAAACAAACACACACACACACACACACACACAGGCACGCACAAACACACAAACACACACACACACACACACACACACAAAAGCTCAGTGTTTGTTGTGTGCTTCTGATGGCTCCAGAACCTTGTAAGAGAAAAATAGAAATAAGACACAAGTGAGGGTGGACAGAATATCCACAACAAAGGTCTCCGTAATGCAGGGGATGTCATCAGAGCAGAGTGCTTTTACGCGGTGAAAAACACAGAAATCATCGCTTTTTGATCAGCCAAATGAAAGAAGAGAGACTACTGATTCAGAAATTTATCGCAAACAAAACACACAGCCTATGGCAGTAACTCTCACACACAGTCGTAGGCAGCATTGTGAGCATTAGTTCATGACAAAATCAGTCATAATGCCGCTGTGTGTGGCTGTTGTTGCTCCAACAAAACGGGAAACTCAGAACTGCCCACGGGCGTAAGCTTGCACTGATTTCCCTCGGCGAAGCTTGACATTACGTCTGTGGCTGCTGTACAAAATCGGACATTGAGACTTCGTCCCAGCTAAGAGTCACCAGTTATAATCTGCAAACTTTTTACCCTGTTGCTTTAAGGACTGTGTTTATGCCAAATATGAAATTTAATAGCCCAGTAAGTATTACAGTTTTTTACAATCGCTTCGACGCTAACCTCAGAAGTTGTTGCTCAACTTTCAAAACTCTAGATACAAACTTCACAGATCATCAAAATAGACCATTTTTCAAAACTCTAAACATGTTTTTCAATTGCTTGGATACAATACACATTACATTTAAGTCATTTGTTCATTGAACTTAAATTACTTGTTCAAAATGACACAAGTTACAGTAAGATTTTGAAATACGATGCTCTGCCAGAATTCAGTCATCAGCCAGCCTCTAAACCCAAGCGACTGTCAACTTGAGCTAGGCTGGAGAAACTAATAACGGCAGTATCAGTTACAGATAGAACAGGTAGGCTTTCCAAATCAGTGGCCATATTCTATTTCTTTTATAACTTCTGGCCGCACAAGAGTTCTGGTATCTGGGTGATGTGACCAGATACCCCGATTCCAACAAACATGGCGCACCACCAACAACGCATATATCTGAACTTTTCAAGCTGATTTAGTCAG
The DNA here is from genome assembly GCA_029721435.1 of Gymnothorax reevesii. NCBI lineage: Eukaryota > Metazoa > Chordata > Actinopteri > Anguilliformes > Muraenidae > Gymnothorax > Gymnothorax reevesii. The sequence goes on from CM056575.1 coordinate 151,912,619, forward strand.
TAAAACATTTTCAAATATTACCAAATACTAGGGGTGGAGTACTTTCATAGGTCATCCGCTGTACCAAGTGTCCTCTTTGCCTTTAAGTGCAGTTGGGACAAAATGCAGAGACAATGCAATGCAGGGTATGAGAAATACAAAAACCAGAATGAGAATCTAAACCAGGGGTCCTCAAATCTGGACCTCAAATCCAAATCCAGCCCAGGTTTTCTGTTATCCCAGGCAAGTAAATGAACAGTTAGTGCCTCCGATTGGCCAGACTGAGTTAACACCCGACTTGCCGGTAAAGGGAGGATGGAAAACCAGCAGTCCTCGGACCTCATAGGGTATTATTGGAGGACCAGGGATCTAAACTGTGAATGTGGGAAATGGCAAAAGACATCACAAGGAAAGACAGGCAAAATACAAAACATGGCAGGGACTGTATCAGAAAACATGGCTTGGAATCAGGGTCATTCATAACACCAGGTTACAACAAGTGATTGAACTCTTGACCACAGTGAATCAATAAACTGCAAATTCCTGAACACAGGTTCCTGAACACAGAAATTTATGTTCTTTCAAAATCATTTCCTCGAGTAACAAACATAAACAGGTTTCACTCATTACAATTTGCTGAATCTTCTTTTATGAAAAATAATTAAAATTTTATATTTATACTTTTTAAATAATTTGTCATTATATAAAAAATGCTTGCTTTTGTGAGAAAGTTTATACAATTTCACCAATTAAAGGCAAATTGAATCTTTTATTTCATTAGTTGCATTTTTCCTGCTTTAATGCAATAAAGTAATTTGCATATGCAATCTGGATGTTTCTCTTCACGGCACGCATCGCTATTTCGGACAAAATGAGGCTAAATAGGGTAAATTATCCTCATAAACATGAATATTGCATTCATAAAAAACTAGTCATTCATTAAAACTTCGAGACTGCAGTGGTGTCAGGAATGAAAAGCAGCATATACAGTGTGTGAAAACTACTGGTGTACGTAATAATTAAAAACATAGTCAATATGCTAACATGTTTAACATTGTGCCACATTGTACTGAAAGATCCTTTTCTAAATCCAAATTGTTTTGTGAATGGTCTCGCTGCGGTTATCTGGGAATGTTTTTCTGCAGGCAAACCTTACTGTGCAGTAGTATTTCCAGAACTGAGGCAGTAGAGCTGGGTGCTGCTGTGTATTGATTTAGACCATCAAAAGCTCACCTTGTGCTGTTCATAATACTGCCTCAGGGTGTTAGAGTGGAGCCACACCTGGGAAATGTTCTGAGTGTTTACAGATATTATGGTGATAATGTACATGTGCTCACAGGCAAATGTGTGTGTGCGTTTGTGTGTGTGTGTGTGTGAGTGTGTGTATGCATTTGTATGTGTTTATGTACTGTATGTGCGTGCATGGGGGTGTTTGTACTGTATATGTGTGCTTAAATGTGTACGTGGTGTGTGCATGTGAATGTGAGTAAGTGGTGCGTGTGCTTGCTTTGCATGTGCATGTGTATGCATGTGTGTGTATGTGTTTCTGTGCACGCGTGTATGTGTGTGCATGTCTTTGTGTGTGCGTGTGTATGTATGTGTGTGCATGGCATGTGTGTTTGCATTGCATGTGATTGTACGTGGGTGCGTGTGTGTGTGTGTGTGTGTGTGTGTGTGCGCACGTGCACCCACAATTGCATTCTGTAATCCCTGCAGTGTGGTTTGGCGGTTTCGATTACACACTACGTCTCCTTCTATAATAAACTGCACAAAGCGATGAGGCGGCTGCAGGCCTCCACAGAGCACCTCTGGAGTACAGCCCAGAGCACAAGGGGGAGACCCAGTGAGGTCACAGAGGGCCAACTCTGCAGCCCTTTAATGCCAGCACTCAGTGCAGTGAGGGGTCAAGGTGCTCAAAGGTCCAGCAGCAGCGCTTACCTTACTGCAGCTACACTAAGGCCAATTCCTCCAGCCTCGGACCAATAACACCACTCAGTGTCTCCATGACAGTAGCAGCACTGACCTTACTGCGGCTACACGGCTGCACATGGGAAATCAAAGGGAAAGACCGTTTGTGATAACCTGAAATGTTTTTATCTAAATGCAAGAAGCATTAAAAAAACAATTTCCAGAGCATGAGGCCATTATGAATAGTGAGGGCTATGACATAGTTGGGATTACAGAGACATGGCTTAGTGAAGAGGATGGAGATGAATATAATATAGAAGGTTATAAGCTCTTTAGGAAGGATAGATGTAATAGGCGAGGAGGGGGCGTAGCAATCTATGTGAACAAAAACATAAATGTACAGGAAATTCCTGAAATTGAAGATTCCTTGCCCAGTGAAGATATCTGGGTCAGGCTCTTGGCAAACACGAGACAGGTTTAAACATAGGAGTATGCTATCGACCACCAGCTTTGGACAGAACAGTCAATGAAATGCTCTTTAAGAGGATTACGCAAGCTTATAGAGTTGGTGGGACTATTATTATGAGAGACTTAAATTATCCTGGTATCGATTGGGAAATGGTGAAAGGACAGGGTAGGGGGGAGGAAGAATTTCTAGATATTATAAATGATAATTTTTTTGTGCAGTATGTTAATAAACCTACAAGACAGAAGGCAATTTTAAACTTAGTGCTCTGTAATGACCCAGATAGAATTAGCGATGTTGAGGTACTGGAGCCACTTGGGACAAGTGATCACTCTGCTGTTAATTTTGATGTTTCATGGGAAGTTAAAAAGGTGTCTTCAAAAACAAAAATTTTCCATTTTAGGCGAGCAAACTTTGACAGGATGCGCTCATATCTAAGTAAAATAAAATGGGAGATACTCCTGGACTGTGAGTCTGTAAATGAGATGTGGGAAAGATTTAAGGAGGTTTTACTTGAATCACAATGCAGATTCATTCCAAAGGTGTCCAAAAGTAAGCTGAAAAGCAGAATCCTCAGGGGATGACCAAAAGTATTCGTAGGCTTTTGAGGAAAAGAGGAATCTCTATAAGACGTACATAAAGGATAACAATGAGAACACTAAGGCTGAATACTGCAAAATGCGGGCTGTGGTCAAAAAAGAGCTGAGGAATGCTAGACTGTAAGACTGTATGAAAGACAAATTGCAGAGGGGGCAAAAACTAACCCTATAAGCGCTTCTTTCAGTACTGCAGCAGAAAAAGGAAAGTTAAAGAGCAGGTTAAGTGCATAAAGAATAAAAACAGATTGCTGCTATATGATAACAAGAATATTGCGGATGCCTTAAACAATTACTTTGTTGAGAATTTTACCTCAGAGGGGGTCTTTATTCGGCCAGAGGGAATGTCCAATGCTCAAGATTATTTAGCGGAAATTGAGGTTCGGGATTACTAAGTATTAGACAAGTTGCATAAACTAAAGGCAGATAAGGCGGCGGGTCCTGATGGCTTATATCCTAGAGTGCTCAGGGAAGTTAGTGAGATCATCTTTAAGCCGCTATCCGCCATCTTCAGACGGTCTTTAGTAACTGGGGAAATACCAAATGATTGGAAACATGATTGGCAATACAATACCAATATATAAGAAAGGGGACCGTACTGAGCCAGGAAATTACAGACCAGTCAGTTTAACTTGCTTAGCATGCAAAACATTGGAATCTATCATAAAAGATGAGAAACTGTAAAGCCAAAAACAGTTTCTCATATGACTGAGAAATATAGAGTAGGGGGGTCAGGAACACAACTCCAAAGTTATTCTAGGTGGATGAACCAGTAATGGACGAAAGCAGTATGATACAAACCAGCATTATCCAAGAAAACATCAAACCTGAGCCGCTGTGGTCCAACCTGCACAGCTGCATTATGTACTGATTTAGCAGTGTGATGTTGTGTATCGGTTCAGCAGGGACCTGGGCTGCTGATGGAGATCTCCTTACAGACTAATGGCAGCACACAAGGCGATACTTCCCCCTCGCTGCCCAGAGGCTTTCACGATTGCTTTTTGTTTTCCAAAATTTCGATACCAATGTGAGGTGTAAGCGAGATTGAATGCAGCTTCTGTGGAAATGATCCCATAAGGCTTTGCTGCTGGATTAAAGTCTAGGACTCTCTGGAACAGTACAGTGTATGCATTTTCTGTAACAGAGAGTCCAGGGCTTCGATCACAGATCACAGGAGATACGTCAGTCTATCCAGGGTTTTCTATGGCTCTCGCTGCCAGGCAAGAACAAACATAATGTGTGATGTTGGTGAGATATTATGGTCTGACTCAGACCTCAGATGAGATAGCCTCAACATTAGTGGTCCAGTTAAGTGACTTGTATTTCGAGATAAAGCTTTTAGAAAATGGGAAGTTTACAGTGCACGGACTCTTCTTCATAAGATTTGTTAGTGTGACATTTCAAAGGTCATGTGTTTGACCTAAGTAGCATATACAGCAGAATCTGTAGAGATATTTATTACAGTCCTGTTCAGCATCTCTCTGAACGGAGTGTTCCTGAAGGGGTTATCTGGATATTCAGTGCTGTGGTTTTGAAAGGTTCTGCATTATTTCTCTTAAAAACCTATTCTAAATATTTTGGCTGCAGGGTTTTGAATTAGTCTTTCCAGTGTGTAACAAACAGTTATGTTTTTGTCTGCTCACGTGTGTTGTTTTTGGCTGCTGGAGTGTGTTGTTTTTGGCTGCTCACGTGTGTTTTTTTTTGGCTGCTCACGTGTGTTTTTTTTTGTTTGCTCATGTGTGTTGTTTTTGGCTGCTTAAGTGTATTGTTTTTGTCTGCATTTGTTTGTTGTTTGAGGCCAAAGTATGAACTGAGTTGTTCCTGGAATTTTGTGAAAGCTATTGAGACAAACGTTAATTAGCTATTGAAATTGCCATCCATAAAACCATTCATTCAAAGGTTAACAGTGCACATGCAGGTGCGAGTCGAATCATCCAACACTCCCATGAATATCAGCTTTGTGTGGCCTAAAATAACATGCTCTTTCTGAGACTGGCACACTTTTGTGATTTTCAGAGCTGCCGCTGTGTGGTTATTCCCAACTATCCCATCTAGTGTCCGTTTCACTTCGTTTTCACGTTTCGTTTGACACGGTTCTCTATGCCACCGTATGTAATTTGTTGCTGTTTTGATATGGTCGACGCACTTGTACTTTGGGTAATTTTATCTCGCCTTAATCACATGTTTTGACGCAGTTGTGATTCATATACTTCAAAGTCAAAGCCATTTTTCAGGGGTGTTTCTAAAATTTTGTCCAGACCCAGTACAATACTTGGTTAGACATATTTTTTGCTCTTAGCATTTTTTAAATTAGTTCCTTACTAGTCCCATAGGAGCTTCAATCACTTAACCACAACCGATTCTGCTATTTACCCCCGCGTTCTTATTTACCATTTCCTCAACCTAATGGGTCGATTAAAATTAAATTAGGTTCTGAGAATAAGGATTCAACAGCCATCCAGAGGTGGGGGCAGGTCAGGGTGGTTTGGACCCCAGTATCGAACCTTTTCATGGGCCTCATGATCCCGGGCTTCACCCTGGATATGAGCTTCTGCGTCAGATCACACCAGGGCTGATTTTCTTCCTGGACTTCAGAGAAGGTAGCAGCACGAACACTCCCAAAACTTCCTTAAATAAAGAGACGCCAGACAAGCTTGAGCTCAGCCAATAAAACAGGACTTAAGGGGTGCCTCACTGCCTGAGGAGTTCTAAACACGCACAGCAGAACATCCGTGCCCAGAAACCCACGCTCAGACTAACCCGCACCGAGGAGAGCTCAGGAACACGGTACTTTTAATATACCGGGGTGACCGCTGTCTCTAAACTGTCGAAACGCCCGTCACCCCGTTTTATTAAAAGTGTGAAGCGTTTCTCTCACAAATCAAAAAGACAAAACTCTGCAGTCATTCGCTGCAACTCACAGACATCAACAGAAATAGAGAAGGGCACCAGCTGCCATGTTCTGTTCCAGTTTAATTGTTTTTTATTGCGTATTATTTTTTTATCATGACTGAAATGAAATTCAAAGGATCAAAACAGCTGCATGTGACACAGAACATGACAATGAGCATTCCCTCCTAAATTAAATGAAAAATAACTAAAAGGCATTCACACCAAAACGAGAGGCACTTCATGATTTCACAACAACATCTGCTCTTAATTATCAGAGAAGACGCATCATTTCATGTAATCAGATGTCTCAGGCAATTTTTTTTAAATGAAAGACACACTTGTGTTTGACAGAAAACATGTTCTTGTTTCCCCAAGGTGAGACGGTTTGCCGAGTGAACCAGCACTGGTGGTGACAGTTGACAGTTAATTAGTTTAATTGGGCCTGAGTAATTGGCAGAAATAAATCCTTCAGAAATAGAAAGACCCGCCCCATCTCTAATTTCTGGAGCTGTCTCCCGGCTAAACACCCCCTCATCCCGCCCCCCAACACCCTTTCTCATTTAGGACTGGTCAAAATCTGATCCCCTGCTCAGTTTTACTTGTGGAGTGCATTTCATTGGTATAGAGATGCTTTGCAGGGTCACGGAGGACCAGACACATGGCCTAAATCTCAAAGTCCCGTAAATAGCAAATGTTGATTAAAAAAACTCCCAGCAGACAGCAAACCCCTCAAAACAGTGGTTAGGAAAAACCTATCAAAGAAATCGGCTGTAGTAGGGGAGCCCGTCATCCTCTGGTCAGTAAAGCGTGGTAAGAACCCGGCTGTAATGGGGGAGCCTGTACTCCTCTGGCCAGTGGAGCGGGATAAGAGCCCGGCTGTAATGGGGGAGCCCATCATCCTCTGGTCAGTAAAGCGTGATAAGAACCCGCCTGTAATGGGGGAGCCCGTCATCCTCTGGTCAGTAAAGTGTGATAAGAACCTGGCTGTAATAAGGGAGCCCATCATCCTCTGGTCAGTAAAGCGTGTTAAGAACCCAGCTGTAATGGAGGAACCCATCATACTCTGGTCAGTAAAGCGTGATCAGAACCCGGCTGTAATGGGGAAGCCCGTCATCCTCTGGCCAGTAAAGTGTGATAAAAACCCGGCTGTAATGGGGAAGCCCGTCATCCTCTGGCCAGTAAAGCGTGATCAGAACTCGGCTGTAATGGGGGAGCCCGTCATCCTCTGGTCAGTAAAGCGTGATAAGAACCCAGCTGTAGCAGGGGAGCCCATCATCTTCTGGCCTATAAAGTATGACAGCTGCGATGATTAGATGCCCTTTGTAATACTAAAGGTGGTTTTATGGAATACCTTATGTTAAAATACAATATTACCTGGAAAAGTTGGAAGTCAAAATGACTGGGAAAACAACTATTAACTATTAACAACTGTTAACTATTGCAAGAGGTCAGCTGATCGCAGACAGATCGCAGACATTAGAGTCAGTAGTCGCTTCACCATTTCACACAGGTTACTGGCTAATTAAAACCAAAATGAAGCCTAATGATTCAGAGTTGGCAATATAATCATGGCAAATAAATAACTTGGTAACAAGATTGAGCAAGATTGTGAGGATGGCTATGACTTGAATAACTTATTTGAAATGAAAAAAAATACACTTTCTCTGCATTCCACATCTTGAAATGGAAATTCTTTAACAACAATTATGAAATATTATGGAAGAGGGAATTTTAGTTACTTTTTAAAATGAAAAAAAAAACTTACATTTAAAGTAAAAACATCTAGTAAAGCTTTTGAACCAGCCCAAATAAATTTTTGCAACTATATCATTTCATGAGCATTTGAAGTTCAGAATAATCAAGAAACATATTCATATTTGAAATGCAATAAACTGTAATGCTGTCTAAATGTAAATTGGCCACTCATTCCCCTGATTAGTCTTTGTTTCCGAGCGAATCAATTGTTTGATTGCTAATCAGGCAAATGAAATGAGCTGAGAGTAACAGTGATTTAAAAGGTGAGGATTCTGCCCGTTCAGCCTTACCTCCTGACAGTACGTCTGTGATGGTGATGGTCCTGTTGATCCAGTCTATCTCTCTGCACACTGTCCTTCCTGTTTGTTCATAAAACACTGAGTCCTGCTGTGTACATAAAGAATAACTTTTCTCTCAAGTCTTACTTCAAAGCACTTGATCTTTGAAGAGAAAAATAAAAAAAAACAGTGTGTGTCACACTCTGTACAGTTCTTGGATCAAACAGTAAGTTCCCGATTGCAGAAAAATCTCCAATTCATGCTACAATTACGATGGGTGTGTTCTCATTAAAGACCATTAATCTGATTAATACAGTAGCTTTGTGTGTACATTGCATAAACTCAATAAAACACAAGTTTGGGGACAGTGGGAAAATTCTGGACTATTTTTCTCAGGGTGAGCAGTCTGCAGGAACCATACCCTGGGAGTCTTAGGGAAATGATCAATTCGTGTGACGCACTGTTTTGTTCATTGTCGACTTCTGCGGATTATATCATCCAGCCACTGGAAAGACAGCTCTTCAATTAGCCCGCAGGGCTAAGCTTCTTAAAAACACATCTCAAATTGGAGAGCCTTCTGCTAAAAGTACTTATGTCACATCAGTAGACAGATGAAGACGAGAAAACGTCGCTTATATTTATCGTAGTAGATTTTCTCCATTTTCTCTAAACGGTCATTTTGTGACTTAAATACTTTGAGCACTGGGGCCTTCAATTTATCAGCAAAACAAATTAACAAGAACATGAGATTCTGGAGAAATAATTAATTAAAAGTGACCATTAACCATCAGGGCCCTGAAGAACAAATTAATTAAAGAACTGATTTAAATTCTCTGAAATGACTGGCTTCATTTTAGTTGATATTAATAAGAATTCTTTTTTAAAATATTTTGAAAAAAAAAACTTTCCCAGTATTTTTTGCCAATACCCACTCGCCTTGAACTGCACGTTTGTTGGCAAAGAGCTCGTGCAGAGCAGCTGCCAAGCGACATTAAATATGGATCAGCATTTAACGGCTTAATCAAACGTGATTAATGACAGGCAGCTGGAACCAGCAAGGAAAAAGAACTGAAATTCACAGATGGCGTTTGGTCTTGGGTCCTGGGTGAAGGTCCTCTGGCAGAGAGATCTTCATGCAGGGCTGACTTCCTGTTCACAGGAACTCACTTTAATTTCACTGGAGTTGACACTGTAAAGCGCATCGCAGATCTTGGATTTTTTTTAGTTCTAACAATGATCACATTGATAATAAATGTTCTCCTGGTCCACTCGTTCCCAAAGCAAATGGGGTAGCCCTTGGGGGGCGGAGATGGGGCGGTTGTGGGGGCAACAAGGGTGGGGCTTAGAAGCAATGTATTCGCCCTTCATCAAAGTGGAGTCATATTAACTGTGACCTCAGTGATGAAACCAGAAGATCCCCCAAACAATGTTCTAGAAGGTTCCATTCTCAAAACTTTTTATTATGGCCAGGAAGAATAAAAAACAGATAAAAACATTTTCAACTAGTTTTGTTGGTGAAAGATTGTCTTTAAGACTTAACCCTATAGCGTCTCTGCAGAGGTGTATGGTAAGTGGACCTACCAATTAGAAAGACAGTTTCACATCACTTGCAATATATTTGTTTTATTTACCTAAAAGTCATAAAAATAAGATTTTCAATATATCTACAGGAGTGCATAATTTTTAATACTTGTTGATATATTTTTTGCATTTTGAACCTAAATGGATTTTGTCCATGTAAAACCAAACTGGGGGCCAGTGCCTCATACTTTGGATTAATCAGTTTGGGGTTTTTCCTTTAAATTATGCTTTCCAGGAAACTTGCACTTGGCTTAATGCAACCTAATGTTTTATGTGTGTCTAATTTTGACAATGGTCTTTTAATGTAATGTTGGGTAATTGTGTTTTTGCTTTCTCAGGGCTATTTTAAGAGAGAACTACTTTCAGTTGGACTCCACCTGTGGGAATGCAGATCTGACTTTGTTTCTTTCTATTTATCGTACCAAAGTTCACCCTGACTGTGGATTATTTTACACGCCAGGCTTGGCTCTGCAGGCTTTTACCGAGCCTCTCCACTTCACGCGAGCAGGATGGAAGCCATCTCGAGCGCTACGCTTTCCCGTCCCGTTGACGTCATCATTCCTGTATCGCCACTGAATAGAACTATTTCAGCATAATGCACACAACACAATGCGAGCTGCTGATTCAGTGCCTTTCAAAACACCGTGACTCACTTCCCTTTCTCTCGTACGTGATGCAGGGTGAAATGATCTCCAACATCTGCGCAGCAATAGGCTGCATAAAGTAACAAATAAAGCGAAAGCGAGCCCCGCTGCAGCTTGGAAGGTCGGAGTCGAGGGAAAAAGTGAAACTTTTTTAGACGCAAATTTGACCATGGTCAGCATCCCAGGGAGCGCGAATAATGACATTTCTTAGGCAACCTCGTGCCTTGTGCACCGCCTGTCGCGACGTCCGTTGCTTTCCATTTCCACTTCCTGATTTCTTGTCATCTTTATAGCCATTAATAAATCACACTGAAGATCAATCATGGCATTCTGATCAATCTTTCTAACAATCATATTTTAACATGGAATAATTCTGATGGCACAGGAAGCTCATAAATGGTGCTTTACATAAGTATATATATTATATATATATAATAATAATTAAAAATAAGAATAAATAATAATAATAATAATAATAATAATAATAAACCAGAACAGTCAGTTATAGAACAATAAAATAAAACAAATGATAATCCTTTGCCAAAAAATTCACTGATATGCCATTGGTTTTGTTACTCTGTTGCCTCAGTCTTCCACTCGCTGATGTTGGCTCTGGAGCGTCTCTTTCTCTCCGCCACGGTATGTGTTTCTCTTCAGTTTATCTACATTTATCTCACTGCTGATGCTGCCATTGTGTCCCGAAAAATTGACCACAGTTGGGGGGGCTGAGTGTGTTTCAGTGTGTTGCAATAATGAGTTTCAGTCTTTAATCAAACAGTCCTCTGTTTCGCCTCAGCGGTTATTCCATCCAAATCCCGAATAAAAACTCAAAACTTCAGAGGCCTCACACTGATCACAGACAAAGCTTGAAGGGCATCTCTGATAAATACCAGACTGGAGATACATAAATCACTTCAGAAGAGGATTGACAGAAGATGATCCAAGGCAAGGGCGCAGGTTTAACGTGAGAGTTGCGGAAGGGACTGGTCTGAGGTCAGTAGCCGGGGTGGTAGTCAGATGGATTGGGGCAGGCAGGCAGATGCGCACTCTCAGTCTTGAATACGGAAGAAACAGGGACAAGCGTAGGTCATCAGGACTGCTGGGTCTGGGAAAAGAATTGCAGATAAATAGATACTTTCCAGCAAGCGTTTAAAGAGAGAAGATGTAAGACAACAGTCTAGCCAAGGGAGAGATGAAAACCAGGAACATACACAAAGACAACAATTAACTAAGTGAGAACGTGTGTGCAAAACATGCGGAGGAAACACCAAGGGAGGGGTGATGATTCAGACAACAACTCAACCAATTAAAAACTGAATTAATTAACCAACGAATGAGAAACAATTTACAAAATAAAACAAAAACAGACACAGACGGCTAGATTGCAGGGAAAACTATTGACGCAATAAAGTCAGTGTTTGAAGTAACAAATACACACTCACACACTCACACTCATGCACACATTCATAAGCGCACACACACATATACACACACAAAACTGTCTTTGTTTTTAAAAAAATTTTTGATTAAAAAAAAAGTTTAATCTTTGCTCCAAAATCTTATTTCCATGCCCTTTGACCCTAAACTTAACCATGTCCCTTACACCTTCCTGAACCCTAACCCTAATCCTAAAGCTAACCTTAATCCTAACCTACAAACCACCCCAAACAGCCTAACTTTTAACCTTAATTTATAGTCTCACCTTAAACTAGAACCTAATTTTAATAGCTAACCTGAAAACTATGCCTAGACCAAACCATAATAGTAACCCCAGATTTTGCCATATTTGTGAGGTCTTTTTGTCCCCTTCAGGATATAAAATCTTGCCCACACACATGCAGACGCACGCACACACACACACACACACTTGGTCTCTCTCACTGGTGTGTGAGTGTAAGAGGCCCTCTCAGTAATCACACTGCCAGAGCCCTCCCCCACCCCTCAGGCATCTCTCGCTCCACTGGTCCAGCTTTGGGGCTCTGATTCTGGGCCGCTGTTGTAGATGTCAGCCCCTGCTGCTCTACATCCATCCACCTGCCCAACCGCAGCCGTTACCCGCTAAACACTCACAGCTGGGGGAACAGCCCTACACGCTGAGCAGGTGTTCTGGACAAGTTTTTTTTTTTTCAAAGAAACACAAAAAATTTTCCTTTTTTAATTCCCTCAACACATTAGGGATGGTAAATGGCCATATTTTCTCTCTCTCTCTCTCAATCATGCTTGTGAAAGGATGTAATTCTTATAACACTATTAGCTTTTCTTCTCGTGTCCACAGGGAGAGAATGTCCTGGCTTGAAAAATTCTCAGTATGTAAACACAAGAGACTGTGAACAGGGCACGACAGATGTGGTTTTGAGATATCCAATTTATAAAGGCCTACTGTGGGTGTGCGTGCATGTGTGCATGCGTGTGCGTGTGCGTGTGTGTGTGTATGTGTGTGTGTGCATGTGTGTGTGTGTGTGTGTGTGTGTGATTGAGTGGGGGGGGGGGGGGGTCAGCTATACCCAACACTCCCATTTAAAACAGTCGTGGGCCAGATTTTTCAGCTGCACTACATTTGATAAAACACACAAAGACAGATCATTACAAAGCTTAATCATTTTTTCCTGCAGCAAGGGCTAAGTGGAATTTTTCCGTAAGTGCTGTACACTACTGGGTAGAGAGATAAATATTGAGGACGTAGTTATATTTACAAAGGGGTTTTCCAAGTAAACTAGATGGCATCGGTGAGATTGTATTTTTAAGTTTGCTGCACAAAGCGCTTTTAGGTGTTTTTCAGATACTTAATCTGTCTGTATGTGACTTTCCAGAACCACGTCCAAACTGAAGTGCAACCTATTCATAATTAAACCAAAAGCTGTCGGCATTTAGAATAATCTGCCCGTATTTAATAGAAATTACGTACATAATGTATCACAATTGTATCTTGTTCTATTGTATCATCAATTAGTATTATTTGCAAACAGGCTACATTTAGCATTAATGCCAGCTGCCATACCACTATTCCAACTGCTCCAGCCACATGGCTGAAGCTAAGCAGGTGTGGGCTTGGTTAGTACTTGGATGGGAGACCACTGGGAAAAACCAAGTTGCTGCTGGAAGAAGTGTTGGTGGACAGTAGGTTGCAATCTTCCCTCTGGTGGAATAATGTCCCAATGCAGTGATGGGGATACTGTACTGAAGGAGACTCCGTCTTTCGGATGAGACGTTAAACTGAGGTCCTGACTCACTGTGGTCATTAAAGATCCTGTGACACTCTTCGATAAAAGTTGGCGGTTCCCCGGTGTCATGGCTAAAGTCCTAAGCTGGCTCTTTCAACCTGCCACCTAATCATCCCCTGATCTGATTGGCTGTGCAAATTGTCCTCTCCCTCTCCACCTCAACCCCCAGGGCTCCCTTGAAAAAGAGATTCATATCTCAGCAGGACTTCCCTGGTTAAATAAGGGTTACATAAAATTTTCTAAAAATTAATAATAATGTAACTTAACTGTGCGCAATTTCTCTCAGTCAACTTCCCCTCTACTGCAAGTTTATATAAAGAGATTGTTGAATAATATTCAGGACGTCGTGTCAGTTGTGACAACTGAGAATCAGAAAATTAAATTTACTTCATTTTATTATTCTACTGACCCAGTTTGGAACAATAGATGTTAGTGTGCAGAATGTGTACTGAAACCTACATTTGCGTAGATGGACAGAGTGTAAAATAGGCTGTATAACTGCTCAGAGGCAGAGAATCATTCCCAGTCAGTGTTTTAAACCTGAGAGAGGAGGAGGGCTGGAGGCGTGTTCACTGAGGGTCGTACACATCTGTCACCAAGCAACACAAATGCCCTCCCACTCTCCTGTCAAACTAACAACTGCCCTGGCCTTATATGCCTATGTTTAATTCATTCTATTATTATTATTACCTATTCTGTAATGTAAAAGACCACATAAATGCCACTTAAATACGTATGTGTGGATGATTTTGAAGGAGTTAGGAACTTTGCAAAGCAAAAAAGACGATTCTGATGCAGCTTTAGGTTTCATCTGAATTCTCTAAAAACCGAAGAACCTTCCCCCCAAATGGAGGTAAACTGTAAACAGTTGGTAACCATGGTAACCATGACAATGAGCATCCAAATACTATATCTGAAGGAAAGGAGGCAACCATCTTCTTTGTTGTTCACTGCCAGTGAGGAAACACAAGACTAACCTTGGAAGAAAGGAAAAATAGAATATGGGCCACATTCCTTTGCAGTTGTAGTGACTGAATATGTCATTCCTGCCAAATATTTAATGATAAATTGTGCAGCCTATTGTGACCATTGAGCTCCTGATGAATTGAAGGAATGGGCATCCGATCTTTCTCAAACATGTCCCAAGGTACCTTTTAAATCTCCTCTCAACGTCTCCTTGACCTGGGTGACATTTTCTAGCGAGGTCAGGAAAAGTAGACAGGAAAAAGAAAAGGTTGCTTGTTTTTGAGAATTTGTATGTAGCCGTGGTATTAAAGCAGAGCTGGCCTTATTTCGCAGGTCACCACTGCTCATGACGCTAACTGAGGAGAAGCACACAGCATATGTTCAATGTACTCAGCAGAACCACTCCCACTCGCCAATCGTGGATGCAACGGTCCCTCCATGCATTGCATATGATTGGAAAAATCAGGCCCAGTACCTCAGGTAAAGCGATGAGAGAAACATCTTGACGCAAAATAACTGCGGGTCATTCTGGCTCTGGTGAATTATCCGGGCGGATTCCGTTTAGTTGTGGGGCAGCGACATGGACATGAGTAGCGCTGAGCATTGTGGGAAATTGAGCTCATCAAAATAGCAGCATCAGCCAACTGGGTGTCCAGGCTTTCTGTTGCAACTTCAGGAGAGAACGACTGAGCGTAATTGCAATCAATTCGCTTGAGGAGCATGTGATGCATATCACTGTGACCTTTCAACTCAACTCAACTCAAACTTTATTTATAAAGAACGTTTCGAAACAACCGAGGTTGACCAAAGTGCTGTACAGTTGCACGTGGCTACAAATACAAACAAATACACATCACTACAGTAAAATCACACCACCATAAACGATAACAAAATTACACTGCACCATGCGCGATCTACAAGACAAAATGTGAGTCCAGCTCAACCTGAATTAAAAGCTAAAGAGAAAAAGTAGGTCTTCAGAGAAGACTTAAAAGACTCCAGGGAAGGGGCAGACCTAATGTGCCAGGGCAGGCTGTTCCAAAGCAGTGGCGGTCCTACAGGAGGGGCAAAGACACGTCCCTTTTAGTCCTGGCTAGATCTCAATCATTTTCCTTTATTGACGTCTTTTCCAATTATCGTAATTGGCAACTGAAGACATGGTTTTTCACTGTATGCGATCTAACAGCGACGAAATCATTGGCTAAATTCAGTGCAGGAAAATAATTTTCTTATTAATTGGCCAATGCTTCGCGTGATTGAACTGGTCTGTGTTCCAATGAAACGCGGACTCTCACTCTCGGTATTTTGTGTTTGATTAAAAAAAAAACAGTGGCACTCGGCACTAGGTTATAAAAAGCGTGCGGCTCAAGCAATTAGCGAGAGTCGACAGGTAGGCTATGCAATTTTGAATTACGTAGATTTAAATACAGCAAATACACGTCCAGATGAATGATTGTCGTCTTACCTAATTGGGGAGAAAAAGCAGCACCTGTTAAATGCGGAGCTGCTGTCGGAATGAACCTTTTGTTAATCATGAAGATGACTGAGAACAGGTCAGGATTTATAATTGTTTTCAACAGCTGTTTTGTGCAACCCAATTCTCTGTTCCGCCACTGTACTGAATTTAACCCGCGATTTGATCGCTGTTAGATCGCATGTGGAGAGAAACCGTGTCTTCAATTGTCAATTACAATAATTGGAAAAGACGTCAATAAAGGAAAATGATTGAGATCTAGCCAGGACTAAAAGTGACGTGTCTTCGCCCCTCCTGTAGGACCGCCACTGTCCAAAGCCGAGGGGCAGCCACCCCAAAGGCCCGGTCGCCCCTGGTCTTCAGTCTGGTCTTAGAAACTACCAGCAAAAGCTGGTTAGCAGACCTAAGCGCCCTGGGTGGAGTGTAAAAGTGCAGCAAATCAACAAGATATTGGGCTGCTGCCCATTAAAAGCTTTAAAAACCAACAACAGGATCTTAAAATCAATCCTAAACCTCACCGGCAGCCAGTGAAGTGAGGCCAGTATTGGAGTGATGTGGTCACGCTTTCGCTTAGCAGCAAGGAGGCGAGCTGCTGCGTTCTGCACAAGCTGTAGGCGATGCAAGAGAGACTGGTCAATACCGATGTATAAGGAATTTCAGTAATCCAGCCGGGAGGTCATAAAAGCTGAAAAACCTTTAGCAGACGAAATCAGTTTAGCGTGTTTTTTGTTTTTCTAACAGTGGCGCTCAGTGTGAATGAAGTTAATTTTAAACCCAAATCCACAACCTGCAACAATTTTTTTTTTAACTGTCTCATACTGGTACGTATAACTGGTTATGGCACCTGGAATGCATCAAGTATTTTGTTTTCCAAGGAAATCCCGCATGATTTGCGAGCAGTTCAAAGGAGTGTAAAGACAAGTGCAGTCTGCAAAACAAGAGTGATGACATAACATGTGACAGAAATCAAAAGGCTGTGAATCTCATGATTTAATCGATGGGTCCTACAAGAAACCTTCACAGACAGTAAAATGCAATCCCACTTATTGCAGCCTGCTAATGACCAAATAGTTGACTGATAACCTGTATTTAAGAAGCTTTAAGAAGCACTGAAAAAACAGTCAAAGACCAAAAGTTATACTAAATGATCTTTGGTCGTAAGACTTTTGCCCTGTACTGTGTGCTGAACGCAGCACCTACACTACAGGCCAAAGGTTTGGAGCCACCCTCAGACTAAAAAAAAAAAAAAATCGCACATCAACTGTTCTTTCCTTTTTTTTTGCACATGAAATGACTTCATTGCATATAATATAGAAAGCCAACAGGTTTTGGGTGAATTCCAGACCTCAGACCTACATTTTAAAGCTGTCTTGACTAATTGATCACTGACCACAATGTTTCATAATTGAGTTCCAATACCTTTGTGTTACATGGTTTTATGTCACTGGGACGTGAACAATTTTATGTAACAAGAAGAAATGCTGTATGAAAGCCTTCCCCAAAACCAAGGGGTCACATTGCACTTGGTGCACCATTAAAAATCTGAGGTGGCCCCAAACTCTTGGCCTGTAGTGTCGAATGAGGAGCGATGCACTGTGACCCAGGATTAATCTCTCAGCCTCTTTCTACGGGCAAATCCGAGCTTACGACCATGAAATATATCTATATACAAACCCCAAAATCACTCTAAATTCTGCTTATACTGATGGTTTGAGTGCAGGGTACTGCATTTAGTCAGCCAGCAGGCAGGCAGGCTCATGACCATAGTCTAGTAAAGTCAGTGAAACATAAAATCATAAACTGACAGTCAATTCGGAAATCAAATATACAATATTTTTGTTTTATTGGCTCTCATGCCACTGTGAATTGGAATACGACACCTTTAATGCTTTAATGAAAGCATGATTATCTGGAGCGAGGTATCGCCTCAATTTCGGGATGCTATTTAATGTCTTCAAAGGAACCCCCATAATCTTTGAGGCGCCTCGTAACCCCCACAGTTCCCTTTATTATTACTGAGATTTCCTGCTCTTCCAAACGCTCTGAATTTCAAAAATCTCCCAGCATTCCACAGCAAAAAATTTAGACAAAGATGGCAACGAATTGAATTGTCAGACACGGAGAGAAAAAGGCAAAATGTTTTTTTAAATGTCAAAACTTTGGAAAAAAAAAAACTCAGTGATCTTTACTCGACATTTCCACATCTTTTTCTTTTGCAAATGCCAGGAGTGCGAAATCATGCTCTTTAATGTGCTCTCTCGCTCACGGGGAAGACTGCGGGTGGAGAGGAGGGCTGATGAGAACGCTCTTTAGCCGCCGAATCTCGAGGATCGGCCCACGCAAGGCCAGAACCGGGCAGAGCAGGAGAGCGTTGCACAACGTGTTGGCAGCCAGCTGGTTCTTCCTCAGACTGTCCAGTCTTCAAATTAGCGTAATGACCGAGTAATTAATTAAAGCAATTTGGCGATTGACTCGACTTTCCACACAACAATGTCAGTTCCACACCCCAGTGAGTGGCCTATTCCTGCCTCAGTTAAGTGAACGCACATGCCCGTTCACCATAACACATCCTGCTGTCGGTAAGAGCTGCTTTTCTCAATCGGACAGCCCCAATTGCTCAGCGTCTCCGAGACGGAAGGGCCGGAGACTTCAGAAGAAAAAATCTGAAGAAAATCTCTGAGACATGAACCTTTAATTTTCCCTGGACTTGGTGAAACTTTGCGATCTGAGTCCTCGACTCAGCATGTTAGATGTAATGATGTAACCTGCTCCAAATGCAGATGCAAAATTGTTGGCTGTACAGAGCAATAGCTTAATTAATTTCTTGCAGGAGGGACATTATTACAAAGGAAAAAATTACATGACAGGTCTATATTTGCGCTGAGTAAGGGTCAGCAAGTCAGCAAAATCTCTCACACAAAACCATTGCTGCGTTCGTATTGTCTTTTTTGCTTAGGGAAGTTCCTAAATCCTTAAGAATAACCCAGAAGTGTTTACATGGCAGCTATATGTGCTGTTCAAATCCTCGAAATGTAAAGGAGAGGTGATTAAGTGTTTCCCAGAGGGTATCCTGGATCATCCTTTACGAAGAGAAAGGCCATAACAAAGTCCCCCAGTTTCTTGCGGCAGTAGTATTTAAATCAATGACCATCCATCCGGCTGTTCACGAAAACAAATGAATTTGATGGGCAAGGGTCACACGATTATGTCGCCAGGTGTCAGTGAGGTCAAATGCTCTTAGCACCGTGGTTGTTTTTTCCTAAGCACTTATAAATCATCTAAATCATCCTAGACAATAGGACGCAATTTTCTGACAACTAAACAAAACTCAGGAAACAAGCCTTGAAAATGCAGCCTCATTTTAGTTGGGAAAGAGGAGGGTAATTATGGGATGTTAGTGTCAGCAGCTCTATTGTGAATCTGAGCAAAGTTTCTGTAACTATATTTACCTGTCTGCCAGGTATTATCTAAGAGCAGGTCTTTGCCCTGAAGCCATCAGGGTAATTTCCCTTATAGAGTTTATTCAAATGCATTTAATTGTTTTATTATTTGCCATTTGAGAGAACAGCTATCGGAAGCTATGAAGCAGTAAACGAGAGAGTTGTATAGATTAAAAACAGGACGACACAGCACAAACTTCAAAGTGTATGTGTTCATTCAATCGTCAAATGAACCAGCAAGAGCGATTTTACTCTGGTGCTATCACCACATTTGCACTACAAAAAAATATACACTGGGAAAACATCAATGTTCTGGCTTATAATGCATAGCCTTATTTTACATAAGAAGCTCAAATTTGGTATTAAAGCAAGTATTTATACACTGTAAATAGTCAATTTCATTAATAATTAAGACCAATTCATTTTTGCTCAAAATAGCTGAACTAGGCTATTGGCTTAGAGATAATAAGCATCTAATAAGCTTCAATATCAAATATTATTCTGATTATTATTATTATTAATTACTTGCACTTTGCCCGTGGGGATCCACAGGTTCTACATTCAAATCACATGGGGCCCAATTTTCAGACTAAGTTTAAATTTTATTGTTTTATGTAACTTTGCTTTCATATTATAGTGAATAATGCACCACTATGCTGTCATCATATGCACCTCTATGATGTCATCACATTGCTATTGTGTTTCCATAAACACCAGGATGGATGTCACGTGACTGATGTTTTTATTGTAACTAAAACTATGTAACTATCAAAGGGAATACACTGTGCTGACATTTCGCGCTCAGTGGAACACGAAGTCGCTTGCAAGACGGAGCAAAATAGCGCCGCTCATGTTATGCTGCAGATTACGCGTTACTTTCTCTTGTGGCCTGGCATCTGGCATCATTCAGGACTCCTATGGATGAATTGGCTTGGGTTCAAAAGGGGGAATCCCTAGGAAAGCATTGTGGTATAGCACAATGTCACGATTTACAATATATTTGCTATTTATTAGCAGACCCCAAACCGCAAGAATGTAAGAATCCATTTACCCCGTTGCACGGATCAGATATAGTTGCCGGTGACCGTAAATTCCGAAATTTAATTCTTAAACAATTCTGAAATTGAAAATCCAAATGTTTTGCTTCACTGGAATAATTAGCTAGTCTTTGTGGCACAAATGCTGAGTTATAACGCCTTAAATAGGCTCATTTATGGCAGGGAAAAAATTGGGAATATTTGTCTTCTTCTGAGTTAATTTTTTTTTTCTGAAATCTATTCTATACACTGAAAAAAATAAGACTTTGGATCAAAGTAAAAAAAATTCCATCAACTTGTCACGGCTAATTTTTATTAGTTTTTCTCAATTGTAAAAAAATTACCTCTGTTAAAAATTTTTTTTCAGTTGATAAAAACTCAAAAAAAATTAAGTGCAACAAGTCGTCGCATTTTTGTTTTTTAACTTTGATCTAAAGTCTCAATTTTTTCAGTGTATGTGAGATAATTTGCTCTGGGAAGGGGGGACCCCGCTGAAATGTTGATCCCGTATCTTTGAACATGAAAAATACAGCAACTGAAAAAAAATATACGCTTATGCTTCCCGTGAACGAATCCATATGAGACTTGAGATCGATGCGAATAAACGTCTTCTGTATTTTTCTCTAAGTATGCCTCGCATTCTCAGCGATCTCGAGAAATCGCGCTCATTTGTTCCACCAATCAAAGCAAAAGACGTTACTCCGCATGCTGCCCGCCAATCTCAGCTCCCGTGCCTCCTCAGGTGAAACCACTTCACCGCTGGGGCTCGCCAATTACTCTCGGAGCGTGAAGCTGCTTTTACATCGGACGCGAAACGAACTTTTCGCATGACAGATTACATTCAAAGTCAAGGCATTGTATTCGCGTCTTTGCATGCACTTCGAATGTAATCTGTCGTGTGAAAAATTTCTTTTTCGCGTCCAGTACGAAAGCGGCTTGATGAGGAAAGGGCGCGGAAACAACGGGGGGCTTTGCCTTTTGCCTTGTCCAGAAAAAAAAAATCAGAGCGGCTGTAATAAAATTTGTATAATCTCAATAATGTGTCAATTAATCCCCCCACTGTATGTGCCAGGGTCCAGACGATTTCATGCTTTTTGTTTTTGTAAACTAATTTAGATGTATTTTTCTGTTGCCAGTGGGCATGTTAGAATCCAGCATCCACACAGAGCTGTAATGGCTTCATTTAGTCTTTGAAGCACAGTGGCATTACAGCCAGCAGACGTACAGTGCTGTGAAAAAGTATTTGCCCCCTTCCTGACTTCTCATTTTTTTGACTGGAAGGATTAGTACCATCTGGTAGACCCTTTGACGAAACTTTTCAAAAACAGCAACCAGTTCATGTTCCACAAAGGTCTTGTCACAGTCTTAGGCCAATTATTCATCCCTTGATGTTATTTAGTTGAATAAATCAGTACCTCTATCTATCGGCGGAACCAGACACATTTTACCGGGGCACGTGCCCCAGTATTGGTCTGCAGTGCCCCAGTATAATTTTTCCCAGGGGATTAAAAAAAATCATTTTTTAAGTCTACATGTCCACATAATCTACAGTAAGAGAATCTACAGTAACAAAGTGCATAGGCACACAACTACTTAATATGATAACTGAAACTCATTGCTACTTTATTCACTTCACTCCGTACAGTACACAATGGCATGTGGCTACTTAATATTCACGTGGCTTTGGCTGTGATTCGGCTCGTGCTCACTTCATAACTTCGGAACACAAGGTCACACACTCACACACACACACACACAAACACACACACACACACAACGGTGTCTGTCAGTGCTGACTGCTCTCACCGTCATTCTCTCCTCCTGTCTTCAGGTTAGTGCCGGGCAACTGCCTGTCCTTATAGTTTGTTTTCTCCTCTGTGTCGCCATTTCCAGGGGAATTTCAATGTCACAACTTTGCTTCATTTTCGCTCGCTCTGACTGTAAGTTGAAGTAGCCTAGTGCAGACGTTAGCTGCTGCCTTATAGCTAACTGGCTCATCATAGGCATAACGTTGATTCATAATGGTTAGCCTAGCACTGTCAACTTGGTTTCTGGAGATTGCTATCGATGTTTGATGAGCATATATGAGCTATTTCCTGTTAAAACATGGGTTCTGTATGAACAGAGAATCGGGCTCATCGAGTGCTTTGGTTATGAGACACTGAGGATAACAAAGGACAGTACACAGTTTTGGTAAAGACTTAAAGATAGCCTACTGTTACAGCCGACACTAGTGAATACAGTTTTATGTTTAGTAAAGATGCACTGATGATTAGAATAGAAGATATAAGATACAGTTTAATGATTGCATTTATTGATACCTTGATGAAATGGTTTATTTCACCAGTTACAGGGGTACTTTAGTTTTTTTGTTTTACTGTGCTGTTGCAAATGCTCAATTTACATATGTCTGCAACAATGAATATTTCATAAAGATTCATTGCAATTCCTTTTTTGCTTGTACCAGGTTTAGAGGTCTAGAGTAAAGTGCACAAGCAGGCCAAATGCATCAGTCCATTTCTGGTGGTTAATCATAGATCCTGACAACAAGATGATCTGACACGAATATATAAATTGAAGCACTATTTTTGCTTTTTTATGATAAATTAGTGCTTAAAAATTCTTTGCGCGCTCGCATTGCTTGTGCCCCAGCTGTGCCCCAGTACAGTATTAGGTCTGGTGACACCCCTGCCTCTATCTGTCATAGATTCGCCCCAACCGGATACAAACATTAATCCGGCAGGAGCTAGGACCATGGGCCTAAAGACAAGAGTAGGACCCAAACGCAAGGCTGGGAAAAAACTGAGGCTTTTAATAAAAATAAAGACAAGCCAAGCAGACAAAGATAAAAAATGGTGAGCAGTAACACAGGATAAAATCCAGAAGCACGGGGTAAAAACGAGAGAATGCAGAGACGATGAGGACTGGAGACTGCCAGCCCTACATACCTAACCAATCACCCCCACCTGAACGAGCAACAGATGCAGCTCCTTACGGTGGAGGTGAGAACAAGCCGCAGGGGAGGGGCTGCGGGGTGAAAACCCTTACATCATCATCACGTTTCCCCAGTCCCCATTTCTGTTAATCGACCAATAAGCCAGACATATTTATGCATTTGTTTATTTTTTACCATTTCATTGGGCTCATATGGGTTTTGAAAGACGGAAACTGTTGAAGGCCTTAAAATCACAGAATGGTGAAAACAAACGTTATTACTCGGCTAAAGAAATGAAACAAAGCTAGCGCTTGATCATAAATGTCAAGAACCACAGCAGTAGCTCTTCCAGCGTCTGGTAGCAGCAGAGCCCGGCCGCCAGATGTTTGTCAGCTCAGCCAACCAGGCGAGTGGCTCTCTGCCATTTTCCATGTATTTTTGTGCTTTCATCCCCACTCTTGTGTGTTCCCAGTGCTCACCTGGGATAATTCTAGCTGGCCACAGACCTTTCCACAAAAGCAGTGATTGCAGCTCTTTATTTTCATTGACTGCATATATTCCCTCCACCTCTGTAGTCCAAATGTTTCAAGTAGCGAGTTTATTCAATACTGAGAGGGTGAGCAGCACTTGGCACGAGATAATATGGGATTATTAGTGTTTCAGACTTATTATGCGACACAAAACATCATTTTTCTTCACTGCCATGTAGAGCACACAGGCTTCTCCTCAGTAACTGTGAGTCTCACAAAAAACATTGTAATTCCGTAGACAAAATGTGGAAAGAGTCAAGTAATCTCACCCCATTAGCAGATTTTATGCCTTTTATGCCTGAGCAAGAAAATAGAAGGTTTGAGTTTTAGGTGCGTGACTGGAATATTTGTCGAGATTTACGTTTTTAGTTTCTGCAGTCAAGAGGTGTAACTGCAGCTAAACGTGCGAAAAATGACATTTTAAACCCGAAGACGATGTCAGTTACGGTCTCTCTCATCTGAAAATAAACCCTCCATACGCCGTACGCACAATTACCAACAGCCATTACACCACATCATCTGCTCAAGATTCATCCAGCACTTTCCCACAGTATTCGCTGCGAGAAGCATTCCTCAAGAAAAAAATACATGTTCGCTCTTCCAAAAACTTTTTTTTTTTAAAGACCCTCACTCTGGCTGACATTTTCCCCGAACATTTTCTCTCCCTCACTCTCCTGCTTTTGTTTTCCAAATAGCGACACACGGACAGAATAAATATCTGTCTCTCTGTTCCAGCTGCAGTAATGATCCCTCACACTCCAGCTTTGTGTCTGAAAGCAGCTTGTCATCTGATTCCTGCCAAAACGTGTCCTGCAGGTACTGTGGCTCGGGGCGTTTTAAACAGCGCTGTGTGGAAAACGGAAAACGAGATGCTTCTGGGTTCACGGGAACCAGACACACGCTGCAAAAACCAAAGTGAGTCAATGTCAACAGGTGTCTTACACTTTAGACCTCAAATTTTGCGTTTATTACTTTCCCCTGGTGAGACAAATGTGTTGCCTCTGACACTGTTTGTTATTTTGAGTCATTGTGTGATATTCCAGTTGAGAGAGAAAAATTTAACCTGTCAAGCAAATGGTGACATGAAAACGGGCTACCATTTTCTCCATGAGAGAGAGAGATTTTTCTCTCACGAAGTCGCGTAATAAGCCTGAGGCACTTAAGCCTGGCTTTTGCGCAGTTTATTTCTGAATGTCTTGACTCAACTTTTCAGTTGTCTTGAGGGCTGAAGGACTGCCGAGGATGATGAGGGTTAATTGATGGTTCACATCAAACTTTCCAAAAGAACACAAACCCCATTAAAGCAAAACTCAAGCACTTAAATCCGTATAATTAAAGTTAAAGGTTCAGAGTATTTCATGTTTAATTTATTAGTCTGTGAAGTGCAAGGGGACAAAGTATTCCCAGGTATTATGTTTTTTTTTTTTTTTCTGGGATAATTTCACTGAAAAGATTTTCGTCAAAGTGATTTTGTCACAGCAGCTGGTCCGTCTGATCATCCGGCCGCTGTCCGCGGTTCTGAAGTTGGCATAATTGCGGCTACAGTCGTGTTCCCGGCTGCTGTCCGCGGTCCTGGAGCGCATTTCCGGCAGCACAGAAATACTGTGCGTCTTTATTTAATAATAGCCACGTGCAGAATGCGGCCTTGCCGCAGGGCTGTTATGGAGCCCTATGCCGCATTTCCATCAGTTCGGTTCGGTACGGGTCGTGTCACATTTCAGAGCGTTTCCATTACAAAAGTTGTGGATGGTACCTTTGGAACTGTTCCTAACCGTTCCCATTTTTTGTCACCCCTCCGGTTGGGGTACCAAGGGTTACCATCCGATACTAATGAGGCGGAGCTAAAACACGCCTTCTGTATTGGTCGGGAATCGTCATCACTGCCGTCTGTTGATTGGCCGGCAGAATTGTCACTCTAGCATCACTCTGCGTATAGCCATTATTATGCGAAGTAATTTGGCTGGAGTTGCACTGCAAGCAAGCTAGCCGGCATTAAAATGCGCCAGATAAAAAGGTTGCCAGCTAAAGCCAGCTTTCACACCGGACGCGAAACAAATTTAATTGCACAACAGATTACATTCAAAGTCAATGCGTTTCGCATGTATTCGCGTGTTTGCATTGCATTTTACAATCACGTAAAAAAAAACCCGCCTACATTTAAGGGTACTGTCTGCAGTGGAAACGCAAACCAGATCAAGGGGTTTAGTACTAATGTATGGTTCCAAGGGTACTTTACCGAAAGTACAACAGTGGAAACGTGTCTCTATATAAGGAGTGCGAGGTCCGCTTCCTGTGCTGATTCTATCCTCCGGTTTTGGAGCTCTTCTCTGACTGAGTCAGTTTGCTCTCTGTTTAGGTACTGGATTCTGAACTGTTATTTATTTTTCTAACTTCTGTTTGTGTTTTGTTTTTCTGAATCGATCAGTGGTTGCCAAACCTAGGGACCCACTGTGTCTGCTGGATTTTGCTCCAACCACAGCTCAAATCTCAGAGTGCTAACGAGTTGTTATTCTTTTAATTTCACTTTTCTTGCTCATCCTGATGATTCACCCTTTGAGGCCACATGCCAAAAATATTGTGAGAACCATAGTGTCTAACATAAAAAAGTGAAAATTTGTAATTGATGACATGATAGCATGAACTCCTTGTCATGGTTTGGTGGATTTGAGAGCTTTCTTTGCTGCTCTCGTCCGGGACAACATCGTTTTCCTCTCAATTTAATTCTTGGGCCAGATGGCATTAATTGGGGGCGTCGCCCGGATTCTATATAAGCCCCAGTTCCACCTTTGTTCCTTTGCTAGAGTGTCAGTCTTATGTTTGCACTTTAACCGGTAAGGTCTCTAGTAAAAGAGTTCTTATATTTGAGGACAAGTTTTAGAGAGCAAGGGAATCTTTCTGTTTTGTTTTCCCTTTTCATTTCGTCCTTTCGAGCTCGCTTTGCTTCCTTTCCCCGGACGACATCTAGATCCGTTGGAAGCGCGAGTTTTGCCCTCTTATTTTATTTGTGTCTCTCTCTCATCTGCTGTTTTCCCTTTTATTCTGGCCTCTGCGTTTGGCGTCTTAAACTCAACAGCCATCACACTCCTCTTCATCCCGCACAGAACCTCCCCTCCACAACAGCTTGCCATCGCCGTCGATGGCACTGCAGTAGCTGCTACTTGCTCTGCGAAGAATCTGGGGGTTGTCCTAGACAACCAACTGGAGTTCAAGAAGCACGTTGCAGCTGTGACACAGTCCTGCAGATTTCTTCTGTACAACATCAGAAGGATTCGACCTTTCTTGACCGCCTGCTCAGCCAAGCTCCTTATCCAAGCCAACGTGATCTCCTGTCGAGATTCCTGCAACTCCCTGTTGCCTGGGCTACCATCCAGTGCCCTCCGACCCTTGCAGCTCATCCAGAATGCAGCTGCTAGTCTGGTCTTCAACCTCCCAACGATTTCCCATGTGACTCCCCTGCTGAGATCCCTGCACTGGCTGGCAGTTGCGGCCAGAGTTAGATTCAATGTCCTAACTCTGGCGTATGCTGCCGCACACAAGACCGCCCCTTCCTATCTGCAAGGGATGATCATCCCGTACACACCTGCCGTACACACACTTCATTCTGCAGCAGCAGGACGACTTCGCCCCCCTACCCCGGGTCAGAAAGCTGGTCGTTCTACCAGATCTCTTGGCTTCTCCCATCTTGCTCCCCAGTGGTGTAAAGACCTTCCCACCTCCCTACAAACTGCTCTATCTCTGCTGTTCTTCCGCTGAAACCTTAAGACTCACTTGTTTAGACACTTTCTGACCTGATCACCCCCCTCCCCTGCTTTATTTACTTAAAAAAACCCTTTACTGTTTGTCTCAATTTGCTTTGTTTCTTTGTCCTGCGTGCTGCTGCCTTCTGTATCGTCTTTGCTCTACATGGTCATGACTTCAGGTGAATAATGCTGGATCTGAATTGTACTTTGACCAGTCTGTTGGGCTACAGTGTCACTGTCCTAACTGTATACACTTACAGTCGCTTTGGGCAAAAGTGTCTGCTAAATAAATTTAATAAAATGTAATGAATTGGCTGCTTATTGATAAAATTGCAGACACAAAGTCTTTAAACTAACTATCATTAGGCAATTACATATGATATGATATGATATGATATGATATGATATGATATGATATGATATGATATGATATGATATGATATTCAAAGACAAAAACATATGAAAATGATTCAAACCTCTTTGGTTTGATATCAGGAGAGAACTGCAACAGCTGCGTTCAGACCCCTAATCAGCTGCCTTAGCTTGGCGTGATTACTTGGAATATATGAAAATAAACAATATGAATTTTGGGCTTTGAAATGCCATGGGATGCATTGCCATTTCTGTTATAATGTGGTTTAAGGAAGTAAAAAATCCCTCTAATCTGAAAAGCAACTAATCAAAAAAAAATAAATTAACAGCTTGTTAATATTGTGGTATCTTAATACTGATTGGAACAAAAGCCAGCATACACAGTGGGTTCCCAGGAACGACTATGAGAACCACTGGACTAGCTGTAGCTTTGCTGAAAGTGTTTTTTAGTCGTAGTTCCTCCTGTAATGTCACCCTCATTTTCCCTGACCTGTAGGGCAGTAGCTTTTTTTCCTGTATAAAAAGTGAACTACACTCCAGTCCCTGACCTCTTCATCTCCTGCGTTAAGGTCCACACACATATTCCAGTTTGAAGCACCCAGTCCAGTGACAGAGTTTGTCTAGAGAGTAGACACTGGTAACAATTGGCTGGTCATACAGGATAAATCCTGGCATAACCAGGTCTTTCGTGGCCCTCCCCAGTTATGGGCATGGAGTCGCAAAACCTGCGTATGATCTCAAGGCTTAAGGTGACATTCTCTCACTATAGAAACAACCGCCAACTTGGATGATTTTGAGCAGGACAATTTGTCTGGAGGTGGCAAAGGAGGTCGATGTAGCAAGGAGTAGCAGTACATGTGACTGTTGTCATGGTTACACCTGCGGGAAAATCACTGTCCTTTGGTTTGTCTCCAGAGAGTAACCTTTTCATTCTTTATGGCATCTTCAGCTGTCGTTGGCATATGTGTGGAAGCTCCGAAAACGAACCTTCAACTAATTCACAAACTACACAAGGTTCTCATATGTGGAACCACAATGTCCCTTTTGGAACCATTTTTTTCCCTGAGGCTGTATGGGTCTAGACCAGGGGTGGGCAATTCCAGTCCTGGAGGGCCGGTCTGTATTCAGGTTTTTATTTCTGTCAATTACCCTGACTAATTGAGCTGATTGGCTGTGCACACAAACATAGATTTGCATATAGATTAGACCAACGTAAAATGTTACATTTAGGTATGACAAGAACAGTCTTTGGTGGTTATTCATGATCATTTAAAGAAATGCAGCAGAACTGTTTGATTTCACAAGTTGTTTCGCTAATTAAGATAATTAACTTATTAAAGGTCAGAAGTTGGTGTGAAAACCAGGGACAGATATGGCACTCATTTGCCACCTCTGTTCTGGACTCACACAGTCTTCCACATCTGAAATATCCTCGCATTTTTCTCCACTTTTCCCCAAACTCGCATTATTAACCTTCCCATAACTGGCATAATGTAAGGCCACGCCTCCAGCCATCCAGCTCACCGGTCAACGAAGACCCGGACTGCACTTCCTCATTATTCAATTATCACTTGCATCTGTTGTTAATTCCCACTGAGTGGTAGTAGTGGTGTACATAAGTCTGAGCCTCATGCAGTTTCACTGTGAAGTCTCATAGAGCCGCGCTTTAACGGTGTCGTAAGTCTTGTGTAGACTTATTTCCATATTTTGCATGTTTAATCTATACACTAAAGCCAAGTGCAATTATTGTTAAACGCCACACCCCATCTTTTTAAAAGGAACATCGTTTCATGTTGTTTTTTAGTTTGTAGTTCATAGCTATTGTATCATCGCCAGAATTTGTATTACTGATTATTATTGTGCTTGGAAACTGTTCCTTTTTGTTTGAACTGCAATGCCTGTGCCTGCTGCCCAGCAGCTGGGACAATAAATATTCCAAATCCATCCTTGCACCAGAGTCCAGTCCTGACCTCCGTGTAGCTTCACCGTTCATGAGACCCAGAGTGTTACACATAATGTATACAACTACAGATGCGCCAAATTTAGTAATGCATCAATATAGGCCATCTCTCCATCAGGTGAGCGAGCACGGGGATGGCAGTTATTCCTGTGCGTTCTCACTCTAACCGCGACACGGCACACCTCAATTATCTGCTGAAGATCTCATTATACTCTTAGGCAGGAGTCAGGTGTACCAAATTAGGGCAGAAATGAAAGATCACATTATCACGAATCTGCAGGAACTGGGTCAGGCAGCCCTGATCTCGCCCTTAAACACACAGAAATCTGCCATCAGCCAGTTATTCTCCGGGGAGCCTTGCACAGCATTTCTGGATTTCAGTCCACTGTTTTTTGTTTTTTACAGGAACCAGGCGCAGACAGAGAATAAGTTTCACAAACTTTAGTAAAGCGAACGGCGAAGCTCTTTACGACTCACAGGAGATGGAACACAGGTAAATATCACAATCAGGGCAGATAAACCGGCGGACAATCAAAAACCAAACGGCAGGAATGCCTTGCCGAGGAGTAGGGAAAATCATGAACCAGACAAGCGCAATGGGATGGGCAAACTCAATAAACTGTGGACAAAAGGAAATCAGAACCAGGAAAACACACGAGAAACAGACGGCTCATAAAGAGATATAAATACGCAGAGATACAAAAGTAGATTTGCAGATGAGGAGAAAACTGGGAACGTAAAGACCAAACAAATCAAAGAAAGGAACTCAAAGAGAACAAGGAAGCATGACTGGGGTGTGGCTACAAACGGAGACACCTACAGGAGTGATGAACAAACAGACTGGGGAGGGCTGGAGACGGCAGCGAATGAGCACAAAGACTCGTGGAAACTGAACACAGGAAGTGAAATAATAACAAGGTCAATGAATAATGGAAAACTCAAAACAGAATAAAAAATACACATTTTACGGATTACTCACAGTTTCGGTCATCAGTGGCGCGTAATAGCAAATAAGCCCCTCTCCCACCTTCACGATTTTTACGCCGATTCAAACTGATGTCAGATCATGGCGAGTCACGGGGGTGTCGTAGTTGTAACAGGGGGGAGTCCTGAACAGTCGCAAAAGTTTGCAACGGACTCGTCGTCTCGTTTTCGTTATGGCGCAAGTTTCAAAATGTTCAAAAAAATTGTGGTGGTTCGCAAGCTCGTCACAGATCGTCATATGTCTTAGCAATGTCATAGTGGTGTCTTTATAGTGTCCTGACAGTGTTAGTGTTGTGATGGTTCGTGATTATTCCTATGCAATCGTCTAATGGCCACGATTGTGGAAGATGTACTCACGATATGCTGTGAATGCCCGCGAGATAACACGATGTGGACACGGATGGAATGAGACAGACCCACGACGAACAAAGATAATGTGATGTCAAACGGCTTGGATGCGAATACGCACGACGCCACCACGACTCTCCCACGAATGTGGCCAAGACAGAATTTGTTGCTTTTTCAGGCAGACGGATCACGACTCACTACGATAATAGGTCTTGGTACATTGGCATGAATCGGCGTAGGAAACACAAAGGTGGGTCTTGATTCAACAGCAGAGGAAATTTGGTTGACTTTTGGACATGAATGGAGACATCGGCTTTTTTCAATCGATCGTGTTTGTCAGCCTTCTTTTCTTTACCTGACCCAGAATTTCCCGGATTGGGATCATTACAGAGATCTCACTCTGAGAAACGAGTCAGGGAACAACAGTTTGACCAGTTGAGTCAGGGAAGAGCAGCAGTATTCTGACTGCAATGTGTCACCTATGAATGATTGACCATCTCTATCCATCCGCCTTGCCTGTGACTGACGTGCTTTGAATGGCCGATTGAAAGAGGATGAATGCGCCATTTCACTACAAAATGAACTCTGCACCCTACAAGCTAGCCATGTGAGGACGCTGAATTGCAGTCAACGGGCAAGGTGCTAATTAGCTTTTTTAGCCTCGGTCCATTGACTTCTGTTAGTTGTCACCGCAATGTCAGCAAGTGGCATGGAGCGGCCCATTAAAGTTTAAAGTTTCTTCTACGCCTTTCTTTTCTCACTTCTGTTCCTTGTTTCCGTGACGGGTGGAACTGAGAGTGAGATAGGATGGAAGACAGCGAGCGTTTGAAAAATAGGGAATTGGCGAGGGCCCGATATTTCCGGCTGATACAGAGGACGGCCTCGCTAACACAGAGCGCAGCCGAACAGTGCTGACTCTGTAGGGCTGTCCATCACGCACTCGGGGGGTACGCGTCACGTCATCATTTCTTGCTGCACCTCTTCCCCACCCGTGCGGCTGCAATTATTATGATGTATTTTTTTAGTGATATTTTTGTATGCTTTAGCCACGTTTGGAGGGGCCGGCGCGAGCGCCAGCTCGTTATTTCTGACAGCTCAGGAGGAGCGAGACAGATGTGTTATTTTTTGCTTATTTCTTTATTTATTTTAAAGGTGTGTAGGACGGACTGCGGGCCTCGGAGCACGGCCCAGGCACTGAAATAGACGAAGGGCCTTCCTGACATCCTTTTCTATTGTTAGCGTCGTTAGCGGGAGGCTCGGGGAAGCGGGCTGGCAAGCCTATCGCAGCGGAACAACGACGCTACCAAGCGAAAAACAAAGACTTATCCCAGCCAACTCGCCACAGAACAGGCTCAGCTCTGAGAGGAGCGGAAGAAGAGGAATAAAAATTGTACAATAATGAGAATAAAAATAGCGATGACAGGAATAGCGGGAAGGGCTGATTACAGCACAAACCCCATAAGGCGTTCAGCGTGTGAATCGCTCTCCCTAGGTGCTGCGACGCCGGCTCACGCTCGAGTCCCCATAAATGTTTATTGTTACCTGATGCCCCAGGCACGCGGTGTGTCAACACGCAAAATTTATGATGGATCACCGGGGAAACAGGAGGGCATTTCGGCCCTCTGTCCCGGTCTTATCGGCCTCTGGTGGCAATGGGCAGCGGACGGGAAAGGAAGATTTATATCCCGGGGCGGCTCTCGAGAATATCGCGGACAAGGGACAGCTGACGAAGGAATCGTGATAACGCTCGTCTGTCCGCCTCGTGTTCTGAAATCCGCATTTTCACCAAGGCTGCACATTTATTTTAACTCTATTGATGTGTTTTATTTACCCGTCTCCCGTGGTGCTGGTGCTGGGCGGGTCAGCACTCGTGCCCTCTTCCCCTTCCTCTCTCTCCCTCCCTCCCTCCCTCCCTCCCCCTCTATCTCTCCTTCCCTCCCTCGCAGACACTCCCTCCCCCTCTATCTCTCCTTCCCTCCCTCTCTGTCACCTGATACAACAATAAATGGTGTCAGCTGGAATCCCATTTTTCCCGCCGTTTTCTGTATTCACCCGAGCTGGCCAATCAGTGAAAAGCACTGGGCTTAAAGCACTGTGATGCCACGGCAACGATGGAAAGAAAATTATGGTAATAACCAGGCCTGTTCTTTATGGACCATAAGCCAAACTATGGGAACCAGTTCTTGCTGAATTTAAATCCTAATGGATGAGTCTCTCTCTCTCTCTCTCTCTCTCTCTCGCTCTCTCTATTTCAGTTTCAGTTTGTGCTTTATTGGCATGACATACATGCAGTACATATTGCCAAAGCATATATTGAACATATAACAAGTGAATTAATCTTCATAAACATACACATTAACAATAAATAGTAACAGGAAGTGGAACAAAGATACTATTACTACTTCTGCCACTATTAATAGTAATAATAATAATAATAATAAAATGATAAATAAATAAATAAAATAAAATAAAAAGAGAAATTATGAAAGAAAGAAAAAAAAATCGGAATAAATCTTTTCGCCTTTTACCTTTCCTTGTATCTTTGGTGTCACTCACTACCTCTCTGACAGGCAGAAGCAAATCGTGCTGCCAGGATCATGCTGCTGTTTTCCTCTGCCAGGAGGACGGGGAGTTTTTCTAGATCGGGGAGGTTCAAAAAACTTGGGTGAACCTGTCTAATTTCATTAAAGAATATGTCTCTTTCTTTTTGATATTTGTTGCATTTTAAGAAGAAATGATTCTCTGGTTCAACCTTATTTTGATGGCATTGTGAGCACAGTCTGCCTGTGTCTGCCGGTCTTTATGGCCAGACTGTGCTCACTGACCCTGTACATGCTCAATGTTTTCACAAGTTTTTTATTTTTGACCAAGTTAAGATATTCTGCCAAAATGTACTTTCTTTTTAGATAGCAATTAAGTTTACTTTGTGTTTGGGTTTGAATTCCCCAATAGTTGATATAATTTTCTTTATGTTATGCTATTATTTGGTTCACTCTAATAGTATGTGCTTTGGTGGTGCTGTCCTGAGGCTGGTTGCTGTTAGCAGGTGTTAGTGAGGTTAGCCTCAGGACCAGCTGACTGAGGGCACTTCTCTCTGTGCTCATCTCTGCAGGTGTTAGTGAGGTTAGCCTCAGGACCAGCTGACTGAGGGCACTTCTCTCTGTGCTCATCTCTGCAGGTGTTAGTGAGGTTAGCCTCAGGACCAGCTGACTGAGGGCACTTCTCTCTGTGCTCGTCTCTGCAGGTGTTAGTGAGGTTAGCCTCAGGACCAGCTGACTGAGGGCACTTCTCTCGCTGCTCATCTCTGCAGGTGTTAGTGAGGTTAGCCTCAGGACCAGCTGACTGAGGGCTCTTCTCTCTGTGCTCATCTCTGCAGGTGTGAGTGAGGTTAGCCTCAGGACCAGCTGACTGAGGGCTCTTCTCTCTGTGCTCATCTCTGCAGGTGTTAGTGAGGTTAGCCTCAGGACCAGCTGACTGAGGGCACCTCTCTCGCTGCTCATCTCTGCAGGTGTTAGTGAGGTTAGCCTCAGGACCAGCTGACTGAGGGCACTTCTCTCTGTGCTCATCTCTGCAGGTGTTAGTGAGGTTGGCATCAGGACCAGCTGACTGAGGGCACTTCTCTCTGTGCTCATCTCTGCAGGTGTTAGTGAGGTTAGCCTCAGGACCAGCTGACTGAGGGCACTTCTCTCTGTGCTCATCTCTGCAGGTGTTAGTGAGGTCAGCCTCAGGACCAGCTGACTGAGGGCACCTCTCTCTGTGCTCATCTCAGCAGGTGTTAGTGAGGTTAGCCTCAGGACCAGCTGACTGAGGGCACTTCTCTCTGTGCTCATCTCTGCAGGTGTTAGTGAGGTTAGCATCAGGACCAGCTGACTGAGGGCACTTCTCTCTGTGCTCATCTCTGCAGGTGTTAGTGAGGTTAGCCTCAGGACCAGCTGACTGAGGGCACTTCTCTCTGTGCTCATCTCTGCAGGTGTTAGTGAGGTTAGCCTCAGGACCAGCTGACTGAGGGCACTTCTCTCGCTGCTCATCTCTGCAGGTGTTAGTGAGGTTAGCCTCAGGACCAGCTGACTGAGGGCTCTTCTCTCTGTGCTCATCTCTGCAGGTGTTAGTGAGGTTAGCCTCAGGACCAGCTGACTGAGGGCTCTTCTCTCTGTGCTCATCTCTGCAGGTGTTAGTGAGGTTAGCCTCAGGACCAGCTGACTGAGGGCACTTCTCTCGCTGCTCATCTCTGCAGGTGTTAGTGAGGTTAGCCTCAGGACCAGCTGACTGAGGGCACTTCTCTCTGTGCTCATCTCTGCAGGTGTTAGTGAGGTTAGCATCAGGACCAGCTGACTGAGGGCACTTCTCTCTGTGCTCATCTCTGCAGGTGTTAGTACGGTTAGCCTCAGGACCAGCTGACTGAAGGCACTTCTCTCTGTGCTCATCTCTGCAGGTGTTAGTGAGGTCAGCCTCAGGACCAGCTGACTGAGGGCACTTCTCTCTGTGCTCATCTCTGCAGGTGTTAGTGAGGTCAGCCTCAGGACCAGCTGACTGAGGGCACTTCTCTCTGTGCTCATCTCTGCAGGTGTCAGTGAGGTTAGCCTCAGGACCAGCTGACTGAGGGCACTTCTCTCTGTGCTCATCTCTGCAGGTGTTAGTGAGGTTAGCCTCAGGACCAGCTGACTGAGGGCACTTCTCTCTGTGCCCATCTCTGCAGGTGTTAGTGAGGTCAGCCTCAGGACCAGCTGACTGAGGGCACTTCTCTCTGTGCCCATCTCTGCAGGTGTTAGTGAGGTTAGCCTCAGGACCAGCTGACAGAGGGCACTTCTCTCTGTGCTCATCTCTGCAGGTGTTAGTGAGGTTAGCCTCAGGACCAGCTGACTGAAGGCACTTCTCTCTGTGCTCATCTCTGCAGGTGTTAGTGAGGTTAGCATCAGGACCAGCTGACTGAGAGCACTTCTCTCGCTGCTCATCTCTGCAGGTGGTAGTGAGGTTAGCCTCAGGACCAGCTGACTGAGGGCACCTCTCTCTGTGCTCATCTCAGCAGGTGTTAGTGAGGTTAGCCTCAGGACCAGCTGACTGAGGGCACTTCTCTCTGTGCTCATCTCTGCAGGTGTTAGTGAGGTTAGCCTCAGGACCAGCTGACTGAGGGCACTTCTCTCGCTGCTCATCTCTGCAGGTGTTAGTGAGGTTAGCCTCAGGACCAGCTGACTGAGGGCTCTTCTCTCTGTGCTCATCTCTGCAGGTGTTAGTGAGGTTAGCATCAGGACCAGCTGACTGAGGGCACTTCTCTCGCTGCTCATCTCTGCAGGTGTTAGTGAGGTTAGCCTCAGGACCAGCTGACTGAGGGCACCTCTCTCTGTGCTCATCTCTGCAGGTGTTAGTGAGGTCAGCCTCAGGACCAGCTGACTGAGGGCACTTCTCTCTGTGCTCATCTCTGCAGGTGTCAGTGAGGTTAGCCTCAGGACCAGCTGACTGAGGGCACTTCTCTCTGTGCTCATCTCTGCAGGTGTTAGTGAGGTTAGCCTCAGGACCAGCTGACTGAGGGCACTTCTCTCTGTGCCCATCTCTGCAGGTGTTAGTGAGGTCAGCCTCAGGACCAGCTGACTGAGGGCACTTCTCTCTGTGCTCATCTCTGCAGGTGTTAGTGAGGTCAGCCTCAGGACCAGCTGACTGAGGGCACTTCTCTCTGTGCTCATCTCTGCAGGTGTCAGTGAGGTTAGCCTCAGGACCAGCTGACTGAGGGCACTTCTCTCTGTGCTCATCTCTGCAGGTGTTAGTGAGGTTAGCCTCAGGACCAGCTGACTGAGGGCACTTCTCTCTGTGCTCATCTCTGCAGGTGTTAGTGAGGTCAGCCTCAGGACCAGCTGACTGAGGGCACTTCTCTCTGTGCTCATCTTTGCAGGTGTAAGTGAGGTTAGCCTCAGGACCAGCTGACTGAGGGCACTTCTCTCTGTGCTCATCTCTGCAGGTGTAAGTGAGGTTAGCCTCAGGACCAGCTGACTGAGGGCACTTCTCTCTGTGCTCATCTCTGCAGGTGTCAGTGAGGTTAGCCTCAGGACCAGCTGACTGAGGGCACTTCTCTCTGTGCTCATCTCTGCAGGTGTCAGTGAGGTTAGCCTCAGGACCAGCTGACTGAGGGCACTTCTCTCTGTGCTCATCTCTGCAGGTGTCAGTGAGGTTAGCCTCAGGACCAGCTGACTGAGGGCACTTCTCTCTGTGCTCATCTCTGCAGGTGTTAGTGAGGTTAGCCTCAGGACCAGCTGACTGAGGGCACTTCTCTCTGTGCCCATCTCTGCAGGTGTTAGTGAGGTCAGCCTCAGGACCAGCTGACTGAGGGCACTTCTCTCTGTGCCCATCTCTGCAGGTGTTAGTGAGGTTAGCCTCAGGACCAGCTGACAGAGGGCACTTCTCTCTGTGCTCATCTCTGCAGGTGTTAGTGAGGTTAGCCTCAGGACCAGCTGACTGAAGGCACTTCTCTCTGTGCTCATCTCTGCAGGTGTTAGTGAGGTTAGCATCAGGACCAGCTGACTGAGAGCACTTCTCTCGCTGCTCATCTCTGCAGGTGTTAGTGAGGTTAGCCTCAGGACCAGCTGACTGAGGGCACCTCTCTCTGTGCTCATCTCAGCAGGTGTTAGTGAGGTTAGCCTCAGGACCAGCTGACTGAGGGCACTTCTCTCTGTGCTCATCTCTGCAGGTGTTAGTGAGGTTAGCCTCAGGACCAGCTGACTGAGGGCACTTCTGTCGCTGCTCATCTCTGCAGGTGTTAGTGAGGTTAGCCTCAGGACCAGCTGACTGAGGGCTCTTCTCTCTGTGCTCATCTCTGCAGGTGTTAGTGAGGTTAGCATCAGGACCAGCTGACTGAGGGCACTTCTCTCACTGCTCATCTCTGCAGGTGTTAGTGAGGTTAGCCTCAGGACCAGCTGACTGAGGGCACTTCTCTCTGTGCTCATCTCTGCAGGTGTTAGTGAGGTCAGCCTCAGGACCAGCTGACTGAGGGCACTTCTCTCTGTGCTCATCTCTGCAGGTGTCAGTGAGGTTAGCCTCAGGACCAGCTGACTGAGGGCACTTCTCTCTGTGCTCATCTCTGCAGGTGTTAGTGAGGTTAGCCTCAGGACCAGCTGACTGAGGGCACTTCTCTCTGTGCCCATCTCTGCAGGTGTTAGTGAGGTCAGCCTCAGGACCAGCTGACTGAGGGCACTTCTCTCTGTGCCCATCTCTGCAGGTGTTAGTGAGGTTAGCCTCAGGACCAGCTGACAGAGGGCACTTCTCTCTGTGCTCATCTCTGCAGGTGTTAGTGAGGTTAGCCTCAGGACCAGCTGACTGAAGGCACTTCTCTCTGTGCTCATCTCTGCAGGTGTTAGTGAGGTTAGCATCAGGACCAGCTGACTGAGGGCACTTCTCTCGCTGCTCATCTCTGCAGGTGTTAGTGAGGTTAGCCTCAGGACCAGCTGACTGAGGGCACCTCTCTCTGTGCTCATCTCAGCAGGTGTTAGTGAGGTTAGCCTCAGGACCAGCTGACTGAGGGCACTTCTCTCTGTGCTCATCTCTGCAGGTGTTAGTGAGGTTAGCCTCAGGACCAGCTGACTGAGGGCACTTCTCTCGCTGCTCATCTCTGCAGGTGTTAGTGAGGTTAGCCTCAGGACCAGCTGACTGAGGGCACTTCTCTCTGTGCTCATCTCTGCAGGTGTTAGTGAGGTTAGCCTCAGGACCAGCTGACTGAGGGCACTTCTCTCTGTGCTCATCTCAGCAGGTGTTAGTGAGGTTAGCCTCAGGACCAGCTGACTGAGGGCACTTCTCTCTGTGCTCATCTCTGCAGGTGTTAGTGAGGTTAGCCTCAGGACCAGCTGACTGAGGGCACCTCTCTCTGTGCTCATCTCAGCAGGTGTTAGTGAGGTTAGCCTCAGGACCAGCTGACTGAGGGCACTTCTCTTTGTGCTCATCTCTGCAGGTGTTAGTGAGGTTAGCCTCAGGACCAGCTGACTGAGGGCACCTCTCTCTGTGCTCATCTCTGCAGGTGTTAGTGAGGTTAGCCTCAGGACCAGCTGACTGAGGGCACTTCTCTCTGTGCTCATCTCTGCAGGTGTTAGTGAGGTTAGCCTCAGGACCAGCTGACTGAGGGCACTTCTCTCTGTGCTCATCTCTGCAGGTGTTAGTGAGGTTAGCCTCAGGACCAGCTGACTGAGGGCACTTCTCTCGCTGCTCATCTCTGCAGGTGTTAGTGAGGTTAGCCTCAGGACCAGCTGACTGAGGGCACCTCTCTCTGTGCTCATCTCTGCAGGTGTTAGTGAGGTTAGCCTCAGGACCAGCTGACTGAGGGCACTTCTCTCTGTGCTCATCTCTGCAGGTGTTAGTGAGGTTAGCCTCAGGACCAGCTGACTGAGGGCACTTCTCTCTGTGCTCATCTCTGCAGGTGTTAGTGAGGTTAGCCTCAGGACCAGCTGACTGAGGGCACTTCTCTCTGTGCTCATCTCTGCAGGTGTTAGTGAGGTTAGCCTCAGGACCAGCTG
Organism: Gymnothorax reevesii; assembly: GCA_029721435.1. Lineage (NCBI taxonomy): Eukaryota > Metazoa > Chordata > Actinopteri > Anguilliformes > Muraenidae > Gymnothorax > Gymnothorax reevesii. The sequence goes on from CM056575.1 coordinate 151,952,214, forward strand.
ACTGAGGGCACTTCTCTCTGTGCTCATCTCTGCAGGTGTTAGTGAGGTCAGCCTCAGGACCAGCTGACTGAGGGCACTTCTCTCTGTGCTCATCTCTGCAGGTGTTAGTGAGGTTAGCCTCAGGACCAGCTGACTGAGGGCACTTCTCTCTGTGCTCATCTCTGCAGGTGTTAGTGAGGTTAGCCTCAGGACCAGCTGACTGAAGGCACTTCTCTCTGTGCTCATCTCTGCAGGTGTTAGTGAGGTTAGCATCAGGACCAGCTGACTGTGGGCACTTCTCTCGCTGCTCATCTCTGCAGGTGTTAGTGAGGTTAGCCTCAGGACCAGCTGACTGAGGGCACTTCTCTCGCTGCTCATCTCTGCAGGTGTTAGTGAGGTTAGCCTCAGGACCAGCTGACTGAGGGCACCTCTTTCTGTGCTCATCTCTGCAGGTGTTAGTGAGGTTAGCCTCAGGACCAGCTGACTGAGGGCACTTCTCTCTGTGCTCATCTCTGCAGGTGTTAGTGAGGTTAGCCTCAGGACCAGCTGACTGAGGGCACTTCTCTCGCTGCTCATCTCTGCAGGTGTTAGTGAGGTTAGCCTCAGGACCAGCTGACTGAGGGCACCTCTCTCTGTGCTCATCTCAGCAGGTGTTAGTGAGGTTAGCCACAGGACCAGCTGACTGAGGGCACTTCTCTCTGTGCTCATCTCTGCAGGTGTTAGTGAGGTTAGCCTCAGGACCAGCTGACTGAGGGCACTTCTCTCTGTGCTCATCTCTGCAGGTGTTAGTGAGGTCAGCCTCAGGACCAGCTGACTGAGGGCACTTCTCTCTGTGCTCATCTCTGCAGGTGTTAGTGAGGTTAGCCTCAGGACCAGCTGACTGAGGGCAGTTCTCTCTGTGCTCATCTCTGCAGGTGTTAGTGAGGTTAGCCTCAGGACCAGCTGACTGAGGGCACTTTTCTCTGTGCCCATCTCTGCAGGTGTTAGTGAGGTCAGCCTCAGGACCAGCTGACTGAGGGCACTTCTCTCTGTGCTCATCTCTGCAGGTGTTAGTGAGGTTAGCCTCAGGACCAGCTGACTGAGGGCACTTCTCTCTGTGCTCATCTCTGCAGGTGTTAGTGAGGTTAGCCTCAGGACCAGCTGACTGAGGGCACTTCTCTCTGTGCTCATCTCTGCAGGTGTTAGTGAGGTTAGCCTCAGGACCAGCTGACTGAGGGCACTTCTCTCTGTGCTCATCTCTGCAGGTGTTTGTGAGGTCAGCCTCAGGACCAGCTGACTGAGGGCACTTCTCTCTGTGCTCATCTCTGCAGGTGTTAGTGAGGTTAGCCTCAGGACCAGCTGACTGAGGGCACTTCTCTCTGTGCTCATCTCTGCAGGTGTTAGTGAGGTTAGCCTCAGGACCAGCTGACTGAAGGCACTTCTCTCTGTGCTCATCTCTGCAGGTGTTAGTGAGGTTAGCATCAGGACCAGCTGACTGAGGGCACTTCTCTCGCTGCTCATCTCTGCAGGTGTTAGTGAGGTTAGCCTCAGGACCAGCTGACTGAGGGCACTTCTCTCGCTGCTCATCTCTGCAGGTGTTAGTGAGGTTAGCCTCAGGACCAGCTGACTGAGGGCACCTCTCTCTGTGCTCAACTCTGCAGGTGTTAGTGAGGTTAGCCTCAGGACCAGCTGACTGAGGGCACTTCTCTCTGTGCTCATCTCTGCAGGTGTTAGTGAGGTTAGCCTCAGGACCAGCTGACTGAGGGCACTTCTCTCGCTGCTCATCTCTGCAGGTGTTAGTGAGGTTAGCCTCAGGACCAGCTGACTGAGGGCACCTCTCTCTGTGCTCATCTCAGCAGGTGTTAGTGAGGTTAGCCTCAGGACCAGCTGACTGAGGGCACTTCTCTCTGTGCTCATCTCTGCAGGTGTTAGTGAGGTTAGCCTCAGGACCAGCTGACTGAGGGCACTTCTCTCTGTGCTCATCTCTGCAGGTGTTAGTGAGGTCAGCCTCAGGACCAGCTGACTGAGGGCACTTCTCTCTGTGCTCATCTCTGCAGGTGTTAGTGAGGTTAGCCTCAGGACCAGCTGACTGAGGGCACTTTTCTCTGTGCTCATCTCTGCAGGTGTTAGTGAGGTCAGCCTCAGGACCAGCTGACTGAGGGCACTTCTCTCTGTGCTCATCTCTGCAGGTGTTAGTGAGGTTAGCCTCAGGACCAGCTGACTGAGGGCACTTCTCTCTGTGCTCATCTCTGCAGGTGTTAGTGAGGTTAGCCTCAGGACCAGCTGACTGAGGGCACTTCTCTCTGTGCTCATCTCTGCAGGTGTTAGTGAGGTTAGCCTCAGGACCAGCTGACTGAGGGCACTTCTCTCTGTGCCCATCTCTGCAGGTGTTAGTGAGGTCAGCCTCAGGACCAGCTGACTGAGGGCACTTCTCTCTGTGCTCATCTATGCAGGTGTTAGTGAGGTTAGCCTCAGGACCAGCTGACTGAGGGCACTTCTCTCTGTGCTCATCTCTGCAGGTGTCAGTGAGGTTAGCCTCAGGACCAGCTGACTGAGGGCACTTCTCTCTGTGCTCATCTCTGCAGGTGTTAGTGAGGTTAGCCTCAGGACCAGCTGACTGAGGGCACTTCTCTCTGTGCTCATCTCTGCAGGTGTCAGTGAGGTTAGCCTCAGGACCAGCTGACTGAGGGCACTTCTCTCTGTGCTCATCTCTGCAGGTGTTAGTGAGGTTAGTCTCAGGACCAGCTGACTGAGGGCACTTCTCTCTGTGCTCATCTCTGCAGGTGTTAGTGAGGTCAGCCTCAGGACCAGCTGACTGAAGGCACTTCTCTCTGTGCTCATCTCTGCAGGTGTTAGTGAGGTTAGCCTCAGGACCAGCTGACTGAGGGCACTTCTCTCTGTGCTCATCTCTGCAGGTGTTAGTGAGGTTAGCCTCAGGACCAGCTGACTGAGGGCACTTCTCTCTGTGCCCATCTCTGCAGGTGTTAGTGAGGTCAGCCTCAGGACCAGCTGACTGAGGGCACTTCTCTCTGTGCTCATCTCTGCAGGTGTTAGTGAGGTTAGCCTCAGGACCAGCTGACTGAGGGCACTTCTCTCTGTGCTCATCTCTGCAGGTGTCAGTGAGGTTAGCCTCAGGACCAGCTGACTGATGGCACTTCTCTCTGTGCTCATCTCTGCAGGTGTTAGTGAGGTTAGCCTCAGGACCAGCTGACTGAGGGCACTTCTCTCTGTGCTCATCTCTGCAGGTGTCAGTGAGGTTAGCCTCAGGATCAGCTGACTGAGGGCACTTCTCTCTGTGCTCATCTCTGCAGGTGTTAGTGAGGTTAGTCTCAGGACCAGCTGACTGAGGGCACTTCTCTCTGTGCTCATCTCTGCAGGTGTCAGTGAGGTTAGCCTCAGGATCAGCTGACTGAGGGCACTTCTCTCTGTGCTCATCTCTGCAGGTGTTAGTGAGGTTAGCCTCAGGACCAGCTGACTGAGGGCACTTCTCTCTGTGCTCATCTCTGCAGGTGTTAGTGAGGTCAGCCTCAGGACCAGCTGACTGAGGGCACTTCTCTCTGTGCTCATCTCTGCAGGTGTTAGTGAGGTTAGCCTCAGGACCAGCTGACTGAGGGCACTTCTCTCTGTGCTCATCTCTGCAGGTGTCAGTGAGGTTAGCCTCAGGATCAGCTGACTGAGGGCACTTCTCTCTGTGCTCATCTCTGCAGGTGTTAGTGAGGTTAGTCTCAGGACCAGCTGACTGAGGGCACTTCTCTCTGTGCTCATCTCTGCAGGTGTTAGTGAGGTTAGCCTCAGGATCAGCTGACTGAGGGCACTTCTCTCTGTGCTCATCTCTGCAGGTGTTAGTGAGGTCAGCCTCAGGACCAGCTGACTGAGGGCACTCCTCTCTGTGCTCATCTCTTGGCATTTCAGGGCTTTGTAATGGTATGAGTCGGGGTCGCTGTGCTTTAGATCTTCCTAAAACTTTATTGCTCTTTTTTCAATGTCAATGATGAGAAGACACTGGCCTAATTCAGCCCTGCGTACATTATTGGGTGTTTTTCTTTGTACGTGTAATATCATTTTACAGAATTCTGCATGCAGGGATTCGGTTGGGTGTTTTTCCCATTTTGAAAAATCCTGATTATAAAGCGGACCCCAGACTTCACTGCCATATAATGCAATGGGTTGTATTATGATTTTAAAGATCTTGAACCAAATTGGAATTGGGATGTCAGAATTTATTCCCCTTTAAATGGCATAGACAGCTCTTCTGGCTTTCTCTTTCAGTTCCTTTGCAGCCAAGTTAAACCTTCCAGTTGAACCGAATAAGTGTAATTTCTGCAGTGGTTTATCGTGTTTGATCCTAAATGAAACCTGTATTTACTGTCCTGAGATTTGGCTCTTTTTTGAAAAATTTGAAAAAGATCCAGGTTCTACTGTAGCCGGTTGGCGACAGCAGGACCAGGTCACCTGCGTAGAGCAGGAATTTAATCTCTTTATCATGTAGAGTGAGACCAGGGGCTGAGGAATTTTCCAATATTGTGGCCAGTTCATTGATGTAAATGTTGAAGAGGGTTGGGCTCAGGCTGCAGCCCTGCCTCACTCCTCGCCCCTGAGTGAAGAATTCTGTCCTTTGGTTGCCAATTTTAACACTACTTTTATTTTCTGTATACAATGATTTAATGTTAAATATTTTACCCCAATACCAATTTCTATCAGCTTATAAAATAATCCTTTATGCTAAACAGAGTAAAAATTTTTGAAAATCTATAAAGCAAGCATATATTTTCTTCTTGTTTTGGTGGACATAATCATTGATTAGGGTGTGTAGGGTGTAAATGTGGTCTGAAGTGTGATGTTTCGGTAAAAAAACAGTTTAACTCTTACTTAAGGCATTGTGTTCATTAAGGAAGTCCAAAATTTGTTTATTTATAATGCTACAAAAAACCTTTCCCAGATTACTGTTCACACTAATGCCTCTGTAATTGCTGGGGTCGAATCGGTCTCCACTCTCAAAAACAGGGGTGATTAGTCCCTGACTCCAGATCTCAGGAAAGTAGCCCACACTGAGAGTGAGATTGAACAGTTTTAGCAGCGATTCCTGCAGTGTTTTGCTGCTGTATTTTAGCATCTCGTTGGGGATGCCATCAGGCCCACACGCTTTTCCTGATCGGAGGGCCTGCAGTCTGCCTCTGAGCTCCTGGGCGGTAATGGGGGAGTCCAGGGGATTTTGGTTGTTTTTAATAATTAATTCCACATTATTTAGTTTTTCACAGATGGAAGTTTGTTCTGATGTGCTAATAGGAATTTGTTCATAGAGGTTTTCAAAATGTTTTTCCATATTTCTCCATCTCGAATAGTTGTTGCTTCATGTTTAGATTTATTTATACGCTTCCAGTTTTCCCAGAACTGATGAGAGTTGATGGACTCCTGCATTACTGTCAGCTGCTGTCGTGTGTGTTGGTCTCTCTTCACTCTCAGTGTGCGCTTGTAGTGATTTAGTTCCTCATGGTACTGAAGGCGTAGCTCTTGATTGTGTTGATCATTGTCTTTGGTTAGAAAGTTTTCAAAGGTTTTTTCTCTTGTCATGGCATTCTTTATTAAACCCCCTTTTTTTTTTGCTTTTCTTATTTGAAATCTGTTGGGTCTTCAAATGTGCTTTTTCAGCTGCTTTTTCAAAGATTTAGTTGATGTTTTTTACGGCTAGAGTTACGCCTTTTGTACTGGGAGGATATGCAGTGGTCATGAAACAGCCTAATAAATTCTGAATGGTTTGGTCCTCAATTGCTCTTTGATATTGTTGAGTGCTATTTGGAGCCCATCTGTAGGATTTATTTAGATGGTACAGCTTGCTGGGCAGTGTGGGTGTGGTGTTAGTGTCTGTCCTTTTCAGAAACAGGGTAATTTGGCTGTGCTCGAATAGCGGCGTTAGTGGCTTGACCGTGAATCCCCTGAAGGAGAAAGGGTCAAGGTCAGTAACCGCATAATCAACTGTGTTACCAAGAGGTGAGCTATAGGTAAATCTTCCCAAAAAGTCCCCTCTGGTCCTGCCGTTGACACTGTACAGGCCCAGGTCCTGACAGAGCTGAAGCAGACTTTTGCCATTGTTGTTAATATGGTGGTCAGAGCTGTTTCTGGGTGGAATGGTTTTGATATTTGGGGAATTATTACCAAAAATGAGCCTGGGTCTGTGTGCTGAGGCTCTCTTGATCTGCCCTGTGTGATTCTGCCAGCTACTTCAGTGTCTGAAACTCCTGTTCAAAGGAGCCGAGTCCTGCTTCGCTGCCCTGCATTAATACTGCCCCATTCTGATAAACATTGACAGTCAATTTTGTATTTTCTAGGTCAATCGGCCTCGTCCTCAAATATAAAAATTTGCCTCCGATTGCAAATCCCGCTCTTTTTGGTGTGTTCAAAGTGGCTACATATGGAGGTGTGCCATGCGAGAGTGTGCTCCGTGTAGAAGAGCAGGTTCGAGTATTGCGCCGGTCCCCTGACACTCAGAGTCTCAGGGTTCTCTTTCTGCAGCTTGTGTTTGTACAGTTTCTCGGCTTTGGCACTTTTCAGATCCTCAGGGTATCGGGTTTCAAACAGAGGAGGCGGAGCCTCTGCTGCTGCCAGTCTCAAATTGTTACTTTTTGCTACAATTTATAATTTTGTGGAGGGGGGGAGTTAACTGCCTAATTTAACTAACAAATTTAAGTGTCACTTTTGACTCCCTGACTGCTTAGGTAATGGCTAATGGGTAACCGATATTGGAAAAAGGCCTCTGATGGCTAAAGCGGCTAATTTGGCTGATTTCTGGCTTCTTTTTTATTTTTTACTTAAAGGGAAAAAGCTCAGAGCATTCACTTTTATACAAGAATGCCGAGAAGGTATCCTGCCTTTTCAAAAGAGGTTTACTGGATTTAGAAAAGAGTGCAGTTGATGAGATTCCTCGTGTCCCTGATGTTAGCTTTGTGTTTGGTCCATTATTCTTGTTCTTTACACCTGTTGTCCCCGGGTCACTGAGATCTGTTTAAAGGGATAGTTCACTTTTTTGAAGTGGGGTTGTATGAGCAACAAAATTGCCACTACTTACATTAGATGCTGTAGGAAGCTCTCTGATCTCCTCCAGGTAGCCGCACCAGCGCATAGTGCTGGATATAAATTTAGGCGAAAATAATACACCATTTCAGTTGTACTCTACATTAAAAAGAATTACAGCGCTTTACCTGCTCGGAAAAAACATTCTTTTAGGCTGCAAAAATACGCTGTTTCCCTGGTCCCGTTCACAACAGTGTATCGCCAAAATTTATACCCAGCACTACGCGCTGGTGTGGCTACCTGGAGGAGATCAGAGAGTTTTCTACAGCATCTAATGTAAATAGTGGCAATGTAGCTCATACTGCCCCACTTCAAAAAAGTGAACTATCCCTTTAATTTAATTCAGATTTCAATTGAAAAGTTGAACACTTGAAACATGGGCGGCATGGTGGCATAGTGGTTAGCACTACTGCCTCACAGCAAGAAGGCCGTGGGTTCGAATCTGGCCTGGGGCCTTTCTGTGTGGAGTTTGCATGTTCTCCCCGTGTTCGCGTGGGTTTCCTCCGGGTACTCCGGTTTCCCCCACCCATCCAAAAACATGCAATATAGGAACCCTCCCTCCTGTATGGCTGTGTGTGAATGTTTGGTGGTCGGAGGGGCCGTAGGCGCATACTGGCAGCCACGCTTCCGTCAGTCTGCCCCAGGGCAGCTGTGGCTACAAAAACGTAGTTTACCACCATCAGAGTGTGAATGAATAATGCCTCCATTGTAAAGCGTCTTTGAGTGTCCAGAAAAGCGCTATATAAAATTGATGCATTATTATGTCTTATCTTTATCATTTTTAATCTGCAGTGCATTGCACTTATTTTCTCTTTGTAACTTCTCTTCTATCTGTTATCTTGACTTGAATTTCCCAAATATCATTTATCACAAGTTATTTTTGATGAAATTTGGCTTGATAATTTAACTATTATTTTAGCAAAAGTAGATCTTGATGATCGTGAATAATTTATTCCATTTTAAAAGTTTACCTCACAAGAAAACAACAAAATTACAAGTTCAGGCAAAACATGTCTTATCCTTATCTCTCTCTCTCTCTCTCTCTCTCTCACTGTCTCACTGTCTCCCTTTCTCTATCTCTCTCACACACAAACATATGTACGCTCATAAACACTAACACCCCACGCCCCTGCCTGTGTGTGCTGTAGTAGAGCAGCTGAGGTTCTGGTTCCTGTCACTCTACAGGAAGCCCTGTACTGGGTTTGGTGTGTTCTGGAAAACAGCTGGAGCGAGCTGTGATATCTAAGCGTCAAACCCAGAGCTGAGGTGCCACAGGCGAGGTGGATTCATGCCTCAGCTGACTGTGTTTCAAAATTATTTTTCAATCCAGCAGCAGAGATGCTACCATCACCACCACCTCCCCTACAGTACACACATTACACACACCACCACCTCCTCTACAGTACACACATTACACACACCACCACCTCCTCTACAGTACACACATTACACACACCACCACCTCCTCTACAGTACATACATTACACACACCTCCATCTCCCCCACAGTACACACATTATACACACCACCACCTCCTCAACAGTACATACATTACATACATCACCACCTCCCCTACAGTACACACATTACACACGCCACCACCTCCCCTACAGTACACACATCACAGACACCACCACCTCCCCCACAGTACACACATTACAGACACCACCACCTCCCCTACAGTACACACATTACACACACCACCACCTCCTCTACAGTACACACATTACACACACCACCACCTCTTCTACAGTACATACATTACACACACCTCCATCTCCCCCACAGTACACACATTATACACACCACCACCTCCTCTACAGTACATACATTACATACATCACCACCTCCCCTACAGTACACACATTACACACGCCACCACCTCCCCTACAGTACACACATTACAGACACCACCACCTCCCCCACAGTACACACATTACAGACACCACCACCTCCTCTACAGTACACACATTACAGACACCACCGCCTTCTCTACAGAACACACATTACACACACCACCACCTCCTCTACAGTACACACATTACAGACACCACCACCTTCTCTACAGAACACACAATACACACACCTCCATCTCCCCCACAGTACACACATTATACACACCACCACCTCCTCTACAGTACACACATTACATACATCACCACCTCCCCTACAGTACACACATTACAGACACCACCACCTCCTCTACAGTACACACATTACAGACACCACCACCTCCTCCTCTACAGTACACATATTACAGACACCATCACCTCCTCTACTGCACACACATTACGCACACCACCACCTCCTCTACAGTACACACATTACACAGACCTCCACCTCCCCCACAGTACGCACATTACACACACCACCACCTCTATAGCACACACATTACAGACACCATCACCTCCTCTACAGTACACACATTACACACACCACCACCTCCCCCACAGTACACACATTACACACACCACCACCTCCCCCACAGTACACACATTACACACACCACCACCTCCTCTACAGCACACACATTACAGACACCACCACCTCCCCCATAGTACACACATTACACACACCACCACCTCCCCTACAGTACACACATTACAGACACCACCACCTCCTCTACAGTACACACATTACACAGACCTCCACCTCCCCCACAGTACACACATTACACACACCACCACCTCTATAGCACACACATTACAGACACCATCACCTCCTCTACAGTACACACATTACACACACCACCACCTCTTCTACAGTACAGAAATTACACACACCTCCACCTCCCCCACAGTACACACATTAAACATGCCACCACCTCCTCTACAGTACAGACATTACACACGCCACCAACTCCTCTACAGTACAGACATTACACACACCACCACCTCCCCTACAGTACACACATTACAGACACCACCACCTCCTCTACAGTACACACATTACACACACCTCCATCTCCCCCACAGTACACACATTACACACTCCTCCACCTCCCCCACAGTACACACATTACACACACCTCCACCTCCCCCACAGTACACACATTACACACACCACCACCTCCCCCACAGTACACACATTACACACCTGTATACATGGACACTCACACACAAACACACTCTTACACAAACGCTGACTCTCACACATGAATGCTCAGAGGCTAACACAATCGTGCTTTCAGTATACTTACAGAAACTTACATAAGCACATGTGGTACTTTTTGAAAGATTTACGCATTCTAGATTTTTTTCGGTAAATTTATGTTGGAGTAAAAAAAAAGCACATTCAAGGTGCCAAATTTGAATTGAAGATAAGTAATTTTACCAATAAATATTAGTTTTTTGAATTAAATTCAGTTCAGAGACCTGGAGAGAAGGAACGACGTGACAGTCTTAGAAGAACTGGTGTAAGTGCTCCAATATGCTCGGAACAAGCAAACAGCCAATTATCTGACTGAACTTCAGAAGACAAGATGGCGTACCTCAATCATTAAGCATATAATGCCAAATTGAGATTGGATTTGGCTTATAGCAGTTCATGTTTCTTTATTGTATATTTTTCAGTATAAAGAAACCTGTTATTTCATGATTTTTGGAAGCATCTTTGCCTAAAACTTTTGCACTTTATTGTGTGCATGCTTGCATGAACACAGACTCACACCCTCACAGGCATGTGCACTCACACTCATGCATGCACGTGCACTAATATCCACACATGCACACACTCGCATACATGCACACTCAAACCAATACATACAAGCACACTCACGACCATGCATACACACTCAAACCACTGCATACAGGCGCACTCACAACCATAAGGGCACATACGCTCACTTCCAATGAATTCACACTAACACACACCCATGCATGCATCATGTACACTAACACCCATGCATGGAGGAACACCCACAGGCATACATGCACGTGCACCCACACCCATACAAGCATGCACACACACTTGTACCCATGCAGGCACATACAATCACTCACACCCAGTCATGCATGTACAGTATCGCCCAAGAGTCTTCCATCCACGTACACTCACACCCATGTGTGCGTTTGCACACGAGCAAACACAGTGTGTAATTACTCACTCTCACACACATGCAGGCAGACATAAGCCCTTACACACATGCACAGTCACACCCAGTTATTCACCCAAATTGCCGCATGCATACACACACAATTCGTGCAAGCTTAAACATAATCTTCTCACTTATTTCCATTGGCTGGAGATCTCAAAAAGCACAGAGCTCTATAAATAACATAAGATAACAGAATGGCGAAAGCAGGCCATTCTGTCCAACAAAGCTCTACAGTTTTCTATCACTAAAGTGAACCTAACACTGCAGATACTTAAGGATTAGATGGTATCTAGAACTGTGTCCCATCTGGTCTTGAAAACTCCCAGAGTTTTTGCTTGTATGACATGATCGGGGGGAAGCTACTTCACTCGGTGACTACTCTCAGTCAGAAATAATCCCTCATATCTATACTAAATTTTTACTTTGCAAACTTTCATTTTTAGCCGGGAATGTCGCCCTGTTTTCTGCCCACTCCCTTGTAAAGGAATATCAAGTGACATCACTGCATTCTGTCATAATTGGGATGAGTCAATCTAATGAAATGTCAATGAATTTATTTCAGTGTAAGAAACACCAGCATATTACACATAATGCAATACAAACTCACAGCACATAAATAATAAATCTCATAAAAAGACTATGTTTTGAGGCAGACAGCTTATAGCCATCCTGTTCTCAAGCAACAAGTGAAATTCACCCCATTTTCCTCATGATGTTCAGTAAACGCCAAAGATTTGGACCACAGAGAGCAAACAAAACAGGGTAACTCCAGTCAATGTGAAAATACTTTTTTTTTTTTTTTTTTTTAAAGTCAGGTTTGTTTTTTTAGTTTTTGTTTTTTCTTGCAGTGTTGCAGGACGTCTCGGCGGGGTATTGCGAAGTTCAGTGCCTCCAGCGTCTCTGTCTGTGCGTTTGATGTCGAACGGCTTTTATCGCTCCGCGCGGCTCGTAAGTCCAGCGTTGGTCAAACACTCAGAAACAGCTCCGCTCCCCTCGCCTACCGGCCCTCTTTACCCTTCCGGAAAACTCCGCCCTCAAACCCAAAACCCAAGGACGCCGAGAGCCGCAAGGATAAGAAATACTATTAAACACAAGTGTGAATAGCGAGGGCTGTTAGCATTTGGGCTGTGACACGAATGCAGAGGGCGTTAACTCCTTAAACTCCAATTTTCCCTTCAATTTCCCCTTAGGCAGGATCAGTGAGAAGAAGCATTTTTCCCATATTATTGAGCGATGTCACACACATATACTGTATCTGCTGGTCGCAGCGCTTCACTGAAGCCACATCACACTAACATTCAAACCCAGGATGCCATGATTTTATGGCCACTGAATTAGATCAAATAGAATATATCTGGATTTTGCGCGTTATTTTTTATACAATTCTCTGCAATTGAACGGGACACATTTGGAATCATTGGAAATCTATGGATCTCCACTAGAATTTAAAAGAGGCCTGAGGTTCTACTGGTTTGAATTCAGAGGCTGACAAACTCATATTCAGGTGTGAGGGTTATACAGGGTTAATTCTCACAAGTTCACTCAGCACATATGGCATATTGAGGCGTGTTTAAGCGCAGACTGTCATGTGTAATGTGGGTTTATTCATGTTATGTGAGGCTGGTAAGAATTACACTGTTTTGAAATGATGTCACTGTCTACATAATGTGTCGAAGTACTAAAAAATGTTCTGCTAAGAGCCACAAACTGTTATAAAATGAAATGAAATCAATATTTGGTGTGATGACCCTTCGCCTGGAAATGAGGAACTGCGCACTCGTGCAGTTTTATAAGAACAGTGGCTGATAGGTTGTGCCCAGTGCGGCGGAGAGCTCGCCACAGTCCCTGTGGGTCATCCCCCTCAGCCTGAGTGATCACAGCTCTGCTTAGATATCTCGGATTAGTAAGACTTTTGCACAGTACTGCACAATATAGGTGAATATATAAAATATAAAATATAGGTGCATGAGAACATATGAAGACCACAAAGGAAAAACGATCAGAGTCCACATTTTGCATTTCTGTATATTTTATACATTACTTATTATTATTATATTCATAATTATAGAGAATAATATAATGCACATAATTATAATATTTTATATATTTATCATTTTTTGCAATTTCTTTCCTGCTTTGTTTCTAAGATCATTTTGAATTTTTAATTCCACATTTCTCCACAACGTGAAAATGTGACTCTGATCATGTGTCCATGGTGGTCCTCATATATACATCCATTATCTACACACTGTCTCTTCCTCACGGGGGCTGCAGGGGAACTCTCCCCTAATCTGGTAAAACATAATAACTCACTTTTTCATGAAAGTGAGAAAACTGTAAAACATCCTTCAGTGTATCCTTTATCCTTCAGGATAAACTAGCTGTGAAAAAAGAGAGAGAATGGGTATTCTCAATGATGACTGTAGGTACTTTATTTGGTGCTTAGTAACCTAGTAACTGCAAAAATGGGTCTAACTCAATCTCCACCAAAAAGTGATTTACAAGGTTTTACTAGATTAGGGGAGAGCTGGTGTCTATCCCAGCTGACTATGGGCAACAGGCAGGACCCACCCTGGACAGCTCACCGATCCATCATGGGGCGCAAATCACACACACCATCCACACGCCATTCACTCACACACTCACATCTACGGGCAATTTAGAGTCTCCAATTAGCAGGATGTGCATGTGTGTGGTCTGTGGGAGGAAATCGGAGTACCTGAGGAAACCGACGCAAACACGCCGAGAACATGCAAACTCCACACAGAAAGGCCCCAGGCCAGATTCGAACCCACAACCTTCTTGCTGTGAGGCAGCGGTGTTAACCCAGAACACACACACACATATACAGGTATATATATATATATATATATATATATATATATATATATATTCATGTACATGCATGGGTACATTATCTTTTGAGTTTCCATGGAAACTGTGCGGACATTTCTATAAAAGGCAGTAAGTTTGCAGGAGGGGGGGTGACAGGATTGAGAGAATAAGAAGTAAGAGCGGAGTGCTTGAGAGAGAGTGCAGGGCTCCATATTTAAGTGTAGACCACAGAGAGGGACCGCGCAGCAGGGCTTTTCAACGACCACCACAGGTCACAGTCGCCAATCTGCGCCACTCGCCACAACCCCTGCTGTCAAACTGTATTACATGAATTCCCTCATTATTTTGTGCGTGTGTCAGTGTGAGTGGGCATGTATGTATGTGTGTGTGAGTGTGTGTGGCAGAGTGAGCGTGTGTGTGTGTGTGTGTGTGTATTTGAGTGCGCTTGAAAGTTTGTGTTTGTGTGTGATTGTCCATAAGCGTATTTGCATGTGTGTGTGTGCGTGTGAACTCTTGAGTGCATATGTTTGTCAGATTGTGTGTGTGGGTGTGTGTGTCTGCGGGCTTGCTTAACTCGACAAGGTGTGAAGAATGAGTTACGCCTGTCTCCAGTAACTGCCCACCTGAGAGGCTGTTCAGTTTTTTCAACCTCCCTCTCCTCCCGTCCCAAATATTCCGGACCAGATATTTCAAATCCGGGCGCCAGGATCGCTCTGTCGCTTTTTTTGCCCCTAGAGGTCTATCGATTCCTGCTTCGGTGGATCGGAACACAAACCGTCTCGCCATACGCACACGGTTTGTGATTAGTGAGGGGGTCAAACCGGCTGGACTTCAGCGGTAATGAATGTCCATAGTTAAATAACAGCCATGAGCGGCTTCCTCGTTCCTCATTTTTCGCAGCAGCGGTGATTAGTCTGGTGTGGGAACTGCAACAGCGGCTGAGAGCCGTAATGGCCGTCGAGCCATAATGGCCACATTTGTTACGGACTGAGGGAGGGAAGGCAATGAACTGACAGATTTTCTTACGATATTTCTGTTGCCTCATCATTAGTGAAGCCAAATGAATCTGTGTTCACATTAGTGATGGGAAAATAACCCTGAAAACTTGTCATTTGGGTAACATTTCTGTTTGCGAGCTCGCTTGTGTGTGTGTGTGTGTGTGTGCTTGGTGATTGATTACGTCTGTGCACAGGGATTTGAGAGAGAGATGTAAAAAGTGTCTTGCTCTATTTTCTTTCTCAAAGAATGAAAACGATGACGGCATGTAATCGACCAAATGTTCACTGCCCAACAGGGAGAATTATTCGGGTTCTTCTACAAGGTCAGCGATGGAGCGGCGACCCTGAAGCAGCCAGACTCTGAATGACAATATTGTAAAAATTTGCTCCTGGAAAGAAGACTCTTGACTGTAAACTGGCCACCATCTTATTCTGCTACCCGTCCCCCATCAGAGGGGTGAGTTCTGCAGGTCATCACCGTAATCCCACGCTGTGTGTCGTCCAAAACCATTTCCCTCTCCACTCGCAGGCCAATACAGCGTGAAACTGGCTCGTCTTCTCTACACGCTTCTGGAGTCCCGAATCCTTCCACCCTCCGCCACCCACGTGACCGTCAGTTCCCAGCCACATTCTGGCTTTCCTCTATCTTTTATTTACGGTTATAATTCCGTTTTCCAATCGAGCGGAACGTCCGCAGGCCCCGAGCGAGCACACGGGGCCGGAATAATTCAGCCTTCGCTCCGTTTTTCATTGACTTCAGAGGTCAATATCATCAAGTAAGGGGGACAACTTCTGAAATTCTGTAATTTCGCATTAGTGAAACTCAATTTCTCTCTCGACCTCTGTTTCTACATCTCAATCTTCCTCTCTAAGGATGTCTCTCTCTCTCTCTATCTCTCTCTCTCACACACACACAAAATACACACTTGCGCTCATACAATTTTTAAAGAATGTGGCGCCATCCTTTCAAATGCTATCCGCTATTTGTCACAATTTGTCAGGCTGCTGTCGAACCACTTATAACCATCATTTCACGTAGTGCATCCATTACGTTTACTAATAAAATTACCAACACTAATAAAAAACAACACAGTTTCCTGCCCCTCTAACTGAAGTCATATTGACCTCCGCGACAGACATTGATTAGATGTTTAACCAACGTCCAATTTTTGGTGCTTTGCTTTAATCTGCTCTTTGCACAAAGTGGGGAGTCCAATCACTCTAAATTTCACAGGGAGGGAAAAGCATCAGCTCCGGCGCACAGAGAGATCGCTGGCGCTGTTGCCGAGGGGTCAGGGATGAACGCGCGATGGCAGATAGACCATCAAGCCGAGCCCGCCCCTCGGATTTGAGCATGAGCTCAGTTGCTCAGCAGGCCTGTGTAATCAGGGGGCTGATGGCGTCGGCGAGCGCAGCTGGCGGAGATCTGTGGAACCGCAAACATGTGAACGGACTTTTACCACCCGACTTCTGGACTCGCCACCGCGGTGCGTCCGCAGGGAAACAGATTCAATCCACTGGGCCCTAACTGCTCAGGTGGAAGATGTGCCGAAATCTCAGGCTCCACAGCTGAGCCGGGGTGATGACGGGTCACCGCATGCTCCTGTCAGGAGATGGAGCCAGTGCGAGTGGAGAAGAAACTGCCGGAAGGTGAGAAGGAACTGCTCACCCAAAGTGAACTATAGTGAAAGAAGTACATCCATTTATACAAAAATCCATCCACACTCTATATAGCCACCCATCCATTCATTCATACACCCATCCATGTTTTTGTGAACCAGCACGATCCGACCCAACATCCGGGAATGTCCTCGGCTGAGCAAGAGAGAGAGTGAGTGAGTGAGAGAAAGAGTGAGTTAGGAAGTGACATCACTGGTTGGCCAGCCGAGTGTGCTTCCACCATTGGCTGTTGCATTTTCAAACTGACTCGGCACAAACAGTTCCTATTATGTTATCAGGAGACATTGACAGCGGATCTGTACAAATTGCCCATAATTTTGCACATATGATTAGTAGCTCGTTTGAGAACTATGGTTTTGACATTTTTTTTTAACCTGTATTTAACGAGGGAAAGTTCCACTGAGAGCCTGTTTTACTTTTCAAGGACACCCGGGAGAAATGTCAGATAGAAGAGTTGCTGTTGAGGAAGGATAGAGAGAAAAGGGGCTAAATCCTGTGGAGCAGTTTAGGGCCTCCCTCAAGTACCTAACAGCAGAGTTCTTCCAAACTTCATCTCTTCAGAATCATAAACCCCACCAGGGGCTCAAACCAGCAGCTCTGTGGACACCAGTCAAGCAACCTACTACTATACTACCCTGCCACTATATACAACCCCAATTCCAAAATAGCTGGGACAAAGTGTAAATTGTGAATAAAATTAAAATGCAATGACTTTCAAATCACACCAGCCAGTATTTTATTCACAATAGAACAGAGATAATATAGCAAATGTTGAAACTGAGATATTTTACAAATTTGTCCTCAAAATGAGCTCATTTCAAATTCTATGGCTGCTACAGGTCTCAAAAAAGTCGGGACAAGGGTCTCCTTACCATTGTGTAGCATCCCCTCTTCTTTTTAACACAGAGTGGAGGCGTCTGGGCATTGAGAAGACAAGTTTTTTGAGTTTAGCCATTGGAATTTGATCCCACTCTTGTTTAATACAGGCTTCCAGCTGCTGGAGGGTTTTGGGTCTCCTTTGACGGACTTTTCGTTTAATTATGTGCCAAACGTTTTCAATCAGTGAAAGATCAGGACTGCAGGCAGGCCAGTTCAGCACACGGACTCTTCTACTACGAAGCCATGCTGCTGTAATAGCTGCAGTATGTGGTATTGCATTGTCCTGCTGAAATACACATGGCCTTCCCAGGAATAGATGTCATCTGGAGGGGAGCATATGTTGCTCTAAAACCTTTATATACCTTTCAGCAGTCATGGTGCTTTTTAAAACATTCAAGTGTCCCACACCATATGCACTAATGCATCCCCATACCATCAGAGATGCTGGCTTTTGAATTGAACGCTGATAACAGGAGGGGTGGTCTTTCTCCTCTTTAGCCCGGAGGACACGATGCCCATGATTTCCAACAAGAATGTCGCAAGCCTTCACATGTTGGAGAGCCTCTGGCCATCTTTACTTCTGAGAGACTCAGCCTCTCTAAGACACCCCTTTTATAGCCAATCGTGTTACACACCTGATGCCAGTTAACTTAATTACTCGCTATTTGTTCTTTCAGCTGATTCTCTTATATATTACTTTTTTTTTTTTTAATTACTTAAGCACAATTTTGAAAACAGCGCCCGGTTTTTCAAAACACTTCACAAAATTAGCACAACCACGCACCCAATAAGCAGAACGCCTAAGATCCTTCGCAAAATGAAACACTCTAGTAAAAACTATATTCTAATTTATAAAAACCATATTTTTTCCATATGAAACAAACACATTTCACACAACTCAATTCTGTTTGAACCAGTTACACACTGCTGTGCTTAACCTAAAACACTTTCAGTAAGTCTACTCCCCACTGATTAGTGTACTGTAAGTGATGTACAGAGAGAAAGTACAAATATACAGTAAATTCACCAAACACTACACAAGACCAATGCTGCAGACTGATGAAAATATAATTTAAATCTCACCATATACCGAAACCAGTCAGCATCATGGAGAATCACCACAAACCATGTCCCAGTTTTTATGCTGCTACAGTAGTGTGTATAACACTGTTAGCTCAGCAAATATCAGACAAACATACAATACTGTAATACTGTATCCAGAACAGGTTACAATTACAGTGAAATAAATGTATGGCCTGAATGAGGGGCACCTGAGCCTGGGACCGCAGATCATAAACTTTCCTCTGTCATGCTGAGAAAAACTCTTTGATTGGGTTTATAAAAGGAGAGTTTGGTGGAAGGAATAGTACTGCAAACTGTGGATGGTGTTGAAACCAGTTCTGGACCAGAGCAGAGCTGTGGAAAGACACATGTCCCAGATGTATTGCAGCTGGTCGATTTGTTTTACTGCTGTGACAATGTTGTTTAGTTGCTCCAAAAATGTGAGAATGTGAGGTGTGTTGTAAGGGCCCATATTGGCATGACGGTGGAGGACCCCATTCTGCGTTATGGAAACACAAAGTGAGATGTTACCCCCGTCTTGCCCTGGGACAGTGATTACAGCCCTGTGGCCAATGATATTTCTGCCCCTCCTTGCTTTTGTGAATGAATGTAAATGAATTCATGCAGGATTTACTCAGCATCAATTTGTCACTCTCTGAAATACAATGAAAGTCAAGATTGTAGTTCAGCATTGATCAAGTATAAACTAGTCAATTTATGTACATGTATATCTGCTAAGATTTGGCTGAACTCCTAGTCCAGCCTCCCTGAGCGTCAGTCAATGGTTCACGACATGGTCAACTAGTGTGGCACGAGTTTCATTTGATAAATTTCATACTCAAGTTCTCCTCCTGCTTCAGGTCTTCCTGTTTCCTCCACCTCCACCTCAGCTTCCACCTCTGGCAAGGCCTCCGCCTCTCCCTCTACCTCCAGCTCGGCCTCTACCTCTGGCAAGGCCTCCCCCTCTTCCTCTACCTCCAGCTCGGCCTCTACCTCTGGCAAGGCCTCCGCCTCTCCCTCTACCTCATCCTCTACCTCTGGCAAGGCCTCCGCCTCTACCTCTACCTCCACCTCGGCTTATACCTCTGGCAAGGCCTCCGTCTCTTCCTCTACCTCCACCTTGGCCTCCACCTCTGGCAAGGCCTCTGCCTCTTCCTCTTCCTCCAGCTCGGCCTCTACCTCTGGCAAGGCCTCCGCCTCTCCCTCTACCTCCAGCTTGGCCTCTACCTCTGGCAAGGCCTCCGCCTCTCCCTCTACCTCCACCTCGGCCTCTACCTCTGGCAAGGCCTCCGCCTCTCCCTCTACCTCCACCTCAGCCTCTACCTCTGGCAAGGCCTCCGCCTCTCCCTCTACCTCCAGCTCAGCCTCTACTTCTGGCAAGGCCTCCGCCTCTCCCTCTACCTCCAGCTCAGCCTCTACGTCTGGCAAGGCCTCCGCCTCTTCCTCTACCTCCACCACAGCCTCTACCTCTGGCAAGGCCTCCACCTCTTCCTCCACCTCCACCTCAGCCTCTACCTCTGGCAAGGCCTCCGCCTCTCCCTCTACCTCCACCTCTACCTCTGGCAAGGCCTCCACCTCTTCCTCTACCTCCACCTCAGCCTCTACCTCTGGCAAGGCCTCCGCCTCTCCCTCTACCTCAGCCTCTACTTCTGGCAAGGCCTCCGCCTCTCCCTCTACCTCATCCTCTACCTCTGGCAAGGCCTCCGCCTCTTCCTCTACCTCAGCCTCTACTTCTGGCAAGGCCTCCGCCTCTCCCTCTACCTCATCCTCTACCTCTGGCAAGGCCTCCGCCTTTCCCTCTAACTCCACCTCCTCACTGGATCCCCCCTCACACCCTCACTCCTCTTCTTCTGATACCTTCCATTTTAGCTGAAGACAGCTGAACTAACCTGCAGCATTTTTATAGGGCTTAAACCTGATTGGTGTGTCTGCAATTAAGCAGTCATGTGTTTCCGCACCTGATGGCTGTGTTTAATGAATTGGCTCATAGGTGCGGTTTTTTGATAGTCAGTGCTTTGGAATTGCAAGTAAGTGGCATCATGATATACTTTGTGTCTAATGTATGCAAATGTGTGTAGTGTTTTCTAAATCACTGTATTGTTTTGCAAAAAGTGTGAGGCTGACATTTTGCTTACAGTTGTGCAAATCTGGGCTGATGTTTTGCTCCTTGTGTGTAAAGTTTTGATAATTGTGTGATACTTTTGATTTTAGTGTTTATGCAATCGGAAAAAACTGTAATTGCTTTTTCAGCCCTTTTTTGCCTGTATTCCAACTTTTTTGAGGCCTGTTGCAGCCAGCTAATATGAAATAAGCAAATTATTTGGATAAAAATGTAAAATGTCTCAGTTTCAACATTTGAAATGTTATCTATGTTTTATTGTGAATAACATATTAGCTCATGTGATCTGAAAGTCAATGCATTTTGATTTTATTCACAATTTACACTTCGTCCCAACTATTTCGGAATTGGCGGTGCACTAATGTATGTATCCTGGACTCACTCCTATCCTTCACTTACAATAATGGTTTGGGTAAGGATAAGGGTTAAGGATTAGGGAGGCAGGAAACAAGATTGTAGTTATTTAAATGACCGCTAGAGGTCGCTTAACTCGTAGACGTAACTTTAGGTCATAATAAGCTGCTTGATAAATGACCTTTGCGGGCATGTTTTGTTGGAGGGCAGGCTCCGTATTTAACCAGGGAAGTCCTGCTGAGATATGAATCTCTTTTTCAAGGGAGCCCTGGGGGTTGAGGTGGAGAGGGAGAGGACAAGTTGCAAAGCCAATCAGATCTGAGGATGATTAGGTGGCAGGTTGAAAGAGCCAGGTTGGGAATTCAGCTACGATACTGGGGAACCCGATAAGTGTAATAGGATCTTTAATAACCACACTGAGTCATGACAGTGACGGAGTCTCCTTCAGTACAGTGTCCCCATCACTGCACTGGGGATTATTCCGCCAGAGGGAAGGTCACAACCTACTGGCCACCAACACCTCTTCCAGAAGTAACTTGGTTTTCCCAGGTGGTCTCCCATCCAAGTACTAACCAAGCCCAACCCTGCTTAGCTTCACCCCACCCCCTGTACTGATGTAAGAACCCTTCACCCCTCCCCCTGTATTGATGTAAGAACCCTTCACCCCTCCCCCTGTACTGATGCAAGAGCCCTTCACCCCTCCCCCTGTACTGATGCAAGAGCCCTTCACCCCTCCCCCTGTACTGATGCAAGAACCCTTCACCCCTCCCCCTGTACTGATGCAAGAACCCTTCACCCCTCCCCCTGTACTGATGCAAGAGCCTTTCACACCTCCCCCTGTACTGATGCAAGAACCCTTCACCCCTCCCCCTGTACTGATGTAAGAACCCTTCACCCCTCCCCCTGTACTGATGCAAGAACCCTTCACCCCTCCCCCTGTACTGATGTAAGAGCCTTTCACCCCTCCCCCTGTACTGATGCAATAACCCTTCACCCCTCCCCCTGTACTGATGCAAGAGCCTTTCACCCCTCCCCCTGTACTGATGTAAGAACCCTTCACCCCTCCCTCTGAACTGATGCAATAGCCCTTCACCCCTCCCTCTGTACTGATGCAAGAGCCCTTCACCCCTCCCCCTGTACTGATGCAAGAGCCTTTCACCCCTCCCCCTGTACTGATGTAAGAACCCTTCACCCCTCCCCCTGTACTGATGCAAGAGCCTTTCACCCCTCCCCCTGTACTGATGTAAGAACCCTTCACCCCTCCCTCTGTACTGATGCAATAGCCCTTCACCCCTCCCCCTGTACTGATGCAATAGCCCTTCACCCCTCCCCCTGTACTGATGCAATAGCCCTTCACCCCTCCCCCTGTACTGATGCAATAGCCCTTCACCCCTCCCCCTGTACTGATGCAAGAGCCCTTCACCCCTCCCCCTGTACTGATGCAATAGCCCTTCACCCCTCCCCCTGTACTGATGCAAGAGCCCTTCACCCCTCCCCCTGTACTGATGCAAGAGCCCTTCACCCCTCCCCCTGTACTGATGCAAGAGCCTTTCACCCCTCCCCCTGTACTGATGTAAGAACCCTTCACCCCTCCCTCTGAACTGATGCAATAGCCCTTCACCCCTCCCCCTGTACTGATGCAAGAACCCTTCACCCCTCCCCCTGTACTGATGCAAGAGCCCTTCACCCCTCCCCCTGTACTGATGCAAGAACCCTTCACCCCTCCCCCTGTACTGATGCAAGAGCCCTTCACCCCTCCTTCTCTACTGATGCAAGAACCCTTCACCCCTCCCCCTGTACTGATGTAAGAACCCTTCACCCCTCCCCCTGTCCTCATGCAAGAGCCCTTCACCCCTCCCCCTGTACTGATGCAAGAACCCTTCACCCCTCCCCCTGTACTGATGCAAGAGCCCTTCACCCCTCCTTCTGTACTGATGCAATAGCCCTTCACCCCTCCCCCAGTACTGATGCAAGAACCCTTCACCCCTCCCCCTGTACTGATGCAAGAGCCCTTCACCCCTCCCCCTGTACTGATGCAAGAGCCTTTCACCCCTCCCCCTGTACTGATGTAAGAACCCTTCACCCCTCCCTCTGTACTGATGTAAGAGCCCTTCACCCCTCCCCCTGTACTGATGCAAGAGCCTTTCACCCCTCCCCCTGTACTGATGTAAGAACCCTTCACCCCTCCCCCTGTACTGATGCAATAGCCCTTCACCCCTCCCCCTGTACTGATGCAAGAACCCTTCACCCCTCCTTCTGTACTGATGCAAGAACCCTTCACCCCTCCCCCTGTACTGATGCAAGAACCCTTCACCCCTCCCCCTGTACTGATGCAAGAGCCCTTCACCCCTCCTTCTGTACTGATGCAAGAGCCCTTCACCACTCCTTCTGTACTGATGCAAGAACCCTTCACCCCTCCTTCTGTACTGATGCAAGAACCCTTCCCCCCTCCCCCCGTACTGATGCAAGAGCCTTTCACCCCTCCCCCTGTACTGATGCAAGAACCCTTCACCCCTCCCCCTGTACTGATGTAAGAACCCTTCACCCCTCCCCCTGTACTGATGCAATAACCCTTCACCCCTCCCCCTGCACTGATGCAAGAACCCTTCACCCCCCCTGTACTGATGCAAGAACCCTTCACCCCTCCCCCTGTACTGATGCAAGAGCCCTTCACCCCTCCCCCTGTACTGATGCAAGAACCCTTCACCCCTCCCTCTGTACTGATGCAAGAACCTTTCACCCCTCCCCCTGTACTGATGTAAGAGCCCTTCACCCCTCCCCCTGTACTGATGCAAGAACCCTTCACCCCTCTCCCTGTACTGATGGAGGAGCCCTTCACCCCTCCCTCTGTACTGATGTAAGAACCCTTCACCCCTCCCCCTGTACTGATGCAAGAACCCTTCACCCCTCCCCCTGTACTGATGCAAGAGCCTTTCACCCCTCCCCCTGTACTGATGCAAGAACCCTTCACCCCTCCCCCTGTACTGATGTAAGAACCCTTCACCCCTCCCCATGTACTGATGTAAGAGCCCTTCACCCCTCCCCCTGTACTGATGCAAGAACCCTTCACCCCTCCCCCTGTACTGATGTAAGAGCCCTTCACTCCTCCCCCTGTACTGATGCAAGAACCCTTCACCCCTCCCCATGTACTGATGTAAGAGCCCTTCACCCCTCCCCCTGTACTGATGCAAGAACCCTTCACCCCTCCCCCAGTACTGATGCAAGAACCCTACACCCCTCCCCCTGTACTGATGCAAGAACCCTTCACCCCTCCCCCTGTACTGATGGAATAACCCTTCACCCCTCCCTCTGTACTGATGTAAGAGCCCTTCACCCCTCCCCCTCTACTCATGTAAGAGCCCTTCACCCCTCCCCCTGTACTGATGCAAGAACCCTTCACCCCTCCCCCTGTACTGATGCAAGAACCCTTCACCCCTCCCCCTGTACTGATGTAAGAACCCTTCACCCCTCCCCCTGTACTGATGCAAGAACCCTTCACCCCTCCCCCTGTACTGATGTAAGAACCCTTCACCCCTCCCCCTGTACTGATGCAAGAACCCTTCACCCCTCCCTCTGTACTGATGCAAGAACCCTTCACCCCTCCCCCTGTACTGATGTAAGAACCCTTCACCCCTCCCCCTGTACTGATGCAAGAACCCTTCACCCCTCCCCCAGTACTGATGCAAGAACCCTTCACCCCTCCCCCAGTACTGATGCAAGAACCCTTCACTCCTCCCCCTGTACTGATGCAAGAGCCCTTCACTCCTCCCCTGTACTGATGCAAGAACCCTTCACCCCTCCCCCTGTACTGATGTAAGAACCCTTCACCCCTCCCCCTGTACTGATGCAATAACCCTTCACTCCTCCCTCTGTACTGATGTAAGAGCCCTTCACCCCTCCCCCTCTACTGATGTAAGAGCCCTTCACCCCTCCCCCTGTACTGATGCAAGAACCCTTCACCCCTCCCCCTGTACTGATGCAATAACCCTTCACCCCTCCCCCTGTACTGATGCAAGAACCCTTCACCCCTCCCCCTGTACTGATGTAAGAACCCTTCACCCCTCCCCCTGTACTGATGCAAGAACCCTTCACCCCTCCCTCTGTAGTGATGCAAGAACCCTTCACCCCTCCCCCTGTACTGATGTAAGAACCCTTCACCCCTCCCCCTGTACTGATGCAAGAACCCTTCACCCCTCCCCCTGTACTGATGCAAGAACCCTTCACCCCTCCCCCTGTACTGATGTAAGAGCCCTTCACTCCTCCCCCTGCACTGATGCAAGAATCTTTCACCCCTCCCCCTGTACTGATGTAAGAACCCTTCACCCCTCCCCCTGTACTGATGCAATAACCCTTCACTCCTCCCCCTGTACTGATGCAAGAACCCTTCACCCCTCCCCCTGCACTGATGCAAGAACCCTTCACCCCTCCCCCTGTACTGATGCAATCACCCTTCACTCCTCCCCCTGTACTGATGCAAGAACCCTTCACCCCTCCCCCTGTACTGATGCAATAACCCTTCACTCCTCCCCCTGTAGGAGGAGAAAAGAGCAAAAGGAAGAACAGACCTCCTGTCTCCTTTAAACCGGTAAAGGATTTCACCCCCACTGTCAGGTCTGACCTCCCCGCGCTACTCTGCCGACAGGAGCCAGAGCTCCCTCCTCTCTCTCGCGCTGCACACACACTCCGCTCCCGGACACCAGTTCAGCACCTCACACCCCGGCCGCTCCCTGACACCAGTTCAGCCTCGGTGTTGGGTTATCAGCACAGACCCCGCCCCCTCGGCTGGGCCCCCAGGGGTGGGGTAATGGCGGGTGGACTGACCCCTTAATTCATCTTGAAAGCGTCATCATCCACGAAAAATGCTGAAGACGCGGGTAGCGCTGGGGCTTGTGTTCCTGCCACAGTCAGTGTGAGGCAGGGGTCCGATCCATCACTGTGACCCTATCCGCTCATCTTAATAACTACTGGCACCCCCAACGGCCAGATGATGTATCTGTGCGTCTGTGTGTGTGTGTATGTGCGCGTGAGTGTGTGTGTGTGCATGTTATAACTACTGGCACCCCCAACGCATATAGTCAGTGTCCCCAGCCTGATGAGGTATCTGTGTGTGTGTGTGTGCGTGTGTGTGTGGCCTTGTTTCACTATACTTTTGAGAACCAAGTCTTGAGAAATGTTCTGAAGATATTTGGGGCTGTAAAGAAATTTTTGATGAAGATTATAGAGATTTCCGTAAATGGTATAAAGTTAGGATGACAGCTACAGTTCGGATTTAGTCACGGTAAGGGTTGGGGTTGGGCATAATTTCGTTGGGGTTATTTGCGGATTTTTCCGTAAAGGCTGTACAAAGTGAATGGAAGTCAATACAACGGATGTGTTATGAGTGTGAGAATATGACGAGGCGGTGGGTGGCGTGTAGATAGACCTCATCAAATTTCTCAGTGAGGTAACATAGAGTATTTCTAGCCACCATGACAATTCACATTCAACTGGCCAAACCTCATCATAAACTACTGGTGGCAGGTTGCTGGTATCAGTATTTGTGGGTTTAGGGTTCTTGCTAACATATGGAATGATGAAGCAGTGAAGAACTCTGTCATTGGGCCCTTAAGCAAGGTCCTTCACTTGAAAACTGCTCCAGTGGCTTTACCCCCGCTTCTCTCCATCGCCCCACTCTTGAAACACTTCGATCAATTCTCAAAAAGAGAAGCACGGTTCCAGTGGAACTACCCTGAGTATATACTAGCTAGAATACATGCACATTTGCCCTATGTGATTTTCAGCTTGGAGACCTATAGCAGGAATGCGGACAGACTATAAAATTTCGACCAACTAAAGTTTATAAAATCTTAACTCTAGTTTTGCCCTCTCAGGAGACATCCCACCCACAACACGCTGAATTTCCATGGATGTGGAACGGACACAGATTTTCTCAGCAGGACCCGGTCCAGATGAAGCCTACTCTTGCCCTGTGGCCTTCTCTCCAGGGGCTAACCAAGCCCACGCGCATTTAGCCTCCACAGCTCACCACGAGGACAACGCCAGGCAGTACCCCCCACTAGATCGGCGATTCAAACAAACTGAAGGAAACCCGGCTTTTTCAAAAGCTATGCCGGATCTTTCACAGCGGCTCGTAATCTCCGAGCGCCCTCCCTTCAAAATGTACCTCTTCCGCATCTCCTCGACCGACAGCTGCAAACGGCTCCTCGCTAACCTCTGACCGCGCCCCAGTTTTTTCCTTCGTGCGAGAGAAGCTTCTGATCAGAAGCGGCCATTTCCTGGGTCAGAAAAGATCTAGCGCTTTCCGGCGCCACGAAGCTGCTGAAATTGGGCCCAGATTAGATTGCTCTGGGAGAGGGTTTTTCCTGGCGACAGGGCTGTTCTGGGTATTCATTAGCGGTGCTCAGGTAATGAAGCGGCCATTCGGTTTTCCTCGCGCTGTAAAATTGAATCCGTGCGGCGGCGGAGGAGGTAATGGCACAATAATGAGCCGCCGCGATCGCCTGTACACCCCCCCCCCCTTAATATCCTCCCTCCCCCACCTGATGGAGAGGAGCAGTGAGCCTGAGATAGAGAGGGGTATGTTGTCCACTTACACACGCACTCACACTCACAAAACACTCACGCACACTGGCACGGACACAAAACACAGGCACACACACTTGCACACAAACTACTCATGTGCATGCACGCATGAAGACACACACAAACTAGGCAGGCACACACAGATACAAACCATACATGTACACACACTCAAGCGCACACACACACACACACACACACATGGATGTGCACACACAACCACACAAATACACACATTCCATAAATCTCACACAACATCAGGGAAACGATGCACTATACACCCCGATGACGAAGTCTGCCCTCTCGCTTTAACAGTCTCCCTAGGGACTCGTGACGGGGGGGGGCTCCAGACCTGAATGACTCTTTACATTCATGATTCTCCCTCTACAGTCAGGCAAACTCCTGTATTTATTTATCTAACAGAAATGCGGTGAGCTTATTCACACTACGGAGGAGCTCAAATCCCCGTCTCTGTTCCTTGGATACCTGCTTTATCGCGCTGAGGGACTTTCCAGATCTTTCCGCGGCAGCCGTCAAGAGGAGCCTCATTCTGCAGGAGCGAAGGATTCCCGCACCCCCATCCCCATCCCCACCCCCCGTCTCAGAGGGACTCGTCTCTCGCACTCATAACTTCGATTCCCGTCGATTCGTATCGCCGCGTTCCGTTCTCCTCGCCCCCTTGAGGGATTACGACAAGTAATGATGATATGAATTATGCGCCGTTATTATTTCCGCGGAAAAGCCTCCAGTGTGGGCAAAAAAGAAGGACTCGTGCGCGCTTTAGAGACAAAAGGCAACTTCCTCCGAGGATTAGGAGCCTGAAGCCTCTTGAGCTCTGAATCTTGGCTGCCATCTAGAGGCCACTGCGATATGACAGCCAAGTGTTCACCAAGATCTGAATCAACCACCCTCCATTTCCTCTGTGAAATTTTACGGTGGAGAAAATGGAGCAAATTATACTATGTAGAAGTAAGAGGACTCACAGAGAGCAGAAAACTATTGGACAAGTAATGCTTTTCATTCAGCCCTTACGATTTTCAATTTGGACTTTACCTAAATTTAACCATGCAGGTAAAGCTTTCAATTTTTTGACCATATGTTGAAATTCTTGGTAATTTTTTTTTTTTTTGCTGCACCTTTTTAAAAAGCCGAAAGAGGAACGAGGGAGGAAGTAGCTTTCAGTCACACACAGTAGCCTATAATCCTCTTGAAGAGTTTTTCATTTATGCGCTGTCCAATCACAGCGCTCTGGTGAAAACATAAAACGTGATACCGAATTTTAGAGGTTCAACTTAGTGTACCAAACCGCCTTAAAAAATCTACATTATATGTACATATGAGAGACGGGGTAATAATAATTCCGGAGAATGTTGCAGTGGAGACGTTTGCTTGGTGAAAGACGCTGCCCAAAAGAGCCGTTTTTCACTCGCAATGAGTTCTGTCGTCGATGTGACTCACTTTACTGCGGAAACACAACTAAAGCCCGGAGACTCCTACTGCACTGTCTGCGTCTGTCTCCGCCGTTCCGATCTGGAGCCTGACAGAGGCGATCACACTCAAACCACACCTACCGCATTCTTTTCAACAGCCTACTCCTCAGACCGAGCCGCAACTGGGAGCCTGTGCTGTGCGTGTGCGTGCCAGCGGGCGTGCGCGTATCTGTGACGGTGGTGGGGTTGCAGTCTCCAGAAGTCACAGTTGGGAACAGAGTTTGAAAGTGAGAACATGTACGTGGGGTCCGGAGGCAATTAGTGAGGAATCAGCCAGGCCTTTCAACATAATTCAAAATAACTCAGTGTCAAACGGGACTCATAAGCATAAAATACAGGGTCTGCTACTTAAGACCAGAAATGCATTTAAAGTGTTTCAAATAAAGGTGAATAGTTTAAATGAATGTAAAATTCAGCCCCCAGCCCACTATAGTGTACCCATTATCAAGCTCTATTGCAGGTCAATTTATGGTGAAATTTATTTGTTTTAGTCACATGTTCTTCATTCAACATCATGCCAATGAAGTTTAATTGAGTTTGGACTGAATTTAATTGAAAGAGAAGGTGTCAGAGAGAGAGAGAGAGAGAGAGAAACAGAGAGATACAGAGGTAGATTAGACAATATGAATTTTGTCATAATGAAATCCATTTTATTTATTTACTTATTTACTTATTACTTACTAGCTGCTACCTGCTACCCGGAGTTAAAATTTCCATTTTTTTTGCATGCATGACCGTTTCTCAAAAATCAGGTGACGTCAAGTCCTTCCTGGTGTCCAAGTGGACATTCACACCAAATTTGGTGATCATCGGTTGAGAAATGTAGGAGAAAAATGTGTACATACACATAAAATAATACAAATAATGATCTATGTATATCATCACTCACTGTTTTGTTACCTGTCAAAAAATGCTTTGCCAATATTGTGTAAAATACAGTCATGCCAATAAAGCTTATTGAATGAAGAGAGAGAGAGAGAGAAACAGAGAGATAGAAAGAATGAGATAGGGAGATAGACTGAGATTTAAAATCCACTTTATTGGGACTTAATTCAGAAACGGAAATTACAGAACGTTGAAAGGGAAAACAATCAAAAAGTCAGAGCCAAAAAACTCCCACAGGCAGGAATAAGAGCGATGAAACGGAGAAGGACTGCGCCAGATAGAGAGAGATAATGAGAGAGAGAGAGAGAGAGAGAGAGAGAGAGAGAGAGAGAGGCGTTAATGATGTTCGGCTCAAACGAAGGCGTCTTCAATCGCATCACATTCCCTAGAGATTTCGCGGATGATGAGCCTTGGCGATAAGCGAACACATCACGCCTTGTAAACCCAGTAAAACCCGCACTGCAGAAATGCATTTCCATACATTTTAAACATTTATTCAGTTCAGCCATGCAAACCCGCTTACAGCTCAGTTCTCCATTACAGACAGTCTGTAGGAAATGAAAGTGAGTGTAACATGTACCCATGTAGCTAATCACACTTACATAACACAGGGCACTGAAATATTCATCTTCAAAACTTTAAATGTTTAATCATGTTGCAATGTGTCTGAATAATTTCTCATTATTGTTTAATATGGCCATTTGGTTGCAGCTGTATATCCCAATAAGACAAATGCTATTTAAATGTGTATATAAAGGCATGTGACCAAAAAAAGGACAAATCAGAGCGCAAGTGTGAACAAATATAACAAATGCTGATAATTCTGTTAATTTTCGCACCAAGTTCTGAGTCCACTCATCCCGATAAAGGAGGAGGGTCAGGGTAAATCAGTGCAGAGTCATCCCCTGGGATCACCTGGAGGAGAGACTGGTCTCTTCCTGGATGGCAATGGCTGAACCCCACAGGACACAAGGGGTCACTGAACAGTTTTAGGAGAATGAAGATGATTCTTAGCATTTGCCACCACATGCAGTCACCAGATTTCAAACCAACAGAACTTATATGGAAGATTCTAGAAAGTGTTAGACAGCTCCCTCTCACAGCCCTGCCCGATCTCCCCTCGCCCCTCTTCCTGTCGTGCTAACATTACTTCTATGCGTTCATTTTTGTTTTTTTCAACCAATCATAGCAGAATTTGTTATCATAGAGGGGACACCCACTCAAAACAGCCCGTTCTTTAGAAGTATGAGAAGGACAGGCAGTGAGAATGCTGGCCTGGAAATTATGGATTTTTACAGAGTTTTTATGTAATATTTTTACAAATATTTCATAAACCTCCCTTTTGCACATCCAAGAGTGTAAGAATTAAAAAAAACAACATAATATGAAACATTTAAAACAGTTCAGAGCCCTTGGTGGCCAGGCTGTTGATGACGGAATGTGATGTCACAATAGGTGGGACCAATAGGAGCATGAGTAGACATCTTATCAGTGGACCTCGGCCTTTAGCCAACAGCTCTAATATATACTAATGTTTGTGTCACTCTCTCGCCCGCTCTCTCTGTGCCTGGCTTGCGAGAAAGGTGGTTTTGAAGCTGCCACAGGCCTGACTTAATCACTCTGCTTAAGTGAATAAAAAGTCTGCAGAAAAAAACTACATTGTTTAGGTCCTGAGACACATGTGCCCAGTATGTCAGAGGAGCATATCCCAGCATGTTCAGAGGGTCATCACACCAGGTGCCAGGGAGAGAGAGCAGATCTGTTGTTGTGTTCCCTCACACACACACACACACACACACACACAGACACACATACACACACACACACACACACACACGCGCGCGCTTAATTTATAGAGTTCACCAAGAGGCCTTCAGGTTTCAAAGGGCAATCATTACTCATCATAATTGCCCACCCCGGCTGCCGCCACCACCAAATTCTCATTAAGAAGGACCTCTCATCATAACACTGCCATTTAACTTCACCCATTCAATAACAACAAGACCACCCAGCTCTTATCAATTTCGCCATGGCGACTTCGCGTTCATTCAGCCAATCACAATCATTTTTATTCATGGGCTAACAGGACACAGAGCTATTGGTTTATACCCTGGACGGAAGAGAGAGGCAGCATGCAAAATTCTCTCATTCAGCAGCCTTTTCATTTCTTCACTACTTTTACTTGACCTTACTGGAAAACATCACACAAATCAGGGGAAAGTTGCTGGAAGATTTAAAAATTGTTAAACATGCCGTGTGCATGTTTGAGAAAAACCCAACATTCTTTCCTTCAACACGTCACAGGCTTGGCAGAGAAGATAGCTTTTGCGTTTTATCGAAAAACTTTGATGCTGAATGATGTTTCCAATCACTACAGCAGCAAAGGATTGTGGTCCATGACACAATTCGAATCTCAGCTTTATTGAGTTCTTCCCCTGTTCCAGGAGTCTTGTGGACTGTTCCTGTTAATTGACTGATAGTGTTCTTTACCCAAAGCGCAATCAGCTGAATTCCCCAACTGTGCTGTGTACAGAGGGTTTTGGTGCAGTCAGGGCTGTGTCATTTTACAGGCAGAGGTTAATCTGCCCTCTGACCCTACATTCTAGTTTTCCTCCCTGGTGTTTAATCCAGAGAGCAAATTATTAGGGACAGCAGGTTCTCCAATCCTTCTCCCATTTCTCCTCATCCTCTGCATTATAAACGCACCCTAAAGGCTCATTGTCAATCTTCCATCTGCAACAGGTCCATATTTGATCTTTCCTAGCTACGAAGGTTGGTGCTGTGCATCCTTCCCAAAAGTGAGCAGTTGAGGAGCTAATTTCCTCCTTTACTTCAAAAAACAGACTGGATGCGCCTTTTCATGGCTCAAAGCCAAACTATTTCTAGGTCATTTTAGTTTGAGAGGGAGGTTTCCTGCTCTTCAGGGAATTCGGATGCAGGTTTGGTTTCTTTATTTGGGTGAAGGGAGAGACCCTATACGTCTCCGGGGTCTGATGTCTGTCTCACACCAGTACAGGTTAGCAGGAAGGCGAAATGGAACAAGCCGGCAGCCTTCTGATATTTCTTTGACATTTCCAGCCTTTCCCTTTTACTCTTAGGAGTCCAGCGGCCGTCATTTCCGAGTTTGATCGCTTTATGAAACACCGGCTATTCTAGCGCAGGAGAAGCCCTGGAACAGCACTAACCTTTTACAGCGCGAGAGAGAAAAATAATATAAAATATTAGAGGTATTAGTTGTGTCTGCAACAGTCATATTTTTCCAGCCGCAGAGTGAAATCGTAATATCTGTCGCTCTGACCGCAAGCTCCCTCGCTACTGGAGAGAGCTAGATTATTCTAGGCAGGTGCGAATACATGACCCTTTTTGTCATAAATAAACGGACGGCTAAGTCGTGTTTTGTTTGTGTCTGGACTTTTGGGGCTGGCATCTTTTCCAAAAGTTGAATGGTCCTTGCATCAAAATGCAGGACCCCCTAACGCAGGGATATTCACTCTTATCCAGAATGATCCAGTGTGGGTACAGGCTTTTATTCTAACCATGCAGTTTCACATCTGATTCTACTGATCAAGGGTCTATGATAAAAGCTTTCAGGGTTGATTAGTAGAATCAGGCGTGTGACTGGTTGGTTAGTATGAAAGCCCGCATCCACACCGGCTCATTCCGGAAAAGAGTGAGCATCCCTGAGCTAACCAATGATGCGAGCCATTTCCTGTCGAGTGAAACAGGTTTGCTGGTTGGTCTGTATGCAAAGCAGGCAGCACATGTGGAAGATAATGACAGGTGAATTAGTTCCTGTTGCTTTACTGCGGTCCTGCTGCTACAGACACTACAGGGGAAAGGTGATCAGTGGCACTGCAGCCAGTGCACATCGCTAAACTGATGACTGTTCCTGGAGAGACAATTCCAGAGATAATGCACCTGTAAGACAACATGTTAAGTGCTGTGTGCACCCATGTTGAGCACAATTTTTCTGCTCCAAAGGCCGGGCGCGTGTTATTGACCTCCTATCAACAACATAATCCACCATAGCGGTTTGGACACCGATATAAAACAGGCTCCTCTGATTTGGAGTTTCTTGCAGTCCAATTTTGTCAAAATATGTTCCTTTGTGACATCACAAGAGGGAGGGGCTACCCCAATTAATACAGGAATTTATTAACCGGTTGGTTGCAGCTGATCAGTCTTTCTCACCTCTGGGAGGTAATTTCCCCATGTGATGTCATAAAGGAACAGAGTTTGAAATGGCTTGTAATGGCTTAACCCCTTTGCACAGATGTAGACGCCAGCTTCGTGAATTCCAAAATTTAATTCCTAAATAATTCTGTAATTGAATGTCGTAATTGAATAAATGTCTAAATGTCCTGCTTCACTGGAATAATTTTCCTAAGTCTCTGTGGCACAAATACTGAGTTATAAAGCTTAAATAGGCTCATGCACAACAGGAAAATTCTGCATATTTTTGTATTCTGCACAAAGGGGTTAATGCCTGTGCTCCTGGTGACACAGTAGGGGACGTTCAAAGCCTCCTGGACGACAGATCAACTCGGCATGGAAAGCTGCCGATGCCAGAACCTGGGCTACAAGTGTCCAAACTAGATCCAAACTAAAAAGATTCCTCTTGCAGACACCTAGTAAGTTATTGCTTAACGATGGCATTCTTGAATAATTACTCAGTTTGAAAATAGAATATGTACTTCTTAAAGGGTACATTATTGCATTGTCATTCAGTACACTTCATTTAAATAAAAGATGTAAAATACATTGTCTGCATTCATGTTCTTCTCATGTACCTGTGCACATATTAGTAAACATGAATTGAGAAAAGTGATAGTACTGGTGGCATAACCGAAAGGTCTTCATACGAAAGTAATTTCTAGTATTCCTGATTAATCTAGCCAATGAACTCTAAAACAGGCAGCCACTGAGTTTAACAGGCCCATACCAGCAGGAGCCAATTCAGTTACACTCAGGTATGCCAACAGGTGGCGCATACATTTATCCATCAATAAATGACTGAAATGGTGCTAAACACAGTTTAAGATGTGACACCTTTCAACCTTTCCGTAGATTTCCATGTCAAGCCTAACTGTCCTTCCAATCCTAAAGTGGGTGTCACTGGTTTGACAACTTATCCACTCAAAAATATCTCCAGCTAATGAAGTGTCTGGAGTTGATGTTTCAGCCTTACGGGACAGTGGATCTACAGGAACAGGGCTGTTTATGACTGAATTAGGTGAAGAGACCAGTTACACAGGCAATAAGATCCCCACATTAATCTTAAGACAGAGCAGCAGATGGGCGACCAAAATTAACATCGATCAATAATCTTGATTGCAATATGAACTATCCGCTATTTAAATATAGTTTGTCAACATTTATGACTGCTGGTTTTAATACTGTATCTACTTTTTTTTTGAAAGAGGGAAAGTCTTTCCACGGGCGAAATGAGATGGCGAAAGAGGCAATCTCCGATGTTCGGCTCTCCAAAGCCGGATGATTAAAGGAAACGAGAAATGCGTGGCTAGCTTTCTGGCGGCGGGAAAAATTCCAGCTATTTGTGGTTTATGAGGACATCGGGTGCCCTTCAGTGAGATATAGATTCTAAAAATCAACACAAGAAGCATTTTCTTCGGATAATAAAAGGGATTGCAGAAAATGCACTCTGGTTTCCTCTTGAAGGTCAGGTCTAGCCACAGGGGCTAGAGGACCAGATTTACACCACAGATAGCGCTACAGCATATAGCAGTAAGCAGGGTAGTGATTTAGGCCCAGATCCTCAGTACTGCAGAGCTACAGTGTGCTGACCCTACAGATGCAGGAACGCTAACAAGAAAGGACAGGCTGCTGATATTATATACTGTATATTTTTATTTATTTATTTGTTTATTTATAGCACTCTCCATTGTGATACCTCGCGGCATTACTTTCACTCAAACTGACTGCAGTTGTAGTTTTTACGGACCTCGATTAGAAAACAGAAATTAATTTAATCCATTTAAGCGTGTGTTTTTTATGCTAAATTCTGATTCAGACCATTGGCCCGCTCCTAAACGCCCGGTTTCGCATTTCAGAAAGCGTAAAAAATATAAGCATTAAATTCAATAATTATCAATTTCTTCTTAGGTTTATGTTTATGTGTATTTTTAAGCCATTGCAATGAAAAATAATATATTTCTTTCCAAACAATATGAGCTTCTTAGGGACTCCAACATTTTCAACATAACTTTATGGCTATAAAATGTTCATTAGAAAAATTTTCATCATTTTTTAAAATAAAATTATACGATTTTTAACAGTTCACTTCAGCCACGTAATACTGAAAGTTGCCTCCTCTTGTAAAGTGTGTAAGTCAGTGTCATTGGCCTCTAGCGTTTGTTAGTCCCCCATGTGCACATTAATTAAAAATTATCCTTTTTCTGTCTGAGTACTCTACCCCTGTTTCCTTTATCTATCCCGCTTGTTCCTGGCTGCAGTCACAGGCGGGCTGGAGCATATCCCAGCATGCAGTGGGACATCTCACCAATCCATGGCAGAGCTCAAACTGCAGTCACTCATGCACTCATACCTGCAGGCAAATTAGAGTCTGCGATAAACCTGGCGTGCATGTGTTCTGCGTGTGGAGGTTGCATGTTCATGTAGGAAGATACATACATGAACATGCAACCTCCACACACAGAAGCCCCGGGCCAGATTCAAACCAGTGACCTTCTCCATGTGAAATGGCAGCACTGCCCACCACGCAATCACACTTAAGTCCTGCACTCGACAGAGACCTGCAGTTGTGTTCGTAAACAGAGGAGAAACAACCGAATGAGGAATGAATTGTCTGTGAGGCCTTGTGCTACGCTGACAGTATAGCAGAGTGCAATGCTGCACTGGTGCGTGTACGTGTGTGTGTGTGTGTGTGTGTGTGTGTGAGAGTGTGTGTGTCTGGGGGGTCATGCATCTTGTAAACTCTCTAGCAGTTTCTTGAAGTGCGAAAGGCGCAGTTGAGCCTCAGAGTGGAGTGAGCATAGAGTTTATCTACATGCAAGTGACAGACAGAAGACAGATTCTAATACTTGCCTTGTAACCTGCAGCTGGCATGCATTTGCAGTCATTTATCAAGCCTCTGCGAGCTAACAATGCAACACGCTAATCCAGTACAGGGCAGTGTAGGAATGACGCACTGCGCCTCATTCTGCCTTTAACACAACACGAAAGGAGCCAAGAAGTAAAATTCTGCGCCACGTGCTGTCCTGCAGTCAGTCATTATGAGTCTATTTGTAGTTCGACGCTTGTGGGGAAATTCATCTTGCGGCGCTACGCAGAACAAAACCGGTTTGGCAAGAGCTCGGGAGTAGGGGAAGTTTCCGTTGTGTTCTGTCGCTGGAAGTGCAGGCATGTGCGACCGGATTGCGTCTTTATTGTCTCCATGGAAACATGTTGCTATACTAAGCACGGGCTTAGGCGTTGTGCGTCGATGTTCTTAAGGGAGAAAAATAAATCCTGCTTCCTGACTGCATTTAGAAACACTCAGTTAAGGACGTGTCTTTATTCTGAGCAGAACTGTAAAACCCAGACTCTGAATGTGAAAGTCCTCCAAAGTACTTTGTTCCAAAAACCAGGATGAGCTCATTCTAACAATTCTTAAGCTGTGCGGCAGAAACAATTGAGGCTGAGTTCACCGGCATAAGAAAACATGGCAGGATTTTTACTTCCTGGCCCTGCAATACTCCCGGTCAGGAGCATCTAATCTTATGCAGAGGGGGCCGGCGCAGGTGGGGGCTTTCAGTACAACCAATCTACTGCACACCTGATTCTACTAATCAAGGTCCTTAGAGACTCAGGGATCCATGAATCCGGCCCTTGAACCCAAATCCATCCCTGGTTTTCTATCCTCCCCGGTAAGTCCCAAAACAAATAGTACTGCTGATCGGCCAGACTGTCATGACACGACTCGCAGGTGAAGGGAGGGTGGAAACCCCGCAGTTCTCAGACCTTATGCGCAGTGATTTGAGGAAAAGGGTCCTCCGGGTTGATTAGTGGAATCTGCAGTGTAAGTGCTTGGCCAGAATGAAAGCCTGCGCCTGTCTAGATTAGGTTGAGGACCTATTGCTCTGGGCAGCATGAAGGTGCAAATGTTAGCAGTGTGGTCTTGTCAGAGGGCTTTTCCTTAAGCTAAATGCCATGGTACTCCCTTCATAGGAGGCCACCATCTTTATTACATTCATTATAGCCTGTTTTTTTTTTTTTTTTTGCTACAAAGCACTGTGATTGTGTTCCTTTTCATGCCTATAAGTTTGCACGAGTCACACTGATGTCAACACTGAGATTATAATGAGAGCGCGTATTCAGAAGTGTGCGCTTTGGCATTTAACAAATCAGCCATTGCTCTGGTATTTGATAAATCTTTCCCGGGGAAAGAATAAATTAGAAGTAATCCGCCAATGCATGCTGGGCTATTAACGTCGCGTATAATACTGTCGTATACGCTATCTCTACCTCCTCCCTGATTTCAACATCCCAGCCGCAAGCCTGAAGACACCCGCCCTCCGCGCTCCACCCCCGCAAGCCGGCCGCTGCCAAACCGTGCCACGCAGACCGTTTAAAATCAGCATGTTGCAATTAAGCTCCACACGATTAGCTGTTGGAGCGCGGCAGCGGCGGGGAGGGATGTCATGGAATCCCGCCCGGGAGCGGCTGCTGCCCGTCACTCACTCGATAAGGGTCGCCGCGTCTCCCTTCGCGCGCTTTCTTTCGCGCATCCCCACCGCCGTCAGGAGAGGAAACGGTGGAGAACGAGGCGAAGCCCGCGGACGGGGGAATTAGAAATGATGACGGCGGCGAATTAAAGAAATGGGGAGATGCGTCTGAATGAAGAAAACTTGCTCTCAGAGATGCGGTGCTCCGGGAAAGTACAGCTCGCAGCTAAAAAAAAAAAGAGAAAAAAGAAAGATTGCCGGAAACAGATGCCAGATAATTGCATGAAAATGAAAGAACAAGTCTATTTTACCGAGCACTTTAGTCTGCTTTTGAGACTTCAGTTAAATTAACTCTTTTCCGCTCTAGCTTGAGTGGACCCATATAGTTCAAGCCTGAATAGGGCTAAATGAATGTAGTGAACTGTTATTTTACAATGTGCTTGAAATGACAGTCATCTCAGCCTTAGCATCCATTGTGCCTGCCAGATTTGCAGCTTTGTAGCCGACTCTTGGGCCCATATATTTCCTACCTATTGATATAATGGTTTGACTTGCCAGCGGGGTCAGAAAATTTCTGTTGTAGAGCAAATTTGTTTTTTTTTGCTGTTCTTTGGCTATTGAAAAGAGTTTTTCGTCGCAGTGCTAACCACTGCACCAACAAAAGCCGCTTACACCCTTTAACTCCGACTCAAACATCTTGTTCTATAAAACATTTAAAGAGACAATGCAGATAACAGTAAAAAGCAGAGAAGAGACAGATCTGCTCTGTGGAGAAATGATTGCAAGTCCATTCTGAACAAAGGCAGGCAGGCTACATAGCGGTATGGTGAATTTCTCTGAACTTCATGCCAGGAGCGATCTTGTTCTTGTTCAAAGGGAGTCCTCTCTCTCTGTGATTTCAAATCGCACAGAGCAGAAAACCTGAGTGACACATAAAATAGCCACCCCAAACTCAGGCTCCCACACAGCGTTTTCAAGCCAAACATGGAAAAGGGGGAAAAAAAGATTGCTGGAACTTTGAGTGCCACCAAAACATAAAAAACCAGACATCGCACGCAAACCAGATATTTAACTGCGTGATTTGCGTGATCGCTAGCAAACCTATCTGAGCGCACGTGCATCCACGTGTGTCTTCATTGGCTGGGGAGCGCTAGCGGTCCGCCAATTTCAGGGCCTTACTTACGAATGTTACCGCCATGCTACTTTTGCGTTATGTTACATTTTTAAAGTGTTTTTCAAAATTCTAACATCATTGTCCTCCGACAACATATTGACTTTCAGGTGCCACCAGTGGTCATCGTTACTGTCTGAGTGAAACATCAGTTAGAAGCGTTCAAGGTGACAATAAACCGTTTGCTTGATTGTGCGCGACTTCAAACGCCGATGTTAAGACAGCTCACTGCTTTAAAGATACCGGGGTCATAGACGTCCCTGATTGTCCGAGTGATTCTCTGCTCTGCGAAAGCCACCGGTCGAGGGCCTGGCGGAGAGGCAGGTGGCGGAATCGATTGGCCGGCAGCACGGCGGGGTGTCTGGAAACGCATCGGCGAACCGCTCTCTCGCTCTCTCTCTCTCTCTTTCTCTCTCTCGTACTCGATTCATTTCCCGCTTGCCTTGTAACTGTCATCCAACAAGCGGAATCGCGGGAACTTATTTCTGTTGAAATGGTACCCCCCCCCCCATCATTCCCAGCGTGCTGTGCTGATCGGGCACTTTGGAGTAGGTGGTGGGGGCAGAAACATGTCAGAGTGAAGTTTATTCTGCGCCAGCCTATAATTCCCCGTCTCTGATCCGCCTGTGAAGTCGGTACAGCTGCTGCATAAACGCTGACTCGGATTTTACCGAATCCTCCCTCACAGCAAGTCCACTTTCTTAAGTTAAATTTCACTCTCTTAAAATGTCGTTCCTACCCAATTTCGACAAAGCACCGAAACGCCGACGCGTAGATGATTTTAGTTTAATAAGTGTTGAGACATAGGCTAAATGTTGGGATGGAATTCATATAGCATTTTTTCTGTTTATTGAGGTGACTACATGTGACTAAAATGGAAGGAGTTACTGTGTGTGTGTGTGCGTGGGCGTGTGTGTGTGTGTGTGTGTGTGTGTGTGTGTGTGTGTGTGTGTGTGTGCGTGACTGCGTGTCCGTCCTTCACTTTACTCAAAAACTGTTCGTCCGATCAACTTCTCACCTGGTGGGTGTAATGCTGAGCTCCCAAGGAGGAGCATTATCAAGTAGTTTGGCTGAAGAGTTGCAAGAAAGCAATACCAGAGGTTAAGCAGAAGTTTTGAAAGGGCACTGCGCTAGTTGGAGGAATTCTGGACAGTTCTACTTTTTCTCAGTTATGCTCTCTTATATCGCAATAACAATACCAGCTGTTTTGACAAAAGCACCCTAATGCTGGAACACCAACATGATCCTATTTCCCTGTTCAGAAACATCACTAAATATCAAACTGAGGCGCAACATGGACGCTACAAAATCCATCTCGTAATGATTTTGATTCTCTGGGAACTAAATCTTTCATAGACCTCGCAGGGACCAGGTATTAGGTTTCAATGATGAGTTTACTCATGTCCCGTGTCTCCAGTCATTTTTTCACGATGCCAGGAGTTCCATGAACTTTGAAATGATTTGCTATTATGTGTCATAGTTAAGAGAGAATCTTCTAATTGGTTGTGTCATCTATTAATTTGTTAATGACTGTGTGCTATATGGTTACATTAATTTACGCTGGAACTCAAACGCTTAGATTTGTGATTGTTGTGAGACATTGAGAACAGCAGTGGCCTGAACATGTCTGTCTTGCAATAAATCTTGTTTGCTTTTTCAAGTGGCTTCTTTTTCTGAGCGCGGACTTTTGTTTGTGCCTCATATATGACAATCTTTCCATCCCAAGGTGACATCACTCCGTACTGAAGTAATCTACCTCATTACTTTGGTTATGAGCTCAACCAATCAAAGAGCTAATTTAAATTACTCCCTCCCCCTAAAACGAGCATTGTGGCCAAGCCCATGCAGTCTGTGAGAAAGCTCTGATTATTTCATTCGGCAATCTTTGCTACGCATTTTACTGCGTAACATTTTTCTATTCAGCCTTTGCTGAGTGCTTCAGAACAAAGATTGATTGTACGTACCCAAGGACATTAAAGACGATCTGTCAATTTGTGTGCGGTTTAGCCAGAAAAAAAAATACAATTCCATGATGGACATTTCTTGTGAAAATTGTTTAGTAAATTGAAGAAACCGCAGAACAAGAAAAGCTGAGATTCTTTATGGGCCGTAGGCAGGCTTAGACTGTTAATCTGTAAAGTAGGAAGATGTGACACTGAATCTTCGTTTTTTTTCTGCAAATGTTCCATGATGCCTGAACACTTAGCTCTTAGTCTTTCGATCTCTGAGTCAGCCACTCTAAGGCAGCAGATCTCGGGTGTAAATTGAGCGCTGTTTGAATCCAGGCATACATTATTGAAGAACTCTTTTCTTTGAGGCAGCTTTCCACCACAAAAGAGATGGGAAAATTGAGGCGAGAGAGATGCTAGCGGAATAGAAAATGAGAGCGAGAGAGATAGAGAGAGAGTGCATATGAAGGAGGAATATCAATCTTAAAGAAGAAAGAGAGAAACGAGTGAAAGGGGTGGAGGGGGGTGTGGTGTCAGTTTTGGTACTCACCAGACCGTCGAAGTGAATCAGCAGTTACTCCAGGCTGGTTGATTCAAGAATTGGAGACGTTGCTGGAGACGCTACAAGTAGCAAATCTGAATAAGGTCAGTGCTGTATGGCTAAGTGTCACCAGGAGCGTAGTCATGGTAACCAGATTACATACACCCAGCAAATGCCCTAACTGTATCCTCTCTGAGTTGGACAGCAGGAAGGACTGGTTAGACTGAACACTAATAAATTTTCTTGCTCTGAGGCAGGTGTGACGTCCACTAAAGCATCCAAACGAAATATCTGGAAAGTCATGTTTTGATAGGTTGGAGAAAAATGGGGTAAAATTTCCAGCCCCTGCATTAAGATTGGGAATGATACCTTTGAAAAGTTTGGTGATGGTAAACACTTTTAATCAACTGCTCTGAGATATTTTTGAGAGTTATCCAAAAATATGTTATGTAAGATGAGTGAATGTGATGTACTATGTTTTACCATGAGAATTTCTGTAAGAATGCAATGATAAAACCTAGTAAGTAACAATTCTGAGCAGTTACATCGATTGATTTCACCAGCAATGATGTTGTCCATCTTGAATTGGAGGAAATGAATGAAGAATAAAATAATAAAGAACGATTCATAGAAATGTATTCGTGCTCAAATTGAAAAATTGATGAAATAAAACTGTCATCATTTTATCAGTTGGATATATCCAGTCAGTGCCAAGACTGATCAAGTTGGTCCAAGAAGTAACAAGCTGAAAAATACTAAACATATACTTTTAATTTCCACGACAAGGCTATTCCAAGCTTTGATCATTCTGTAGACGTAGTCAGTGGTCTCATCTCATCATCATACTAAAACTCACTGGGTTTCACCGTGGGAGACTTGACTAAGGTGTGTACTTGCTATGTTTTACCTCTGTGGTTTTGATGCACTGGTAGACATTTTGCCAATGAAAACACTTTATTATGTTGCGAATAGACCCAGAAGGTTTGATTTTGCCCTTAACTCATTTTCGGCCAAAATGCGGCTTACTGGGTATTTCCTTTGGATGGTTGCACTGCGCCACCATTCTGCCAGATGCTATACGACAGCAAAGACCATCCTCAGCTGCTGTTGGTCGAAGAACCAATACAAACCATTCATTTTCATTGCGTCACTGTTGGTTTTAATTGCAGTACAGTAGTGTATCCAGG
The DNA here is from genome assembly GCA_029721435.1 of Gymnothorax reevesii. NCBI lineage: Eukaryota > Metazoa > Chordata > Actinopteri > Anguilliformes > Muraenidae > Gymnothorax > Gymnothorax reevesii. The sequence continues at coordinate 151,995,749 of CM056575.1, forward strand.
GCGTAACAAACTTTTCACCCAATACAGGGTTCTGTCCACATGACCCAAAGTCCAGCATATTAATTGCCACCATGTTAATTGTTGGTCATGGAACAATACAAAATAATCATTACAAGTGTGGTGCATTCTGGGATACGCTTCGGTCTCTTGCTACTCCAAATAGGAAAAAGTGGATTAGATGGACGGCTGGATGATGGATGATAAATGGATGGGCGGTGGATGACCACACTGCATTATACCCATTTCCACAGTGCTAATACGGGGTTATTGTTCTGAACTGGGTGGTGGGGGAGCTAACCGCAGGGTTGAAGATGAGCTTCTAGAGCGCATTTATAATGAGGAGGATGAGGCGAAATGGAAAGGCTTAGAGAACCCACAGTTGCTAATAATTTGCTAACTAATAATTTAGCTCCCTAGAAGAGACACCAGGGAGGAGAACTAGAATTTAGCATGAACTGTTGGAGAAACCCTTTAGCATAAGCCTTTAGAGTACAATGATCCAGCCTGGACTGAGACAAAGCCAGCGACTTATATGGACAGGAAAATAAGACAGAAGAGAGTAGCCACCGGCTCTCACACTGTGGGAACAGGGAAATGAATGAGACCGTCTACCAATTAACTGCTAAACTCATGCCGACTGCTGGAACAGGGAAAGAACCAGTTCGGCAGACACCAGGGTTATGACAAGTCATATCACAGGACAGATTGGCCTGAATGCTTATGTTTTTTTTTTTTTTAAAGATAAACTTCTTTGTTATTTGTTGCTTGCTGGGATTACTTTAAAAGAAAATGATTAAACACTCACTTTTGTCGATTCCCCACTGAAATGATGAAGGCACAGATTCCCGCCCTTTGCTACATTGCCAGCCCTTCTTGGAGCCTTTAAATTGCTGTGTGTATCATTGCTTGACCTTGGGAGTTAGTTCTAAAAGAAAATACTAATTAAAAAAAAAAAAACCTCAGCTCAAAAACACACCCCACATCTTCTGAACAAGTTGCAGAAATAAAGAATTGCTCCGAGCCTGTCAGCCTCTCCAAATAAATAAAAAAGCCCCACTAGAAACACTTTATTGTCACATTTGTCCTTCTAAATCACAGAGTTAGCTATCGTCAAACACAGAAATCATTTCTCAGCACTTTGAAGGATGAAGACACAAATCATTCTACGAAACAGCGAAGGTTTTTTAAAAGCAAACAGAGAGCTCTCCCGCTGTGAAGTAAATTAGAGCCGTTTCAGTATCTCGACTATAACACAGCGCACTAAAGTTCAAAAAAAACTTTAATGGTATTAAGGTTCATGTGACAAAATAATTAGGCCCTACATTGCCAGTTTAAAACAGCTTGTGGTGCTTTTTTTTTTTGAGAAACTTTTCTGTTGTGGCTGGAGCGCAGCGGGAGTTAGGTTCATTTTGACTGACAAGCAGAAAACGTTTTGATTTGTTGGTCAAATAATCTTGGAGGCTAACTTTCGGAGTTTACTTCGTGACGGACACTTGATTAAATTCGCAGCGGTGTTGAAGAGAGGGAGGCTGGCCAAAGACTAACAGGCAGTGGAGGGGTGTGGATGATGGTGCAGGGGGTGGAGGGCTGGGGGTGTTCTGGGGAGGAATACAGGCAGAACAGAAAGCCAACAAAATGAGAGCCACGTAGAAAAAAAAAAAAATATATATATATATATAAACCGCGCATCAACGGGGCTGATGGAAGGAAATGAGGATGATGTTCGGGCCGGGTTTACGCACAACTGGAGAAAAACCACAGACTGCAAAAAAAAAAAAAAAAAAAACGAACAGAGTCACTGTGATGTCAAGCACTGACCCTCCACGGGCTCAGGCGCAGAGTGTTTCGACACGCGAATGCATCAGTCAAGGGCTGTTCCCACGACCGTGTCCGCACCGCAGGAAACCATCACAAAGTCGAAGTCGTACGTTATTCATGCTTGATACAGTGACGTAGCATCTTCCTGATTGCTTGACAAAATATCATTTGTCAAAATGGTGAGCTAGTTTAATAAAATGCGTGTGATTAGATGAAGAATCAGGGTAAAATAAATTTTTCTTGACATAGAACCCGAATGGTGTGCAGTGATTCACAGAGATCCAAAATAACCGAATTAGTTCACCAATGTCTTTCTGGAGAATATAACAGTTACTGGAGGTTCAAGTAAACCTGAAACTCAAATGATTGGCCAGTCAGCCGCGTCCATTTTGAAATGGGGTACGAGGCTGACATGAAATACCAAAGTAGTTAATGTTCTAAAGATATTGCATACCACGAGTTGTCAAATTTTATCAAAATATGACAGCTAGAGGTTACAGGTTGTATTGTTTACGGACAACAGATGACGACAGAGGAAAATGACGGACGGTGGACTTCACATTGTCCTAATATCTCTGCTGGTTTGCAAACAGTTGAGTCAAAAACTACTCAGATAATAGGGCCTACCGTCTGTTCCTGTCCAATGGCTGAGCCAGAATCTGATTCCTCAGTCAATCTCTTAAAAAGGTGAAATTATCGTGTCACGTCTGTGATCTGATCTTCCCACCCAAGTCAGCTGCTGTTGAGGATTTGGCGGGAAGGATCTATTGTGAATTGGATAGAAAATGACGCCTGTGCAATAATGAGGTTAAACACCGTAAATCCTCACCTATCCGCCACACAGTGCACGGAGAGAGTTTTGGGGCGGGGGTGGGGGTTATTTTTTTTGGGGGGGGGGGGGTTTAACTGTTGGCTGGGTCTCAGAGTCAACATGTTTCATTTTGGAAAAAGGTGTTGTCTAATCTTTTTCACTTTGGAAATAGAGCAACAAATTTGTACAACGAACAGGGGTGAAAGTAGGATTAGATTCTTACAGGAACTGTGCAAGTCAAAAATTTTGCTTGCGCGCTCGCATTATACTCTATATATTAACAGACAGCTTTCTTTTTGTCCTTGAGTGCATAACGTGTCAGACACAAAAAATGTAATATTATGCCAAATTTTCAGATTAAGTGCAAACTTCTTTGGGAGAACAACATCAGAATAGTAACAACAGTAAGTAAAAATAAAATGCTTTCTCTGTTGTCAGCATGAAAAATAATCAGGACCCCATTAATCAATCTGCAGTAGCTCAACCCTCAGCCAGTGTTAACCACGTTTTTTCCCTAGTCTCAGTTACAGTTTTAATATTGTATGTATTGAAAGATTCAGAATAGCATCTGCTGTACCACTCCTTTTATTTTGGTATCAACTTTAGAAAATAACTGAATACGTAGAAACAACAAAATATTTACAGTAGGCTGTTTCAATTCAGATGTGAAAGCATGCAGCCAGCAACAAATATTCAGTAGTTGACCTGCTTTGGCACAAACCATTTTCTTTGAATGATGACAAGTCTTCTCCAAACTCAAAACACAAACAACCAAAATTCAAACACGTACACTCCTAAAGCTAACACTTCATGAGAAAACACTGAATTCATCATGTATATTTACACTGCAACTACATTTTAGTAAAATTACACAATAGCTTTCAATATACTATGTTACATGTTCAAATTTAAAACACTTGAATAAAGTAGCAGCAAAATGTTTTGCTGTATTGCATCCAAACTGAGTCCTTCCTTATTAACATGATTTGAACAATTGTCAGGATGTGGGTAGGTGTCGGTGCGGCATTTTCTTGACTAAATAATTATTTCAGTGAAATAAACCGTGCTTCGTAAAGTGTTTAGAAACGATGTAAGTAGTTTTTTAAACGATTCTGACTGGCATGAGACAGCAAAGTGAGCAGTGACGCGAAAAATATTCAACAGAAGACAGATAACATAGTATTTCAAATTATACAACTATTTTTATTTTATTTTAATCAATAGGCTATGTAATTTGTGTAGAGTCCGTTGTTATGAAATTTTGTGAAAACGAGCCCCCATTAAAAGTTGTCGTCTTGTGTCGGATATTAACTGCGTGACGAGATTACGTAAGGGATAATTTACGAGAAGGTGTGCATTCCACGGTTTAAATGCACGACGCAGAGGCAAGGTTTCCTCCGCAAACTTCATTAAAACCGTTGAATGCTCACCTTCGAGTTGATTATCTCGCTTATACCAAGGTTATTTGCCAGAAATATCATATCGCAGCATTCTGAAATTTTTGGTGAAAGTTTTGCACTAAAAACAAAAAAACAAGCTGGTAATCATTAAACAGTCGCCGCGCCTTCTCATACCCAATAGCCTACTATAGGCCAAATTGAACTGAACCAGCTATCTTAGTTCATCTTACGTTCATGGAGAAAGAATTTTTTGCACAAGCTTAACTGTTACATATGTTTACCAGCTGATTTGATTACGGATTCCAGCTGAAATGGAGATCATGCATAACGCAACATTATGTGCGATTATGCAGACTGTAGCTAACTTGCTACGCACAATTACTAAGAACTTAGGACGGTTTCCACAGTCAGCGAGCTGAGATCAGTCTGCTGGCATAAGCGAACTGTCAGCAGTTGCTGACACAAGAAGTGGACACGTTAGCTTCCTTTGTAACCATAGGCCTACACAATTACAATCGTTTAATGAATAAAGCCTGATGACTTCGCTGCTGTAATATTTCCGGTCAATATCACTTGAGTACCTATAAGTTAGTTAACCGCCCCGCAGGACGCAACATATATGACGCTGCTAAATTTACTGGAGATAAATGAGCAGCTAGATTTCCGTTATACCCAGCCCAATACTAGGTCTAACGTTTCTAGGGTTACAAGTTGGCTAGTGGATGAATTTCGAATAGTGAAACGACCGTAGCCGAAATACCTGTGCGGTTCCCCGGTTTTAATATATACCTGCCAGCCAATCAGAAAAAAAATATTCACCCAGACCATGGCATTAGTCAAGTTGAGCGACGGGCTCGACAGCGAGTAGTGTCCGAAACCGATTTGTGCCTACAGGGTGGGTCCACAATATGCAGCTCACTAAATTGTGGATGGGGGTAGGGACTGAGTGTGAGGTTTCGGACACAGCGTGTGCATCTGACACACAGTCATAAAAATGGGCATTGTAGCAGATTGTATCCATTGTAGCAGCAAAGCCTACCTGCTACATTATGTACCGCGCCCACATCCACATTTCCCTCTCTCTGTTCCTCCTCTTCCTCGGCTTGCTCCCTCTTTCTCTCATTGAACATGAATGTAATTGTTCTTTGCATTTTTAAAACGTTTTCATTCAAGTCAAGTGTAACGTTAAGAAACAAGCGTTTGGCTAACGTAACGTTATCGGTTTCACAAATTTGCGATATGACTTGACAGAGCCTGGCCTCCTGTCATCACCTAGGCAACCACAAGCTGACCAATAGCGCATTGAGTTACACACGCGTGCATTTGTTTGGGAAAGAGTGTGATGGCTGCGCGCGTCTGAGAGAGGGGGGAGACTGAGAGAAAGCATATTCACATTCATATCACGTTCAACTTCACAATTTACTACCATAGAAGGCATATTCTGAAGATGTTTTTTGTATATTCATCAAATCTACACTAATTTCGTTACAATTCGCTTGGAAATAGAAAGGGCTCGCATCATAGCATGGGTGAATGTTGCTTTTCCGGTTGCGTTCCGGTGCGTTCCGGTTGAAGAGGTCTAGATATTTCTTACCACCACGGCGTTCCTGTGCGTTCCGGCCTACTTTCACCATTGCAACACTCCCTACCCTGTCGTGAGTGACTGCAAGTTGGGTGGTTTCATTAACAGCATGAAGTCAATTTGGTTGGAGAGAGAGAGAGAGGATAACCTCTGCTAACCTGACACAAGCATAAAATTCCTCCGAATGAGAAAAAGGAAATGATAAAAAGAGAAAAGTACGCTCACATGCACACAAACCAGCACCAGATATCACCCCCTGCCTCCACCGCCAGATGATCGCACAGCTAATGGACCTTCCTCCGTCACCCTCGGCTCATCTGAAAGACGCCATATCGGCATAATCAACTTCCTCGCCGGTGCCACTTTCGGTGACGGCCACATTAAGAGTTTCAGCGGGCGACATTAGAAACGCACTTACACTGGGGAACATCCCGTCGCTAATATTTAATACAGCGCGCGGTCTGGTCGCGGCTCGCTCCCGCTCCCGCTCCCGAGCCGGGGAACGATTCAGCTGCACTATATTGACAGAAAGAAAATAGGTGCCGTTAACCGAACAAATTAGGAGGGAAAAGTGTACGGATCCCCCCTGGCCACTCAACATCAATTACAATTGAGTGTGTGTTTGCACAAAAAAATAAATAAATATGTTTTTTAAAGAATTGTCTGGTGCGCTTTCTCTCGCTCGGCTTCCAGCGAATCAATTCGTCATATTCAAAAACAGGGAGGAGAAGCAATTTATTTTACACTTTAATGAATCGGTCGTTTCCAATCTCCGCTGCGGACGACCGAGCGAAGCAGGGGTGTTCGTGTTCTTCGCGTCAATAACAAGACCTGAGGGGGCCAAAGTAAAGAAAAATAAATCGATAGTAATTTTCTCATTTCAAAATTTATTAAATTGATTACGCAGCCTGTCTGACATCGCCGTTTTCTGTCATGTGGGGCCTGCGAGTGTTAGCAAGTCAGCGCAGTCAGAGAATCAGTTTCACAAGGTATACTAAAGAACCAGGCGAAGTCGCCCTGTCTGCGCCTTCACCAGTCAGTGGAGGTGCAGCACAGAGGCAGGTATCACAATCAGCTACATGGTAGGAAAGTCTTGCCAGGGAGTCGATAGAATCCAAGAAACCAGGAACAACCTGTAGTCATAACCAGAAATACAAACAAGCACAAAGGGCAAGGCAAACATAAAAAAAACCATAAACAAAAGGAAGTCTGAACGGGAAAATCACACTGGCAACAGAAGGCCTATTAGTAACTAAGTATATGCAGAGACAGAGTGGGGAGAAAACTGTACTTATACGGCAAATAAATGAAAGAAACAAACTCCATTTGGGTGTGGGGAGAACAAGTAGGCATGACTGGGGGTGTGGCTACAATTAGGGAAGTGAAATAAACTGGTAAACAGACATGCCTGGTCCAAATTCTACTTCAGATCTCTGATCTGATGTCATATTTTGTCGTTCTCCTCGTCGTTCATCATTATCCTTACATTCATGGAGTTTCTGGTTGGCTGATCCTGTCTGAGTGGTGATCTGGTTCGGCAGCAGAAGAAGAATGTGGGAAAAAGTCCTTCCCATTCCAATACTGACGCAGGGTGATGTCTCTACACGTGTAATTACAGTTACAGCCTGCAGTCTGCTGAGGATGGGCTCCCCCATTATGGCTGGATTCAAATTTAGAGATTAAGACCCAGTGCTGGGTTTTTTTTTTTTTTTCATTGCAAAGCATTATTGCCTAATTAATCAGAACTGGGCCACTTCTTTTGAGTAAACCCAGGATGAACTAGAGCACGAAAAAAGGCTAACATTTCGACGTACCAACGTCTTCCTCAGAGTAAAAAAAAAGTCAGAGTTTTGACTCGGAGGAAGACATTGGTACGTCCAATCGTTAGCCTTTTTTTGGGCCAATAAAATGCTTATATGAAAGATTTTAGTGTGCTCCAGTTCATCCTGGGTTTAGTCGAAAGAAGTGGCCCAGTCCTGGTTGATTCTGCAGTCCTGCTTTGTTGAGCACTACATGGCTTGAGCACAAGTGATCCCCATTCACAAAGCACTGTTGGTGTTATGGCCCTCACACAAAGTCTTAAGTGTTACTGCAACGCTGGGATCAACGAACAGCAGACGATAACGCACAGCTTCTGGAGGACCGCTATGCAATCAAGTGGGGAGGGGAGGTAATTATGTGTCTGTGCGTGAGGTCATTAATCACATAATTACAAAAGGACGCTTTTCCAAAATGAGGGACTTTTTTTTACGTCCCTCAGTTGCTTTATCACATTACTGGTTAATTAAGAATTATGTTTGAGCATCTCTGTTTTAATTATCGCGAAGTAAGGGCCGTTTATAAGGAGGTGCCGGACAGGCTTGGGGCCCAGGAACTGAACCAGTGAGGACTTAGTCCGCTGGAGCCCAGAAGCTTTAATAAGATTAAGCCTTTTAGAAAATTAACATTGATAAAGTGAATTAGAGGAAGGAGGCATTTGGTTTCTTTCAATTAGCGGCAAAAACAACACCACTGCCAAAGGGGCCAGAGAGTGGAGTCTGTGGGAGGCGTGAGTAACGGGTGTTACAGTTCCAGCTCGCGGATCAGAGAGAGGGGGCTCGCGCTGTCAGTCTGGCTGACCGCTCCATCAGACCGTAGTCCATTTGAGACACAACGGATACAAAGTTTGAAGTTTCAGTTCATTATTATTTCTACACATGCGAGTGTCTTGGATTAAAAAAATCATGTCGCTTTGAAAATGTTTTGAAAAAGCTCAACTGGACATTTATAGGATCTCCCTTGTAGGTAATCATATTATGTTGGGTATGCAATATAGTTTTTATTATTATTATTATTATTAGGACCTGAGACTTATATCTCTGACCAAAATCTATTTTTTACACTGCAAAAGATAAAAAGTTGACTCAACTTAAAAATATAAGGTAAGCAGTAGCAAGTATTTTTCAGTTTGCTCAACTTCTAGTCCCATTGGTTGCACAAACCTATTTTTGAAACACCTTTGACCTTCAAGATCAGCAAACTCAAAAATGACTTGCAGCTGGTTGCCTTACTTTTTTTAAGTCAAGCCAACTTTTAATTTTTTGTTGACTTTGGGGTAAGAGCAGACAATAATACAGCCAAATTAATGCTGTACACAAACACATCTACATTTCTTCATGCCAGGAGACAGATCATAATTTTTCTTTAATTTTAGAGAGCTGATTGTCAATATCTAACCCCTATTAATATGAGTGCTATTTAGCAGCATGCGTCTGCTTTATAAGGGTCTAACCGATGGCGTTTTGCCTGGGAAAGTCCCCAAAGCACGATGCAGATATAGGGTAGTGTGGCCAAATAGTGCCCAAACTATACCAGAAATTAAGAGGATATGAAGAGTTTGTAGATCAATTTATACATGTAAAAGAGCATAATGCACACTTAGAGTTTTCAAAGTAATGAGGTACAGGCGACAGAGTAACTGTATAAAATAAAAGGACACCGAACACTCAGACTCCAAGTGCAAAAAAATTGTTTTACTGTGACAAACCTTTCAGCTGTAGGCCTTTGTCAAGACTCAACAAAGGCCTACATCCAAAATGTTGTCACAGCAAAACAATTTTTTGCACTTGGAGTCTGTGTATATATATCAGTGGCAGCTGGTGAACTGGCAATAGGAGAGGCTTAAACCCATCCCTTGGAAATTATGATTAGTCATGACCTGTTTTCAATCATTCATTTAAATTACCAAAATAGAAACTCCGAAAACTATCAACATTATTAAGTGTGGCCAGTTTTCCTTTATAACGCATACCGATTATGACTCCAGACTTCTCGCGCTTTTCTTTACTCAGCGGTTGGAAGCAATGAATCGCTCTTAGATTGCATATGGAGAGAAACCGTGTCCTCAGATGCCAATTACGATAATTGGAAAACGCGTCAAAAACGTAAAATAGTTGAGAACTAGCCAGGACTAATTGTCATAAAAGGATGTGTCTGCGCCCCCCCAATTCCCAGTTGTAGCTCCGCCACTTTATATATATAAATACCACAATGGAAAAATGATCAGTCACATTTTCACGTTGTGGAGAAATGATTAATTAAAAATTCAAAACAATCTTAGAAACAAAGCACTGAAGAAATATGCAAAAAAAAAAAATATATATATGAATATAATAATAATATATACTATTATATAGTATTATAAATATTATAATAATATATGATATATAAAATATACAAATTATGCAAAATTTGGACTCTGATCATTTTGCCGTTTTGGTCTTCATATCATTTTGAGTAAATCAGCATTTTCTATGTTGGCACCCATTGCATTTTATGGAAAAACAAAAACCTTGACCATGAAAAAATTCATCTTATAGCATGAATTTCTAAAAAATAGATTTTTGCTCCATGTATAAGGCGTACAGGGCTATCACTCTATGGTATTATCTCAATTTTTGTCATTTTGTCACTTATTGCATTTTGGAAACAAACTCTTCATACATTCCAACTCCAGAAAAGTAACGGTAAAAGAGAGGTGTGGCTGCAAGTCAGACACCTCCAAACAGGAGATATGGACACATGCTGGAATATTTGCCAAGATTAGCATCTTCAGCTGTAGAAATTGCCACAGAATTGGACAAATCCATATCTGAACAGGTTTCAACAGGAAGATTCACCAAACTGGTACTTATGGAAGTGTTTCGAATGATTTGACCATTACTTTCACCTGTCGAATCAACAAAAAAGCATGGCACAAGGTTTGTGATTCATTTCATCCCAGAAAATATGCTAATCCGTCACAATTTGCAACGTTAATAAAAGAAAAATGTGTGAAATGCCACATTGGAATTATTATGGTCATGTTGAGGGTACCCCAGGGTATTTGAATAATTACTAATACACAGTTTTTAATTTCATTACAACACGTTGCTACACATGTAATTAGCCGGCACCTGTAATACCGCATTTGTGTCTCTGTATTTAAAAAGCTCTGCATTAAAGATAAGCCAGAGGAAGGGTGGCTGGATGTTTTTGTAAGTTAACAGCGTGTCAGAAGCGCTTACGCGGCAAAACCTTTAATGGCTGCCATATGTTGGGCCAGGAAACGCTTGCTCGCTGTACGTCTCTGTTCATCTCCAGGTCTGACTGAACACCTGCCTGCCGTCACGAGGGGCCTACGCTGTGCACGTAAAATCTCAAGCCCAAGGCACACGTACCGCGCAGTTTACATATATTGGTTCATTTTAATTGCTTCATTATTTTTTGCCCTTATTTTGTAGAGACGTTGCAGAGCATTGGAACTTTTTAATGGCAGGACCCAAACTAGATGCAGATGGTAATAATGAGGCCCTATTAAGATATTTAGCGCCTTGTTGGGATCTGGCGAATATCCGTATTAGCATAGCGAAAATGAGACCTACATTATTTGCTCCCCGGACACGTCTCTGCTTTACAGCACACCGAATGAGAGGGAGATGCCCAGGTATGGAAGGGGGCGTCCCACAAATTTTGGAGCCACACGTAAATTAATCCTTTGGGTGCTCCTTCCCCATCTCAGGCCCTTACGGGACCCCTGAAGCTCGGTGCCCGGAGTAGTTTGTGCCATAATTCTCTTCCGCCATGATGCCTCCGGGTTTGCGCCACAATAAAAACACTAATCAAATAAAAATCTGCTCACTACATGCAGCACGAATGACTGACCTGCAGGTAAACCAGCTGAGGAGCAGAGTCTGTTACACTGAGGCACGAATCACATGACAACAAGAAGAGAATCAGGAAATTGAGCACTTCAGAATGATGCTCTCATGCATGAGTTCGTAATTCTGTCCGCACTGCAAGATGCCCAGAGTATACGGGAGTTAATGTGGGCCCATGTGCATCCTGCAAGACTTCCTTTAATCTTGAGCATTTATGCACACTCCAGGGGAAGGTGTCCACCTCTCAGTGCGTCACATCATTTCCATATCCCCGTACAAGGAGGACCGCAGGGCTGGGTTTGCTCTGGGTACGCTGGTCTTCTTCCACAGTCAGAAAACAAGTCAGGATAACTGGAAACTCTTAACGGTCCATTGGTATGAGTGTGTTCGTGAATGGAGTTTGTGTCCTGTGATGGAGAGGTGAACAGTCCAGGGTTATGTTCCCCAAAAGCGTAGTTATTAACGATAGTAGCAAATGACATAGTTTGAACCAGAGCCATGTAGAAACTCGGCTTTTGGGAAATTACCCCAGGGTGTGTTCTAACCTTTCACCCACAGCATGATGGGAAAGGCTCCAGTCCCACCGTGACCATCACAAGGAATGAGTGGGTTGAATAATGGATGAATGGATGTATGGATGGATGGATAGATGGGGCCTCAACAGACAGAGAATTGCAGAAGAATTACTTTAGGCTACAAAAAGCAGCTAATCAAATACTTATTTTTTCCTGTCATGCAGAAAAATTGTATTTTTCCTTTCAGTTTAATCTAATTTTTTTTCATGCAAACTTGACCCTCTGGGCTACAAATATTTCCCCCCTCACGCTCTCGGCACAGTGATTAAATTTAATTTTATTTAAATGAAACTGCTACCATGCAGTTCACTGGAACGTCATGCGAGCGAAAGCTCCGGATGATTAAAGAGAGCTCGTTCTCTCTCCTCTGCTTTTTTTAATAACAGCCTCCACTCGAAGGAGAAGACCCGGCAAGAAAATGAGCTTTTCTCAGTGGGGTAAAATCAGCGCGGGGAGTGTACGTACAAAACAGCGGCGCTAATAATCATAACGCCATCTGCAGCTGTTAGAGCAAGGCAAAGACAGCGCAAGCTCCGTCGCGCAAATGATATGCGTGCTTAATCTTCGGAAATTGATTTGATATGGTTACTTTAAAGGCATTAAATTACGGAAATAATCCTTTTCCGGAATAAGTCTTCGGAACATTTGCTTATTGCTTTGTGGCAGAATATATTTTTTCCACCCTATAATCTCCACACAACCATTTGTTTGTGCAGATTAATCCTACAATTTAACATTTTACAGTAATAACCGTGGCCATATTATTCATTTGCGGTTTTTAGTCAGTGTTTTTCAAAGGCTATGTTACTTTACGCAGGGCGCCTTGGCTGAACATAGAACTTGACAGTAGTGCCGATGAGGTCACGAGGAACTGTGTGGTTCTATGACATCAAAGCAAAGGACTTTGTTCACTGTCTTACTGTAAGCTTGGTATAAATTGATAATATTGCCATTCCAGGTTGAACCATTATTTGTCACAATGACAACCATGACACATGTTATGTTAAAGGAGTGACGCAAAATGTACTACACTATGCAGATGGCAGAGAACAGGCTGACCGAGAATCGGCAAAAGATCTCACCAAGATTCACTAGCTGTCTGAAACAATGATATTTGTACAACTAGCATTACTAGATCTTGAGCCAACACTGATATTTTGAAAGACTGATCGATCTCTCTCCCTCCTTCTCTCCACACACACTCTTTCCCCCTTGCAATCTCTTCACAGTGCAATGTAATGCCTGAGGGAGCAGCAGGCTGTTCTGTGAATTGTGATAAATGCATCATCGTTGATCAATGACTGGTTCCCTGCTGCAGTTCCGCCCCTCTCCAGTAGAGGGAGTAGTCTCCTGAGGGGAGGCGGTGACACATGAACACGAGTGACCTTGCTCCATCCGTCTCTGTCTGGTTTACAGTGGCCCCATTCCAATCAGCCCCCTGAAGACTCGAGCCCTGAACCCTGACTGACTGAACTGACGTCAGCTGTAAGGGCCTGAATCTGAGGGCTACAGATCCTATACATCGGAATGGAACAGCGCTTACCCCCTTTCACCATTAGATTTGACCAAATCATCAGACTGCAATAATCACTAACTACACGCAGTTGTGACAATGAACGTGAATACTTACTTGTAAACCTTTTCTTTCTTGCTCCTTCCATTATCTTGATCGGACCGCTCTTTGGTTTAATATCGTTTTTTTTTTTTTGTTTGTTTACATTTCCAGGATTCCAAAGGCATCCCCCGTATTTGACTTCAGAATAGTATGAACTGTGGGTAATTTCCTTACCCAAAGTCTGCATCAGTGCTGACTTATGGTAAGGGGGCAGTAAGGGCTCATTCACGGACTCACTGACTTGATGATCTGACAATGGAACAGCCCTCACACACTAACGGACTTCCCGTGAACGCGCCTCTAAGTCAGTGAGTCCGTAAGGGGTCGGATTGGAATTGGGCCAGTTATGACCAGAAAACAGCTATAGTAGGTCCGTTTCCACTGAAGAAGTTCCTGGTAGTATTTGGGGGGCAGGAACCACTACAGGAACGTCCTCTCACTCAGCCCTCTCAACTTCCGTGTCTCCACCGAGAGGGCGAAGTAGCAGAACTCCATTTAAAAATGCTACCCCTTGTCATCGTGAGTTTTTAAAATGCCGGCTATTTCGTTGCTTTCTGTTGACATCGCATCCCGTTGTGAGTAAATCCAATCAGCGCCAAATAAACCCCAACCCCCCCCAGGAGTTTTTATGGGCCGTTCAGCGTACCTACTCCGAGGCGGGACTTTTTTATCCCCTGTAAAACTTCCGGTACCCTGTCCTTCGGGGGTGGTTCCAGCGGCGGAGACATGCAACAACGGCCCCGGCCCTGTAAAATTATCCTGAAGTTCCTGCGGTGGAAACGGGCCTAATGTAGCAGGGATCATGTAGCGCTTTCCTGCCTGTGCCTGCTCTGTCATGGCTGACAGACCTACAGACACTGTGGTCCTTCAGGACTGGAGTTAAACCGACAGACACTGTGGCCCTCCAGGACTGGAATTAAATCAGCAGAAGCTGCCACCTCACCAGCCTGGTTATTGACACACAAAGCCTGGCCTCGCCGTAAATCTGTGCATTTTCTGTTCCATTCTCCCTTAATTTTGCATTTTACACAGTAACTATGGACTTTACAATTTCATTATGATTTAATTAAGTGTCACTTGTGTGAAGGACTAATAAAGTGTATGTTCAAATAATGACAGCAGTGAGAATAGATTTACTTTCACGAGTCCCTTCCATACATCTTTGAGATGTAATTAAAGAAATACACACACCGCACACACACATAGAAAGTTGGTCCAAAATGCACCGATAACCTTAAATTGCCATAGGCAGGGGGTTTTAGCGAATTAGTGTTCTTTAATGGCAGCTCATCAGGTCTCTAATATGTTCCCTCCGCGAAATGATCACAGAATTCATTTCGTAGCCGGGCTACGATCACAATCTGCTACAGAAAGGAAAAAAAGGTAGTTTAACGCAGAAACCCTACGGCGAGAAGCAAATTCTCCACAGGCTAAAGGCTAATTGGGTCTGAAATTGGTTTTTAAGCCGCGGAATTAGCCGAGGCCACAGTGCACAGCACAAGGGCGGAGAGGGAAGTGCATGGAGACAATAATAAAAATAAAGAAAGCAAACGCGGGGCACGCGTCGTAACGGGGATTGAGCGATCACTGGGGCGGCAAGCGGATAATTCCCCAGATGAGCCAAAATGGCGGATCAGGAGCCCTCTTTCCTACACTTCATTTCTTAGAAGAACTGAGAATGCCTGTGATTACCATATTAATCGCAGCGTTTGAGGGAATTGCACACTATAAAATGTCAACAGCCAGGCCCAGCCTTCCTGCTCCTCTATGGGAGAGTGAAGAAGGGTGCTAGCAGATGCTTGGTGCCAACGATGGCTCACCTGTTTGGTATTGCCAATGCTCGGAACTTCCTTTGAAACAGAATTAATCCTGCAGCGGACAGATTTTAATGGAAAGCTTTTCAGTGTCCGTTAGAAGCAATGTAAAAGCCACTGAGTGCGTCACCCCCGTTCATTCTTTTGTTAATATAATCATCCGTGCGCGAAGGTTAAAAACAGTACACTTTCCTCCTGAAACATTGCGCAGGAGTCAGGGGCAGTCCGTCTCTAAGCGAATGAGCTTTCCTTATCATTGTCACGGAGATAATTTATTGTCAGCAGACTCAGTCCCCTGCTATGACAAGTACTAACGGAAACAGCCAGCAGCAACCAGCCTCAGGTCTCACTTGTGTAATCGAAAACCATAAACCACATTAGCGCTGAATCTGGGACAGCTGTACAGTCGAACCCTCCGTGAGGTCAGGTGACAAGCCATCACTGGTAAATAAATGCGAACAGGAGCAGACAAATTTGATTCCAGAATAATCTAATCCTGGTACACCATGTGCCCGCGATATCACACACCAGATGGAAGCTTTCGTTTATTTAGCGAGTTAAGATTGCATTAGGTCTGCAGATTGGAAAGTCGTCTGTGGCCTAAGGTAGATGAGCAGTTTTTAAACCCCAGCGGTGTGGTTAAACAGCAATAAGCCTGGGGACTGACTGGCTACAGCCGGGCCATCATCTTCAACAGCCAAAACCAGCTTGTGCCCCAGTCAAGCCACAAGATCTAGTGTCACCGTCACTGTCCTGCCTCAATACTGCCCCCAATGCTTCAGGATCGTACAGGCACTGCACCCTCTTTCCACATTGCAGAGAGGAGGCAAGTCACCTGACACACAAGAGAAGTCAGCTCCGCTGCCAGAAAGCTTTCCAACAGAGAGCCTTTGGAAGCTGTGGTTAACATTTTGAGAGGGTTTATTTTAACCCAACCCATGTTCTTTTCCTAAAACTCACCAAATAGTTTTGGCACCTTAAGCCTAAAATAGTAGTTTGCTGCCTAAACCTGACAAAATAGTTCTGTTGCCTAACGTCAACCAAACTGTAGCAGAGAAAAAAAAAAACTGTAAAAAAAAACTGAAAACAATGTCAAAAAAGTATACAAGTAATTAGTCGAAATATGATACTGTATGAGTTTGTCTGCGTGGGAGTCGCATTAAATGCAGAGTCCACATTCCTGTTTGCCAAGTGTCAAATGCAGATTCACATCACCACTGCAAAATTAAGGGTCAGTAAGCTTCACTGGTGCAGAAATGCTTACGCTTGTATCACTATAAATGCACCATTCCTGTTATATCCGAGGGTTGTGATGTCACAGATGCATGAATAGAATGTTCTTAATCAAACATTCTAATGCTGATGTAACAATCACTATTTGAGATGAAATGGAACGGGGTTCTAGAACAATGACTGCATTTTGAAGGGAAAAAAACCTACATTTCAAAGGGTTTACACGCCCCATTATGACAGACGATCAGAGAGGCGCAGTTCTCAACAAGGACACGCATAACAGCTCACTGTCATCATATTTATTCATAAATATGCGCTGTGTGCGGTGACTTTGCATTTCCACATTCTGTGGGCACTGGAAGCCGAAATTTATTGTACCTATCGGATAAAATTAAATACAATTAGCGCTTAATTTAACCGTGAAACACACATTTTCCAATTTAATTACATCTTTAAACTCATTTTTCAGACAGAAAGTTTTCATTTAAAAGCTAATGAGAAAAAACTTATCGCTTAACATCTTTCTCTTATCAATTCTGAAAATCAAGATAAGTTAAATTACATATTTCTAAAACATTAATCAACTGTTTTAAATTGAAGATTATCAGCACCCTGTAACAATTAACACCAACACGGAACATTTCACCTCCATATTGAGAGAATAATGATTCAGCCCAAACCAGCAGGAAATTATTTTTAAATTGCACTGTTGCATCTGCACACGCAGACCCTGTTCCGGCTCACCCCGGCTTCACAAAGCAGGTAACCTCAGGTGATGTGCACTAAGGCCATCCTTAACAGCACAGGTATTTTTTTGCGGGGTGCGCAAGGAATAAATGATTTTGACCCGAGGACTTACCTCCCCCATCTGCCTCTCCTGTAACCATCAGTAACCTGAATCACTTCAAAATGATTTTTTTAAAGAGCAAAGACGTTCCATATCTCTAATTCACTAGTATTAACGTCTCTTCTTCCACTTCTCAGGGGTAAATCTGCGCAGGAAGGGGTGTGACGGCGACAGGAAGGAGTCAGCGGTGTGACTGATGGATGGACAGGGGGAGTCAGCGATTGCTCTAAGACTAATGGGACGATTAGCAGCCCGGGAGGACGGTCATTAGTTAGCCTCCACCGACTGGTATAAGGTGCACTTCATTTACAAATCACAGCGACCATCTCAGTTTTTTTCCTGAATGATATATGTGTTTTCCTGCATCGCGCAAAGACAGAGCCTTGAGTCAGAGCCAGGAGCCTGAAACTTGCAGCTGGGCTTCTGGGAAATAAATCCACTGAAACAGTGCATCTTTCCAGGGAATAACGTTAATATAAACAAAAATTCAAGAAGGATATTTTAATGCTTCACCAAAAATAGTTTCATCCATTCTGCAATGACGCACGAAATTCATACCAGTGATGACAGTCTCTAATAAAAGATCCCATATTATCCCCATATTAAAATCACTGCATTGGCCTCCAGTAAAGTATAGAGTCAGATATAAAATCCTTACCATCACTTACAGAGCTCTACATGGACAGGCTCCTGAATATGTAGCTGATCTCCTCCATCCTTATATACCAGCTCACACCCTTAGATCCAAAGAATTTGGTCTTTTGTTTGTTCCCCGCATCCGACTCAAAGCTCGTGGCAAGTGAGCTTTTGAAACTTCAGCAGCTAAGATACGGAAAGCTCGGCCCCAGTCAGTACGATATGCTGACTCTGTGGACATTTTTAAAGGTCTACTTAAAACAACCCTGTTCAGTAGCGCGGAGAGGGGCCGTTTCGGGGAGCAGTTGAGCAATCTGTTCCGGCACACATTCCCAAACAGGGCTGCCATCACAACTTTTGCCGGGATTGGCATTGGGGCAGGGGCGGGGGGGGTCAGTGTGGACACAAAGCAAAACATGAAGGACCTTTAGTGCCCTTTTCTTGAAGCCTGTGGAGTAATGCCACCTCTGCGTTTGACCCGCCGCAGTTACTTCAGGGCAGTGGGCAGTCAGTGCAGCGACCAGGAATCAGCTAGAACTCTAGAGTCAGAGCCTTGGTCAGGGACACTGGTAGGAGTGCTCCTGTAGAGCATGTCTTTCTGGGTGGCAGAAACCGGAGTACCCGGAGGAAACCCACATGAACACGGAGTAACCATACCAACTCCACTCACAAAGGTCCTGGCCGGCTGGGACTCAAACCCAAAACCTCCTTCGATGCGAGGTAACTGTATTAACCGCTGCGCCACCCAGCTATAATTGTCCATAAAAGAGCAAAAAATATAAATCTGTCAGCCAACTCGCATAAAACTTGTGAACAGTCAATAACAAAAACAGTAACAAACAGATACAATAGTTTGGCTTCCAGGCTCTGATCCCGACACACCCTGCGCTCACTGCGCTGCAGGAGCCGAGAGCAGGAAGTGTCCAGAGGGATTCGGAGCCGATGGGCGGATGCTGGGGCGGAGGTGGGATGCTCACCAGCAGCAGGCAGAGGCATGTTTTTACTGAGGAGGCTGAGCAGGAGAGCAGCTTACAGTATATAAGGGCAGGTCAGTGTGAGATATGCATGGGAGAGCCTGTGGGAACGCGGGTATGTCTCAGGGAGTCAGCTATAGCCAGGCTCCGCAAGCTACAAACCACTAAAATGTAAAAAAAATCACTAACTCATCGAGGGTATGAGTTGTGGGTTGTGCAGTCATGCCGTATTCTGAAATTAAACATCGAGGAAGACAGAAAGCGAGAGAGTGAGCGAGAGGGGGGTGGAGAGAGGGAGCTGCAGGAGCTGATATTGGTGCGGTGGAGAGGAGCTGGATGACAGGAACGGTAATGCGGGAGCACGCATGGCAGCACTCTGCTCGGCCTGGATCCAGTGAGCTAATGGAGTGAGCACCGCTCCCAGCGGATAATGAAGGAGAGCACGGGATACACACAAACACTAAAACACACACGCACACCACTCTGCTCAAGGCCAGTCAACACCTCACACACACACACACACACACACACACACCGCTCTGCTGAAGGCCAGTCAACACCTCACACACACACACACACACACACACACCCACCACTCTGCTGAAGGCCAGTCAACACCTCTCACACACACACACACACACACACACCGCTCTGCTCAAGGCCAGTCAACACTTCTCACTCTCTCACACTCACTCACTAAAGGACACACCGACACATCTTTCTCTCTCTCTCTCTCACACACACACACACACACAAATGAACACACCTCTCTCACTCACATTCCTAACACACAAACTCCACATACCTCGTGTACTGCCGAACTGCACTGACAGTCCTAACACAATCACAAATATGTCTATCACACACACCGCAAACAGCGCATTCCAAACACAAAGGCAGCAAGGGTTTAAGAGACTGTACACCCTAATGTGGCCAGGTTCAGACACACATATAACCAGCAAACCTTTTATAATCAGCCAAACCATGAGTTGCACACACACTGTATAGAAGATCTTACACAAGTAGTCCCTTATCAAAGTTACTCAACAAGTTGAATAAATTTTGGAATCAAGAAGTTACTCAACAAGTTGAAAACTTTACGATGAGACGACTGAGAGTGTAAGACACTGTTTATCACAAGACCGAATCACGAAATTAAAAAATAAAATCAAACGTAATTTCTGCTAGCGCCTTAATGGTAATTCCAATTTTCTGTCAGCAGTGAGCTAACTCCATCAATCTGCTTACTGCTAACATCAAACCGCTAACTCAGTCAGTGAGTCACAAACATTTGCATTTGAACTAACAATGGTTTCAAAATTAATGGTCAACTGAGTAGCTGGCGAACGTTAGCTTGCAAGCTAACTAACCAATGTTACATCATGGTTATGGAATGGTGCACCCAAGCTAACTGGCAAGTGTTAACTACTTAGCTATACAAGTAACGCTTGGCTAGCTCGCTACTGCGCAAAGCCATCCTTTTTTAACTAATGTTACACTTGGGCTGCGTTCCAATCCGAAATAAGATACTCCCTTCACTCGAGTGAGCCCTCCGAATGACCCAGCAGGTGAGTAAGCCCTTCCCAAGCAAGGGAGGGCAATGGAACGAACTTCAGGGGAGGGTGGTGGGAAATCGGATTGGAACGACCCTCCCCGCATTTCTTCCGCACTTTGACATTTGTCAACGAGCAAACGGGAAGTTTGTGTTGCCATGGAGCCGAGTAAGTTAATTTCCTGTATGTTTTACCTTTTACAGTTCAGCGGACTCTGTATCGCATGTTTATGGCAAGAAGATGACGGCTTGCTCGTTTGATTGCTGCGGCACTTGCGATTGTTTAATGGGAAAATAAAGCTGCTCGTATTCTTTGCATTGACTTTGAATGTAATTTGTCGTGCGGAAAGTTTGTTTCGCGTCCAGTATGAAAGCTGCTTTAAGCGCCGCAACAGTCCTCGCGGATGCTACGGGCTAGCTACAGCAAAAATGAACGTAATGTTACATGCTTAAAAATAATGCAAAACCGATGCCCCTCACCCCCAAACCTCACCATTTGCATATAACTCTGTCATGAACTACACACTACTCAAACACAATTCTTACTTTTGTATGGTAATATTACCCTGCGATAATTCCTTCTTTTGCCTGCAGAAAAAAATGGCGGAAGTGAAATTTTGACCGAAGGAGAATGAGCAAAGCATTCTGGGCAATATCAAAGCTTGGAGGGATGTTCGTTGTTGGCTTCGTTTGAGGGAGGATAATCTAAGGGTTGAGCAAAAGAAAGTGCGCCCTTCCCTCCGCAAAACTGGATTGGAACGACCCTAGAAGTGGCAGCCATCTTGCATCCAGAATTTTTTGGGGATTCCCCCCCGATTGGAAGGATGAGTGAACATGACGAAGCAAGCATTTTTCCGGATTGGAACGCAGCCGTGGTATTCAGTTTGGCTAAATATTAACAACGCAACCTAATGCAAACCTTTTCTTCCCCCACTCTCTCAGTCAATTAAATTTTCGCATAAGGGTTATGTACCTTGGGTAATATCAAAATTATTAATGAGCTGGGGTGAATAAAAACTTCTACAGTTACGTGATAAACGTTTACACTTAAGAATACTGGCAATATAATTAAAATTCATATTATGTACACATAATATGCCGCAGTCTCAACTGGAGAAGCTCCACAGATTAATTCATCCATAAATTCTACTTGAGTAACAGTGATAGCACTCACTATTTTCCCTGATTGCTGTCAGTTTTGACTGCAGTAAATATCTGCGCTCACTGCCTTATGGGTCTGTACTCAATAACATTCATACCTTTGCAGAGAAAAGCGCATTCAATCGCGTATAATATTAATATCAATAAAAACTGTCAACTCGACTGAAGGAGGCGAGACACAGACATTCCGTTGACACTGATTTATTTCACAAGCCCACGTGTCCGACAGATTATGAGAAAAAAAAAAAATCATAAAACACAACTCATAATATCATAAGGCCTGGCTTCACATTGTAATAGCATCTTGCACTTTATTCTGTGTTCAGTAACATTAACATCATAACGGCATCGGTTTCTGCGGTTGGCTTGTCCTCTGTGGTTACAAAAGTTATTGCAAATCAGTAAGAATCCCAGGTAAAATAAAAAAAGAATTTCTATCAAACAACCAGCTCTGAGTTTCCCCATTAACGCAATAAAAAGACCCCTCAAGCCTCAAGATCCTTTCAAACCGTGAATAAAATAACAGAAATGACAGCTTTAATATCTGGAGTCTCGACGCAGCTGGGGAAAAAAGCAAAGCCGGTGTATGCGAACATGATTAGCAATGAAGTCGTGAAATATGATAAAATGAGTAGGGATTCTTCCCAGCTGTCACCCAACTTTTCTGAGCAACAGTACTTAAATGCTCTCAACCAATCAACATTATTCGGTGAACAGACGCCAGAACGAGCATCACAGAAACAAAACTGAGTATATCCTGGAGTTTTTCTTTTTTTTTTAAAATCATCAATTACCTCCATGTACGTCTCCCATCACAACATTTACTCCAGGGACAAAAAACTCTAGTAAACCTTCAACCCCCAATATGAGCACCTGTTTAGCTTAGCTGTCCTGTTTTCCTGAGCCCCGTTTTTAAAACGTCAGTCACATGCACACTGGGGCTGAGAGACTGAAAGAGTTCACAGGAGCAAGCGCCAGGAGTCACAGACATTACACGCAGTGGGGGGGTTGGTGAAAATGGGGGTTCTGCGCCTGGCCTGCACAGTCACCAGCCGTGAGAAGGCATACTCTCTACAGGAAAAAGGGGAAAAAAATACCCAAACACCCGAAATATGACACAACTGGAAACATTCCGCCTCAATCGCATTTGTAGGTTACAGATGTCTATATTGCTGGTGCTGACACTTAAACGTCATCCTAGACATTATAGCGAACCACGGAACACAAAGTAAAAAGGCTAGCATGTCATCGACGACATGGCAGCAAACTCGTACAAAAAAAAAAAAAAAACGCGATCGATATGTACAGCTAAACTATGGGCTACGCTTTCTCAGTAGTCAAGGGTCAAGATAGCACCTTGCGAAGATGGCTCGCCTAAATGTCGGAGTCATTTTAAATTTTTCTATCCATATAATGTGAATACTTGTGTCAAAAGTTTCAAAATATAAACCAGGCTCGTCATAAAGTTTGTGAAATTTTACAGAGCTTCACAAAATATTTCGAGAAAAAAAAAACAAAAAATAAAAACATCATTTTGGACAGACGAAATCGAATAGGATATAACATCAAATTTCTACTTTTACAAAGAGTGCTACAATACAGTGCCAGAGTCGTGTCTGGGGAGAGAAACATGTTAATAACTGCTTAATGTATAGAGTTAATATAAGTAAAATGCGAAAACACCCATAACTACATTATTAACACAGTATGTCCACACAACTCAAGGGTCCTACAGACGAAACTACGGTAAAGTATACAACCCTTTTCTTTTGTTTGTACAAATATTTAATGCATAAGTAAGATATTTAAATACTTGTTTTGACCCTCGAACCCTAACCCGCCCCCCCCAAAGTCCACAGTGTCCCACACATAAAAGGAAAACTTTATTTCTGAAACTGTACACATAACCCATGAATCTCCCGCCTGGGTGTAATGCTGCTTGATTTTGGCTTGTATTAGAAAAATAGTTTTAAGCTGGTTAAATGAACAAAAGATAAATCTGAAATGTTTCCGGTAAGTGACAGGGAGAGAGAGAGACAGAGAGAGAGAGAGAGAGAATGAAAGAGAGAGCGCAGGGGGAAATATGAGGTATGGTGTTGAAGTTCAGGGACCCCTGGTGTGGACAGTTCAGTAAGGATACAGACATGCAGGTAAAACGCGGGTACGATGAAACTCTTCCCGCCAAATCCGCCGTAAATCCAAAGACCACGCGACAAACAAAAAGCCACGGGGGGGTAACAAAAATTTTTTTTTATTAACGATAGCTAAAAAAAAAAAATGTATAAACATGCAACCCTCGCCGAAGGAAACGAGCGGCAGGGGTTTCAGGCAGAGAAGTCCTACAGTCCGTCAGACCGTCACTGAAACACTGGGCCGGTCGCTATGCTAAAGTTTCGCGCTGACGTTTCGCGCTAACGCTAATACGCGGAGCCTGAGCTGCCGTCCTGCGGGTAGTGGGACAGAAGGAGGGACTCCATGAAGGACACGTAGCCATTGCTCGGGGTGTAGGGTGCACTGTGGTCGTCCTGGGACGAGTTGGTGGCGCCGGGCGGGACGGGGGAGCTGCCGTCGGGGTAGGGGGTGAGGGAGGAGGGCTGAGCGGGGGAGTGGGCCGGGCAGGCTGTCGGATCGGGGCTGGACTGGGTGGGAGCTGCGGCAGTAAGAGAGGCCTCTGGGGCTTCGCCAGGGGCGATGGAATGAGCTGCGTTCAGGGCCGCATCGGCCGAGCCGGACTCCGGGTTTTTTGGCTTGGGGAGGGGTGCCGTCAGCGGCGATGGGGGGTCCAGCAGGGGCGGGGGCGGTGTGGGCAGGCGGGGGCGTTTAGCTGCCTGGGCTTCGTCTCCTGACAGGAGAGCGTCCTGTGGGCCCAACGGCGTCAAGAACTGGAATAGAAGAGAGAAACAAGGCGGGGAAAGAAGGTTAAACACCATCCAAAACCACCTTGCTTTACTAAGCCTGCTATGGGCTATTCTAATGGTAGCAATACACCATGCTGTGTGCCAACTATGTGCTATGCTAAAGCTAACGATGTACTGTTCTACGCTAATATGTGCTATGTCAATGCTGGCAATGTGCCATGCTATGCCTGCTTTATGATATGCTAATGCCAAAAATGTGCTATGCTATGTCAGCTACGTGTTACGCTAATGCCAGTCCTGTGCTATGCGAAGCCTGATATGTGCCATGCTAATATAAGCAATGCACTATGCTAGGCCTACTATGTGCTATGCTAACGCTAGTGATGTGCAGTGCTATGGCAGATATGCGTTATGCTGATGCGAATAACGTGCTATGCCATTCCAGCTATGTGTTATGCTAACGCCATTCATGTACTATACTAAGGCTGATGTGTGCCATGCTAATGCTAGCAATGTGCTACGCTATTGCTAGCGATATGCTATACGAATGATTGTCATCTGCTATGCTTTTAAATACAGCTAAAAATTTAAACAATTTTTTTTTTTTGCTTTTCCCCCCCTTTCTCCACACCCTGAACTAAATCGTTTAGTCCAACACAGCAACTCGCTCCCATCGACTCAGGAGGAAGACATTGAGGTACGTGATTTGTCCGACTCCCATGGCGACTGGCCCTTGCTTCATTCGCACAATGCATTTTCTCCACCCAGTACATACTGCCTACGACATCTGAGGTAAACGCAGTCAGCGTGAAATCTGCTCGCACAGCTGCAAGCACCTGACCGACCAGCAGTGGCCACGAGACAGCGATGAAATAAATTTTGAACAGCTTAAACCGTATTCTCCCCGGCGAGGCTGCGCCAACTGCTGCCTCGCCCAAGCCGACTTCCAACCAGGCAGGTCACGCTTGGCAGGGATTCGAAAACCCGACCGCAGGACTCACAGACGCAGGACTCACAGACGTCTCAGCTGTGAGCCACTCATGCATAACACTCCGGCAGACCAAAACAACAGGGTTCATATCTGATCCCTAGCATGAAAGTTTTCAAAATGGAAGACGCGATACCGGCATGAGGAAGAACATATGAAAGGTTATAATCAGTAGTCCAAGCTATTGCACGGATTTAAAACAAACTGAAATGCCCATCATTTTCACCACTCCTCCGCTTAACCCTCTCTTAACCACCATAGCATATCTGCTACATAAAGTGAAAGGGTTAACAGCCTGGACACCCTGCTGGTTTTGTTTCTCGTTGCCAAATAAACATTTGAGAATAACTTGAATGGTCCGTCAAGTCAAAATTTTAAAATAAAAAATAAAAATAATAAATAATTTAAATTTTTTTAAATGATTTGCCTAGGGAAATGATTTTTACACAATTGGAAATGGGTTTGGTTAATGGTTAATGGAGGGTTAATGGACTCACCAGACGAGACTTGACCCTCTTGGGCAGCTCCTGGTCCAGGGTGTGGATCTCCGAGCGTTTCAGAGTCATCTGGGACTTATCCTCAAACTCCACCTATGAAAGGAAAGCATGTTTATGGGGGTTATACTTGTATAGCAATGTTCATATGGGTTGTACAGCACATACGAGAGAAGGCAAGCAGCTTAGTACATCAGGGGTGTGCCTGCTAAGTACATAAGAGATGCACCTGCTTTGTACATGAGTGGTGTGTCCACTAAGCACATAAGGGTTCTACTTAGTACATAAGGGGTGTGACCGCCAACTACATAAGAGGTGTGTCTAGTTAGTAAATAAGTGTGTCTACTCCGTAAAGGAGAGGTGTGTCCACTTTGTAAATGAGGGATGTGACTGCTAAGGACATAATAAGTGTGTCTACTTAGTACATAAGGGATGTGACTGCTAAGCAAGCAAGAAACATATTCTAGGTACATATGGGGCAAGACCACAAAGTACATCAGAAATGTGTTGACTTAGTACATGAGGGGTGTGACTAATCCATAAATAAGAAGTACAAAAGGGGGGGAACTCTAAGTATAGAAGAGATATACGTACTTAGTACACTAAATTAGTAGGCTGCTAAACACAGAGCATAACACAATCAGGCTATACTATATTTAACGCGTTTTTTGAAAAAGGCTTGGCACTATTAGAATTCAATAATTGCAAAGTGAACACAGTTAAATGAAAGGGTATGATGGGTCATTGATATTAACGAGTACAGCGCCTGTTTAAAACACACAAACTATGAGGTGTGGCCAGTAAAGGCTCGCAGCGGACGCGAACGCACGCTCAACTCCATCTGCAGAGCCCTGAGGCCCTGCCCTGCTGCTGCAAAGAGCACAGTCCGCTTGTTTGTTCAAAGTTTATTCATTAATACCGACTGTGCCGAGCGTTTAAATAGTGCAAAATCCAACACCACACATTGTTGGGTCCCCAGCGATGTGTCCGCCAAGGGTAAAGTAGATCAGATTAACGGCTCTCGAGGTATTTGAAGGACACTCGCATGTGCGCACAGGCTCGACTCACACACACCCCAAACAGTGATTCCTAGCTTTATAGTTAATATCCCACATACACACACTCCTGTGTGTTACGAGCTCCTCTCCTCACTGTGTGGTTATGAATGGGACACAGGCTTCTCCCGGGAGAGGCGAGTGTGTGTTTGTCTCTGTTACTCTGGGGGAGGGGTGCAGGCGAGACAGAGGGAATAATGAGGATGTGTGTGTGGCTGTGACGCTGTAAACAGGATATTAGCAGCACAGGTGCAGGAGGGGACTGTAATGCTGTCCTGGGAGACCATGTGGAGGAACACGGTCTCACACGCACACGCACACACGCACACGCACACGCGCACACACACACACTTGCACACTCAAACACTCACTCTCTCTCACACACATACACACATTCACACCCTCGCACACTCAAACACTCACACAAACACACACACGCGCAGTCGCACCGCACTGAAATACACTCTCACTCACTCAAACTCTTCAAGCCCTCATAACCTCAGTCCATGTTCCAGAGCGGAGAGGGTACCAAGTTTTACACAGACGAAGAAAGACAGGAGCTTCAGACGAGCAGGTGAACTCTGACCTGGAAGTGCTTGTGCAGGTGCTCCCGGACGAAGGAGGCGTTGACCACGGTCCCCTCCTGAGAGTAAACGAGTATGACCTCCCCAGCCTCGGGCGGTCCCAGCCGCAGGCAGTCCTGACTCTGGGGGGGGGGTGAAGGACATGAATATCCTCCGAGCGTCTCGCTAATAAAACTCCGCTAACAGCCACAAAACACCAAACACTATCCTCACCATTCACAGGGAGAACTTTCAGACATTATGCCTGCCACCGCACCACCAACACAAAAATGTCTCTGCAGATGAAACATCTGCCCTTTTCACTACACACGTTTAGACACTGCGTACTGGTAAAACAAGCAAACAAAAACGCCATGTTTGTCAGGGTGGCGTTAGCAGTGTACAGGACTCCCAATTGCAAACTGAGCTGATCATAACACAATACAATGTAACACGAAATAATGTAAAATCATGTAATGTGGTTAAAAATGTGATGAACTGTAAAGCAGCGTAATTTAATAGAATGTAACAAACTGTAATTCTGTGCAATGTCCAGCAATTTAACGAACTGTGAAGCAGTGTAATTTAACACAATGTAACAAATTCTTAATGCAGTGCAATGTACAGCAATTTAACACAATGTAACAATGAAATCAACTGTAAAGCAGCATAATTTAACAGAACTTAGAACTAGGCCACTGGTGTCAGCGGCCGACAGCAAGGGCTATATCCCCGAAATTCCCCAAACCTCGAAGCCCCCTTTATTAGATTCCCCTTGACTAGACCCACAATATGAGGCAAATTTGAGGTCTGTGTAAGTAACTGTCCCAGAGATATGGTTAAAAAACTGATTTTTTTTCAACATATAGCGCCACCTGGTGGCAAACCTAGGAGTGCATACTTGCCCAAAATCTAATCAGTTCATCCTCTGTACCATATCTACCCATATGCTAAAAATGAGAAGCCAATGCAAAGTATTTAGTGAGTTACCGCGCTAACAGCTAAAATCTGCGGACGCGGCGGCAGGTGGGGCAAAACCATGACATCCCCGAAACTCGGCAATTTAATGCATTATAGCAAAGTAATGAACTGTGAAGCAGTACAATTCAGCTGCACAACAAACTATAATGCTGTGCAATGAATGGGAATTTAGTGCAGTGTAATGTAATATGTAATAATGCAATAATATGTAATATGTAATATTCAATGTTATGCAATGGAATGCCACAATGTAACACAACATGATGCACGTAATGTTACACAAGGCCAAGTAATGTAACAGGAACAACGTAAGGAAAGGTAGTGCAGCATAACACCATAATGCAATGTGATCTCATGTAATGTTTCAAAACACAGCCGGGAGTAACACTCACCACCACATTCTCAGGGTAGAGGTTGTCGCAGTACGAGCCATCGTCAAAATTGACCTCGTAGAAAGTCTGCGTTGCCATGCCGATGAGGGTGCAGCGGCAGTGCCAACCGTCTCGGTTCCGACCAATCACCTGCTGACCGATGGACAGCTCCCGTGAGCCTGTCCGCGACTACGAGAGGTAGGGAAGGGTAAGTCAGTCACATGATCAAATAATCTGACTCCAGGTCACAGGGTGAAAAAGAACAGGAGGGCTGCAACTGTCATCAATTTTGTGATTTCCTTTCAATTTTAGTCCCGATGGAAAAAAAAGTAGACTGGATTTCTTAAAGGAGCTGTGTCACGATTACTGCGCATGCTCACTACACACATCCCGAGAAAGTGAATCTGCTTCACTGCAAGTTATAATCTGATTGCATCCATGCCAAATCCGGCCTTGTTTTGCATTGTATTTGTGTATTTTAGTAACTCAAGCATTATGCTTTCTATATTCAGGAGCTTTCTATAGAAATTCGAGTATTCAAAGCGCTATTTTAAGCTTTAGCCACAGGATACAAAGAAGGTAAGCTTGTTGCCATTGTCAATAATCAGAACAAAACTACCATCTAAATTTTGACTTGCAGTTGAGCGTAGTTACTTTGTTCAAAAGTTATGGGCGTGAGCAGTAATCGTGACATTGCTCCTTTCAGCTCGGAGCACTCATAATGAAATATGGTGTCCATGGCTACGTAAGTGTAGAATGAGAATATAGAAAGACAGAACACATGCTGAAGCGCCCTCTGCTGGGGGAGCTATGCAGCCAAAAACACCTACTGGCCCAAAACCATAAGTCAAGTTGTGCGCACAGCAATGACAGCAGTTGGTGTAGTGATCCGAGAACTAAACTGAACTTAAAGCTAAAGCAGCAGAGCAATCCTACAGGAAGAGAACATCTCGAGTTACAGGGTTTAGCGGCCCTGCATAAGGCAATCTCACATTCACAGTAACACACACAACTGGCTCCGGAGCCTCAGAAATATTCCAAAGCCTTCAGGCACAAGTCAAGTTCCTTCACATCAGGGGCAATTTTGAAAAGCAACATTTTCCCAGCGATATTCAATACAAAGAATACGAGCAGAAGTGTTGTGTCTGTACATTTCTGTCAGGCAGGCATCCAACAGAAAATTCTCTGTGATCCGCAGCGGCGTACGAGACCAGAGCAGCTCCTGAGGAAGACGGTTCCAGACATCTCAAACATACATGTGAAGCAGGTCTGGCTCAGACTGACTGAGGTTCAGGGTTTCTGCTGAACTCCAGCCCTCTGTAACACATACCACTTTGTGATTGGTGGGCTTGTGCTTGAGGCAGGTGACGGACACCACGTAGGGCCAATCGGCTGGCTTCATGAGGACGCCGGCGATGTGGGCGCAGGTGACGTGGAAGGAGGTGGAGCAGTTCTCGAAGGAACACTGGACGCAGGCGCCGCGGACCTCCTTGGAGCTCTTGTGGCAGTAAACGCACTTCTGCAAAACACACACACACACACAATCAGATTACAGACTCTCTGTGTTCCTACCCTCAAGGAACAAAGATCTGATTTTTCTGAGCTGTGTACGCACAAAAAAAAGGTTGTTTTCACATAACATTTGGCTGACTTCCATGGGTGTGTTCAGATTTTGCTAATTTGCATCTTAAATTAGCAGCGGATGTAGAGCCCAGGCTTTAAATGTATTTTATGAAGTTGCACTGAAATAAGATTATACAGTGGTGAGAGTGCTTGACCTCCTGACTTCAGTCACATACAGGTCACTCACAAACAAGAATATAAACGGACCATATACAGTTCTATATCAGCGACATATCTGATGTGTTGCCAAGCAACCGCACTGAGAACTGATGGGCTGGAACCTTTTTTTTTTTTCTTTTAACGTTACACTTCACTGCACAGGTATGGCTCACCATCACGTTACGCTAAAGCTAACCTACGGCTTTATTAGGAGCAGGATTCTAACGCAGGGCACGACCCCCCCCCCCTGCCTCCAGAGCAGCCTGAGTTCTCTGCAGTGTGGAGATAAGGTGAGAGAGACACAGTGGCTGGGTGAGCATCCCAGCGTCCCGCGTCCGACCACCCTCCCTCTGCGTCACCAATCAGGAGAAATCCCGAGATGGCCGGTTCACGCGGGGCGAGAGGGCGTAATCTGCATGCAGGGTGGCCCTGCTGCTCTTTCGGCCAGCGCTGCAGAAAACCAGCCAGAGCAACATCCCTCCAATAACAACGCCCGGCAAATCGATACAGTCCTCTGACGCGTGTGGCAAATCTTTAGCTAAAGCTGCCAATCAAAAATCCATAACTATTGGCTTCTATCCCTTCCTTCTGACCTCTGACCCCACCCCCTGCTGATTAGCATCTCTGCTTATTAGCATGATGCTCGCTGTTCTACTGTTAATGGTGAGTGTGCAGAATATTCCGGAAAGTTCTATCACCTGCTCTGCTTACTTCTCCTCCTATACTCTGCTAAACTTGCCCGCCTTTGGCTCAACCCCTACCCAAACACACATACAAGCACACATGCGCGCGCGCACACACACACGCACACACACACTCACACATCCTTGTACTTATAGTATGTTTGTGAGGACATTACATTGACTTCCATTCATTCTTCCTGTGTCTCTACAGTCTTTTCTAAATTTTAACAATAAACAATGTATGCCTAACCCAAACCCTTACCCTTACCTATCCCTAATTCTAGCCTTAACCAGAACCCTGAACCTAACCTTAACCAAACTTATGCAAAAAGTCACAATCTGCCTTTGTAGTTGTGAGAACTGGCCAAAATGTTCTGATTTCCCAAAAATGTCCCCATTTTTTTGGGAAACTCTGTTAGGAAATTACGCATTTTGGTCCTCACCATGTAGCAAGCACAATAACACACACACACACACACACACACACACAAACACCAATTTCCAGTCCCCTCCCCCCCACCCCCATCTCTCTCATTCTCTCGCTCTCTCTGACGGCTGGGCAGCCCAAGTCCACAGCGACGAGGTCGGCGGTGTGGGGAGGGT
Source organism: Gymnothorax reevesii (assembly GCA_029721435.1). Taxonomy (NCBI): domain Eukaryota; kingdom Metazoa; phylum Chordata; class Actinopteri; order Anguilliformes; family Muraenidae; genus Gymnothorax; species Gymnothorax reevesii. The sequence goes on from CM056575.1 coordinate 152,027,823, forward strand.
GGGAGAAATCGATAAAAGAAAAATGCTTTATTAAATTGTCAATACTTCATTTCACCTCCTCCTCTCATGCCCGGGTGGGGGCGGAGGGGTGTGTGGTAGGAAATGTTGGACAGCTCTCGATATCAGACCGCCGCCGAAATGCGCCGCCCCTTGTCCCACCACGGTCGTCGGGGCCACTGATTTAATACAGCTGGAGCCGGAGAATGAGGAGCTGCAGAGGGCCGGCGGGGCCACACACACATTTATTAACACCCCTCCCTTATTTATCCTTCACCTTCTTCCCCCTCTCTTACTCTCTTTTTTTTGTCTTTGGCGGATAACAGCAGCATAGCGGCCAGGTCGAGGCGAAGGGCTTCGACACTTCGGAAATGTCCGACGAATCTACCGCCGCCGTGTTACCTTCAGGTCATGGTGTCTCCGCTTTTAACGATGACACCTGCGGCCTCGCCATCAGCGCACTTCCTTCTCGAGAGCTGATGGCTAAAAACAAGGCGCTTTAAAATTCAGCACCACACGGCCGACCTGATTTATCTATTGATACCCACAGTGTACGCACTCACAGAATTTTTATCACCGTGCTCTGGTAATTTTGGGAGGGGCAAAGTGGTTTCGATGCTAAAACTCGGCGGAGACGGGATGCCAGACGTTTATCCGGGCCCTCTCAGCAGTTTTGGGGGAAATCTTGGCGATTTACCCAGTTTTCAGAACACGTAGAACGACGTCCGGTCACCCGAACCGCAGGAGAGCTAGAATCCATCTTGTTTAAAATGCACCTCCCTGAATCCGAACAAGGCCGGCGACAACAGAAGGACATAAATGATTGAACATGGCCTCCTTCAGCACTTCCTGTGATAGATCGCCCACACACCGCTGCCGCATTATTTGCAGATTTGTGACACCGCAGTGTGCGACGGGGACAGAATCTCCTGTAACGATAACTAATCACTCACAGACTTTATACATTACTGAAGCGGTTTTGTAGCAGAGCCCATCATTTACAGTAAACACCCCGTAGTTGGTTTGCTCAGATGATAATTGTAATCACACTTTTTCGGTTGGCAGAGTTATGGACGGGACCTTATCTGACCTGTATTCTATAGGTTGTAATGTGAATATAGGCCACTAGATGGCAGTATTTACCTTTTTTTGTTAAGCTCAGACTGGAGTCATGTTTAGACATGTCCTGGACATGTCTGGGGCAAGTCTCAGAAAATTAAAAAAAAGAGGTCTAAATGTGGGTGGGGTCTGCAAAAGAGTATATAAGGAAAAGAATTGAGACAGTAAAGTAGTAGGAGAAATTGCAAGAGGATGACCAGACCTGCCATTCTGTTCAAGACCTGTGACGTTTCTTTTGTGGATTTCTTTGCCTGTGTTTGAGCATTTTCTTCATCCAGGACATCACCAAGCCCCCACCAAAAAGGGACTGTAATTATTTCTGTTTTTTCTTATTTATCAATCTTGGTCTTTAGTTGTAGGTTGTTATTAGTCTTTGTCTTTGTTAAAAATTAAATGTGTTTTAGTTGTTAAAACTGTGTTTGTCATCCCTTGCTGTTGCTGTTGTGTTATAAATGTATTAACAAATTGGGGCCATAACAAATTGGGGGCTCAAGGTCCGGGATAGACCATTGTGTGAGTAATTTATTGAAAATCTAACATTCCAAATTGTGAAATTGTTTTTGTGAATTTTCCTAGATATATATTGACAACAGCAATGGATGATTTCTTGGCATCACCAACCGTAGGGGTTTTGAAGTCTTTTAAAAAGACAGAACTGCTAGAAATTTGCAGACAGTTGGAGCTGACAGAGGTAAAACCAGCCATGCGAAAAGCAAGACTGGCTAGAGAGATAGTTGAATATTACATTGATGAAAATGTGTTTGCACCAGGAGATCTGGAACAGTTTCCAGTGGAAAATCCAAATATAGAAATGGAACTTAAATTAAAAATGCTAGAGATTGAAAGGGAGGAAAGAGAAAAAGAAAGGGAGGAAAAAGAAAAACAAAGAGAATTTGAGAGGGAAGAAAAAGAAAAACAAAGGCAGTTTGAGTTAGAAAAATTAGCAAGAGAAGAAAAACAAAGAGAATTTGAGAGAGAGAAAGAGGAAAGAGCAGAAAGAGAGAGACAGAGACAGAGAGATTTTGAATTAGAGAAATTCGATAGAGAAGAAAGACTCCAAATGGAGCAACTAAAAATTAAAATTGAAACTAAAAATAAATTTTGTGCCAGTCAGGAGGTAAAACTGGTGCCTCCATTTTCAGAAAAGGATGTTGACAACTATTTCCAGTGTTTTGAAAAGGTAGCGAAGAGTTGCCAGTGGCCAAAGGAACACTGGCCTCTGATGTTGCAAACTGTCCTCAAGGGTAAAGCTCAACGAGCCTATTCGGGTTTGTCTGCAGATGATTCCTCTGATTATGAGGTTGTCAAAAAGGTTATTTTGAGAGCTTTATGAGTTGGTTCCAGAGGCTTACCGACAGAAATTCAGAGGTATGAAGAAATCTGAAAATCAGACTTATGTTGAATTTGCTAATGAGAAGCAGGTTTGCTTTGAGCGCTGGTGTACTTCTATGGAGGTCAAGGATGATTTCAACTCACTAAAAGAGATGGTGTTAGTTGAAGAATTCAAGAACTGTGTTAAAGATGATGTTAAGACCTACCTTAATGAGAAGCAAGCACTGAACTTGCAATCAGCTGCCAAATTTGCAGATGAATATGTTCTCACTCATAAGTCCAAATTTCAGTCTAGCAGTAACAATAGATGGTCCCAATTTCAGAAAAAGGGTTATGGTGATACCCAAGATTCCTCACCCAAAGACAAAGACAAATCTGGTGATGGTGCTCAGAAATCCAGTAACAGGTCTGATCAAAGTGTGAAAGCTGACAGTGACAAAAATGGTCTAGTTTGCAGTTATTGCAAGAAATCTGGTCATGTTACAACTAACTGTTGGTTCCTTAAAGCTAAGAAAGAAAAAGAAAAGGATACCAAACCAAATGCCTTTGTGAAAACAAGGTTAGAAACCCCTGTAGTAGATAACCAATCTGCTAAATTGCCTGCTTCTTGTGGGGCTAAAAAGCCTAATACAGCTGACTTCGTGAGGGAGGAATTTCTTCCATTTGTGTCAGAGGTATTTGTGGCTCTGAATGAGCATACTACTCCTGTCCCCATATATATCCTAAGGGATACCGGAGCTTCTCAGTCACTTTTGTTGATGGACTCCTTGGAGTTACGTGATGAGACCGCTTCAGGGGATTTCATACTTGTACAAGGTATTGAAGGGAGGACTGTATCTGTACCCCTGCGCTCTATATTCTTGAAGTCAGATTTAGTTACAGGAGAGGTAAAGGTGGGACTTATGTCAAGTCTACCTATAAAGGGTGTTTCTCTGTTGCTAGGCAATGACCTGGCTGGGGGCAAAGTAGTTCCCCCTGTACATCTTACTTCACAGCCGAGCACTGAAGATGGGGATGAGGACCCATCTCTGTATCCTTCTTGCGCAGTGACTCGTGCTATGGCTAAGAAGCCTAAAGAAGATGTTGTGGTGCCGCCCAGCACATTGAATAGTCAGGACTCAAGTGGTTTGCCACATGACTCTGATTGGCCTATTATGGTTTCTCCGTTTGAGGACTTATCAGATACTTTTATCAGTTCTCTATTCAGCCAGCCGGATGGGTCTGGTGATTCTGATGTGTCTGGAGACTTGTCTCTGTCCAGAAAGCGGTTGATTGAGGAGCAAACTAATGATCCTGAAATTTGTGTACTAAAGAGGAGAGCCCTTCCTGATAAAGAAATAGATGCAGTTCCAGTTGGGTATTATCTCAAGGATGGTGTGTTGATGCGGAAGTGGCGCCCTCCTGATATCCCTGCCAATGCAGATTGGGCAGTGGTCAGGCAAATTGTTGTTCCGAAGGTCTATAGGAACGAGATCTTAACAATGGCTCATAGTTTACCTTTAGGAGGTCATCTTGGTGTTAACAAGACTGTTGATAAGATCATGAAACACTTCTTTTGGCCTGGGCTTCGGAAAGACGTTTCCAACTTTTGCAAAACCTGACACACTTGTCAGGTAGTTGGAAAACACCAGTTAGACCCACCTGTAGCTCCATTGCAGCCTATCCCAGCATTTGGGGAGCCATTCTCTAGGGTCATTGTTGATTGCGTTGGTCCATTACCCAAGACTAGATCTGGAAATCAGTACTTGTTGACAATCATGTGTGCATCTACCAGATTCCCCGAAGCCATACCTCTACGTAACATCAAGGCAACTGCAATCTCGAAGGCTTTGATAAAGTTCTTCACGTTGTTTGGCCTTCCCAGGGAAATTCAGTCAGACCAGGGTAGCAATTTCACTTCAGGATTGTTTCAGCAGGTTGTGTATGAACTAGGTGCAAAGCAGATTCTTTCTAGTGCCTATCATCCAGAAAGTCAGGGTGCCTTAGAGCGGTTTCATTCCACTCTCAAGACAATGATGAGGACTTATTGTTATGACCATGAGAAAGACTGGGATGAAGGGGTTCATTTGCTGTTGTTTGCAGCTAGAGAAGCAGTGCAGGAGTCTACTGGATTCAGTCCATTTGAGCTAGTGTTTGGTCATGAAGTGAGAGGACCTTTGCTATTATTGAGTGAACAATGGCAAGAGAAAGAGCCGCATATCAGTCTGTTAGACTATGTTAGCAAGTTCAAGGAAAGATTGCGTGCAGCTTGTGACCTTGCCAAAGAGAACTTGAAATCAAGTCAGGGAAAAATGAAAACTTGGTATGATCATAAGGCTAGAAGCCGTGAGTTTAAACCAGGTGAAAAGGTCCTTGTGTTGTTTCCCTTGCAGTCCAATCCATTGCAGGCTAGATTTCATGGTCCTTATGAAATTCTGACAAAACTCAATGATCTCAATTACATTGTGAAGACTCCAGATAGGAGAAAACTAAAACAATTGTGTCACATTAACATGCTGAAGCCTTATCATGACAGAAATGCTAGGGTTGCTGCCGTCACTTCAGATTCTCCTATGGTCAAAACGTGTGAAGATGAGGGGGAGTTTCAAGATGATGAACCTAGAATTAAAGCTGAAGTTCTTTCATGTAAATTGTCAAATTCTGAAGTGTTGCAAAATCTTGATGTAAAACTCCAGCACTTAGAACCCTCACAGAGAGATCAGTTTGAGAGGTTGATCAAGAAATATGAGGATCTGTTTCCTGATGTTCCAAAGAGAGTTTCTATAGCCTCTCATGATGTAGATGTTGGTGATGCCAAACCAATTAAACCGCATCCGTACCGGATGAATCCTGAAAAGAGAAAGATTGCTGAGAAAGAGGTTGAGTACATGTTAGAACATGATATTATCAGACCCTCCAACTCCGATTGGAGTTCACCCTGTGTGCTTGTTCCAAAACCTGATGGAAGTACTAGATTCTGTACAGATTATCGCAAAGTCAATGCTGTAACTAGAACTGATGTGTTTCCAATACCTAGGATTGATGATTGTATTGATAGAGTAGGGCAAGCAAAGTTTCTGACCAAGATTGATTTATTGAAGGGTTATTGGTGTGTGCCTTTAACTGAGAGGGCCAAGAGCATCTCTGCTTTTGCCACACCATCTGGGTTGTACCAGTATGAAGTCCTACCCTTTGGCATGAAAAATGCCCCAGCCACGTTCCAAAGGATGATACAGTCTACAATCGCCGGATTGCCACACACGGGTGCATACATCGATGACCTGATCACATGGAGTGACTCCTGGGAAGAACATCTAAAAGATGTAGAGACGTTGTTCCAGCGCCTGACCCAGGCTAACCTGACTGTTAACCTGAACAAGAGTGACTTTGGTTGTGCTACTGTCACCTATCTTGGCTACGTCATAGGCCAGGGTAAGGTGGCACCCATTAATGCTAAAGTCCAAGCCATCATGGACTTTCCAGTTCCTGACAACAAAAAAGCTTTGCGCCGCTTCCTTGGAATGATCGGGTACTACCGCAAGTTCTGCAAGAACTTTGCTGAGATTGCTCTCAGTCTAACTAACCAACTGAAGAAAGGCGTAAAGTTCACCTGGGATGATGCATACCAGAGAGCCTTCGATCGCCTGAAGTCTCTGCTGTGTCACTTTCCCGTGCTCAAATCTCCTGACTTCAACAAACCGTTCTCCATCGCGGTCGATGCTAGCGACCAAGCTTGTGGATCTGTGCTCCTACAGAGAAGTGACTCTGATGACATTGAGCATCCCGTGGCATACTTCTCCAGGAAGTTCAATCGCCACCAAAGGAACTATTCCACAATAGAGAAGGAACTGTTGGCTCTGGTCCTTTCTTTACAACACTTTGAGGTTTATGTTTGTACAGGACAAAAGCCAATGATTGTGTACACTGACCACAATCCGTTAATGTTTTTGAGTAAGATGAAAAACAAGAATCGGAGATTGTTGAATTGGAGTTTGATTTTACAGGAGTTTGACTTGGAAATTAAGCATGTGAAGGGTAGAGACAATGTAATTGCTGATTGCTTATCCCGAGTTTGAATGTGTATATATATCATGCGTTTGAATATTGTATGATATGTATATATAGACAAGTGTTCACTTAACCATTTTGTATTGAAAAGAAAAATTTTGCCTTTATGAGTCAAAATTTTTCCCTTTTGGAATGGAGGTGTAATGTGAATATAGGCCACTAGATGGCAGTATTTACCTTTTTTTGTTAAGCTCAGACTGGAGTCATGTTTAGACATGTCCTGGACATGTCTGGGGCAAGTCTCAGAAAATTAAAAAAAAGAGGTCTAAATGTGGGTGGGGTCTGCAAAAGAGTATATAAGGAAAAGAATTGAGACAGTAAAGTAGTAGGAGAAATTGCAAGAAGATGACCAGACCTGCCATTCTGTTCAAGACCTGTGACGTTTCTTTTGTGGATTTCTTTGCCTGTGTTTGAGCATTTTCTTCATCCAGGACATCACCAAGCCCCCACCAAAAAGGGACTGTAATTATTTCTGTTTTTTCTTATTTATCAATCTTGGTCTTTAGTTGTAGGTTGTTATTAGTCTTTGTCTTTGTTAAAAATTAAATGTGTTTTAGTTGTTAAAACTGTGTTTGTCATCCCTTGCTGTTGCTGTTGTGTTATAAATGTATTAACAAATTGGGGCCATAACAAGGTGTTCCAATAAGCCTCCGCATTCACTGACTGGACATGGCTGTGGATATTCGCGTCTACAGAACAGCACATGCGTTTGGATGAAACGAGAGGTAAAGTGGAAGAGGTAGAGAGAGGTGAGGGAGGGACAGAGTGAAAGAGGGATGAAAAATGAAAGGGAGGAGAGAGAAAGAGTGTGAGTGAGTGAGTGAGAGAGAGAGAGACAGAGAGAGTGTGTGTGAGAGAGAGAGAGAGAGAGAAAGAAAAAGATCCTCTCAGCAACTAAGCAGTAATGGGAAACTGCTTCCTGCCCTTCAGAATCAATGCACTTTATTTAGCACAGAGAGAAACTCGGCCTTTTGACAAACAAAACTGTTTCTTGGTCGCTCACTCGCTCGCTCGAACATTACCTGTGTTTCCGGGAGAGTCTGGCCAATAGAGGTGGCCTGAGCGAAAGTATTCACGATGCATTATCTCAGGAACCTTCTGAGGACTACAACCAATCACAGGGCTATAAACCACCATCTTAAGACGTCTTTGGACTAGCACAGCGGCCAATGTGCATACTAATTCCAGGTAAGATTCAACAAATGTGCATACATGACATCTAACACACGTGCACTGACAACACGCAAACGTAAATCATCAAACTAGTGTTAGACAACCATCTGAACATTTTCCTTACTGAATTCTTAGACCTGCCTATTAACTGATAATGGGGAAAAATGTATTTTTTAAAAATACTAAGGGCGTATAACCTTGAACTAATAGCTGTGGAGCAGTCGTAGTGCTTACAGACCTGCATGTCGCCCCTGATATGGGTTTGACACGGAACCGAAGCAGATATCTATGATTCAGATCTGACATAACTGCCACACATCTGCACAGGTCTGCGCAGATACGGCTCAACATTTCTCATCACTAATCTACTGTATTATACTGTACTGCAGGCAGATTCCCCACATATAAACAACAGAAATATTCACCAGTGCAGTGGGACAGCCGTCACTCTCATTAGGTTCAGAGTTGACAAGATTTCAAAAAAGGTCCCGAATCCTCCATGTTGAGTGGGATGGTAACATCGCGGTCATGATCTTCAAATTAAGTCCAGTTTAATGCAAACAGAAGCCCATTGCAAATTCAAAACCCCGAAAAGTCAAGATCGGAGTTCAACGGCTGCAGTTATATATTTTTTTTTCTCCCATGCCAACCTCATGCCCGCCCAGTCACCTAAGGCCACGCCCTGAATTTGAATACAAGACTGGACCCTCACAACCAACCAATCACAATCCAGTCAACTCTCTTGGTCTTAAACTTGCTTGATGGCATCGCTGATATATCATTTAAAGTCTGTAAAATTCATTGCCTCCCTTTTAGAGTTGACAGTTTTATTACAACGACCCTCAGTAATCGACATTCCAGTGCCCGCGGAGACAGAGACCAGTCCGGTCCTTTTCTGCATGGCTAACACACGAACGAACACATTCACTTTAAAAACAGAACCACACTTCAGGTGCTACACAGAGCTCACTGCACACAGAAGGGGAGAAGAGATGGGGGTTAGGTGTGTGGTCAGGGTCAAGCACCTAAGTGACAAAGACATACTCCTTCAAACTATACGATCTTTTGCACTTATGTCAGCAAGACAGATTCTTTCGGCATGTGATTAAGTATCGCACCTTTAGTATGTGAGTTTTTCAGGTGGTTTATGCAGATTTGATTATGTCTGTACCCTGTAAGTAGCTTACACTCACTCCAATCAGACCGCAATGCAAATGAACATTCGTCACTGAACTCGGATCTCGCCAGTGGAACACATACCAACAGAGTTCTGTTTCTTTACTGCCATTTTAAACAAAACTTTAACTCCGTTACGGCCAGTTAACTGGGTTGCGCAGAGACTGGCCCAAATAAACCTTCTTTGTGCCTCCGTGGCAGCGAATGTGACAAGAGTCGTTTCTCTAGTTCCAAACGAGCTCATTAGTGTGATAACTTTCAGGAGAAGCCACACGGTGTGTTGCTCATGCACTGAAGTAACGGGCAACAAAAATAGGGCTTCATGATCACAGGATAAAAACTGAATTATAAACAATTATTTCAGAGCTGCAAATTATTTACAGCATTATTGAAATCTTTGCATTTTGTGATCAATGTAATTCTATCTTGGTGAATAAAATCACTGATCTCTTTTATAAACTCTGAAAGCATCTCCACAAGTCCAAACTTTAAAACAAGATAGTAAGTTGAATTAATCCAAGCAGAAGGGCCAGTTGCCATGACAACAGTACTAATAAAGACATAAGGAACATTTGTTTCTGCATAAGAACACACAGCCTCATTTTCACATGTATATGCAGTACCTGAGGGAAGTTGGTGTCCAGCAATACTCTTCACTGTGACCCTGCAGGATCCTGTCTTATTAACCCCTTCCCTCCCAAGTGTTCCTGAGAAACTGAACCTTAAGATTTCCGAGTAACACAACCAGGCAGGACGCTACTGAGCTTCAAGTTTACAGCAGTCATACACATGTACAGATCCAGGAATGGATAGACAAGCTTTAAAAACATGGATCAGTTGCACAAACTGTCCGCAACCATGGTGATATAACGTCCTGTCAATTAAATAAAAACAGAGGTTTTATTTCTTGTACCGAGTGAAATGTATCTGAGGAAGAGGCTTAATGAAATCAGATGGAGAAATTAAAAATAACACAGAGGCTGAATAAAATGACTTGACAAAATGAAGGCTTCAGCAGGAAACCAGTGCTTCAGTATATATTCATTAGTTAGAGCACACTACTGCTATCAAGGTTAATTTATGCAGAAAACTCTCTAACTGTCACAAAGTTCTTCAGAGAACCCAGCCTAAGATCCCCTACCAAAGCCAAACAAGAGACGATGGTAAGAAAACTTCCAGATCGATGTTCGGGAGGAACCAGGATCCCATGTCTCGCAAATTAATTCGCCCAACTAGGATAAAGATCAGCCAGTCAGTGTTTATGCGGAGTACGGAGCTGAAGTTAGCTGCAGCTGAGAGGCAGTACTGGGGCAGGGCTGCTCAGGTGGAGATCGAGGCCCGTCGGCCATTTTAAAGTCAGACTCCCGACTCAATGCTCTGAATTTACAGAACTCCCATTTTACGCACATTTGAGCGCAAGCACCTTCACACAATGTTACGTCTCTCCAGTGCGAAAGCGACAGTTCGCTCTAGTGCGAGTCACCCATCCCGACATCCAAGTAGAGAAACGGTTTCGGAAACGAGGTTCGACCTAAAAAAAACACAGGTTAGATTCTGGGAAGAGTAACAACTACTGAAGCCTGAATGCCAACAAAAACTGAAAAGCTCCAGCTGTTGGAACTCAGCCATTTCAGTTCAGAACTTTTGCTCTGCAGTTTCTGACCCAAGTTCAACACCAATAGCTATGCTACATTTCACAATAGCGCCTAAAATCCATCATGATATAAACACAATGTCCCTTCTGCGGCAGCAGAAAGCCGTGACGGGAGTTTGTGTAATGACTACTTCTATTGAAAGTGACACCTGTACCGTACCGTCGTCTCCACGCTCAGGATAACCTTTCTGCAAGTCTGCTTAGATAAGAGCATCTGCTAACAGGCTAAAAGGCTAAATGGTGCTTTCCATTTCTCTGGAATGGTGCTGAATACTCTCAGTGTTCATGATCTCTAAAATGACAACAAACCAGATACAATTCAACACACAGTGCTGATAGCTATGCCTCCACCTGTCAAGTTGCTCAGCACGTTGATCTTCGGTCCTCGCTTGACCTTGACCTTTGACCCAGTGACCTAAAAAACCAAATGCCTTCAGCTTCCCCCTTTCAGAAGTTCCTTGTCTGATTTGGTGAAAATCCATCCCATTCATCAGTAGATATAAAGCGAACAAGATAAGCGATATACGGCCTGATGAACAACAGAAACATAAGGCGTTGCTGAATACCCCTCAGCCTGTGCACACCAACGGGTCACAGAGAGTTACCAAACCAAAATTGACGATGCTGCCATCAATAGTTACAGAATGCTGGGCCAGACAAGATTTCCACAGTGAAGGTCACAGTGCTAAGGTCAAAGGTCAAATCCAGCAAAAGACCTGATGTTGCACATCTATGGGTTACAGTGAGTCACCATACCAAATTAGGTGAAGCTGCGATAATTAGTTGCCGAGTACTGACCTGGAAAATATTTCCAGGGTCAAGGTCACAGCGCTAAGGGCAAAGGTCAAATCCAGCAAAAAAACAGACTTTGCACATCTATGGGTCATAGTTAGTTACCATGCCAAATTTGGTGAAGCTGCGATAATTACTTGCCGAGTACTGACCCGGACAAGATTTCCAGGGTCAAGGTCACAGCGCCAAGGTCAAGGGTCAAATCCAGCAAAAAAACCTGACTTTGCACATCTATGAGTCATATTGAGTTACCACACCATATTTGGTCAAGCTGCAATCATTATTTGCTGAGTACTGCGCCCGGACAACGTCATGGACGGACGACAGACTACATGCAGGTGACAATAAAACGATATGCTTCTCGCCCACTGCGAGCAGTGAAGGCACAGTAATGCACTCCAACAGACCCTCCTAATGTTCCGAAGAGGCGTTACTTTCTCCGAAGATTGAGATGGTCTTGTGAGCCCTTCATCTGGAACAGTGGTAAATTCCCTTAAATATCTGTATCCGAGCATCCCTGATCCATGAGATGGTCCTAGACTCTGCAGAAAACACTGAGCAGGGTCTCCCAGCTCTCCAAAATAACTCCAAATACCGCAGGAGAGCACTCACCAAGCTCTTCCTCTTATCGGGAATGGCAGTGATGTCCACCGGCTCCCGCTCCACAGCGTTGATGAATCGAGCCTCTGGGACAGCGATGGCGCAGATCACGTGCACCCACCTGTGCGAGAGAGAGCGAAATCACACAAATAACGATCAGACCGGAAAACGCCAGTGACTTCAGCTTACAACCATGATGCAAAATACGCGTTACAATCCGTAAGTGTCTGAAAATTATAAAAACAAAATAGACACACACTCCGTAAAATTTTGGACAGTGCCACAACTCCAGGGTTCATGTCAGGCATTTATATCCATATGGTGTAGGCCTGAGTAACTGTGTCAATGCCAAAGTACTTAAGGACTGGACTGAGCTTTGTGAGCGACATCACAGTTTCAGAATCGATATCACTGTTCAGCTGCACACATGCAAACCTACATACACACATGTAACAGACGGTGCACAGCAGTGATTGCTAGGTTACGAGTAGCACCACGAACGAAATCTGGACATAATATTCAATGTTATTTATGAAGTAATATGTTAGAAACAATACAAGAGAACACATTCATTTCTATATATAGAGGGGAAAAAAAAAAAATATATATATATATATATCTAACAGCTTCAATGTAATATATAAGAATAAGAATATATGTTATGAATTGCTTATTTCTGTATTGGCCTACGGCCTTGGGTCAATACGGCGACCCTCAGGCCAATACCAAGGCAATGTAAAAATAAGCTATTCATATTATTTTTATTAATTGGTTTTTGCTATCATGACAATATGTTGACTGTGACTTCTGAAGTATACGACTTCAATACTCATGAAAGAGCTAAGTGCTAGGTCCGCAACTGTCGTCTGCTTCTCTGAAGAGAGCGAATGCCACAGTTACCAATGGTTACTTGTGCACATGCTGAACTCAGCCAATATAGGCCGGCCAAAACAAGATGTATAGGCAGGCCATTTTTTTACTGTATGCAATAACACACATACCCAATTAATAATAAGAAAATATGATATAATTGAATACATTAATGTGGATGCTATTTTCATTGTTCTCCTTTACCGTACAAATGGACTCTTATTAATGTTCGTATTAGATTCACAAACGCGAGATGGCGGCCAGTCAGCGAGGCTGATGTGATACGAGAGCCTCGGCAGGAGTAAAAAGTCATGTGATTCAGGACACAAACCTGCCGTCTGTGGTGGTCTTCAGTGCCCCGCCTCTCAGGTTACACAAACAGCAGTCCTGCAGGAGGAGACAAGACACACAGGGATGACACACTGCATACATGAGCAGTTAGGCAGCTGTGTGAGTATGTGTGTGTGTGTGTGTGTGTGTGCGTGCGTGCAGACTCACCACAGTCCAGCCTCCTGCGGCGCACCTTGAGCATGTCCATGCCTCATTTAGCTGGTCGGGTCGGACACCGTAACAGCCTGCGAACGAAGCCAGGTTCAAAGGTCAAAGGTCCACTGTCAGACACCTCTGCACCTAACTGCAGCAGGTTTAAAGGATTTTTTCATTCATTCATTCAAAGCTAGTGTTCCAGAACTCAACTGCATCCAATAAACCCCTGAGGTGACCGTGACATCACCATAAGAATTTTCAGTGATGAACATTCTAATCGCACATTTGTGACCTCACACCTTACAGAGTTAAACAATAAGGAGTCCATCTGTGATTATTTAGCTCAGTTTGGAGAGTTAGGTGTGATATATTACATTGTATTACCCTATAAATTAAACAATTATGCTGCCACACTGTTAATGAGAGCACATTTTATTACGCGCCACCGCTTCTGCATCCTTTTCTATTAAAAGAACACAAAAAGGTCCCCACAGGAGAGAGCGCCAGCGTCCGAAATTAATCTTCCCCCGGCACAGCTCTTTAAGACAAAACACCTCAATTACAGCAGGGGAAACAATGCACACAGAAGAGAGGGAGCGAGACGGAGGAGGAGAGAAAATGGACGAGAGAGAGCGAGAGAGCGACAGAGTTGACTTTTAAACTTCTCTTGATTAATTGTGGGGAAAAGATCAAATCAATCAAAATCAGAACTGACCTGGAAAACGAGGGAGGGAAAGCGAGACGGACGGGACGGGGGGAGAGGGGAGGGGAGAGTGAAGCATTATCACCATCTGAGTCACATCGCTGATTAAAGCACAAGTAATAACAGCAGTATGGAGCCGCACTTACACACACACACCAACGTCCACTCATGCACTCACACAAACACAAAAACACACAGTGCTGGACAGAAACAGGCAGACAGGGTTCCTCTCTCAGGAAACACCTGAAAACTCTTGTACTCTTCGCAGACCTGGTAGAGGTAATGTAATGTAACCCGTAGTTATAAAAGCCTAAGGCTAAACTAACCTATACGGCTTCACACCTGAAGGGCTAGCGCCACAACTGCTGTGTTTACCCTGTCCCTGAGCGGGGGTACCTTGGCCCTGGGCAACTGCAGTGCAGGCCCACTTTCACACACGGAGTGCGAGACCAGAGATTTTCCCCTGGGGAACCGTGGTGCTTAGCCATGCAGCCCGAGTAAAAATCAGGCGCCGCACAGACATCCTGCTATCAGGACACCAGAAACTGCCAGAAACCACCCAGGGCCTGAGCACCGCAAACACCTCAGAGAGAGGCAGGGCTAAACTGGGACAGAGCCGGAAATTATGGCAAACCAAGAGTGAAAATGCTCCGAATTCTCGCAATGTCCCCAAAATCACAAGGAAGGGGGCAAATCGTGAGCATTTTTCATTATTTTACATGGGTGTTCACTCAGGGGCGGTGTATCTGTCAGAGAAATTACAGAAATGAGAAAAGGCAGAGTGGAGTGGAACTCTCCCAACAGAGGCTAACTGCTAATATTTGAGTGGTGGGTCTATGCCTTTATACAAAACACACACACATACACAAACACACACACACACACCTAATGAAAACCTCTCAGCAGCCCTCCTGAGGTTAACTGCCACACTCTGAATTGACTGGGCTGTTTCTTCACCATGTAAATCCAGGAGAAGAATTAAAGAAAACGACGGGCAGTACAGAGAGAGGAGAGAGAGATGGAGGGAGAGGACTGCAGAGAGGACAGAGGGAGGGGTTTCAGGACAGAAAAAGTGGGGGTGGGGCTTATATGGCAGGGGTAGAGCTTAAGAGGTCACTGGGTGGATTGAGAGGTCAGAGGGAGGAGCTCACAGGTCAGCGGCCGAAATTAAGGAGACACTCCATGCTACGTGTTAGCCTGGTGATGACAATGAACTGATTCTCAGTTCACTGACTTATATTCATTATCATCACGAGATTAGCAAGCAGCACTGAGTGTCCCTTTAATACGTGAGACTCCGCGTTCAGAGGTGAACGGGAGGCGGTCAGAGGATAAAGGGAGGAGTTGGGGGCGGGGCCCAGAGAGGTCAGAGGGCGGAGTTTGCGGGGTCACTCACTGGCGTGGACCTGCAGACAGCAGCTGGAGCAGGAGATGAGGACGCTGGTGCCGTCGTCGCCAATGTGGGAGTTGGAGGCCGGGGGCTCGGAGTTCTCGGCGCCCGAGCTGAAGCACATCTCCGGGACGAGGGGTCGCGTGCGGCTGCCGCAGCGGGACACGGGGCTGACGGAGGGCTCTGGCGGGAGGAGGGGGTCTCTGGTCGGCTGGGGGGAGAGGGGAAGGGAGTTCGGTCAGGTACTGAGGCCGCCTGAAGTAATAGACTAATCTGTATAGATGATAGCAAAATGCCAGGTGTATATAGGGGGTATAGGTACCTGTGCAGGGCAATATGAGAGGTATAGGTACCTGTGTGCAGGTGTGTATATAGGGGGTATTGGTACCTGTGTACAGGTGTATATAGGTGATATAGGTACCTGTGTTCACGTGTATATAGGAGGTATAGGTACCTGTGGACAGGTGTATATAGGGGGTATAGGTACCTGTGTACAGGTGTATATAGGGGGTATAGGTACCTGTGTGCAGGTGTATATAGGGGGTATAGGTACCTGTGTACAGGTGTATATAGGGGGTATAGGTACCTGTGGGCAGGTGTATAGAGGGGGTAGAGGTACCTGTGTGCAGGTGTATATAGGGGGTATATGTACCTGTGTGCAGGTGTATATAGGGGGTATAGGTACCTGAGTACAGGTGTATATAGGGGGTATAGGTACCTGTGTACAGGTGTATATAGGGGGTATAGGTACCTGAGTACAGGAGTATATAGGGGGTATAGGTACCTGTGTGCAGGTGTATATAGGGGGTATAGGTACCTGTGCACAGGTGTATATAGGGGGTATAGGTACCTGTGCACAGGTGTATATAGGGGGTATAGGTACCTGTGCACAGGTGTGTATAGGGGGTATAGGTACCTGTGAACAGGTGTATATAGGGGGTATAGGTAACTGTGCAGGTGTATATAGGGGGTATAGGTACCTGTGTGCAGGTGTATATAGGGGGTACAGGTACCTGTGTGCAGGTGTATATAGGGGGTATAGGTACCTGAGTACAGGTGTATATAGGGGGTATAGGTACCTGTGTGCAGGGGTATATAGGGGGTATAGGTACCTGAGTACAGGTGTATATAGGGGGTATAGGTACCTGAGTACAGGTGTATATAGGGGGTATAGGTACCTGTGTACAGGTGTATATAGGGGGTATAGGTACCTGAGTACAGGTGTATATAGGGGGTATAGGTACCTGAGTACAGGAGTATATAGGGGGTATAGGTACCTGTGTGCAGGTGTATATAGGGGGTATAGGTACCTGTGCACAGGTGTATATAGGGGGTATAGGTACCTGTGCACAGGTGTATATAGGGGGTATAGGTACCTGTGAACAGGTGTATATAGGGGGTATAGGTAACTGTGCAGGTGTATATAGGGGGTATAGGTACCTGAGTACAGGAGTATATAGGGGGTATAGGTACCTGTGTATAGGTGTATATAGGGGGTATAGGTACCTGTGTACAGGTGTATATAGGGGGTATAGGTACCTGTGTACAGGTGTATATAAGGGGTATAGGTACCTGTGCACAGGTGTATATAGGGGGTATAGGTACCTGTGAACAGGTGTATATAGGGGGTATAGGTACCTGTGCACAGGTGTATATAGGGGGTATAGGTACCTGTGTACAGGTGTATATAGGGGGTATAGGTACCTGTGTACAGGTGTATATAGGGGGTATAGGTACCTGAGTACAGGTGTATATAGGGGGTATAGGTACCTGAGTACAGGTGTATATAGGGGGTATAGGTACCTGTGTGCAGGGGTATAAATGTGGTATAGTATATGATATAAGTGTGCATGGGGAGTATAGGCACTAAAATATAGAGGGTGTGAGTACCTATGTGCAGATGTAGGAAGAGATTATTTGACTATCTGCAGGTGTATGGAGTACAGGTGTACCGTATGTAGGGGTATAGGTACCCGCGTATAGGGGGAGAATAGGGTACATATAGCACAGTATGGCTCCATGGGTGCGACGGCGGCGTTGAATTGTCTCTCTGCCAGGAAGTTGGGTGAGCGGTTCTGCCACAGGTGACACTCAGCCGTCTTCTTCACTTCGTGCTCCATTACGCCCTCTGCTGGCAGGGGGGGGAAGATCACTCAGGGCATAATCATTCAATCAGTCAGTCAGCTCTCCTTCATCTCTCAATGCCAGTGCGGAGATACTGAGGCTAACTGACACCAGCACTCGCACACGATCAGTGTGACCTGCTCCACACGGAGGGAGGCAGTGTGCGGAACTGTCCGGAGAGTCACTCCGCTTCCTCATTTATTCTCTTTTACCCTCCACCTCTCCCTCCCTCTCTCCCTCACACTCCCTCCCTCTCTCCCTCACACTCCCTCCATCTCTCCCTCACACTCCCTCCCTCTCTCCCTCACACTCCCTCCATCTCTCCCTCACACTCCCTCCCTCTCTCCCTCACACTCCCTCCATCTCTCCCTCACACTCCCTCCATCTCTCCCTCACACTCCCTCCATCTCTCCCTCACTCCCTCCCTCTCTCCCTCACACTCCCTCTATCTCTCCCTCACACTCCCTCCCTCTCTCCCTCACACTCCCTCCATCTCTCCCTCACACTCCCTCCATCTCTAGGCCTCCAGCAGGAAGCAGAGGGTTAATATCTGCCGCGGCTGAAAGTGACTCTAAAAGCTGGTCATTTGGAGCCACGATCCCCTGATCCATAAACGTCAGTCGCAATGGAACTGACAGAATAAATGAAGGAAAAGAAACCGAGGAAGGAGGGAAACGAGCGAAGAGATGAGGGGAAAGGGGGAGATTTCAGAACAGAACGGAGGTGGTGGAGAGAGAGAGCAGGGGATGCTGCGAGCGATAGATTCAGAGAGAGAGAAAAAAGCTCTTAAATTAAAGAGAGGACAAATCACTTTAACATATTCAGCACAGCAGAAGCCTGGGAGGCCACTGTTTAAAAAAGAAGGGATGGTAGAAGATGGAGTTATGAGGCAGGAGGAATAAAGGCCGGTTTCCGGATCATTCCGAGATGTGTGGGGGAGCACATTTTCAGTGAGGAAGCCCTCAAGTCCAGCGCGACTATTACAGAATGTTGGGAATGAGCTCATCACAGAATTAATGAGCTAAAGGAGGAATAAACGACGGTGAGCATGAAAGAGTGAGTGAAAGAATGAAAGTCTGATTAAAGAAATGAGCAACTGAAGGAAATAAAAGAACAGGAGGAATAAATATCAGTGTGAAAAAAGCAGTCAATGAAAGGATGAGCAAATTAAGCAATAAGAGGATTAATGAAGGAGCGAGTGAATGAAAAAATGAGTGAACGAATGAAGGAATGAGAGAATGAATGGAAGAGTGTCCCCTGAACATATCTAAAGCCTGAGGCAGACCAGTGCCTGATCTCCAGAAGCGGATCATACTGTACGTCTCAGCCTGAGTCACACAAACCACAGCTCCCAGTATAATCACCGTGATTCCCATCCCTTCCCACACTCCTACTGCCGCTCTCCCAGTCTAGACGCAATGAACAGAGACAACTAAATCTCAGCCAGAGAAATGAGCGCGATTCTGGCGTGGTGATTCAGGGAGCAGGGACACTGAACAGAGTTAATGGGTTCTCATGACTCAGAACCCACGGTGGCATTTGCATCATCATGACTGAAAGAGAAAACCTAATGCATAGTGGAATTGTAGTTCAGTAAGAAATGGGAAGTAACAAATAGGAATAGTGATTATTATGTCCTCAAAGTGACTTACATATACCAGTTCTAATAATTAATGTCCTTCGTGCCAGGAATGAATTAGGTTCAAAGAAGGGCTACCAAATTAATTCTTGGCATAAAGATTGAAGGTTATGAGGAAGGAATTATCAACATCAATCTTTTCCATCAAAGTAGAAAAAGACAGAGGTGTGATTTGATTGAGGCCTCCACATATTTGAACAGAATTAACTAAGTTAGCCACGGGAAATTACTGTAGTAAGGAAAAATTCTGTTTGTCCCAAATAATTATCCACTAGCTGATAAATGACTACTAAAAGGTCAATAACTCACTTACCATAGGCAGTAATTGCGAAATACAGGCAAGTGTCAACATGGAACATCTTGCCAGGTCAAGTAGTGGTGACAGAAACTTTGAGGCTTTACAAGACTGGGCGTGAATATAGTTCAAGATACCATCTAGTTCTTCATGAGACGATAATGAATAGAATTCGAACTTTTTTAACCATGGTCCATTGACTTCAATTCACTGTCACCATGAGATTAGCACGTAGCATGGAGTGGTCCTTACAGTATCCTCATAGTACACTTTAGTGATAAGAAAATAGCGATAGTTTCTTCAGGAAGTGCACCTTTCTGTTGCTTCTATTGCTAACATGGTAATGCGAATGAGAGCCACTTGCTTTATTTATCTGCTCACTCGCCCTGCAACAGTGAGCCACCTGTGGATTTTGAACTTCTCCAAATAACCTGCATTGATTGGCGGGGGTTTTATTCTCTCTCCTGTGTGTGTGTGTGTGTGTGCGCGCGCGTGTGCGCGAGTGAGAGAGCGCGCGTGCGTGAGCACGAGTGCAGCACCGTGAGTACTTCTGACGAGCGATGGCATGTCCACGTGTGCACGCTTGTTACCGCGTGTTTGCAAGCCTCGTCGGGCTGCACAGCCCGTTCTCGCGGCCGCAGGCCTCACCTTCGTCTCCGGAAGTTTCCTGCTTGACGATGGAGAGGGGCGAGCGCATGGGCGGGCGACTGAACGGGTGGCGCCTGCTCTTCTTCACCTCCACCCTCTTCTTCAGCGGAGTGTACGCCGACTTCTTCTGCAGGGGCCCAAGAGCGAAGGCCGTTAACCGCAGAGCAAGAGTTATTTACAGTCAAACGCGCACTGTGCTGCGCCTGTGCGATGTGTGTGTGTGTGTGTGTGTGTGCTAACTTGTAAGAGGACAGATAGGGCAAACATTCCCTCAGTCGTACACGCACAGAATATGCCAGCCCACACACTCTCTAACACACAGATGCACGCACTGGCATATTCAGTGCGTGTATGACGGAGGGGGTGACTGCCCCGTCTGTCTGCTCACACGTTTGCACACACACATACAACTGACCGCTCTCTAACGTGCACACAAATGGACAGACACTGCAAACAGGCACACGAACGCACACCCAAACACGCACGCACATTCAAGCACACATCCGCGCGCGCACGCACGGGCACAGACACACTTTCTCATCCCCTGTTCCATACCTCTGACACACATGCACACATCTAATGCGATTGACCTTCAGTCCACAGAAAAGGCCGCACACGATCGCCTTCTTCAGGAACAGGACCAGAAAATGAAGAGGTATGAGGTGGTATTGATGTCCAAACTGCCATCTGGGCTGTAATTTGGGCCAATCTTTAGCAAGAGCTCTTCACTGAGGTTAACCCTCTGAAAAAGCAGGCTTTTTGGAAAATCAGACCCGGCGCTCTCAAACGCCCATTCCACTGAATTACCGGTCCTCCACAGCGAAAAATCGGCATTGCGATGCTCAGCTACGGGCTAAAAATATTCAGCAATATGCAGACTTTTACTGTGATTTTCCCCCCGATTTTCTGCCACTCGCTCGCCGGAGACCACAAAGGAAAATCTGAATGTAAAATCTGTCCCAAATATTATGCTCAGTCACCGGGGATTAGCCAATGAGCACACTTCTCTGGTCAGGAGGCGGAACTAACTAATGAAAACGCGGCTGAAATTAGTTGTGGGCAAAAGAAACACTGTTCTGATGTAATAGAGACAGGACTTACAGCTCCAGTGTCAGCTCAGAGTAAATACTGTACTGTACCTGTACAGCCTTCTTCTCCCTGTCGCCCTCTGGTGGCAGCTCGGGGTCACTGCTCTCCTGGTCCCCGCCGGAGTTTGTGGCGAACCGCTCGAAGGCCTCCTGGAACGAGAGGCGACCCTTGGGCGTGGTATTCTTCTTCGTCTTCGGCGTGACAAACATCGTGGGGATGAGGCCGCCGCCGATATTGCCGCCGCCCTCCGCCGTCGGCGCATCTCCCAGCGACGCCGCCATTTTCTGACCACCGTCCACCAGCTTCTTCTTCTTCTTTTTCTTCTTCTTCTTCTTCTCCGTGTCTGCAGTGGGCTCTCCCAGACCTTCCAGGGCTGAAGAGCGAACACAGCACGTTTGGGAGTCAAGCCGCTTTCACAGCGGACGTGCGACAAATTTTTCGCACGACACATTACATACAAAGTCAATGACAAAGAGGCAAGGCTTTGTCTTTGTCATTAACTTTCAATGTAATCTGCCGTGCTAAAAATCTGTTTTGCGTTTGATGTGAAAGCGGCTTCAGAAACAAAATTCCTCCACCTCTCCGCAAGTTATTTGGACCCCCCAAACCCCTCCTTCTATCCCCCAAAAGGTGGATTCACTAAATGGCACCAGAGCATGGATTAGCATAGGAAACAACGATACTCTTGAACGTGCTCCCCACCTGCACTAGGCTAGATTAGCGAGGTGACAACGCTGGTGGGCAATGGAAACGATTCCCCACTTGTACGGCCTACTTTTCCCCTGAGACTCCCGGGCATACGGCCTCCTGGGCTATGCTAGGCTAAACGGTTAGCCTCCTGTGCTGGCTTGGCCTACATATGCGGTTAGCCTCCCACGTGAAGTCTACATTTGGAGCCGAGGAAGGCCAAGCTATTGTAGTTCGCCCTCAGACCTAAACTAGACCAACACAATTAGCCCCCCCACGTAATGCCAGACCAAAGTAAATTAACTGAGTTAGGCTTGGTCCAGCTAATCACCCTCCTAATCTACACTAAGCTAATGCCTTTAGCCTCATGAGCTTCACAAGGCCTGTACATTTAGCCTCCTAAGCAAGGCTAGGCTAATGCCGTTAACCTCCTGGGCTACACATCGCCTGAACAGTTGGTCTCCCGAGCTAAGCTATGCTAATGCAGAGACCCCCCTGATCAACACTAGACCTTATCGAGGGCTGACTGCAATAAACCATCCAGATGTTTTACATTGGACATAACTGTTTATTGCAGTCAGCTCTCGTTATACAGTTAGCATATGAGCGAGGCGAGGCAACAGAGATGCTCCCACAGGCTACACTGAAAGCTCCCCCAGACTCACCCTCAGCGCCGCCAGCCTCCTGCTGCAGATTCTCCATGGCCTCCATGGCCTGCAAAGCCCGCAGCGCCTCCTGTGCCATCCTCTCCTCTCGCTCCTGTCTCCTCTGCGCCTCCCTCTGCTCCACCTGCTGCTGGTACTCCGCCAAGTTCAGCTCCACCCCCTCCTCCAGCAGCACCTTCACCTCCTCCAGCTTCAGCCTCCGCAGGTGCTGCTTCTTCTGCAAGGCCCTGCGCCACATTACATATGTATCAGTGAGGGGAACAAACATGTATCTGAGAGGGGTACAGACATGTGTCAGAGAGGGGTACAAACGTGTATCAAAGAGGGGTACAAACGTGTCAGAGAGGGTTACAAACGTGTATTAGAGAGGGGTACAAACATGTGTCAGAGAGGGGTACAAACATGTATCAGAGAGGGGTACAAACGTGTATCAAAGAGGGGTACAAACGTGTATCAAAGAGGGGTACAAACGTGTCAGAGAGGGGTACAAACATGTATCAGAGAGGGGTACAAACATGTATCTGAGAGGGGTACAAACGTGTATCAAAGAGGGGTACAAACGTGTCAGAGAGAGTTACAAACGTGTATTAGAGAGGGGTACAAACATGTGTCAGAGAGGGTTACAAACATGTATCAGAGAGGGGTACAAACATGTGTCAGAGAGGGGTACAAACATGTATCAGAGAGGGGTACAAACATGTATCAGAGAGGGGGAAAATGTGTCAGAGAGGGGTACAAACATGTGTCAGAGAGGGGTACAAACATGTATCAGAGAGGGGTACAAACATGTATCAGAGAGGGGTACAAACGTGTCAGAGAGGGGTACAAACGTGTATCAGAGAGGGGTACAAACATGTATCTGAGAGGGGTACGAACATGTATCTGAGAGGGGTACAAACGTGTATCAAAGAGGGGTACAAACGTGTCAGAGAGGGTTACAAACGTGTATTAGAGAGGGGTACAAACAAATGTCAGAGAGGGTAACAAACATGTATCAGAGAGGGGTACAAACATGTGTCAGAGAGGGGTACAAACATGTGTCAGAGAGGGGTACAAACATGTGTCAGAGAGGGGTACAAACATGTATCAGAGAGGGGTACAAACATGTATCAGAGAGGGGTACAAACGTGTATCAGAGAGGGGTACAAACATGTATCTGAGAGGGGTACGAACATGTATCTGAGAGGGGTACAAACGTGTATCAAAGAGGGGTACAAACGTGTCAGAGAGGGGTACAAACATGTGTCAGAGAGGGGTACAAACATGTATCAGAGAGGGGTACAAACATGTATCAGAGAGGGGTACAAATGTGTCAGAGAGGGGTATACAGTATGCACACACAACACATAGGGGTGTTTTCCCTAGTGCGCAGGGATAATTATGTACTTAACAAAATAAAGATACATCGGAAACCAAGTACCATTCAAGCATTTAGTTCATGTAATAATGGATCATACAGATGAAAATAAGTAAACTCATAACAATACATGGTAGAAACAAAAACAATGTTGCCTTTATGAGAGAAAAAGTCAGTATCTCATGTGGCCATCTTTTGCTTTGATTGCAGCATTTAATCTTCCAGGCATAATTTTCACATATTTATTTCCTCACTCACTAAACTATTCCACATGGTTTGAAGTTCATTCCAAAATGATTCTTTTGATTTTATGAGAGATATGCTCAATTGGATTAAGGTCCAGGCCTTTGAACAGGCCAAGTCATAACTTTACGCAACCAGGTGTGTCTTTCTGGCTGAGATAATGGTTTCACAACTTAGAAAGTGTGTTTAGGGTCATTATCTTGTTGAAAATAAAATCCGCTGCCATTCAGCCTCTTTCCAGGTGGCGATGCGTGCCTCATGCGGTGCCACGGCAGCATTTAAAATCTTCAGCATCATGTAGCCACAATGCAGCTACAAACAATTTCAGAGAGCTCCTTCCGTCGTGCCATCGTGTGTAACACTGTGACACTGCTCAAGGTTTACGTCACCTTATGCACTGGAAAAACTGACCATGACAGGTAATTTTGCAGGATAATGCTGCCTCAAACCAGTTTAACCCGTTTGCGCAGAATACAAAATCTTACTAATTATTCCTGTTGCGCATGAGCCGATTTAAGCTATATCACTCACTATTTGTGACAGAGACTTTGGAAAATTATTCCGGTGATGCTGAACATTTGGAAATTCAATTACAGAATTGTTAAGGTATTAAATTTCAGCATTTATGGACGCCGGCGTCTACATCTGTGCAAAGGAATTTTTGTGCGTCCATAATCATGGAAATGAGCCTTCAAACATGACTTCACGCTATACAAGAGCGAAAGAAAAAATTGCTGCACCTTTCAATTGTCATGAAAAATTGGTTTTCAGTGTTTTTGTTTATTACCCCAATTTGAACCTCAATGTACCAGTGGAGATTATAATCCCAGGAAGTGGGAGGGGGATATAGGTTTGACCTCCGTCCGTCCGTCCGTCTGAGATAAAGGGGACAGCTTTACTCAGAAACTACTACATATACAGTAAACAAATTTGGTGTGTAGCTTCAGATCATAAAGGCCTTGATCGAGTTCGAAAATAAGAAGCACACGATTGGCGGGGATGTTGTAGACCATGTCGACTTGTTCTTTTTGCTCTCATTGCCAACAATAGTATTTGTCTATACATTTTCACCAAAAAATTATCGAGAAGTAATGTAGTAGGACCCCTGTTAGACAAAAGTGATAGTTTATAATCATCACTGCACACTAAAGAATACACACTCGCACAGTGGAAAAAATTAAGTGACAGATTCAAGGACTCGTGCACAATCAGACTCACTGATTCACTGAAGGGCCCAGTGACTGAACAGCTCAATGACTCCTTCGGCATCTCACATTCAGAGACTCACTGAGTAAACTTTTCACTCAGGACACACACAAGCCAGAGAGAGACACACACACACACACACACACACAGCTGAAGGATGGAAAGATGGATGAATGAGAAAAGCAGTGGAGAGACAGAGGCTGTGGCAGGTTTTTACAGACGGAGGGAGGGGAAAGACTGAAGAGGAAAAAGCCGCAGAGAGACACACAGAGGCTGTGGCGCTAACGAGCGCACAAATCACGCAATAAGAGGCTACGCAGCTCTCGGCCTCTCGTCCACATCAAGAAAAGCCCAGCTGACCGAGGCGCGCAATGCTCCAAACGCTTTAAATGAGCGCCGCTCGCACCAGACGGCCATTTCGCCGGCCGACTTTCATCAGTAACAGCCTTCTTGCTCTCCAGCGCCCCAATTAGCTGCCTGTTAAGAGCCAAAGGGCCCGAATCCACCCTCGTTAGGTGAGGCATTCAGTGTGTTTTCCGAGGCAATGAGGCTATTTGCTGGGACGGCATTGAGTGAATTGGCCATACAGCTACTGTTGACGAAGTGGTCCCAGTGATAATCAATTAGGCGATGCGCAGACAGATGCATTCTGGGACTGCAGTTACGGGCCCGAGCTCAGAACAGTTTCAAGCCCATTAGGAGAGGAATGCAAAAAAGTTTGATCATCGTAGAAGCGGGCTGCAGCAGCCGCAGAAAAAATTAAGACGCAGAGCATAGAAACAGCGAGAGACTGGAGAAACACAGCAGGCCCAGGAGCCACTCGATAAAACATTCTCACAGTGTGCTCTCCTGCACTACAGCTAACATTCTCTTACAGGAACACAGCCTGCTCTCCTGCGCTACAGCTAACATTCACGTACAGGAACACAGCGTGCTCTCCTGCGCTACAGCTAACATTCACTTACAGGAACACAGTGTGCTCTCCTGCGCTACAGCTAACATTCACTTACAGGAACACAGCGTGCTCTCCTGCGCTACAGCTAACATTCACTTACAGGAACACAGTGTGCTCTCCTGCGCTACAGCTTACATTCTCTTACAGGAACACAGCGTGCTCTCCTGCGCTACAGCTTACATTCACTTACAGGAACACAGCGTGCTCTCCTGCGCTACAGCTTACATTCTCTTACAGGAACACAGCGTGCTCTCCTGCGCTACAGCTAACATTCACTAAAAGGAACACAGTGTGCTCTCCTGCGCTACACCTAACATTCTCTTCCAGGAACACAGTGTGCTCTCCTGCGCTACACCTAACATTCACTTACAGGAACACAGTGTGCTCTCCTGCGCTACACCTAACATTCACTTACAGGAACACAGTGTGCTCTCCTGCGCTACAGCTTACATTCACTTACAGGAACACAGTGTGCTCTCCTGCGCTACACCTAACATTCACTTACAGGAACACAGTGTGCTCTCCTGCGCTACACCTAACATTCACTTACAGGAACACAGCGTGCTCTCCTGCGCTACAGCTAACATTCTCTTACAGGAACACAGCGTGCTCTCCAGCGCTACAGCTAACATTCACTTACAGGAACACAGCGTGCTCTCCAGCGCTACAGCTAACATTCTCTAACAGGAACACAGCGTGCTCTCCAGCGCTACAGCTAACATTCACTTACAGGAACACAGCGTGCTCTCCAGCGCTACACCTAACATTCTCTTACAGGAACACAGTGTGCTCTCCTGCGCTACACCTAACATTCACTTACAGGAACACAGCGTGCTCTCCAGCGCTACAGCTAACATTCACTTACAGGAACACAGCGTGCTCTCCAGCGCTACAGCTAACATTCTCTTACAGGAACACAGCGTGCTCTCCAGCGCTACACCTAACATTCTCTTACAGGAACACAGCGTGCTCTCCAGCGCTACACCTAACATTCTCTTACAGGAACACAGTGTGCTCTCCAGCGCTACAGCTAACATTCTCTTACAGGAACACAGCATGCTCCCCAGCGCTACACCTAACATTCTCTTACAGTAACACAGTGTGCTCTCCAGCGCTACAGCCAACATTCTCTTACAGGAACACAGCATGCTCCCCAGCGCTACACCTAAAATTCTGTTACAGGAAAACAGTGTGCTCTCCAGCGCTACAGCTAACATTCTCTTACAGGAACACAGCGTGCTCTCCAGCGCTACAGCTAACATTCTCTAACAGGAACACAGCGTGCTCTCCAGCGCTACACCTAACATTCTCTTACAGGAACACAGCGTGCTCTCCAGCGCTACAGCTAACATTCTCTTACAGGAACACAGCGTGCTCTCCTGCGCTACAGCTAACATTCTCTTACAGGAACACAGCGTGCTCTCCTGCGCTACAGCTAACATTCTCTTCCAGGAACACAGCGTGCTCTCCGACACTACAGCTAACATTCTCTTACAGGAACACAGCATACTCTCCGGCGCTACAGCTAACAATCTCTTACAGGAACACAGTAGGCTCTCCAGGGCTACACCTAACATTCTCCTACAGGAACACAGCGTACTCTCCTGTGCTACAGCTAACATTCTCTTACAGGAACAGGAACACAGTGTGCTCTCCTGCGCTACACCTAACATCCTCTTACAGGAACACAGCGTGCTCTCCAGTGCTACACCTAACATTCTCTTACAGGAACACAGTGTGCTCTCCAGCGCTACAGCTAACATTCTAACATATACTCTTAAGAGTATATAAGCATGAATAAGAGCGTAATAGTAGTTAATATACCATATGTGACCATTCCAGCTTGTTACAAGCAGTGTTCATGCATTTCAAAGCATGCTTAAATGTACAACCTAGTTATTAAAAGTGTATACGCATGACTGTCATTTATCGTGAGTGTGTGAGTGTTCAGGCCTGACGTAAAGAGTGTATAAGCATTAATGAGAGTGTAATAGATGATAATGGAGCAAAAGCATGGTCAGACCCATATTATTTATAGTGACCAGTAATAAGCATGTAATAAATTTGTTAAGCCTGTATTTTTAATTGATGCATGCGCATTCATATGCACGCCACAAGAGCTTATGAAAAGAGTGAAAGAGCTCAACCCTTGGTTGTAAACTTGGTTATAAGCATTAATAAGCATTATAAGGATAATAATACATTATTTATATTTACATTATAATACATTGTACATTATTTGTATTATATTATATATATTATAAATACATTATATATACATATAATTAAGTTATTAAAGGCGCGTGAGTTCAGGCCGGCATTAGAAGTACAAGCCTGTACTGAGACAAGCCTGTACAACAACAGTGTGTAACAGTTATTCAAGAAACACGCATAAGCACTAAAGCCCACGATTAACAGAGCATTTATAGTTTCTTATAAAGTATGTATTAACAGCGCAAAGCCATTTATATTCATAAAGGGTTTATTAATGGTGCATTAGCACTTGTAATTGTTTAAAAAGTGTTTGATTGTGCGTGAAGATTTGAAATGATGTATGAAGTGTTTATTGCCAGTACATGAGCATTTCTAATTGTAGTGTTATGCACTTAGTTAATAATAGTGCTCATTAACAGAGTGTAAGCATTAACAGTTGTTTATAAAGCCTTTATTAACAGTGCATAAGCATGTATAGTCATTTATAGCATGAGAGGGTGCCATTTCAGCTGAAAGTAACAGGGGGTTTGGGTCCAGGGCAGAGCTCAGTAAGGGGCCCCGAAGGGCGAAGCTCCAGACATTTTGCATTTTAAGAAGTTTGAAATTGTTCTTAAATTGACATGTTTGTGACATTAAGGATTAAGGACAACTATCGGCATTAGTGACAGATATTTTAATTATTAACCCCTTTCTGCAGATGTAGACGCCCGCATCTATAGACCTGCAAATTTAAGCACGCTGTTACTGTACTCGATCACTAGATGGCACCCCCGGATCAGTTATTGAATGTTCACAAGCAAGCAGACCTCGAACGCAGTTCTGAATTTGGGGAAGTTCACTCCACGCCCTGTTTTTCAAGAGCTGCATGAATTGAACTCCTCAGCTAAGCCTGATGTGCAAACTGGTCAGTATCCTTGCCCATAGTATCGATCCAGCAGTTTAAAAAAAAACGATATCTTGACACAGAAAAAATCGTTATCCTCTGTAGCAACCAGTTAAGCCACAGTGAGCCAACAGTATTCCAAGTAATGGTTCAGAAAAATCAGTTTTCTGAGGCAAAAAAATCGACATGGTATTGATTCTCTCACATTCTACTGTTAATTACAGTCGTCACATACAAAAAAAATTCGTAGTTCCCTACCGTGGATTTACGCGCAAATTCATTCATTGACAAATCCAGCGCTTCCTTACTTCCACCCGAGTACTGGCGTTGATAGCCAATCACTCAATCATACGCTCAGACTCTTCTGCGTAATTGTAGAGTTACACTTCATGACCTCGTGAAGTTTCCCTGGTAACAATGTATTGATTGGCTCGTTTCTTATCCAATTCCCGAGTGTTTAAACATTTTAGAGTAAGTGAAACACATTGATTGGACAAACACAGAGCATACAAACCTATGCGTATCAGCAGGCTCGGTTGTATGCTGTCTACGTTATGCACATTACGCGGCTAAAATAGACGCGATTTATAGAAAACACGTTCGCAAAACTGGCCTTGAAGTGTTCAGTTACATTTACAGGATTTAAATTAGATAAGGATATGGTCAATTGGAATTATTTTGAATGAAACAGGACCGGAGGGTTCTTGCTACTCGATCGGTCTCTGGAGGAGGGATTCATGAAAAAGGTCAGGCTGCTACTTTTTTTTTTTTTTTTTTTCGTTTTGGAATGTGTACGTACTCAAAGTCGAATGTCCAGGTTTTTTTCCTGTTTAAAACGTGAACTGCCCATGCATTTGGGTGGACCCCCTGGTACGTTCATTGCACGTTTCTTTTGAATCCAGGGAGTCAATGGATTGTTCCCTGAAAGTGGAGTGTCTGTTCTGCTAGAATAAGATATATTTCAGAATTCAGATATTACTGAGTTAGTGAGTTGCACTTGCTCCTTATAAGTGTTGAAATATGTTCGTGAGCTTAGAAGAGAGGACTGATAGCTTCCATTACAGGGTGAATTATCTAACCGTTTAATAAGAAGTTTATTTAATGCGTGTTTGTGCTGGCTTGGGGGACTTTGAAGTAAAATGGCCAAAACTCTAAACTTTATAATGGAGAAAAGGCATGTCTTGTTTGGAGAGGTTACTGGTGACCATTGATATTCAACTGCACTGAGATTGATAAATTCATACTAAACTCAACCAGAAAATCATTTGTTCATATTAAATTTCATGCCTTAAAACTTTATTTGTGTTATATACATGATTTTTTTATGATTTGACAGGAGTTCATTTTGAGACTTCGGGGAGACACTTGGATAGCTGTATAATTTGGCTAAAAGCATGTAGGTAATCTAGAATGTAATGTTGAAGATGAAATCTACTTGTGCTCAAGGAGTTTATGATACCAGAAATGTATAGTTTTAAGCCCCAGCAGTTTTTCAATCCTCAGAATTATTTTTTTTGCAATTTCAATGTTGAATTCTCATGAAGATTTTTTATGTTTGCAGCTCATTTTCTCGACCATAATCATGAAAATTAACTGAAATACTTTGTAATTCTAAATGCTGTAAGTGTTTTTTCAGAACATTTTTCCTCTTTATGAAGCTTAAATCTTGAATTATACAGCATTAAAGTGGGTAACCCATAAATAGCCAAATTTGGCTTCTGCACAAAGGGGTTAAATACATGTATAAGAAAAACCATTCTTATGAATAAGCTGACTGGATGACACCCTGCAGTGCTTGGAAATATTCAATTACATTAAGAAGCTTAATTTCTTGATCTCTTACTCAGTTCATAAACACAAAAATAGGAACAGGGCTCACAATCACCAAAATTAATATACAATTACGATAAAAAAAAAATTACAATTTGACGCTTTGACACATGGATCAGTTTTTAAAAATGAGCTGACCTTCACCAACGAAGTAAGACTGAAGTTAAAAGGAAATGAAATTTTAAAGTGCAGAAAGGACCTATACAACTATTGCAACTAGAATCAAGTCAAAATAAGCTTTCTAAGTCTTATTAATCCCCACCAACACAATAAAAATATTTCAGCTATTGCATAGCGATGAATGTGAACACTTAATGAAGATTTCTGAAATCAAAAAACACAAATTATGAATCAAATAAATCAAGCGTATATGTGACGGAGGGCTCTGTCTAGCTCCTCCTTAAGTCTGTTTTTCCTTTCCCAATTAGTTACTACAGCAGGGGTGCACACCTGACTTTAGTAGCAGCGCATATACGCACACACGGTAACAAACAACCGCGAACAAACACGCACACGCAATCGCGCACAAATTCAATTAAACTCGCGTTTTTTTTCCTCTACCGCGGTAAAAACACAACTCGCTAAAATAAACACTTACTTGTTTGAGCTGTCTGGGTGGTGTTGATTGTGTCTTGTGTTTAGTTTTTGCTGTCTTGTCCGTCTTTTCCGTGGGGTTTTAGTCCGGTTGGCGTTTGTTTGGGGAAGGTTTGAATGGCTTGCGCGCCGCCATGACAGGCCAACCCGAACAGCAGTAACTGAGGGCTAAGTCAGTAGCGAAAGGGCTGCGCAATGCAGCATGGGTATAGGCAAAACCAAGTTTTGAGGGGTGTTTTGCCAGCGAATGAAATAATAGCGTTTGTGGGGTATAAACTGTTGTGAAATGGATGCTGATGCAGGGTATTGTTAAACTATATGATGGCTGTGTTATTTACATCTGAAAATGTTTACTTGTGGTAATTCTGTTAAAACTGTGTAATGGTATGACCTGGGGGAGGGGTTGAGAGCCTAAAATGTTCACCCTGATCATTCTGTGGGAGAGAGAGGGAGAGTGAGGGAGAAGCATCAGAGTACCAGCTCAGGTAACCAATGGTAATGCAGATTGTGGCTGTAGTTGTTGGATGTAATTTGAACTGACTTGAATTGCTTTGGAGTATTCTTGTGTTTGATTTGTTACATTAGGAAAGTATTTTATTTCTCTTTAGTGTTAGTTTTTTTTCCTTAATATATTTTTCTACTGGCCAGCTATATTTACAACCCTCACCTTTGCACTGTTGGTCTATTTTGGTGCATTTTTTTAAAATAAACACCTTGCACTAAAGTGCTGCTGTGGCGGAGCCAGTTTATGTATGAGTGGACCTACACCTGAACTGTGCTACTCTGTGACACATGGTGTCAGAAGTGGGATTGACCAGCCACAGAAAGTGCATCTGAAAGACCCAAAATGGCAGATGTGAAGGGTGAGAAGGGCGATGATTGGGCGGATGCCTCTGAGGAGCAGTTGGAGCAGACGCAACCAGATGTAAGGCCAAAGATGACGGCTAGCACACCAGCAGACCAGCACGCTAAAGCCCGAGCACGGTTCCACACAGAAGCAGCAGCTACAGCGACAGTACCTGAGACAGACAGGGCTATGGGAGAAGTAGCAGGACTGCTGAGGGATTTCCTGACCATACAGCAGCGACGCGAGGAGAGCATCTTGGCAGAAATCCGTGGCCTGGCTACCCATTTCGTCCAAGGGAAAGCAGGAGGACAACCTCCACACCCCCCGGTAGCGTCAGCAACTGCGTCTGAGAGTCCACGGATGGGCCTCCCCACACCAACCCCTCATCGACGTCCAGCGGCCCGAGAGACATTGGCAGATTCTTTTGCTGAGCCATGGCAAGTTCCTGCTCTTCAATCCACCCAGGCTCCTGCTTCTCAGCTAGTCCAGCCAGCCCAGCCCGAAAGGTTTGTGCGTAAGGAGCCAAAGATGCCTCTCTATCAGCAAGGGGAAGACATTGAAGATTACCTGCTGCGGTTTGAGCGCATGGCCAGAACCTGGGCTTGGCCAGAGCGAGACTGGGCGTGTCGCCTTGTGCCACTGCTGACTGGGAAGGCGCTTGCTGCATACACAGCCATGGACGAGGAGCGTTCCAACACATACAAGTACCTGCGAGACGCCCTGCTGGAGAAGTTTGATGTTGCACCAGAGACGTACCGTCAGCGCTTCAGAGCGTCCATGACACCACTTGGAGAGACCCCTACTGAGACCTACAACCGCCTGAAGGGCCTGTATCGTCGCTGGATACGACCTGAGCAGCATTCCAAGGAGGACATCGCAGAGATGATCATTCTGGAGCAGTTGATCCAAGTCCTGCCGTACGACATCAGAACCTGGGTCAAAGAGCATGAGCCAAAGGATGGGCAAGTGGCTGCAAAACTTGCCATGCAGTATATGAACGCGCATCGGATGGGTAATCAGCGACCTCAAGCACCACTACGATCTCAAGCAACACCACCACCTCAAGCACAACCTCAAGCATCTACGCGGGAGAGTAGAGGTACCGTGGGTAGGGCTGTAAGATGGGACAATGCGCAGAATAGATTTCCGGAGTTAGTCTGTTTCTACTGTCAGCAACCAGGTCATAAAGCTGTTGTATGTCCCATGAGAAAGCCGAAGTTGAATGGATTCTGTTATGTACCAAGGGAGGGGGACCATCTTTGTGGGGATGCTGATGGTGATGAATTGAAATGTGAACTTTTGTTGAATGGTCAAGCTGTGCAAGCACTGATTGATACTGGAAGCTCTGTGACTCTTGTTAACAAATGTCTTGTTCCTGCTGAGAACTTGAACTATGAAAGGAAAATGGTTGTGCAATGTGTACATGGTGATAAGAAAGAATACCCAACAATGGAGGTCACGGTAACTGTAAATGCACAAATGTTTTTGATTAATGCTGGAGTGGTGGAGGGTTTACTAATGGACATGGTGTTGGGCAGGGACTTACCAGTGTTGTCTGATCTCGTAACTGCCCCTAAGGGTGAAACTGCAGATGTGCATCTGTCTTGTCCGGTGTTTACCAGATCCCAAACTCGGGGAGGGCTGGAGCCCCTACCAGACTTGTGTGGTAGTCTGTGCCAGGGCGGGTCCAAAGCCTCCAGAAAGACACGTAGGCAACGGCGTCTAGAGAAGCATCTGGGTACACCGGTGGTCAAACCAGAAGTAGGTGGGCTTGAAGCTGAGGGGCTGTGGGAGGTACCGGAGAACATTGGGGCCTTGCAAACTGCAGATGCATCTTTGAAATCTTTATTGGACAAAGTAAATGGGAAAGTGGGTGACCACAAGGGGGTAGATGGGGAAAAGGTGTTGGTGGAAAATGGTACTTTGTACATTGAGGGAGATGATGTCAAACGCTT
Source organism: Gymnothorax reevesii (assembly GCA_029721435.1). NCBI lineage: Eukaryota > Metazoa > Chordata > Actinopteri > Anguilliformes > Muraenidae > Gymnothorax > Gymnothorax reevesii. The sequence continues at coordinate 152,062,393 of CM056575.1, forward strand.
AGTCATACCAACAACATGTCGACCGTTAGTGCTTCACCTCGCGCACACACTTCCCTGGGCAGGTCATTTAGCTCTACAAAAAACCTACCTTAGGTTAAGTGCACGGTTCTACTGGCCCTCTATGTATGCCGATGTACGTGCATATTGTGCATCCTGTCTGGTGTGTCAGAAAACAGGTGCTGTGAGGAGAGCTGACAGAGTCCCTCTGCATCCACTACCCATGATCTCCACCCCCTTCCAACGGATCGCTATGGATATAGTGGGACCACTTGAGAAGAGCAGCGCTGGGTACAGGTTCATCCTTGTCATATGCGATTACGCAACTCGCTATCCAGAGGCCTTCCCCCTGCGATCAATCACCACACCAAAGGTCATCAGTGCCCTGGTCCAGCTGTTCTCCCGGGTTGGATTCCCGAAGGAAATTCTCACCGACCAGGGAACAAACTTCACATCGCGACTGATGCAGCAGCTCCACCAGCAACTGGGTATCAAAGCCATCCGGACCAGTCCCTACCATCCGCAGACGGACGGGCTTGTGGAGAGATTCAACCACACCCTCAAGAACATGCTGAGGAAGTTCGTCTCCGATACTGGCAAAGATTGGGATCGGTGGCTACCCTTTCTCCTGTTTGCCTACAGGGAGGTGCCTCAGGCATCCACAGGGTTCTCCCCATTTGAGTTAGTGTATGGCTGGCAGGTTCAGGGCCCATTGGACTTGCTGAAGAAAGCCTGGGAGAAATCACCTGACGCTTCATCAGAAGTAGGAATTGTGCAGTACGTGCTGCGAATGAGGGATCGCCTGGACCAGTACAGAGAAGAGGCTGCAGAGAATCTGAGGAAGGCACAGAAGGCCCAAAAGCTCTGGTATGACCAGTATGCCAGACATCGTGAATACAAGCCGGGTCAGAAGGTCCTGTTGCTGCTTCCCACCAGTACCAGCAAGCTCCTTGCCAAGTGGCAAGGCCCTTATGTCATCACCAAGAGAATGGGTCCAGTTACCTACGAAGTACATCACCCTGACAAGGGTAAGACTAAACAGGTGTACCATGTGAACTTGATGAAGGAGTGGAAGGAGATGAGGACAGATGAAATAAGAGCGGAGCCAGAGGTGAATAGAAAGGAGGTGAAAGAAGTGGCGGCAGAGGTGGACCAAATGGAAGCCAAGGTGATGATGGTGCGGAGGGTGGAAGCAGATAGAGAGGATGAAGATGATGTGCAGACCTGGCAGCAGCAGAGAGAGACAGAACCAACCCTTAGTCATCTGAAGAATGACCTGCAGGGGGATCTTCTGAAGGTCTTTGACCTCTTCCCAGCTTTGTTCCAGCCTAGGCCGGGCCGCACTGGAGTGGTGGAGCACAGGATACATTTAAAAAACCCTGCTCCAATTCGGCAAAGGCCCTACAGGGTGCCGGAGACCCTGGTGTCTGGACTGAGGGACGAAATTCAAACCATGCAGGAGCTGGGGGTCATTGAGCCGTCAACAAGCGAATGGAGCAGTCCAATTGTTGTTGTTCCAAAAAAGGATGGGTCCCTGAGGATATGCATGGACTTTAGGAAACTCAATGCAGTATCACAGTTCGATGCCTATCCAATGCCTCGAATAGATGACCTGCTAGAGAAGATTGGTCATGCCAGGTACATTACAACACTAGACCTCTGCAAAGGTTACTGGCAGGTGCCACTGGAGGAGAAGTCCAGGGAGTATACAGCATTCAGAACACCTGTAGGGCTCTTCCAGTTTACCGTAATGCCATTCGGGCTGCATGGGGCCCCAGCAACTTTCCAACGGCTTATGGACAGAGTCCTACAGGGGTGTGACGACTGCTGTGCTGCCTATTTGGATGACGTGGTCATCTTTAGCCAGACCTGGGCAGAACATTGCCATCACCTGCGGAGGGTCCTCCACCATATCCAAGAGGCAGGACTGACCTTGAATGTCCAGAAGTGCGAGTGGGCCAAGGCTGAAGCCAAGTACCTGGGATACCTGGTTGGCAATGGGGAGGTTCGGCCACAAGTAGACAAGGTGGAGGCCATTAAGAACAGTTCACGTCCTCGCACCAGAAAACAGGTCAGGTCTTTCCTGGGTCTTGTTGGGTGGTATCGGCGTTTTATACCCAATTTTTCCACCATCGCCGCACCTCTAACTGACCTTACAAGCAAAGTCGCCAAGAATCCAGTTGAGTGGACGGAAGAGTGTGAGAGAGCATTCACCACCCTGAAGACATGTCTGTGCTCCTCTCCTGTTCTGCAAAGTGCCGACTTCACTCAGCGATTTCTTGTGCAGGTTGATGCCTCATCTGTGGGGATTGGGGCAGTCCTGGCACAAGGGAAGCCAGGAGAAGAAAGACCAGTCCTCTACCTCAGCCGGAAGATGCTGCCCAGGGAACAAAGGTACTCCACCATTGAAAAAGAATGCCTTTCAATTAAGTGGGCACTGGATAGCCTTCGTTATTATCTGCTTGGAAGAGAATTTGATCTAGATACTGACCATCGGGCCCTGACGTGGATACAGACTATGAAGGACCATAATGCTAGAGTGACAAGATGGTATCTGGCGTTACAGCCCTATAGATTCCAGATCCGTCATAAAGCGGGAAAACAAAATCTGATGGCTGACTACCTGTCCAGATTGCCGATGCTCTGCAATCTCGGAGAAGGGGGAGGTAATGTGACGGAGGGCTCTGTCTAGCTCCTCCTTAAGTCTGTTTTTCCTTTCCCAATTAGTTACTACAGCAGGGGTGCACACCTGACTTTAGTAGCAGCGCATATACGCACACACGGTAACAAACAACCGCGAACAAACACGCACGCGCAATCGCGCACAAATTCAATTAAACTCGCGTTTTTTTTCCTCTACCGCGGTAAAAACACAACTCGCTAAAATAAACACTTACTTGTTTGAGCTGTCTGGGTGGTGTTGATTGTGTCTTGTGTTTAGTTTTTGCTGTCTTGTCCGTCTTTTCCGTGGGGTTTTAGTCCGGTTGGCTTTTGTTTGGGGAAGGTTTGAATGGCTTGCGCGCCGCCATGACAGGCCAACCCGAACAGCAGTAACTGAGGGCTAAGTCAGTAGCGAAAGGGCTGCGCAATGCAGCATGGGTATAGGCAAAACCAAGTTTTGAGGGGTGTTTTGCCAGCGAATGAAATAATAGCGTTTGTGGGGTATAAACTGTTGTGAAATGGATGCTGATGCAGGGTATTGTTAAACTATATGATGGCTGTGTTATTTACATCTGAAAATGTTTACTTGTGGTAATTCTGTTAAAACTGTGTAATGGTATGACCTGGGGGAGGGGTTGAGAGCCTAAAATGTTCACCCTGATCATTCTGTGGGAGAGAGAGGGACAGTGAGGGAGAAGCATCAGAGTACCAGCTCAGGTAACCAATGGTAATGCAGATTGTGGCTGTAGTTGTTGGATGTAATTTGAACTGACTTGAATTGCTTTGGAGTATTCTTGTGTTTGATTTGTTACATTAGGAAAGTATTTTATTTCTCTTTAGTGTTAGTTTTTTTTCCTTAATATATTTTTCTACTGGCCAGCTATATTTACAACCCTCACCTTTGCACTGTTGGTCTATTTTGATGCATTTTTTTAAAATAAACACCTTGCACTAAAGTGCTGCTGTGGCGGAGCCAGTTTATGTATGAGTGGACCTACACCTGAACTGTGCTACTCTGTGACAGTATAATAATTTGTATGTTTGTCCACTTCCTTACTAAGTTTCTTAAAATCTATTTTATCAGATTTGTAAAATGCCTATATCTATCAAGTTTATTACTTAGATAAAAAATGTAGTTGAATGAATTATAGTAAGAATATTTTCCTCCGAATGGGCATATCTGTCAGCAGTTGGCGTGAGAGGTATGGTATCGTTCGTGCTGTCATCTGTTAGTTTAGCTGAAGTCCCCCAATTACAAACATCCTTCGATGATCCCGGCTGATCAGCACCATTTCTCGACTTGTTGAATGTCAATCCTAAGGAGTAGTTGGACCGACGACGCGCCACAGATCCGTAGTTTATCAAATCATGACAGAACATGCACAGGACCTTTGCGGCCAAGTCCAATTTCTTCACAAAACCTGACAGTGTTTCCACAATAGTTTGAGTGCTTTTGCCAATTTTAACATCCAACGTGACTTTTTTTATCCACCTGAACTTGTTTTCAACGGCCTTATCAGTCTCTGCTATACGCAACTCATCTTCTTTACCTTTCACCACGCTATAATGTTTCGCAAACTATGTGCTCCGCCGAAGTCAGCTTTTGCAGGTATGAAATTATGCAACGCCACTTTTAATTATTTACCTCCTACAAATACGTCCAGTCATTGCCCGTATTACTAATCGCGAAAGATTCCTCATCTCGCGTTACTTTCGCGCTCAATTCCGCGGGAATGAAACTTGAGAGGAATTGTTGTATTTAGACGATTTAGGAGAACGACCAAAAATGATTCAAAAACACGGAAATCCGCAAATCGGCAGAAAACTGCCATCCCTGAGAGTGTGTGAGGAGCTCACCTGGCCAGCAGTCGGTCCCTGAAGGTGACCCGCGTCTCCCTCCAGCGCTCCAGCTCCGGGCTGTTCAGTATGGTGGGCTTCTGGTGGTCCAGAACCGTCACGTCCTTCCCCTGCTTCCACAGGTCGTACCGATCCGGCTGCAGGCAGCGCACGAACACGTCCATGGAGATCTTCACCATGTCCTTCCGACACGTGCACTTCAGAGGGGCGAAAAGACGACACCATCACAGACCCGTAACCCAGGACAAGGCTTTGGGACAGAGAACTGCATCACCTGACCGCACACAGACATACGCACATACTCTCACCTACACACAGGAATACACTGAGGTAAAGGGACACAAATTTCATAGTTTTTCTTGCTCGGTGGTTCACTCCTAACAGTGCATTCACCGTCAACTGTCAGTTGAGGATGTTCACATACATACCAATTGAACGATATGGGAATTAAATTCATTTTAATCGCATTTGCTCCAACTAAGGTGGGGTGCACAGACAGAATAGTTGACGCGTAGCCACTCATGAAAAACGACCATGCAAATAAACTAGGACCAATAAATAGCTAAAAACAGTTATTTGCAGAAGTGGCCCAACAGAAAATGGACTCCAGGACCTTTAGCCATCAAAACAACACAACCACAGGGTATCCCTGATCTAAAACAGCCTTGAAGTCTGCCAGCAAGTGCTTCCAACACAGGCCAGGGAGCAAACCTACTCCTAACCTCATAAAATGGCAATGGGCCACAGCTGAGGTGATTACAATTCACCAAAACAGTATCCATCCTGTTTGCAAGGTGTATGTTGCCCTCTGGTGGATGGCATTCCATACTTCTCCATTCCTGACTCTCACTTCACCTCTGGTGCTCACACTGTCAACCGCTTTCGCACTGTCAATTAATGCCCCTAACAAATCTGATCGCAGTTGGATAAGAGAAATGTAATAGCGGGAGAGATCATTGCCATGTTTTAAGCAGACATGCGCACAGGCGCACACACACACACACACACATACATTTCCACGCTCAAACACACAATAAACTCGGACAGTATTTTTGCTGCCCACTGCACAGGATGACTGGATCAATGACTTCATATCAGAGGGCAGGTACTGAGGGGCCGACAAGAGAAGAAGAGTCCTGGACTCTCCAGCAATGCTCCAAGACTCCACATTTAAAAACACACGAGACCCAAAGATGAGACTCTGACAGGACACAAAAATAAAACCAATTTTTTCCTGCCCTGAACGGTTTATGACACTCCCACTTTATTTACTCGGAAGCGCCGAGAGCCTCGTGTTCAATTACGGAGAACATTCTTCAGCAATCGACAGAGGCAGGCGAGACTGGAGTAGAGGGGCGTTTGAGACGGTGTCATAAACACAATGACAACATCACGGCCTCCCTCCTTTCTCATAAAGCAATACAGCAATATCCACTCCATCAGACATCACACAGCACAATCCGGGCAGATGAAACGATCCTGTTTCACCGTTCCATTCTTTTTAAATCAACAGGCACAGAAATGTAATAATCCCGCGACAAGGACAAACACGGCCATTCAGCGACATCACAATCAACCCTTTGAAGAGTGAGGTCACAGAAGTGCCAGGAGAATGTTCTGAACTCAACATTCTAACGCTGATGTCACAATTACTTCCGGGGGAACGAAAACAAGGGATTTCTGGAACACTGAGAATTCCGTGGAAAATAAGAGAGAAAATGTTCCGGCCCTCATATCGACAAGGCTACGCACTGGCCACAACAAGCACACAGAAACATGAACAGGGATTATAGAGATTTAAAGGGCACTGAAGAATGCAGGACGCTGCGAGTGATTTGGGGAGGGTGGCGAGCCCTGCCTCACGATTCACCCCCCACACCCCCTGGCCTTCGGCATTTTCTACACGGATAATATTCAGCTGCGCAGCAAATACTTCAACAAATAATTCTACAAAAAAATCATTTTGGAAAGATGGCTGTCTGCCCCGAAGCACCTGGTCAATGAGGCCTGCAGCCTGCTTTGCACGCTCTCTTGTGGTTTAATGTGCAGCCCCACATTAAGCTAAACTCCCGGGGGCATTTTACCCATAAAGCATTGCTACAGTGCGCAGACAAATGCAATTCTCTCTCCAGCATATCCAATCTGTTCAGGGCCACTCTATTTTGTTTTTAAATATACTTCATATTTCCCCGGGGAGAAACCGGGCCCAGGATGGGCAGCGGCGGAGAATCACGGTCATAGTCAGCAACTCACGGACTGCAGGTTCGATGCCAGGGAAGACACAGCCACAGCGACATTCCAGGAAGGACATTCCTGTCTATCCTCAGTGAAACATCATGCTGAATGTATGAACTGCGCATTAAAACACAAGCAGCAAGAAGGTCCTGGTTTCAAATCTCAGCGTAGACGAGGAGTTAATGTGAAATGATGTGCCTAGTGCCCTAACGACACTCTTTTCTACGCAAGGCTGAGGCGAGAAATTTAACTTTAATTTAAACCAGAGAGCTCAGACTGCAGGGCGCCCAGGGGAGCGTAGACCCAAAAACAAACCCAATCAGCCATTATCAGACGCTTAAAGTTCAACAGTGAAGAAATGGAGCCCATTAAATCAGTCAAAATCCTGCCTTCCCTCCATACTGCAGTTCCTGATCAGACATCACATCTCGGTTACAGGTCACCTTCAGGGTTATCCTCTAAAATCCTCTCAGAACACGAACAGATGCTGGGGGGGGGGGGGGGTGGGGTACACAGTGTTTAAGGGTGAACCTTCCGCACAACAGGATGAGAAAAAACTACCCAGAAAGGATGAGTTTGTTTTATTTCATTTTATCGTCCATTTAAAGATCAGAGTTAGAGCCGAAGAACTCAGCTGCTACGCCGCTAATGCTAATGTAGCACAGTGTTTCCCACAGAGCAGGAAGCAATGTGTGGTGGCAGACCGGGGGGGAGGGTACATGCTTCTTATTTTGTTGAGCGGGGGAGGAGAGAGATGCCTTTTCTTTTGTTGGCAGGGGAAGCACGGCATTAATATCGCGGACACTACGCAACTTCCAGTAATTTTCATTTTACTTTTTTTTTTTTATTGAGCGCACGCAGACGAGAATGCGATAGAGAAAATCGCATTGGGGCGGAATAAATTTGTGGGGGTCCGAGTTGATTTTGTGGCAGCCCGCCACACAATGGTCCATGTGTGGGAAACCCTGGTGGCATATCATTACCAGCAGGCTAGTATGGGGGAAGGCAAGACGGGTATTACATCACAATTAAACCAGGGTTGCACATGGCTGAGCCAAGGATAGGCAGTCATGGTTAAACCAAAGTTGAGTCAGGGCTGAACTCAAGGGAAGCCAGAGTTGACAGAGGGTTAACTATAAGATAAACCAAAACTATATGGCACATTTACATGAGCACAGGTTACCACAGGTAAATGAGGACTGAACTAATGCTAAACTCAGCTGAGACCAAGGTTAAGCCAGGTTTAAGTTGGTATACACCAGGGTCATGAGTCACGGAGGTGATTCTGGTCCCATGGCACGTGATAACTCTGGCACTCAGGTGAGACACATCTGTATCTGGAGCGGAGGGAATCCCCTCATCGCTGTGCCTGTAAGGGCTCACCCAGCAGCATTCAGCTCACTCACCCACTTAAATACACGGCCAAATGAAAACAGACAGTAAGCAGTGAGTGAGTCCCTGAATGCTGAAAAAATTACATCACAGCTGACAGACTGGAGCAGGTTCTGCTGCCAATTAATAAAATTACCCAATTAAGTTATCTGACACTTATCCAAAGTGACTTAAAGTCGATCAGACTGAGCAGGAGCCAAAGTTTAGTTAAGGGCCAAGCAGTTGCACTGATATCACCATGGTTACGATGGGCCACCTGCAGACTTTCAGAGAACCAAAGATATTAGCCAACAGAACACAAGCTGAGCAAACGGCCCGGTCAGATTCAGCAAGAGAGGAAACCATTTCTCACACTGCGAATTCACAGCATCAGTGCACATCACTGTAACCATCCAACAGCCCAACGGACTCCAACGACATCCAGAGCGCCGAACCGCGACTGCGGTGAGATCCCTACCCACAGTGAAGAGAAGCGTCAAACACACCTGATCCAGAGGAGCAGCGCACATACACTAATGAGGGAGAAACCGCGCATGCACACACACACACACACACACACACACACACACACACGCAGCAGGTAACCCCCCACCCCCCTTCTGAACACACAGCTTCAGAAAGGTGAGAGTGTCCGCTGATGAGCTCTCGACACCTCACACACACACGGAACACCCACCAAGTCCACTTTTCACACTGTCGTCCTTTTTACCTAATGAGTTCTACTGCAGAACAGCTGCAGCTCCAGAGAGAGAGAGAGAGAGAGCAAGAGATCGGCATGAGGAGGATAAAAGCCTGTTGACAGAGGCTCATTAGTCAGTGGTGGGAGAATCGAAGCACCGTTCTGAGGAGTGAGGCGCTCCTGTCGATAGCTCATGACACAAAACTGCGCGCTTCAGTCTACTGCCGAGGGTAAACCTGCACCACTGACAGACCACAGCCTTCCTCGCCTCCAGAGAGGGTTACATGCAGCGTTTTAACGTTTCCCATAATTCCATATCGGAGTCCTGTAACAGCAAACCACAATGAACAAGTCGACATGGTCTACAACATCCCCCGCCAATCGTGTGCTTCTTATTTTCTAACTCGATCAAGGCCTTTATGGTCTGAAGCTACACACCAAATTTGGTTACTGTATCTTTAGTAGTTTCTGAGTATAGCTGTCCCCTTTTATCTCGGACGGACGGACGGACGTAAGGACGGAGGTCAACCCTATATCCCCCTCCCACTTCGTGTTGGCGGGGGATAATAATCAGTGCAACCAATGATAAAGCCCACGATGAACACAAAGGCCTTCCCCTTCCCCTTCAACCAGCGCCGCAGTACGACTTTATTTTTTCAAGTGACCTTTTAGCAATTTAGCAGACTCTGTAATTTAGCGGACAGTAATTTAAACAGCCTGTTTTATCGTAATTATGCAAGATCTACCAAAACAATAAATGTGTCTTTATCGCTGTAGCACCGACTGCCTACAACTTCCTGCAGCAAAGAGCACAGCCAAACACATGCAGACTTTAAGAAAAGTCAGTAAATAAAGCATTTTTTGAATAAAAACACATTTTTTTTAAAGTCTCACATTTACTCTCCTCCTTCCGGTGATTCAAATGCGGTTTAATGCTCATAGACTGAAGTCCGAGGCCATTCGATTCGGCCGCGTTAGGCTGCTTTCACACCGGACGCGAAACGCGTGTATTCGCATCTTTGCGTTGCCTTTGACTGTCATCTGTCCTGCGAAAAATTTGTTTCGCGTCCGGTGTGAAAGAACTTTGGTGAGATACGAGGCTCGGGCCAGTAACGCCAGGTTTTCACGGAAATGGGGGCGCTTCCGGAGATTTGAGGCTGTAATCCTGCCAAACGCACAGAGAATCGCGGCGCGTGAGGACGCAACAACGCGGCGCTCTCATTTCTCTCCGTCACGGTCCGCAAATTTAAAGTCTAAGCGCGAGCTTCTGTTCCCGCTCTAGCCATCGTCTTCAGACTCTTCAGCGCGCGGTCTCTTAGCAACAGGTGGCTGGCAGCGCGGCCTCGAGCGCGACATTAAGTCATTATGCGCTGCAGGTATGTAAATGAGCTCAGAGACGGTTATGATTAATTCCCCTGCTCCTGTATCGGTTTCCATCCTCCACTATAGTTTCTAAACATGAACGCAAGCAATAGGATTCATATGTACGTGGGGAAATTTGTTAGTAAAGATGGGTCCACAAGTGCCCGAACACAATTGTCAAGGGCCATAATTCCAACAAAGTTGATTCATTACATTACATTACATTACATTACAGGTTCTTAGCAGACGCTCTTATCCAGAGCGACGTACAAAAGTGCGCAGGATCAGTACAAAAGTGCAGAGCTCCTAGGAGACAAGTACAAGTACTAACAGTAAGTGACAGAACACTTTCCATTGTCACAGATTGTTACAGATCTAAACCAATAACAAAAGGGCAAGGCCAAGTGAACAAAATGGCAACAAGGTCAAGTGCAACAGAGGCAAAGTCAAGTGCAACAAGAGCCATCAGAAGATGGCATATCCCCCCGGCCCCCGCGAAATCAGGGAGGCCTCAGGTACCTTGTACTAAAAATGGCCTGCTGGCCTGAAGGCCTTGTGTCCCCGGTCGCACAAGTGACCAGAAACATGTGGCAAAAACTGTTTTGATGGCTGAAAATAATGTGGTGCACTGTACCACTAATAATGTGAAGTACAATGACACTGTAGCTCATTGGTCATTGGTTGAACAGAGAGATGGTTGAGGGATGGATCATTGTGATATGAGCTAAATATAACCATGGGTTATGAGAGAGATTACAATTTTCATGACTTGTGGATGATGGACACATCGCCAAGGCATAGCTTTGTGCCCATGGCTGAGATCAACCTAACAAACCAATAAGAATGTCATATGAATTTGGTGAGCCTCCATCAAAGCTGTCAAAAGTTATTGCGAGTACAGTGTTCTTCTCATCTTTTTGCTCAGTGACCTTGAAAACTAGGTCACTAGTTTTGCAAAGAACTAGGTGTTCTTTTGAACACTATTAGTTAGTCACGCCTAAACAGGACAGAGGTGTGTTGAAAGGCCCGCTCTGTGTACCAGAGCGCTCAACATTCATCAGCCGAGGTGGAGAGGGAGACCGCAATTTAAAAACATAACTAGATAACTCTGTCGCCACAAGGAGCAAGCCGAGCATTTCCCTAATCCCCAAATTTCGGACACAATGGCCACCGGCAGCCATACTGGTTCTCCAAAATTGGCAAAAATCAGTCTTGAGCATTGTCCAATAAATATCTTCGCCTGTGCAAAATTGGAAAAAATTCCTGTGATAATTCTCGCTTCCAGAGCCCAGAACAGAAAATCTCTGCGGGCGCGGCGGCCCCGGAACTAAACCATAGCACCTCCCGACTAACTACAATGATAATTCACACACCTCAAACAGCACATCACTACACTGGGTTTTGGGAATTATTTCACCAGAGGGAAAATCGCCACCACCTGGTCAAATTACACCCCCTCTCTCTCACAGAGACTGACAAGCCCAGACAACCAATCAGCTGCAATGAGCATTCCCCTTCAGATGAATGCACTGTCTTTACTGACACACTGAGCATGGTAACCTAGACAGACATATTAAAGCCTGCGTGCTTGTGCGTGTGCACACCACTGTGCTCGCATACGCATGCATGCAAATGTGTGTACATGCTAATAACAAGCTGTGTATATGCACAAGCATGCTTGATTATTTGCATATGTGTGTGTGTGTGTGTGTGTGTGTGTAAAAAGACTCACTTGTGTGGCCATCTTTCCGTAGTCGATCCAGCGGAGGGTGGCGAAGTTGGTGGACTCGGCGCAGTTGAAGCCGTGGTTGAAGCCGGCATGGTAACCGTATGGGAAGGTGATCATAAACTCGCCTTCCTCCTGCGTGATCTGGAGAGAGGGGAACAGGTGCACAGGAGCACCAATCAGCTGAAGAGATATTACCCATAATGCTCTGATGCTGCACTATCCTTAGTTTCACAAAAGCATCCATGATTCCTGATGTCATCTAGGAAGTTGGGTAGTTTCCGCACATGCTCACTCTGAAATGTCCCAGAATTACAGAGAGCACACCTTCCTGTACCGTTAGCATCTCTCTCTCTCTCTCTCCCTCTCTGTCTCTCTCTCCATCAGCTCAGTCCAGTTCAGTTTGTCTTTTGCGCAGGAGCAAACACGATAATTTGACACTTCAGTATAATTCATGTAACTGCAGCCCTCTGAAGTTCTGTCACGGAATAAACTGTCATCTTCTCTGCTTCTCCCGAGACAAGCAGAGGTTCAGCAGAGTCCATTAACTTATTTAGGGGGAAATAAAAATTCTTTTTCCCATAAAAGACTTACAAAGGGCCCTCATTGAGAGACAACTGAAGCAGGGTTTAAAAAATCATGTAGAAAAATAACAGTACTGTACTTGAAATAATCATCGAAAGCTCACAGGTCACTGAGGTTATTCATGGGCCTCGTGCAGCAGCCAGGGAAACGCTGTCCTGAGCTCTGGCTCTGGGTCGGGCTCACGGCTCTGTCATCGCTCGCCCTCACCTCCCACCCACACATCCCACACTAACGAAGGGAAAAGACCACAATATCAGGGCCTGGGAGGCGCGATCTGTGGACTCGGGTTCGAGTGAAAAGAATCTCTCACGTACGGCGTGCATGATCTCACCGAGCACTTTTAAAAAGGCAACAATGAGCCTTCTCAACATGGCGTCTCCGCGTTTAATGCCATCCAGTGGCATTTACAAACGCACCCTAATTAACGGATGAGCGGGCGAATTCAGGATGAAACAAAGAGGGTGCAGAGAGGAGAGGCAGAGAGAGAGTCATTAATACTGAGATAACGGACCTGCACAGTATTCATAAATAAGCTGATAACAGAGAGGGCGATAACAGGGGAAAACTGAGCACCGACTCATCATCACGGGATCATAATAAACACCCTGTTAATGCACCGACACACGCAGACATCCGCAGCAGAGCTCAACGTCATCAGTATTACTCACCCCCCACTACACAGCCGGCATCCGCTTCACCAACCCACTGAAGAGACACGCACACACACTCACTAACGCGCGCACACACACACACACACACTAACACACACAAGCACGCATGCACACGCGCACACACACACACACACACACACACACACACACTAAAGCACTGTCACGTATACACACATGCACACATGTATAGACTAGAGCGGTCACGTTATTGATATTTTACCTTATCCTACTCATTAATGATCGCCACAGGACTCCTGGTTTTAGCGTACCGTCATTACAAAAAAGTGAAACCCTTACGCCAAAAATCGCTAATATTGTTTTGAGAGGTGCGTTCTCATGGGAAAAGGGCGATCAGCCGCACTCAGTGGTGATTGAGTAACCGCGGTAATGTTCTAACTGTGGCAGCTCTAGCGCACACACAAACACACACACGTATTCACACACACATACACAGAACCAAACGCACATATATACGCCCGCGCAAATGCATACACATCGCACACACGTACACACACATGCACACACAGTAGAATGACAGTTTGAGTGGCAGTATAAATGCAGTGTGAGTGCGAGTACACGTACCCTGTCGAACGGGATGCCGTACTTCTTCAGTATGGAGGGTGAAATCAGGGTCATCTTGTGTCTGAGGAAAGCGTCACAGCCCTGTGAACTGCCTGGGAAGAACCCTGAACAACAGAGAGAACCCCACAGGGTACCATCAGGAACCGAACATCAGTCAGACACCAACCCCTGAGGTTTAGCACAAAAATGTGGACCAAAATATGACAGCACCAAATGAAGACTTTGGACAGCACAGAAGAGCACCACAATTTTAAACAAGTCCTTGGATTACTTGAATTCTTTTATTAATCCTTTTCTATTTTTGCAGAAGTCACATTCAGTGTCATTCTGTCAGTTATGCATAGGCTCCTGCATTGTCCATATCAGCGAAAAAAAAAAAAATTATTTTTGGGACAGCACAGCCCGTAAATCGGCAAAATGGATTCTTAACACTATTATTCATAAAAAGAGGTTACTTATCATAGACACAAGTCTAAGTGACTGCTGCTTCTGTGCATGCCCGTGCTTCAGTTAGATCTCCCCCTGTAAACACTATGAGTTCTGGTGATCTGGTGGGTCTTACCTGGATAACAGATTTATAACGATGTGAAATTTCAATCAAATCACAGCCATAGCAGATATGAATCAAGGGTTTGTATCGAACAAGAGAACGTGTTGCAGGATTGTAGGGACCAACACCGCTGCGAACACAGTGACCCCTTTACTGAGTCACGTCAGCCACAGGATCCCATTCAAACTCCTCACACAACCTCCCTCCCTCATTCTTCTCCTCCCCCTGTGATCCCCCCATCCACACAGGAAACATCACTTCAGCACACATCAGGAAACTGACGTCTGGCCACACTGAGGAAACCCCTCTCGTCCTTCGCTTCGTCAACACCTGTCAGCATTAACACCATTTTGTAACGCGAGTCCTCGCTCCTGTCGGATCCAATAACCGCGAGCCGCTCCAAACGGGGAGACATTACCACCTAATCTCAGGGCATTACACGGCACTTTGTTTTTTTAATTACATGTCAGATGTGGCCATCAAGGACTGAGCGTACATCGCATGACAGCTAAGGTTATTTTATAGTCGACCATTATTCCAGCGCTTCAGGAGACTTCCCCCACACCCTGCATCTCTCCTCCAGCCTCCATCCCTCTCTCCCCCTCTCCCTCTGTCACTCCCTCACTCACTCCCTTCAGGTGCAGAGGCTCTTAGTTATTCATCAAGAAGATAAAACCGTGACTGAGAGGCACTCACCTAACAGAGCCCTGGTCTAACCATACGTCACCCCAAACCTCATTCGCATCCAACCAATCATAAAACATCTTATCTCCTTTCTATACCGACAGGAAGTTAAAATCAAATGATGTCAAAAAAAGGTGAGTGAGTGAACTACCAGCAACAGCCAAAGTCAAAGTTTGTGAGTGCAAGAAACCATTCAAATCAAATAGCTAGCAAGTTACGTCAAGACTAAATGTGGGTAAGAGTACTAACGCTAAAGCTACCTCAGTCAATGCTAGCCTATTTGCATGACCCAAACTGGCTCCACTGAAGGCACTGCAGTTGTTGACGACAAGATTGCAATGTAGGAGCAAATTGACTCTGACTTTTGTTGTTATGCTGTTGTCGTTGACTCTTTCCGAGTAAAAACAATTGGTCCATTATTAACGTTATCAGTACTCTCAGAGTGAAGGCTCTGCTTCAGTATTTTCCATGTTCATATTCTTTCTTTGGATGGAGGCTGCGAGCAGGAAGCGGAGCCACTGTGTAACTCCCGTATAGTCCTGAACGCTGAGAGCGAAATTTTTAAGTGACAAGCTACAGTGGAGCAAAAATTTTCACCCCAGATCGCCCTTTCTTCTGTGTTTATTGGACGCATACTTCAATTCTGCACATGATTAGAGTTGCTGTAAGAGGCATGGAAAATTTTCAACAGTGAATAGACAGCAATAAATAAACAAGAGCCATCTGGCAATGGCGCATTCCCCCGACCCCCCACATTCATGGATGAACTGCTCAAGAAATTCCTAAATACCAAAAGGCACGTCTACATATGACACCTGACCTACATGTCACATTTTGTGAAGAAATACTGAACGGTTTTCAAGTTATGCTCCGGACAAAAGAATGTTTACAGACGGACAGACGGGTGGACAGAGCGATAGCTATATCCCTCCGCATTATATGCCGAGGGGATAAAAAATAAATAAAATTGTGACAGTGCACACAGTAGGACGAGGGAGATTAGGTACTGCAGGGCTGTACAGTGTGACATATATGTTGCACGTGCGACATGAAAATTGGTCCAAGCGAGGAATGAAATAACTGTGGTAGCACCGGTACGATGAGAGAGAGCGGTGTTGTGTGTGTGCGAGAGAGCGAGATGTGAAACAATGCCACCTCGCTAATGTACTTGGTAGTTGTAGTCTGTCATATGATTAAGAGACACAATCCCACCCACCGATCCAACACCATCTCCAACAATACCTCCGCTTTCAGCGCCATTCATAGTATCCGCCTGCCGCTACTTCAGAATGGGATTTCTCTCCCTTTTTTTTTTTTTTTAAATCCGAGTTGCAGCCAGCAAATGGTCTCCCGCTCTGTTTATGAGTGGAATATTGTTAGAATGCCAAACACTCCTGATGTCATGACAACCAGCACAAGCACTTTATCATTTTACTGAATTTTCGAATGAGGTCAGACCACCTTACGCTAACGTTGCTGGAGCTAAAGAACAAGAAAAAAGGCATACGTTGTTATGGATAGATAACGTTAAAATAGATTGAACTTAATCATACAGCTGTAGTACTAGATAGAATAAGAAAAAACGCTCCGTGTTTCGTCGCACTGTTAATACGCAGCTAAACTGAATATGAAGTCTAAGTGTAATGGAGTTAGCGCAATGCTAGAATGACTGCGAATTAACTAAAGTTTCCATTAAGGCGCTGACGGAAGTTACATCTGTATGCTATTAAATTACGCTATTCTGTTATATGATAAACAGAATCTTATAGTCTTTGAAATACCAAAGTAAGTTATGAAACCAGCAGAGTAAATTTTATGTCTGTTTCGAGCTTCAACTTTCATGTAACACGTCCATTCTGAGAAGAGTCTCAATGCCGCAGGCGATACAGTAAATGAGCATTGGCAATGTATTCTCTATTGAGTGCGTTTAGTTACATAGACTTCACTATCCCGGATATGGTCGGGTTTTTGGAGAATCCCGTTTTTGCGCGTAAACACCATATCCTTATTTCAGAAAGCAGGATAAATAATTGAATACAGCCTATGTACAAATATATTTAAAAAATGTCAAAATACATATTTTATTGAATATGTACAAGTAAATATGTTATATTTTATCTTATAAAATTCATTAAAAATATTATAATGCACAAATAAGTAAGCATTTGTACAAATATATATAAAATAAATGGTATTGATAAATATGTTTAAAAGCTTTATTTGGAGTCAAGTCTTTTTAAAACTTTTTAAATTGCTGATTGATATGCACACGAGCACACCATCCAGGGTACACACACAAAAAAAATAAATAAAAAACTTTGTCCCCACTGCAGAAAAAACCCTTGAGGAAAAACACATTAAAAAATGTGTTCAGCTGGGCTGGCTCAGGTTGATGAAAGCGGTTACAGAACATGGAAAAAGTACATTACAGTTTTGAATAAAACCGGCTCCAAACGGGCCTGCGAGGATGAATCCGACATAAAGTTAAAAGCACAAACTGACAACGACGAAGACGCAAGAAACGCAAATGCGAAAGCAAAAGGGACAGCATACAAGTACAACCCGGGATGGAGAAAAGATTTTCCTTGGCTCCTTTTCACTGAGAGATCAGTTGTTGTTCTGTAAATGATTCACGGAGGCTCCAGAACAAATTAGGAGTGATAATCCATAGGTTTTAGGAAACAAAATTTTGAAGAGAGATCGCGTCTCTTATAAGACATTCTTAATATTTCTGTGAGTTGTGTGCCTGCATTATATTTGAAGTGTGCGTTGTTTGTGTCAAGACTGCTTGACAAGTTCTGGAAATTACTTAAAATTGTATGAATTTAAAGAATTCCGAGACCTTGAAAGTACTTCAATTTACCAAAAGATTATTAATATTTTACATGTCTTTAAATGATTAAATTGTGGTTGGTTTTAGAGTTGTAACGGATGCTTTTACTGTGCTACAAGTTTTTGTCTCGTGCTACAAGACTACGAACCTCTATAGCACCAGTGCTATGAGCAGAAAAAGTAACGTACAGCCCTGCACTGGAGGTGGTCAGGCAAAGGATATGACAGCAAAATGGAGAGAGATGATGTCAAACCGTCTCAGATAAAAAATACTTGAATGTGAAAGATGAAGTCAGAGGTAAGTGCTCCACAGGAACACTGACCAATGGGAAGAAGGTGAGAAGAGGGGAGGCATTGTGGGTAATGCAGTTTAGAGTGGAGTTTTCCTGTGACAGGACTCAGGCTGGCTTACATTGTTCAGACAGAGTTCTCTCAAACATTTATCGACATTACCGAGGTACAAAAGAGAAAATAATGTTTACTCTCTCTGTCTCCGTCCTCAAAGGCAATCCTGATCTGTTCATACGATTGCTTTTTTCTGTGGCGGATTTTTCTACCCTGCTATCCTTACCTTGGG
This sequence comes from Gymnothorax reevesii, assembly GCA_029721435.1. Classification (NCBI taxonomy): domain Eukaryota; kingdom Metazoa; phylum Chordata; class Actinopteri; order Anguilliformes; family Muraenidae; genus Gymnothorax; species Gymnothorax reevesii. The sequence continues at coordinate 152,080,783 of CM056575.1, forward strand.
ATTGTCTACTTCAGCATCGCAAGATGATGTCTACTAATCAGTGACGTGAGACAGAGCGAGAGAGAGAGAGCGAGAGAGAGAGAGAGAGGGAGAGAGAGAGAGTCACAGTGTGCAGTAATAGCTTTGTAAGCACTTTTGCGCTGTGGACACAGGGGGACGAGTTCTCACTAATCGATGAGAATATTGATGGTCCGTTTGCAACATGATAAAAACGCCATTACCGCCATGTCCCAAACGCACGACCACTGTCAGACCGTCTATACGCCACAGACATGTACTGCTGTCAAGGCCTGGCGTAAGCGCACGCGTGAGAGTGTGTGTGCGCTCGCGGACGTGTGTCCGAATGTTCAATTTTCAACTCAATTCAATTTTATTTGCACAGCACTTTTAACAGAAGCCTTCATCATAAAGCGCTTTACATGCGCCAGACCAATAATGGCAGTCTGACTGACAGTGTGTGCATGTGTGTGCGCGTGTGTGCGTCTGGATGTGCGTGGGCGTGTATGCTGAGAGATTATGCGAGAGCGCTCGTGTACATGTGTGTTCAGGGTACATGTTTGTGCAAGTCTACGCCAGCATTTAAATTTTTGCAGTCACATGCACACTGGCAGCAGACAGCGCTCCTCAGCAGGGCAGACGATGCTCCACCCACTCCCAGCATGCACTGCGTTTCTTTCACATCACCAAATCAGTCACGGTCAGAGAGGATGAGTTTTAACTCCACCATTGATTATATTTCTTTCACCTCTATCCCTCCATCTTTGAGCTCGGCAGTCATCGAGAATCCAGCTCATTTTCCACGAGCACTGACGCAACCTGTTACCTTAGTGACCTCACAGAGGGCGGGGTAAGAGGGTGAAAGGGGGAAGAGAAATGGTAAGAGCGAACGCCAGAGAGAGAGAGAGAGAGAGAGAGAGAGGACACACAGAGGGGAAAGCATCATACACAGGAGACCACCGCTGTACCTCTAACAAACAATCACTGCCAAACACTGCCTGTCATGGCGGAGAGGTGCAGGAGAGGGTAAAGTGTTCTTTCAGAGGAGAGAGGCAAGGCAATAACCATGATTAAAGAGAGGGATGACGAGCAGAGGAGTGCAGGGCTGAGCTCTTACCTTGGGCGAGTCTCTCTAACCTCTTCCCATGCTCCGGCGGGATAGCATACCTACAGAAAGAGAGAGAGAGAGAGAGAGAGAGACTCTGGTCAAACCTCAGCCTAGAACATTACCAGATCTCCAAGGTAACAGAGTCTTAAAATCAGTGGTGATCAACTATCTTCCTTAAAATTTACCCTCCTTAAGGTTTTCCTTACGGCCTTAAACTAGTACTTCAGATTCAAATACTCATCTGCCAGACAGAATCACTTGCTTTAGCGTGAGGTGAGCTTTGTTAGGGTTGGAGTGAAAACCTACAGGACAGTAGTCCTCCAGGAACAGGGTTGGGCAGCCCTGCTCTAGCTGTTGAATGAGGTGAGCTTTGTTAGGGTTGGAGTGAAAACCCACAGAACAGTATATCTCCAGGAACAGGGTTGGACAGCCCTGCTCTAGCTGTTGAATGAGATGAGCTTTGTTAGGGTTGGAGTGAAAACCCACAGGACAGTATATCTCCAGGAACAGATTTGGGCAGCCCTGCTCTAGCTGTTGAATGAGGTGAGCTTTGTTAGGGTTGGAGTGAAAACCGACAGGACAGTAGATCTCCTGGAACAGGGTTGGACAGCCCTGCTCTAGCTGTTGAATGAGGTGAGCTTTGTTTGGGTTGGAGTGAGGACCTACAGGACAGTCGATCTCCAGGAACAGGGTTGGGCAGCCCTGCTCTAGCTGTTGAATGAGATGAGCTTTGTTAGGGTTGGAGTGAAAACCCACAGGACAGTATATCTCCAGGAACAGATTTGGGCAGCCCTGCTCTAGCTGTTGAATGAGATGAGCTTTGTTAGGGTTGGAGTGAAAACCCACAAGACAGTATATCTCCAGGAACAGATTTGGGCAGCCCTGCTCTAGCTATTGAATGAGGTGAGCTTTGTTAGGGTTGGAGTGAAAACCGACAGGACAGTAGATCTCCTGGAACAGGGTTGTGCAGCCCTGCTCTAGCTGTTGAATGAGGTGAGCTTTGTTTGGGTTGGAGTGAAAACCTACAGGACAGTCGATCTCCAGGAACAGGGTTGGGCAGCCCTGCTCTAGCTGTTGAATGAGATGAGCTTTATTAGGGTTGGAGTGAAAACCCACAGGACAGTATATCTCCAGGAACAGATTTGGGCAGCCCTGCTATAGCTGTTGAATGAGGTGAGCTTTGTTAGGGTTGGAGTGAAGACCTACAGGACAGTAGATCTCCAGGAACAGGGTTGGGCAGCCCTGCTCTAGCTGTTGAATGAGGTGAGCTTTGTTTGGGTTGGAGTGAAAACCGACAGGACAGTAGATCTCCTGGAACAGGGTTGTGCAGCCCTGCTCTAGCTGTTGAATGAGGTGAGCTTTGTTAGGGTTGGAGTGAAAACCTACAGAACAGTATATCTCCAGGAACAGGGTTGGGCAGCCCTGCTCTAGCTGTTGAATGAGGTGAGCTTTGTTAGGGTTGGAGTGAAAACCCACAGGACAGTATATCTCCAGGAACAGGGTTGGACAGCCCTGCTCTAGCTGTTGAATGAGATGAGCTTTGTTAGGGTTGGAGTGAAAACCGACAGGACAGTAGATCTCCTGGAACAGGGTTGTGCAGCCCTGCTCTAGCTGTTGAATGAGGTGAGCTTTGTTTGGGTTGGAGTGAGGACCTACAGGACAGTAGATCTCCAGGAACAGGGTTGGGCAGCCCTGCTCTAGCTGTTGAATGAGGTGAGCTTTGTTAGGGTTGGAGTGAAAACCTACAGGACAGTAGATCTCCAGAAACAGGGTCAGTGATCACTGCTTTAGGTTTCCCTGAACTTCAGCTATACTCAGATTTTAGCAACAGATGAGGAGCACATAGATAACAGACTGAAATCTTCACTGAACCTTTAGCGTCAAACTAGAGTAGTAGTCTAGCTTAATTTATAAAGGATCTTAGTAGTCTTTAGTACCAGACTTAAGCAATAACCACACCTTTAGTTCGACTCGGACTAGCGTAAGCTTGCCTGGTACTGGGCCTGCAGTTTAGCAGAACCATAAATCTAACACAGCGATGACACAAGCAGACGGTAACACAGGAGCCAGTGCTGTGATCTGTGCAAACAGTTTCACCTCAGTAAGAGTTGGGTGTGCAGGGACTGGGCCTTCAGTCAGTGCAGATCCTCACAAACTGTTCAGAACACAGCAGATATGATTTGTTCCAAAAGTCAAGTCACTATGGAGACCAAGTTGGAGAGCGACGCGAGGAGGGATCAAGAAATGGGACAAGACAAGAAATACACATGGCCACACAGGCACTAACAAACACACAACTACACACACACACACTCCTCCAATGACACCAAATGACATCAGTGCTACTCACCCAAGTTTCCTCAAGATTTGAATGAAATGATTACATCAGAGAACATGCCCGTTCTCTTACTCGAAGCACAGGGATCAGATTCTACGCATTATTACAGTTGTCATTATTGGCGTAATTTTTTCTTTCAGTGCTGTGAAAGCGTATCCCCCACCGCAAGACCGCGCAACTCAAACGCAAAGCCCGTGCGAACTTCATTTTTGCTGCAGCTGAAGCAGTTTTTCACTCTACAGAAAAAGTGGAACAAAACGCTATCATTCTGCCTTTTACTGCCATCTGCTGGTCACTGCGGAAAGTGCATGTAAGGGACGGCATTCAATCTTTCCCCTCAACTCCCATCAACACGATACCAAACTACAGATTTCATAGACCACAGGATGATGTTTACGTTCAACATCTTACCGTTATCCAATCTAATAGGTGAAAAATGCATGTAACTCAATCTTAGAAATCACTTGCCATGGGAAAAGTAACATTGATTAATAATATTACCAAATTCTGGGGAAGAAAAAAAAAAACAAAAGTGACATGCCCATAAACCAGACTGGGAGTAATTTATGCCACGGGGGTGGATTTCTTTTAGTAATTAACGTCTGGTCTCGGCACAACTGCATTCTCACAGCTGTCAAAAACAGGTTTGCTTAATGAGCGCAAACACAGTTCTTTAGCACAGCTGGTGCTAATGATTAGCAGCACTTTCCTCAAAACAAACCCATCTCACCACTCCACCTGTTCCACGAGCAGTCGCAGGCCTCGAACCTCCCACCCACCACCATTATTCCACGGCGTCACCATCAGAGGAGGAGATCCCGCAGGGTCAGAGTGCAAAACCACTGACATCTGTTCCTTCCACCAATCAACACAACCAGCCAATCCTAGCCATCGGTTCCACCTCCTGGGTAATGACTGGTCCCCACTGGCAAATAATGGGCAGGGCTTCCACATTCTCAACCAGAATTTTCAGGCCCTTGTCAGCGTAAATGAAAAATAGGCGTGGAATACCCCTCAGCCTGATGTCGAAGTTTTTGGAGACGCCCGCCCGCCCGCCCAACCGCACGAAGGATTAGCAATACCCCGTCAGCCTTGAGGGCCAAGGGGTAAAAAGTCACTGAGAGGGAGGCTTACATGTATAAACCTGAACAGGGTCTCTCCCGAAGGAGAGCCAAAATGGCGGCTTCAAAGACGAACAGTGAGAACACTCACTACTGTCATTTTAATGGAGAAGTGCAGAAATAGCCAATAGAAGAGCCAACATGGCGGCTTCAAAAAGAAATGGTGGGAACACAAACGATGGTTTTACCAGTGTTGAGAAGAGGACACACGAAAACAAGAGCCAACGTGGCGTAGCGTGTCCAAAGATCGAAAGTGGGGCCACAAAGAGCATTAAGTACCGCTTTCCTTTTGAACAGCCAAGACGGAATTTCCAAATTCTTAGTGGGAAATTTGAACCAAAATGGCAGATTCTAGGAGAAACGGTCAAAGCACTAACAGCAGTTAGATTAATATAATGTATAGATACTTGCAGATACAAGAGCCAACATGGCAGCTTCAGAAAGAAACAATGGGAACACCAAAAATAGTTAAATTACAATTAAAGTCGGGTCAGCGCCAACGACCAGAGCCAACATGGCATCTCCAGAGAGAAACAGAGAACACAAAGAACAGTTACAGTGCAGCTGAAGTAGGGTCACTCACAAGTACAAGAGCCAACATGGCGACTTCAAAGAGAAACAATGGGAACACCAAGAACAGTAACATTATAGCTGAAGTAGGGTCACTCAAATCGCGAGCCAACATGGCGGCTTCAAAAGGAAACAATGAGAACACTGGGAAAAGTTAAATTACAGTTGAAGTAGGGTCACTCTCAAGTACAAGAGCCAACATGGCAGCTTTGAAAGGGAACAATGGCACCTCTTACAGCAGTTATACATCACGGATCGCCACTGTTTTCTTTTTTTTTCCTTTATTTTACTTCGGGGACAGCATTGTCAGAAGGTCTGCACAGCGATGAAAACCAAGCTCCGAAAACATAATCAGACAATCGCGCACGTCGTCCTCCATTAAGCCATCGCCGCTGGCATTCCACCGTTTCCATGGCAACCACACGTCCGGGGCCTCGGGGACGTCAGTAATAAACATTAAAAATTATAAACAAAGAAGAACTAAGACAGGGCCAGCACGGGGTTCAGACTCTCCCGCAGCGTGACAGTTAACGCGACGCCCCAGCCGAACCAGGATCCTCACGAGATTATTACGCCTCTCTCTTTGCTCCACGTTTCACTTTCCTGATGCTATTTCAGGGGACACAGGTGAGAGACACGGAGGAGGGAGGAGAGAGAGGGAAGCAGAGAGAAGGGGGGAAAAAAAGGCAAAGGGTGAGAAGGGAGGGAGAGAGAGAGAGAGAGAGAGAGAGAGAGAGAGAGAGAGAGAAAGTAATAGGGAATGAAGAGGATGGAGAGGAATGCGATGAAGAGAAAATGTGAAAGGGTAAAGCAAAGAAGGAGCGAGACAAAGAAAAATTAGAATGTTTTTACTCGTAAAAACGTACGTCTCTGGACGGATGGACAGACAGACAGGTACATACAGAAAGGCACCACCTCAGGACCTGAGTAGTAAGTATGCGAAGTTTCATTATGCAAACGGTTTTGGAGTTGCACTCTGGAAACAAAGCGGGAACGCCAACGCGAAGAAGAATCGAGCCGAAAACTCGGGGGGGGGGGGTCGCAGAGATAGAGGTGAAGATGGAGGGAGAGTGGAGGGAGGATGGAGGGAGAGTGGAGGGAGGATGGAGGGAGAGTGGAGGGAGGATGGGGGGAGGGAGGATGGAGGGAGGGTGGAGGGAAGATGGAGGGAGGGTGGAGGGAGGATGGGGGGAGGGTGGAGGGAGGATGGAGGGAGAGTGGAGGGAGGATGGAGGGAGGGTGGAGGGAAGATGGAGGGAGGGTGGAGGGAGGATGGAGGGAGAGTGGAGGGAAGATGGAGGGAGAGTGGAGGGAGGATGGAGGGAGAGTGGAGGGAGGGTGGAGGGAAGATGGAGGGAGAGTGGAGGGAGGATGGAGGGAGGGTGGAGGGAGGATGGAGGGAGGGTGGAGGGAGGACGGAGGGAGAGTGGAGGGAAGATGGAGGGAGGATGGGGGGAGGGTGGAGGGAAGATGGGGGGAGGGTGGAGGGAGGATGGAGGGAGGGTGGAGGGAAGATGGAGGGAGAGTGGAGGGAAGATGGAGGGGGGATGGAGGGAGAGTGGAGGGAGGATGGAGGGAGAGTGGAGGGAAGATGGAGGGAGAGTGGAGGGAGGATGGAGGGACAGTGGAGGGAAGATGGAGGGAGAGTGGAGGGAGGATTGATGGAGGGAGGATGGAGGGAGGATGGAGGGAGAGTGAAGGGAAGATGGAGGGAGAGTGCGAGAGATATGGACAGAGAGAGACAGAGGGAGAGAGCAAAATCTCTGAAGCGCAACTAATTTACATTAAGTTCACCAGTTACCTTCCAAAACAACGTGTAGCAGGGGTCTGCTAACGTGCTAACTTAGAGGAACCACTTACATACACAACTGTAATACCGCAGAACAGCCCAGACTGACAGGCCGCTCCAACATGAGCTCCTTTTGTTGCAGGCCGTAGGAGTAACAGGTGGAGTAACTCCTGCTCGTGACTCAGATGTACTTCTTCAATGAGCCATTCTTTTTTCCCTTTTTTTTTGTTCGTCACAGAAAGTGAGAAAGATCTCACTGCAAGGCAAAGCTGCCGAACGCACGAGCTGTGCTGAAACGGAGTACGGGAACGGCGAGGAGCGAGAGAGCAGCTATTGCAGGAAAATACAGAGAAACAAATTAATGAAATATATCTCAGCGGATTTCACTGCTAAGTGGCGTAGATGCCCAGGTGAAAGGACCCAAAATGGAGAGAATGAAATGACGGCCGGGCCTTGAAAAATAAAACTGAAAGCATAAACGTACTCCCACACATGCCTAAATTACAGCCGTGACCATCACCTCCTGGACAAAATTGTGTAGAAAATAACATGCACAGAGTAGGGAGGGAAGGAGAGGACAACTGGCATCCAAGAGCCTTGTAAGATGGCCGCCGGCACATAAATGTGAAAAGCACAGACTGCGGCAACAGCCTCATGTGCGTAACGGCGTTCATGCGGACAAGTCGGACTCAACGGCCGTGCCACGCCAACTCCAGCGACCCAGCCTATTGCACTCATTTCAATGGCCTCCTCACCTCTCTGAGCTACTTCTACTCGCGAGCAACCCTATAGTAAGCGGCAGTAGCGAATTCGCCATTTGAAGAGTGATCCAATCTATTGCACATCGAAGTGAATAATGTAACATCAGCCCCTCCACCTCTGACTTGGCTCAATGACTCAACAACACGGAAGAAATGAAGCAGCAAAATTGCCTCAAAGAAAAAAGTTGCCATCTTTCTGGTGACTACCACAGGGACACAGCATGATGAAAATGGAGAATGTTACTTAAGAAAGAACAAAAGCTCATTTAAACTTAAAGGCGCAACTTAAATACCGAATAACTAAGACAATATCATTGACTTAGCCATACGATTTAACCGCTTTAGAATTCAGCTAGAATAACTTTAGGTCCTACTGGGCCTGTAACGTAGCGCTTTCTCGGCTAGCAGAGAGTAGCTACACTACCATCTCCTTGCATTTCAGTTAATACGCAATAGACGAGCCAACAATAAGGGTGCAACAGTTCAAACTACAAGCCCCTTTTTCTGGTTATAAAGTTCACATGAACTGAACAGAACACCAGCAACAGTAAAGGGTGTTTCCATTGTTTCTTTCAAAAATGTCTTAGGACAAGACAAGGTGTGGTCCGGTATTTGAACTGTGGGTCCAATAAAAAAAAAAAAAAAAGCTCCTTCCATTGTTTTATAAGAGTGTTCTGTAGTATTTTTGGCTCTGCATCTTGTCCTCCTGAGAGAAAGGGGCCAGAGCAAGAGGAAGATCTGACCACAGCTAGATGGTGGCTCCCTATACCTGTGTTTCTGCCAGCAGAAGAGCTTTTCCCCTGAGCCTGAGAGACATGAGGTCACAGGGACACGGTCCACATGTTTCTGAAGGCTGTGGACATAGATATGCTGATAATATTACAGCAGATACTCCCTGCAGGTCTGTATCCAGGACTCCATAGATTCTCCTCAGCTTCCTCTCTGGCCACTAAGACCAGGCAGTGGGGGGGGGGATTGGTGTTTAGGGCGACAGTTTAATTAAAAAATCTCGACTGGACGCACAATTCGGGGCAGAGGCAGACAGCTGAGACGCGACTCAAACGCTAACGTCCCAACGGACTCCGCAGGGACATTTGGGTTTCTCTTGTCTTTTTTTTTCTTGACTGTGGACTTTTCGTGGAGCTGCAAAAGACGTGATCAAGCAACAAATGAATTATACGAGCTCCTCTTCAACCTGAGCTGGATGGCCCAATGCGTGAGCTGGTGAGAGCGTCTACAAACCCCTCGTGTCCAGGCCTGTCTGAACACAACACTGATCGTTAATCAAAAACAAACAAAAAAAACATTTTTGACTCAGCATCAGAACAGACAGGTTTGACAAAAAGGCCCCTTTTAAAATTCAGCTTTGTGATCCAAACACAGGTGATCAGTCGAGACAGATCACCACTCACACCCGTCTCTGTTCGGCATTTCTAAAGACTCTTCACTGATCACTTGTGTTCAGTTTTGTAACTAAAATTTTCGATGATGCGTTTAACGAGAGAGTCCCGATCGGGGACACATCAGGAAGTATATGCAATTACACTACAAATAATACGCAGCCAAATATGTCCCAGACCACCTCAGGAAGTGGTTTGAGCGATTGGATCTCTACATGTCTTGTGGTCGTTTATACTAATTCATTGCCGACTACTTGTGATTGATGGTCTGAGGCACATCTTACAATCGAGCACAAACAGAGACACAGGTTCATAGTCATACTGTATAGTTACTCATCACATCACTGAAGTGCTCTTCCGACATCCCAGCTCATGACATATTATTGATATTACCCAAGGTGCATATCACTATGGTGAAAATTTCACTGACAGCGTTGGGGAAAAAAACTGCATTACGTCACACTCTTAATATTTAGCCAAACTGAATACCAAGTGTAACGTTGTTTAAATCGGTATGGCTTCGGGCTGTCAGGAGCAAGCTGGGCCCCACCCTCAAAACTGTTACTCAGCTAGCATGCAAGCAGTGCCTTTTCATGACCATACTGTAACTTCAACTTGTAGTGAGCGAACATTAACTAGCTACTCAGTTGAAAGTGAATTTGGAAACTGTTGCTAGTTCAAACACAAACGTCTGTGACTGACTGAGTAGCAGAGCTATGGAGTTGGCTCATAATGGGATTACCATTAAGGCGCTGATGGAATGTTAATGTTTTCTCTTAAGTTACTTCGTACACAATTCAGTTATGTGATAAACAGAATCTTATGCTCTTGGTCATCTCACATGACTTACGAAACTCGATGAGTATATTTTGGGTTTGTTGCAAGTTTTCACAAAACTTTACTCGATTTGTTTCATAACTTTCATGACACTACCACTCATGTAAAGTCCTCTGTTTTCCAAACCTTCTAAAGAGGCTACAGACCCAGGATCACACTTGAGTTCCCTTCTGTAGCTCTGATGTAACCAGCGAGGGTTATGGAGCAGAGTTATAATAACACACCGACACAGACCAGCTGGGTAAATGCAGAAGACCCGGACTTCCGGTCTGAAGCACAAAGCTCACTCAGGTTTTCAGAAAAATCAGGGCGACAACAAAATGCCTGGGTGGACAGTAACTCAGAGACAGAATGTTACGACCGTGATACGGAGCTCATATCTAGTTTACTTCAACTACAGGACACACTCCAATAAGCTGCAGCCAGATCTCCCAGGGCATGCGTGCGTGTGTGTTATGACGTTGATGGACGCAGACTCGGAGAGGAATGAAGTTAATTTCACACTGGCTGCACAGGAAGCGCGGCGGCTTTGGCGGATGGGGACTGAACACAGTTTAACATGGTGTAATTACCAGAAAAGTGAAAATGATTCAATTTCAAAAAAACCCACCAGAAAAAAAAAAAAACATTAACTTTAAACAGAGTTGAGGGGAGGGGTGCGCCCATGCGAGGAAATTTACTTTTAACGAGTGACGGGGAAAAAATTACTATTTCCAGACTGGAGAGAAAAAAAATACATTATACATGTCCTGAGGGGGGTAAGACTGAAATAAGAGAGAGATTAAAAGTTAAATTCCTCAAAGCAATCTCTGCGTCAATAAAACAGACACGCCGGCTGAAGATTGGGGGACTTGTCAGCTATGCTCCCACACACACCCTCGCACAGACACATGCATCCAGGGGAGACCATAAAATGACCGACAGAGCCAGAGAGGACAGCCCTAGTGAGGTGGCCATTTCTGTTTTGCAGGAACAGAGAAACACCATGAAAAAATAGGTAGCAGAAGAGTGGAACACCACACAACCTCAGTCATCCCTGACACTGAGAAATAACGTTACAAATATGTTAACCCCAAAGCATCGGACCTGGGCACAGGGAGATACAAGGGGGAATAGGCCAATCGCATCACACAAACAAACACTCACATAAAAAAGTCTTATTCTGGAATGAAGGGGAAAAAAAAAAACAAGAACCGTCTCTAAACTGGAGGAATAAAACATTTATTTTCAAGAATGGTACATCTTATCGCCCTCTTAAGCCCCGGGGCTCCATTTTCAGGACGTTAGGAATGGTTACAGGCCCATCTCCTCCTAATTTTACCCAATTCCATTCCAGCTGCCGCAATCAAAACCCACCCTCACACCTCAGCGCAAGCGCTGCTTTCGCCGAGATTAACTCCCGTTCTGATAAGCCCTGCAGTAAAACAATAAACACAATCCTCTCTGTCGAGCACCGGCGCAATTTAACCAGGAGCCCAGGTGAGCACTTATCTACAAATGGAAGACAAACAGCGAGGTCTATCCACTCAAACTGAACGTGCGACACCGACGCCGACACAAGTATCCACTCTGACTCCAAAGAACAGCTTTATTTGCAAAAACAAACATTTAAAAAAAAAACTAAACAAAATGCCTGGATCTTCACCCCGCCCTAAAACAATGTGATCGCCACCTCCATCTTCGTCCGGCGAAACAGTCTCTGAGGCAGAGACACAAGTCCTGTCGTACTCGCACAAACGTAAAAGGGATCTGCCCAAAGCTGAGAGGCTACATGCTGAGTGAGGAACAGTGGACATGTTTGGGTCAGCGGAGGCCGTCACAGATCTGTGCTGATTCACCGTTATGGAGGACAGACCAAAGATAACATCAGGCCAGATCAATTTCATTTCCTTTCATAAGCTTCTCCTAAAGGACTTCTGGTTTATTTCTGACAGGACGGTATGGAGACGAAGACTGACAGGAGTGGAAGAGAGACTATGCTATGAGGCTAACGAAATGGTAAAATATCGCCCGTACATTTCAGCACAAGTTGGGATGTGTTTATTCACAGCAAAATGTAGCAGATTTTACATATCGAGAGAAAATATTCACAGATACGTGATCAGTTTGAATTTGAATCTTTGCAGAAGATCTTCATTAGTAGTATCAGGTGTGTAAGTGCTTGGTAGAGATGAAAGCCTGCACCCACACCGGCCCTTTTAGGGACCCCAAGGCAATCAAATCACACAGAAAACTCCGTATTTCGGCAGAGGAGTCAATTAGCATAATAGGGAAATTTCTGTATGCTGGTGTGAAAGGGTCAAAACATGGATTATTTCAGTAATATTTGCAATAAATGAGCATATCAATTCCTGCTCACTGGCCACATAACAGCTTCACTGGGCTATTTATTTGCTTTCTTCTCTCCATATGCACTTAACTGACGTTTATATGCTGCTACACACTTTACCCTCCATTAATACTTACTGGTGATTTAGCTGTCCAAGCACTCGCTGAGAAACTGCATGCAACCAGTTAACTCTAAAGGGACATTGTGTAACATTTTCAGTTGTTTATTGGCCAAAATCTAAGTCTGCACTCATATATATGTCATCATTGGTGTATTATGACCTCCGCTAATCTGACATATTCTCGTAAATGAAGGATTGTAGATTTGTTTCTACATTTGACAGGTAAGCTGGTAGGGAAGCACCATGACAGTCAGCCATATTGAAACTACAGCAGCCGGCAAGGGAACAAACTCGGAAAAAATCCGCCTTTGCCCTGCCAGCCAGTGCTGAGTGATTGAGACACCAAGATCAGCGAGAGAGGCTACCACAGCAAGTGTGAAAATCAGCACTACTGCAGCATAATGCAGCACCACACATATGCAGTAGCAGCACAGGAGACGAATCCTCATCGCCAAGAATGCGAAAAAGAATTAAAAAGGCAGCGCGACCTGCAAATTCAAAAAACGAGGGTCAACATTGGGCTAGCCTTCTCCAGGTGGAAGGAGCTAATGAAAGGGAAGGATTTTCTAAGGGACGCTGAAGTTGCCAGCTTTCTGATCGACAAGTCAACTTCAAATTCAGGCTACGCAAACAGGCTAAGTAGCATTGACCAAGTCCATAATATGTGCACTTTTAGTATGGTATAAATTCAGCCCAAAAAACTTGTTTTAATTAAAACAATGCATACTTGATGTCGTGACTTTTCAGCAACTTTTAAGATAACTTCATATTTTGTATCTTACTTTATGCATGCAACAAACTTGCATGACAGCACCACACAGATTGTATTTGATGTTCAGCCTTGATTAGCTAGAAGTGTTGAGTGGGTTGGAAGCGCTGGGTAGGATGAGATGTGAACGACACACTGATCGTGAGGGGCGTCGGTGTACGGGAGTGATGCTGCGGAGATTCGCTCATGCGGCTGAGCTCTGCGCAGAGAAAACACCAGGGCTCCAGAACAAACCGATGCGAACGAAACTAAGATCGACTTTATGCGTATTTTATAACTGGGCTGCTGATCATGTGCAGCCTTAGGAATTTGCTAATCCTGTATAAGGGGAAGGGAAATAATTCATAATTGAAACTCCACTAATATCGAATGAAATCAGCACCTTTCCGGCTTACCTTGATGTTTGAGAACCCAGAGAAACATTCGGGTAGTGAAAACCTCAAGCGTGAATTTGGTCAAGGAAATTTAGAGTTTATTTTCTAGTGCTGATAAACGCAATAATAAACTGCAGTAGCTGTGTTACGGATCGCGCACTGGGTTGCGAGAGTATGCGCAGCATATGCATTCGCAATATTAAAATTAAATTGTAATGAATGGTGTATGCACCCTGCGAGTCAGCTGGGATGGGATCCAGTTCCAGGAATAGTGAAAGGATGGAATTAATGAGCTTTGAGCATGCGTGCAGTGAAAGTATTTTCGCTCGTCAGAAATCATTTCCCGGTTAAATAAAACTAGTTCATCTATATACCCTCTTAGGTTTATAAATTGTTTTTCCATACTATATTTAAGCCGAGTGCTATGTTTGCCCGCTCGGTGCGGAGCTGTTGCATGGGTTCTGCAGTGGACATAAGGTGGCTCCATTTCCGGAGAACATTGTTGCACGGTGGCTACCGTAGTTGCAATACGTGTTTGAAAAAGTGAGGCACTCGACTGCACTATTCGTTTCAATGTAATACACAATTTCAACACTGGGTGGGAGTAATTCCAACACAATGTCCCTTTAATGCTGGAGTCAAAGAAAGAGTCTGATTTACTTACGAAGCAAAGTAGAACCTACAGCATTAGCATGAGAGTAACCATGGCAACATCATCTCAGCGCTTTGAAGAGAGAAAAGGGGAGTGGCTAAAAACCGAAGCATAAATCAGGGTGCATTTCTACCCGGAACATTCTGGGCTGGATGACATCATGCACATCATCTGCAGCCGGATTCTGTGCTGGACCACTGACGCCACCTGCTGCTGTCGACTAGCAATGCAAGGCATTTCCTCAGAGTGCTTTCTACTGAAAGCGCACACGCGTACAGACTACACAGACACAGACACAGACACACATACACACACACACACGTTATATACACACAATTTAGTGCACACAGTCACAATTGCATACTAACATAAACCTGTACAAACTGACTCGCACATGCGCACCTCAAAAGCAAATACCCACAGGCATGAAAGCCCAGCGCGCGTGCACACACAGAAACATACACACGCACGCACGCACACACGCGCACGCAGGCACACACACACACACACACACATGCACACACACACAAGCATGCAGGCACACACATACGCATGCAGGAAAACACAGAGTTAATAGCTGATTGTGTGTGTGGGGGGGAGGGAAGGACTGGCTTGTATCCCGTCAGCAGAACTGATCTCTGTTTACCGTGTGGTTTGGGAGGGTAAAACTCAAACAGAAGCGTTTAAGTTTGTGATCATTTATCCGCCCTGCTGTCACTACGGCCCCTGATTGGAGGGCAGAGGATTCTGGGAGTGATTAATAGGAGGGTCCAGCCGAGTCTAATGAAACATCCAGTGTGATAAAGACAGGGAGTCAGAGTGAGCTTATGCCTCTAATGAGGTCTCTTACACACACACACACACACACACACATACATGCAGGAACACTGACACAAACACATCCCAAGCACCCCTCACACATGAATACTAAACACACACGCAGGCACCCCATACGCATGCGCAAAACCACTGCGAAGAAGAGAGGTGTGAATGCAAGCGGAGTGTGTGTGTGTGTGACTCAGAAGGATGACCCCTGCTTCCACTAATGAAGAGACTCTCACTGGGTGAAGGCGATGCTGTGTAACTCATCTGCTGAGGTGGTGAGTCAGGCTAAAACAGGAGAGAGTGTGTGTGAAATGGAAAAATGTATGCAAAAGGGAAAGAATGAGAGAGGGGAGATGGAGGGAGAGAGAGTGTGTATGAGAGAGAGAGAGAGAGAGAGGAGAGAGGACAGAGGGAGTGTGTGAGAGAGGAGAGAGGACAGAGGGAGGGAGTGTGAGAGAGAGAGAGAGAGAGAGAGAGAGGACAGAGGGAGTGTGTGAGAGAGGAGAGAGGACAGAGGGAGGGAGTGTGAGAGAGAGAGAGAGAGAGAGAGAGGACAGAGGGAGGGAGTGAGAGAGAGAGAGAGAGAGAGAGAGAGAGAGGACAGAGGGGTGCTCTGTAAAAGGTCCTCCTCTCCATAAGAGATACAGAGATGGGCTGAGATGAGCCCACACCTCAGGAACAGAGGCAGGCAGGATCACCGCCTCTCGATGATGACGCTCACGCGATCACGAGAAGAGAGACATGGAGACGCAGGATCACCGCCTCTCGATGATGACGCTCACGCGATCACGAGAAGAGAGACACGGAGACGCAGGATCACGGCCTCTCGATGATGACGCTCACGCGATCACGAGAAGAGAGACACGGAGACGCAGGATCACCGCCTCTCGATGATGACGCTCACGCGATCACGGGAAGAGAGACATAGAGACGCAGGATTACCGCCTCTCGATGATGACGCTCACGCGATCACGAGAAGAGAGACATGGAGACGCAGGATCACGGCCTCTCGATGATGACGCTCACGCGATCACGAGAAGAGAGACACGGAGACGCAGGATCACCGCCTCTCGATGATGACGCTCACCCGATCACGAGAAGAGAGACACGGAGACGCAGGATCACAGCCTCTCGATGATGACGCTCACGCGATCACGAGAAGAGAGACACGGAGACGCAGGATCACGGCCTCTCGATGATGACGCTCACGCGATCACGAGAAGAGAGACACGGAGACGCAGGATCACCGCCTCTCGATGATGACGCTCACGCGATCACGGGAAGAGAGACATAGAGACGCAGGATTACCGCCTCTCGATGATGACTCTCACGCGATCACGAGAAGAGAGACATGGAGACGCAGGATCACGGCCTCTCGATGATGACGCTCACGCGATCACGAGAAGAGAGACACGGAGACGCAGGATCACCGCCTCTCGATGATGACGCTCACCCGATCACGAGAAGAGAGACACGGAGACGCAGGATCACAGCCTCTCGATGATGACGCTCACGCGATCACGAGAAGAGAGACACGGAGACGCAGGATCACCGCCTCTCGATGATGACGCTCACGCGATCACGAGAAGAGAGACACGGAGACGCAGGATCACCGCCTCTCGATGATGACGCTCACGCGATCACGAGAAGAGAGACACGGAGACGCAGGATCACCGCCTCTCGATGATGACGCTCACGCGATCACGAGAAGAGAGACACGGAGACGCAGGATCACGGCCTCTCGATGATGACGCTCACGCGATCACGAGAAGAGAGACACGGAGACGCAGGATCACCGCCTCTCGATGATGACGCTCACGCGATCACGGGAAGAGAGACATAGAGACGCAGGATTACCGCCTCTCGATGATGACTCTCACGCGATCACGAGAAGAGAGACATGGAGACGCAGGATCACGGCCTCTCGATGATGACGCTCACGCGATCACGAGAAGAGAGACACGGAGACGCAGGATCACCGCCTCTCGATGATGACGCTCACCCGATCACGAGAAGAGAGAGACACGGAGACGCAGGATCACGGCCTCTCGATGATGACGCTCACGCGATCACGAGAAGAGAGACATGGAGACGCAGGATCACCGCCTCTCGATGATGACGCTCACGCGATCACGAGAAGAGAGACATGGAGACGCAGGATCACCGCCTCTCGATGATGACGCTCACGCGATCACGAGAAGAGAGACATGGAGACGCAGGATCACCGCCTCTCGATGATGACGCTCACGCGATCACGAGAAGAGAGACATGGAGACGCAGGATCACCGCCTCTCGATGATGACGCTCACGCGATCACGAGAAGAGAGACACGGAGACGCAGGATCACCGCCTCTCGATGATGACGCTCACGCGATCACGGGAAGAGAGACATAGAGACGCAGGATCACCGCCTCTCGATGATGACTCTCACGCGATCACGAGAAGAGAGACATGGAGACGCAGGATCACGGCCTCTCGATGATGACGCTCACGCGATCACGAGAAGAGAGACATGGAGACACAGGATCACGGCCTCTCGATGATGAGGCTCACGCGATCACGAGAAGAGAGACACGGAGACGCAGGATCACCGCCTCTCGATGATGACGCTCACCCGATCACGAGAAGAGAGACACGGAGACGCAGGATCACAGCCTCTCGATGATGACGCTCACGCGATCACGAGAAGAGAGACACGGAGACGCAGGATCACCGCCTCTCGATGATGACGCTCACGCGATCACGAGAAGAGAGACACGGAGACGCAGGATCACCGCCTCTCGATGATGACGCTCACGCGATCACGAGAAGAGAGACACGGAGACGCAGGATCACCGCCTCTCGATGATGACGCTCACGCGATCACGAGAAGAGAGACATGGAGACGCAGGATCACGGCCTCTCGATGATGACGCACACGCGATCACGAGAAGAGAGACACGGAGACGCAGGATCACGGCCTCTTGATGATGAGGCTCACGCGATCACGAGAAGAGAGACATAGAGACGCAGGATCACCGCCTCTCGATGATGACGCTCACGCGATCACGAGAAGAGAGACATGGAGACGCAGGATCACGGCCTCTCGATGATGACTCTCACGCGATCACGAGAAGAGAGACATGGAGACGCAGGATCACGGCCTCTCGATGATGACTCTCAAGCGATCACGAGAAGAGAGACATGGAGACGCAGGATCACCGCCTCTCGATGATGACGCTCACGCGATCACGAGAAGAGAGACACGGAGACGCAGGATCACGGCCTCTCGATGATGACGCTCACGCGATCACGAGAAGAGAGACACGGAGACGCAGGATCACCGCCTCTCGATGATGACGCTCACGCGATCACGAGAAGAGAGACACGGAGACGCAGGATCACCGCCTCTCGATGATGACGCTCACGCGATCACGAGAAGAGAGACACGGAGACGCAGGATCACCGCCTCTCGATGATGACGCTCACGCGATCACGAGAAGAGAGACATGGAGACGCAGGATCACGGCCTCTCGATGATGACGCACACGCGATCACGAGAAGAGAGACACGGAGACGCAGGATCACGGCCTCTCGATGATGAGGCTCACGCGATCACGAGAAGAGAGACATAGAGACGCAGGATCACCGCCTCTCGATGATGACGCTCACGCGATCACGGGAAGAGAGACATAGAGACGCAGGATCACCGCCTCTCGATGATGACGCTCACGCGATCACGAGAAGAGAGACACGGAGACGCAGGATCACCGCCTCTCGATGATGACTCTCACGCGATCACGAGAAGAGAGACACGGAGACGCAGGATCACCGCCTCTCGATGATGACGCTCACGCGATCACGAGAAGAGAGACATGGAGACGCAGGATCACGGCCTCTCGATGATGACGCTCACGCGATCACGAGAAGAGAGACACGGAGACGCAGGATCACGGCCTCTCGATGATGACGCTCACGCGATCACGAGAAGAGAGACATGGAGACGCAGGATCACGGCCTCTCGATGATGAGGCTCACGCGATCACGAGAAGAGAGACATGGAGACGCAGGATCACCGCCTCTCGATGATGACGCTCACGCGATCACGAGAAGAGAGACATGGAGACGCAGGATCACGGCCTCTCGATGATGACGCTCACGCGATCACGAGAAGAGAGACATAGAGACGCAGGATCACGGCCTCTCGATGATGACGCTCACGCGATCACGAGAAGAGAGACACGGAGACGCAGGATCACCGCCTCTCGATGATGACGCTCACGCGATCACGAGAAGAGAGACACGGAGACACAGGATCACGGCCTCTCGATGATGACGCTCACGCGATCACGAGAAGAGAGACATGGAGACGCAGGATCACCGCCTCTCGATGATGACGCTCACGCGATCACGAGAAGAGAGACATGGAGATGCAGGATCACGGCCTCTCGATGATGACGCTCACGCGATCACGAGAAGAGAGACACGGAGACGCAGGATCACCGCCTCTCGATGATGACGCTCACCCGATCACGAGAAGAGAGACACGGAGACGCAGGATCACGGCCTCTCGATGATGACGCTCACGCGATCACGAGAAGAGAGACACGGAGACGCAGGATCACCGCCTCTCGATGATGACGCTCACGCGATCACGAGAAGAGAGACACGGAGACGCAGGATCACCGCCTCTCGATGATGAGGCTCACGCGATCACGAGAAGAGAGACATGGAGACGCAGGATCACCGCCTCTCGATGATGACGCTCACGCGATCACGAGAAGAGAGACATGGAGACGCAGGATCACGGCCTCTCGATGATGACGCTCACGCGATCACGAGAAGAGAGACATGGAGACGCAGGATCACGGCCTCTCGATGATGACGCTCACGCGATCACGAGAAGAGAGACATAGAGACGCAGGATCACGGCCTCTCGATGATGACGCTCACGCGATCACGAGAAGAGAGACACGGAGACGCAGGATCACCGCCTCTCGATGATGACGCTCACGCGATCACGAGAAGAGAGACATGGAGACGCAGGATCACCGCCTCTCGATGATGACGCTCACGCGATCACGAGAAGAGAGACACGGAGACGCAGGATCACGGCCTCTCGATGATGACGCTCACGCGATCACGAGAAGAGAGACACGGAGACGCAGGATCACCGCCTCTCGATGATGACGCTCACGCGATCACGAGAAGAGAGACACGGAGACGCAGGATCACGGCCTCTCGATGATGACGCTCACGCGATCACGAGAAGAGAGACACGGAGACGCAGGATCACCGCCTCTCGATGATGACGCTCACGCGATCACGAGAAGAGAGACATGGAGACGCAGGATCACGGCCTCTCGATGATGACGCTCACGCGATCACGAGAAGAGAGACACAGAGACGCAGGATCACGGCCTCTCGATGATGACGCTCACGCGATCACGAGAAGAGAGACATGGAGACGCAGGATCACGGCCTCTCGATGATGACGCTCACGCGATCACGAGAAGAGAGACATGGAGACGCAGGATCACGGCCTCTCGATGATGACGCTCACGCGATCTCGAGAAGAGAGACACGGAGACGCAGGATCACCGCCTCTCGATGATGACGCTCAAGCGATCACGGGAAGAGAGACACGGAGACGCAGGATCACGGCCTCTCGATGATGACGCTCACGCGATCACGGAGATGCAGGATGGAGAGAAGAGAGACATCACGGGAAGAGATCACGGGATCACGGGAGAGATCACGGGAAGAGAGACATGGAGACGCAGGATCACCGCCTCTCGATGATGACGCTCACGCGATCACGAGAAGAGAGACATGGAGACGCAGGATCACCGCCTCTCGATGATGAGGCTCACGCGATCACGAGAAGAGAGACACGGAGACGCAGGATCACCGCCTCTCGATGATGAGGCTCACGCGATCACGAGAAGAGAGACACGGAGACGCAGGATCACGGCCTCTCGATGATGACGCTCACACGATCACGAGAAGAGAGACACGGAGACGCAGGATCACGGCCTCTCGATGATGACGCTCACGCGATCACGAGAAGAGAGACATGGAGACGCAGGATCACCGCCTCTCGATGATGACGCTCACGCGATCACGAGAAGAGAGACACGGAGACGCAGGATCACGGCCTCTCGATGATGACGCTCACGCGATCACGAGAAGAGAGACATGGAGATGCAGGATCACGGCCTCTCGATGATGACGCTCACGCGATCACGAGAAGAGAGACACGGAGACGCAGGATCACCGCCTCTCGATGATGAGAGAGACATGGAGACAGAGACGCAATTCCTCCGAAACCCTGAGAAATACACTGAGGGCAGAGAAGCAGAAAAACCTGTCAGCGCTTCTTCTGATCTGCCCCACAACTCCACAGAAAACTCTGCACATGCTCTTCAGAGGAGGGCCAACAGCCCCACGCAGCGCACAGCCGCACACCATCGCCAGCGCCGGCAGAGCGCAGCCGGGTCGACCCAAACCCAGTGATACAGTTACTGCAGATGACCCGTCTGTGGATTTACTGAACCCACCCACAGAGAGTCCTGATCATTCACTCTCTCAAATACTTCACCACCTTTATCTGTGGTGTTCGAACTCCTACAGCACAAACCAGCCACCTTCAATCCTTCATTTCATCCTTTCACAGTATTTCCGTCTTCAGTTTGCATGATGCGTCAACAATATTTATCAATAAAACACAGTGAGTGCACAACAGACGGACGGAAGGACAGACAGACGATACCAATTCGGCTCAGCCAAACACGCATTTACGACTTCAAACTCCTCTACAACACACAACAGCCTGGAAACAATTAAAGTCAGATACACAGCCAGAGACGGGTCTCTCTTAATTTCTAAATATTAATAATAATGATAAACCTTTCACCCTTCATAGGAGCAGGATGTACAGCGACATCCTGGGGGCCACAGGTATCCGATATGAAGCATGAAACAGGCCCCCAGGCATCAGAAAGGGCCCTACAGAAGCCATAATAATAAACTTCATTCATGAATTGGGTGGCAGAGAAATGCAGAGAGGTTTGAAGGTATTGATTCAGGTGGCGGGGTAAGGAGACGGTTTCAATCCCACTAATCCTGGAGCGAGAGGGTCAAGGCACGAGCTCGTTGATCTCCAGCTGAGCGGCCGCAGCCTCGCGTCAGAATGCAGCATGGTCGCCATGGATACCAGAGCTGCGGAGTAACGTAAGCTCCTCTTACCACTCCGGCTACTCATAGCACGCAAGAAACCGTTTTTCATCTTTCATCAAAAATAGCAACGGATAAATAAATGAAAGGTCGTTCTTAGTTCAACGACTTACCGAAATCAAATTTAAAAAGGTGAAAAGATGTATCATGTTGTCTAAAGAACAGAATAAAAAAAAATTCATTTTGACAAAAATATTAAAAAGATGTCACGTTCACGTACTTACGTCCGGCCACTAGAACCGCATTGCTTTGACAAAAAGAATGGCGCCAGTTTCAAGTCTCTAACATAATTAGAAAGGAAGTTTTGGATAAAAAAAAATGTTTTTGACCTTTTGTGTGACCTTGACCTTTGACATAGAAACTTAAAAAAGTACAGGTCGAGATGCCGGGTTAGGTCACTTGGTTAAGGCGCCACATTTGTGGAGCAGTAGTGAATACTACGCCGCGGGTTCGATCCCCGGTTGTACCAACCAACAGTGGTCGGCAGGTTTTTCAGAACAGCGTATGACTGGCTAAAGTGTTGTAGGGATGCAAATTGTGACGGGACTGCCAGGAAGGGAAATTAAAATGATTGCCATGTTCTTTGCTCAAATACCTCCTGTTGGCCAGCTGGGCGCTCGTCAGTGAGATTCTAAGCTTGTTCATGTTCCGGTATCCTCCACCCTCCTTCTGAACTTGTGATAGTTTCAACCAATGAGTGTAAAGATTCAGGGGCCGACTGGCGTGTGCTTCGGAGGAGAGCTGTGAACTGTCTCTCTCTCCTGAGCTGGCAACAGGGGGCTGCATACGAACAAGCCCGTACATAGTTCTCGGAATGAGCATTCCGGATTCAGGTGGGACTGGAGATGTCAAATTTATATAAAAAATAAGAAAAGCAAGAGCAGTCAGAGACAGCAACATATGCCCGTCACGCAACAGTTTGCACAAAAGGGTTAATTTTGAGAAAAAGGGTGATCCAATCAGGCTGATTTCTGAACTCATCAAAGTTCCACCTGATATGGTCATGCTGTGTGAATTTGGATGAAATCGATTGAGAATCGGTAGAGTTATTGTGAATACAAGCAACGGACAGACAGACAGACATCATGATTCCATACTACGTCCCGTCGGTCTTACGACGGGCGTATAAAAAGCACAGGTCTTTGGCAAGAGACCTATGTTAACACGTACCCAAGTTTCATTAAATCGTACGATTTCGGCAAGTAACAAAACACGGTTACTCAAGTCCCCGTTCGCCATCGTGCCCATCATCGGCGCCCCTTCTACCGGACACAATGTGACAGTAGCTAACAAAAGTCACGTTCCTCAGAGGCAGAGTCAAGTTCTGCATCTAGAATAACAGATCAGCCCTACAGACAGAAAGGGAGAAATAATGCGCTCACTTACCTCAGGGACTAGTATGTCAAGTTCTCTAATAGTCTTCACTGTGGTGCTGAGAACGTGAAGCATATCAGCAACTTTTCTTTTTTTTATTTACACACGCACACACACACACGCACACACACACACACACACACACTCTACAGCGCACATCTTATTGCCAATAATATCTAAGGAGGAAAGACTATACAGAGAGGCCTGACTGGCACTTCTCATGGATGCCGATGTTTGGACACACTGCCCTCCAGTGGTTAATATAACGACATCACTTTCTCGATACTGGAGGAAAATATGATATAAACCCTACCCACTTGTACAAGCAGCACACATAGTTTATATACTGTAATGGGCATTCATTGATTATTAACTCATATTCGGTTTAATGAGTGAGTGTTATCATTCTCTCTGACTGTCGTGAAAATATTAATCATAGGTTCCCTTCAGCCAACTCGCGGATATAGTGAGAACTTGAATGTCCTCCTTGCAGCGATTTTGAACTCAGATGCGGTAGCACGCAAAATAGCACCTAGATATCGATCTGCGAACAGCCAGGTAAGTGCGTGAGCGAGCGACGTTTGCATACTTCAGTCCCCACAATAACTCATTTTTATGCTTCGCGTTCCCTTGAGTTAAAAGGCTGCCTCGCGCATATATCTTACTAGTCCCCCATAATTACATGCTCTCATGCCATTAACTGCCCTCATACCCACGCCCAAGACAGGTGAGGTCACCTGAAGATTGGTGGGTTTGGGTCTCACATCAGCATCCACTGGACAGTGCTGATTTTATACCCCGTCGTTTTCTTAATTTTCTTAAATTCCTTTGTAAAGCTGCTTTCACACCGGACGCAAAACGCATCTTTGCATTCACTTTGAATGTAATCTGTCGCGCAAAAAATTCGTTACGCGTCCAGTGTGAAAGCAGCTTAAGTCCTCAAGAAATTATTCCACAATTCACCATTGGAAGCGTGCATTTTGAAGCATACAGAACTGCCCAGGAAATCCGATACAGTCAGCCCCGCGAACTTGCTAGCAATGCCTCGCATCCCAGCAAATCACACCAGGATAAAAATCAGCTCAAATCCACTACATAAAGAACGAACAAACAGACGCGGCAACGCGTTTTCCCCTTTATTGCGGTGTACCAACACAGCAAATAAGGCAGGTGCAAAACCTCAAAGACAGGTGATTAATCACATTGACTAGCAGTCTCAGTCGCGCAGGAGACACTAACCATGACTTGGGTTTCCCGAAGTGCAGGTAGTTGATGCTGTAGAGGTCCATGTCCTCGGTGTGCCAGGCGAAAGTGGTCTTCCACATGCCGAAGTAGAGGTACGGCGTGTTCACCCCCTCGATCACGATGCCGCACTCCTGCTCCACCATGTCTAGCAATGTGTTCAGGTGGCCGATGTTCCACTCGCCGATGTCCTGAACGCAGGCAGGTAACCATTTACTCTCTATTACTGTCTGCACATGACCAGCACAGGTAGGCAAACTTTCATTGCATTAACCAGAACATCCATGCCAGAATGATATTAGCATTTAGCACACACGTTAAGGACATCAGCATTCTCTGCTATTTTATCAAGGATGTTTCACAAAACTTCAGTGTTTGGACTTCAGTGGGTGTTACATATGACCACGTTCTTCCTCAAATACAATTTGGAATTGAAAGGACTAAGATGACATCTTTGAACATGTAAAGGCATTTTATTATACATGATCTCACCACGAGGTGGTGCCAAAACCACAATATTTATACAGTGAACAAACTTGTTTCTGACAAAGCTCACAAATAAGTTGATGATTAGAGATAAGATGATATCAGAGAAATCTGTCATACACCCTGAGGGCGACGCACTCTGAATGCTGAAGACCTTGAATACAAGCAAAGCCTTGTCGGAAACAGGGTGGTACTTTCCCCAGCAAATGCAGAACGAGGCACTGACGCACCCTATTTCCACTGAAATCTAAATAACGCACTTCCTCACCTACTCAGTGGGAGTAGCCACTCCCACCAGAGTGACATCACAGAAGCCTCTCCAGCCCCTACCACTAATGTGAAATCACAGACGCTACTGCCACTAATGTGACATCACAGAAGCCCCCACCACAAATGTGATATCAGAGAAGCTATTGCCACTATTGCAACATCAGAGAGGCCCCTACCACTAATGTGACATCTCAGGAGCTACTGCCATTATTGTGACATCACAGAAGCCCCTACCACTAATGTGACATCACAGAAGCTACTGCCACTATTGTGACATCACAAAAGCCCCCACCACTAATGTGACATCACAGGAGCTACTGCCACTGTTGTGACATCACAGAAACCCCCACCACTAATGAGAAATCACAGAACCTACAACCACTAATGTGACACTACAGAAGGTACTGCCATTAATGTCATCAGAAGCCCCTCCCACAATTGTGAAATATCACATTAGAGATTGTAGTTTATCACAGAAGCCCCTACAAGTAACGTGACATCACTGAAACAACTGCCACTGATCTGACATCATAAAAAAGCCTTCTGCACATTGAGGCACCACAGAAGTAACTCCCACTAACCTGGTCGTAGAGTGATCCGCTGATGTCCGCTCCATATATGGGCGACACAAACGTCAAGTTCTTCCAGTACTTCCTCTCCAGGTCATCGAAGTCTTTGTGTGGAGGAGTGCAGTACCTGGAGAAGAACAACAGGGGGCAGTTTATTTCATCCAGCAATCTCAGCACTATGCAGCAGTTCCCCAAGCCAGGCCCAGGTATTTGATCTGTTCAAGAACAACCAATACAAACAGTCAAGGCTGAGAGGAGTGTTTGCTAAAGGTGGGGCAAAGGACATCCCGGATCCAACTGCCAGGACTCTAGGGGAGGGCTGGGAACCGCAGACTTCAGAGGCTTAGAAAGCTCACCTCTCTTCACTTACTGCACTGTAAATGTACCTGTATATCCTATTTATGAATCTTGTAAATAACCCCAACATTTATGTTGCCAAGCAGCACAATGCCACTGCAGGGAACTGAACCGCCGAACTCAGCGGAGAGTTCACTGCCCCGACTGCCACAGCAGTGCCCAGTCTCACGGGGAGACACAGGCATTCATCCTGCTGCAGTGCACAAAACCACAGAACAAGACACAGTGCTCACCCACCAACTCCTTTTTCATTTCAAAATACACTAATCATTATAAAAATGCTTAAGCTTGGCCTTTAAAAAGGGTTTCACCATCTCAAATAACAAGGAACGAGCAACTGGAATGTGCTCCACACGAGAAAGATCTGGGAGAGATTGTTGACCAAACCCTGACAGGCTCAAGCCATTGTGCCGTAGCAGTTAAAAAAGCCAATCGGATGCTGGGACACATTGCCAAATTGAGTACAAATCTAAGGAGGTGATGCTTCTTTTGTACAACACATTCGTCAGACCACATCTGGAGTATTGTGTACAGTTCTGGGGACCATACTTTAAGAGAGATATCGAGGCGCTAGAGAAAGTCCAGAGAAGAGCCACTAAGCTAATTCCAGGAATAAAAGATGAACGCTACGATAAGAGGCTGAAGACCCTTAATCTCGTTAGTATTAGGAAAAGGAGTCTAAGGCGTGATTTGATTGAGGTCTTTAAATATGTTAAAGGGATTAAAAATACCCCTCAGCCCGATGTCGAAGTTTTTGGAGACGCCACCCACCCGCCCACCGCCCGCCCACCCAACCGCACGAAGGATAGCAATACCCCGTCAGCCTTGAGGGCTGAGGGGTAAAAAGTGAATCATGTAGGATTCCTTCGACGAAGTGTTGTTAGTAGAACTCTGGGTCACAAATGGAAATTGACCAAAGGTAAATTTAGCACTGATATTCAGAAATATTTCTTCACCCAAAGAGTAATTTCAATGTGGAATAGCTTACCTGACCATATTGTTGAGGCAGAGACCTTGGGGGTTTTCAAGAGCAGGCTTGACTTAAAGCTAGATACCATTGAGTCACTGAGTATCTGAAGGGATACATTCACAATAGTATAAAGAAACTGGCGAGCGTAGTTGGGCTGAACGGCCTGTTCTCGCCATTCTTGTTATGTTATGTTGTTATGTTATGTGTTAACTACACTATATGATCTTTGTAAGATCTAGTTAAGCATGAAAATCTACTGAGATCAGAACACTGAAGCACATTCAGAAGGGGCAAAGGACGCAGTGGGAGTCCATCTTGTTTCAGAGGGGCAGCATGTTTGCCGTAGATCAGGGGAGCATGTCTGCAGACCTGACAGATGGCAACAATGGGTGACCGGCACAAGATGGCCGCTATCCGGGCCAGATCTCTAATCCTCCCATCTAAAAGAATGGCAGTGTCCTGTCCAAAATAGCTGATCTGTGATCAGTGGATTTCACTGGCTTTCACTGAGACTGTTCGCTGACTTCCCATCAAAGCATGTTGGTGGCGTTTACATTCCAAGCTTAAACAGGAAGTAGAGGTTTGTACTCCCACAGGACCCAATGCAACCGTGTGTGGCGAGAGACAATTTTTTGTTCTAAAAGGCGAGAGCGTGCACAACAGTACAAACGTATCGGTGAAAATGGGCAGAGAGGACGACTTGCGGGAATCTTGCTGAAATTCTAGATATATAATAAACA
Source organism: Gymnothorax reevesii (assembly GCA_029721435.1). Lineage (NCBI taxonomy): Eukaryota > Metazoa > Chordata > Actinopteri > Anguilliformes > Muraenidae > Gymnothorax > Gymnothorax reevesii. Next base: position 152,108,997 of record CM056575.1, read on the forward strand.
AGTAGATCAGAAGGATCTAATAGCTGCAACCTCGCCTAGCATCCGTCACGTGGCCTAGTGTCCATGACTGGTGGTTTCTTGTACAAGTGTGATCTCGAAATTGGCAAATGACCTTGAAAATCAATAGGGGACCCTTCCTCTGTACCAAGAAGCTTGTTCTAAGATGTAAGAGCCATCCATCAAGTTGAAGTGGAGTTACGGTGCGAGAACTGTGAAATCGGGGCAAAATCGACACTTTTTTGAATGGTGTGACCTTGGTATTCAACAGATGACCTTGAAAATCAATAGGGAACCCCTCCTCCATACCAAGAAGCTTGTTGTAAGATTTCATAGTCATTCATTGAATTAAACTAGAGTTACGGTGCGAAAACCGTCAAATCAGGCAAAATTGACACTTTTATTGCCTTTGTAACCTTGGAATTTAACGGATGACCTTGTAAACAATAGGGAACACCTCCTGTATGCCTAGAAGCTATTTCCAAAATTACATAGCGATCCATGAATTCTAACTGGAGTTACAGCGCGAATACCCGCAAACAAGGTCGTGACCTCTGTGAACTTGACCTTTGACCTTTGACCTCGACCTTGTGCATGGACATCACTTTGGTGAAGGTGAATAACTCCTGAAAATTTCATGACACGACGACAGGAACATGGTCAAAAAGGTGGCACAGACGGACAGACAGACAGAAGCGTTCATAGAGCTGCTTGGTCGCAGCTAAAAATTTTTGCCACTAAAATAGCTTTTGTTCATTTCTTGTCAACAAATGCAATTCAAGTTGGCGCTGGAGCAAGTTAAATGACAGATATTATCACTGATAATAGGTTTCACAGTTTCTCTCTCTCCCAGCAGATGAAGTCCGCTACACGCTGTGAGAGACGAGGAACAGGAGGGGACAAAAGCTGGGGGCTGAGCTGTCCATGTTAGGCTGTGATGCCTATTGGGCAACGAGAGCTCACAAAATAAATGGGGGTTGATGGAGTTGTCATTAAAGTTCAATGATCGGGGGCTTTCTAAAAATACAAAAAAAAAGAAAAAAAAAAGTCTTTCTCCCAAAGTGCACATGCTTAATTTCTCAGAACCCAGTACAATTGGATACAACCTCTTCCAAAGTGTTTCTAAACAGCAGACAAAAATCAATAAAATTCAGCCACTGAACAGCGTAATTTAAGGTTTATTTTAGCAGCAAAGTTACTTTGCAAATTAATATCATTTTATTAAGCAAGATTTGGAAGCGGTTCACCTTAGTTAGCAAAGTAGTAATGAGTTAAAACACGACAGCAATTATATTGTCGACAAGTGTTTGCTACAATGTCTGGCCTTTATAGGCTGGATGTTTGCACCTTTGGACAAAATTAGGACGTTTTTCTTTGTAGGTCAATCCTGTGTGTTTAATTTGTTCTTCACAAACAGCCTTAGGCTATTTTCACTTAACTTTTAGCCAATATTTCAAAATGAATCCACCATTTTTAGTCAAAAGTAGGCAGCGAATAAAGACAGCCGACAGAAAGCGTGATTTGTTTTTGCAGCAGGCGGGATGTGGGACACAAATGAAGTGACGCGGGAGGGAAGGAGACAGTATAAAGTTTCTGCGGGAGCGAGCAGCCGCAGGACAGGGCCTTACGGGATGGGGCACGTGGGAGCCAGACTGACAAATCCATCCCGTTTCACGATTCGGCACCACACAATTTCTACAACTTACATGACCACCAGCCCTCGCTTCATTTACACCAAGCAGCCCCACAACCAACTACACTGCGTGATGCAGCTTGCACACTGACAAACACACGGCCAACCAGGAGTAGCTCGTAAAGAGCGGCGAGGCTAACAAATATTAACTGGCTGAACCCCTATTACCCCCAGCGAGGCTGAGCCAATCACTGCCTCGCCAATGCGGTCCTCCGGATACAGTTGGTAACGGCGCGATTGAGATTAAAACACCAGACCACAGGGTTCCCCGACAAATCACTTTGCTGAGAGCCATTCAGAGGTCCTTCATTTAAATTTGCCATACAATTATGATTATGATTATGATTATTATTAGCATTAAATTGCATTTCCTGGCATTTAAAAGCACTCAGAGCTGTGATTCTGGGTATGAAAAGTGCTGCACAAATTCACTTATTACCTCCCCATTCCCCGGTCAATGCTTAATGTGACCCCACTGCTTTAACCTGAACATTCTCATGATGATGTCAGAACCACTACTGCTAACTGACAGCAACAGAGCTCTTGGCCTCTGACTGAGAATTTTGGGAAATGAAAAAAAAAAAAAAAAAACTCTTCTTCTATTGTATTCTACAGTGTTTTAAGTCCAGAGGTGCGTACTTCTTGCTGTTGGCCAGCTTGCGGTACTCTCCGACGGTCATGGCCTTCTTCTGGATGTTGTACTGGGTGAAGAGGCCAGACTGACCCGTCACCACCTGCATGATGGGGGCCGGGATCACCATCTCCTCGATGGTCTCGTACGACCGCCGCGGCTTCCACTCCTTTGGCGGAATCACCTGGGACGAGCAGAGGGGAGGGTCAGCGAAGGGTGAGTGGAGTCATAGTGCAAGATGGTCTGCAGGCGGTGTGGGAAATGATACAGAAGTAAATCTGTCATTCAAATCAGTGAATCAGTGATTCAGGGAGTCAGAAAGTGAGTGCAAAGTCAGTTAATGATTTAGTGAGGAAATGAGAACAAGGAATCAGAGTGAGCCAACGAATCAGTGAGTGAGCCATTGAATCAGTGAGTGAGCCAGTAAATTATTGAGCGAGGCAGAGAGTCAGTCGGTGATTCGGTGAGTTTGGATGGCCCCAGTCCAGTCCACTAACTGAAATTCTCATCTCCATTTCCGCTCCTGGAATCCCGTTAGAAACAGGAAGTTGTGAATTAGCCACTTGGTGGGTGGCCCAATCCATTAGATGAGCAAGTGAAGAACGTAATCTCAACCCTGATTTGGCTCAAAGGAAGGAGTGACATGAGGTAGTGAAGCTACCCACAATAGTATGTACACCCCACACTTCCTATGAAGAAAGTTTCCAAGACAGACGTTTCTGCTTCAGACTTCATTTCAGTACTGTGCGGACTAACCTACTACGATTTTCACAACACACTGCAAAAGAAATTGATCACAGAATATGCAACAGATAAGCGAGCAGATTCTTTCACGTGACTTAACCTACGTCATTCGGTTTCTCGCTCCATCTCTCTCTAGACCCAGAGACTGGACTCCCGACAGAAAATGTTCAGCTAGGATGTTTATTGTAGGTTATAAAGAAGCGTTCTCATTGCAAACTATCTAAATGGGTAGCTAATGTTTTGTGCTGAAAGGCTATGCGATGATAAAGCCTACGTCGATTAGTGAAGAGGCCGATTCAGAAATATGCAATTCCACTTCAGAGTCAATATCTCCTATTGCAGCATGTTTTCACGACTGTCGTTTTTCTTTGTTTTTTTTTTTCTCCTTGCTTGAGCTTGTTAGTTTCGTCCTCCTGGTTTAAAATAATAATCGGGGTTTCATCATTAAGAAGGCCTTTGATGACCCCTGGTAGCAGAGACAATACATTTTCCCAATGCAGGGGCAACAAATTAGGGAGGAAAAATTATTAAATACTATCTGTGGTTTGGTCGGTGACGTCACAAGAATACAACCCATTCTGACTTAGCGGTGCGATGTAACCATATCAGAATTCCACCCCGGCGAATTACGGCTATATTATGGCTGATATTAACAACTAGGGGTGTCAACGTTGACTATTTTTTCTACACGTGTACACGGGACTACTAACCGACGTGTACCCGGTTACACGTTCGGAGATTCATGAGCTTTTTCTATCGCAGTTGCGCTGCACAACCACAGAAAGTAAAATGAGTTGAAAATAAAATCCTCTATCATTTTGACACATAAGAAAACATACAAGTGAAAGCTGAAAAAGGTTTAACCTTCTTTTTTAATCACGGTTTTAACTATTGCTCACTTTTGTCCTTTTTTTTAAGCTTAAAGTGCAAACTGCATCCCTCTCTCGCAACGGGAGCTGCGTCTGAATTTTAATATGCGTCTCATAGTAAAAGTAATGTGGAATTGGCGAGAGAAAGAAACTCAAAAAGAAGCCAAAGTAAGCTGAAGTGAGAGGAAAAAACTTCACCTTTATATCCACAAAGTTAAAAAAAGTAGAGGGGGACTCTCACAATTATTCACTAAAATTGGCAAAAAAAATGTCTTCTTCCTCCTCTTTAGACGCGAGGATGTGTGATCAGGTCGTGAAAAGCCGACAGAACACCAATCAACAATATAACGTACAACAACACGCAACAATATAGGCTAAAATAACAAGCCATTAACAGTTTTTGTTTTCAGCTGCACGACATTTGCTCATGGAGAAGATGATGAGCGCAGCGCTCCTCTCAAGTCCTCCGCAGCCTATTCTTGAAGTGGCACGACACTGGCTGTGGCTGCGGATTTTTTTTTTTTTTTTTTTTAAATATCAAGGTAACATTGCGCCCCATGCATCTGTATGTGGATAACTGCAATAATGGGAACATTTAAGTGTATAGTTGGTTAATGTTATTATCTGAAGCTTTCAGGCAACATTATCATCCTAAAATAGGCGACTATATGTATTGGTGAGAAATGAACGAAGAGGAAAAAATGACGTGTACACGGTTATTGATTTTTCTAAACGGTTATGAATTGTTATCCGTGTAACCGTTTACACGTGTAGCTGTTGACACCCCTATTAGCAACATAACCTACTTGTAGCACTTCAGTTGACGCACAAAAAATGGACTAACCAGCAGTGAGAGTCAAATAGTGCCGAGAAGCTAAAATTTCGCTCGTGTCAATTTCTGTGCCAATGCAAGCTTCGGATTTATGCAAACTGAATGCAACGGTAATGGGCGTTTCCATGGTTTCCTTCACAAGCTTCCGAGAACTAGAAAAGACCCATTAAAACATAAACCACTCCTTCCCTAGTTCGCCCTCCTTGGTTCGAGCGCCAACTAATGTATTTTCAGCTCTGCATCACGCCCTCTCGAAAAGAAGCAGCCAGGGCAAACGAAAGAGGATAATACACATGTGAATTGGACCACAGCGAAGGAGTGAGTCAGTGAATGAGTCTGTCAAATCAGTCAGTGAATAATTCATCTTGTGAATGAGTGAAGAAGTGAATGAAATGGTTTGTAGCACAACTTGAAAATCAGTAAGAAAGTGAAATAATTCAGTGAGGGAGTGAATTAGTCAGTCAGAAAATGAGAGTGAATCAGTTAATATGTCAGGGAGTTCATCTGAAACCATCCCCTCATACTTGGTACCTTAGCCAGTCCGGCCCGGTGCGCTCCCTGGGTCTCGATGTAGGCGACATACTTGGCGAAGTCCTGGAACTCCTCCATGGTCGGCCGGAAGGTCATGATTTTACAGCCCGGGTTATGGGCCATCGGGCTTTCCACAGACATGGTGGCAGGGCTCGCTGCAACGGACGAGAGAGAGCAGGGGTTCAACACTGAGGAGCTATTAACAACCGAACAGTGCTAACCAGCCCAGCAGTACTAACCTTCCGAACGGTGCTAACCAACCGAACGATGCTAACCAACCGAGCAGCAGTCAGCAACCAAATAGTGCCAACCAGCCAGCAGCTCTAACTAACAGAATGCTGTTAACCAACCAAACAGAACTAACCAGCCCAACAGTACTAACCTACTGAAAAGTGCTAACCAACCGAGCAGCGCTAAGCAACCGAACCGTGCTAACCAGCCGGCAGCACTAACCAACCAAACGGTGCTAACCAACCGAGCAGCGCTAAGCAACCGAACAGTGCTAACCAGCTAAGCAGCACTAAGCAACCGAAAAGCGCTAACCAGCCGAGCAGCGGCAACAAACCGAACAGCGCTAACCAGCCAAGCAGTGTTAAGAAACCGAACGGTGCTAACCGGTCAAGCAGCTCAAATCAGACAAGCAGTGCACACATTATGAAAATCGATCATTTTTTGTTTTTTCCCCATAATTTGTAATTTTAGGAGGATTTGATATCAGGGTACGGGTTCACTGAACTATTTGGCTCTACTGTACACTCAAATACCACTGTTTCACTTGAAAGGAGTCCATTTACCCCCTTTGCGCAGATTTAGACGCGAGCCGAAATTGAATTGCCAAATAGTATTATAAGTACTATTATAATAATACTCGCAAGCATTGCGTTGCGAACCCGAAGTGACTTTCACATTGCGGGCTTGATCCCCGCCTCATACCAGCTGGCAGTGGTCGGCAGCTTTTTCAGAGTAGCGTACAATTGGCCATTGCACTTCAGGGTTGCAAATTGGGAAAGGACTGCCGGGAAAAAATAATAGTTGCTTTGTCCGTTGCTCAAGCGCCTCCTGTTGGCCAGATGGGCGCTGGTCAGGAAGATTCTAAGCCTGTTCATGTCCAGGTATCCTCCGCCCTCATTCTGAACTTGCGCAAATTCAACGAATGAGTGTAAAGAGGCAGTGTAAATTTGGCAATGACTAAATTTGGAGATACCAAATTTAAAAAAAAAAGTATTATTTTGAGAAAATAGAATTATTTAAATTTCCAAATGTCTTGCAGCACTGGAAAAAATTTCCAGCGTCTCCAAGTTATAAAGGCTTAAATAGACTCATGCACAACAGGAAAAATTGGCGACCGTATTCTGCGCAAAGGGGTTAACAGTAGCTCATCCACCACATAATTGCTCTGACAGGGTAGAACAGGAGCAGCTTTTTCGGAGGAAGACGACGGCCTTCAGACAAACAGCACAAATATTAACTCTCTCAACTCCGAGTGAGAAAACGGAAATAATCCGAACACAACTGGACTTAAAGTCGCTGAAGCTTCTATTCCTCATGAAGGCATTTAGTTTGTGCGTTTACCTCTCCAGCTCGGTACGCACTATCAAACTTTAACACGAGGCAGGAAACAGCAAACAAGAAGATGGTTAATAAGAGCAGAAGCTCCCGCTAATCACATCCATTAAGAACTGCAGGTGAAAGCCCCCGGCTCTGTGCATCTGCACCGCATTCAGGTGTCCTGAGATGACCTTCAGAGGTAAACACATACAGCCGGTCCTGCCTTCGCCTTGTGTCCTCAAGACAGCAGGGTTAACCTTGGCGCAGCCACAGAACCTCCGACAGAGCCACAAACCCAGGCGCACTTCAAACAGTCCAGAAAGAAAAAGGTTTAAACCTTTCGAACACTGAGCCGCAAAACTTAAGGGAAGTTCCTGTCCAAAAACTACACCGGAAAAAAAAATGACAGATTTATTGCAGGATTCAAGGTTGTTGTTTTTTTTTGGATTCTTGTGAACAAATGAATGGATAAATAAGTGAGACAATTTCAAAATGGCTGCCAATTCCTGCAAAGCTCAACCTGATGGACTGAAATAACAATAAATTAAAGGGCAGATTGTCAACTTAATACCTAGGTGTTACCATTCATATCAAGTGAGCCAGGCTGGAGTCGCAGCCTTCAGAAATGGTGTAACCGCTCAAATACAAACAGATTTTACTGCAAGGACAAGTCAGGATTATCCCACCCGACTTAAATCTGTTAGTCTAAATAAGCTTGTCAACCTGCCACTGTTCCTTTGACAGACTTGTGGAGGGTCAAAGCGGACAGCTCTTGGACACTGGACTGAGCTTTGGAAAAAACTAAAAGCTTCACTCTTACTATAACTCTGCTACACACAATGGAAGGGAGGCACACCATTTTCTGGCTGTCTGTCCATGCGTCTGTCAGTCATACCATGTGTCAGATATCTTTTCCGCGCTATATCTACTGAAGGAGAGAAGGGATTTTCACCAAATCCGATATGGTTACTCCGCACACGAGGAAATTAAACTGATTAGGGTTTGGAGGTCATTCGGTCAAAGGTCAAGGGCACATAAGGTTAGTTTTATGTGGAGGCCAGAGGATCAACTTTCTGGGTATATGAAGCTATGGCAGGCTGAGGCATAGCAATCAACGCTCTGTCTTGAGTAATACCTCGTTAAGGCAGCACTGTTCTCATGGTGTCCACATCTGGATTAAGCTCAAGAAGCGCATTTCACAACAAGAAGAAAATAACAAGATGAACAGATGGCAGCATGAGGGAAGGTAGACTGTTGATGAGTTTTTCCAGAGGTGTCAGTTTAGCTGCGCACCGCTCCCACACTGCAGGAGTAATAGGGTGATTCTCGCGTTACTTGTGTGACATTTTTCAGCTCGCTATACTTTAATTGGGTTGCAGATGGGGATCAATATAGGACAAACACGATATTTGGGCTTTCCTATCAATGTGGTACATCAACTTGATATCTGCCTAAAACATTTGAAGTATGTTTTAATGTTCTGCGATTTGAACGAAGATTATGACTCTTTGGCTTCATCAACTTCAGCAATAGTTATTCCTGTTTGCACTAATTAAAACTTTAATAAAAATACCTTGCTCATTTGCATACAACCTCATTTGCAGGTGTTACGTGTGTGATGCCTTGGTTACGAGTGTGACCGCGTGAAAATCCTGCAATGCGAAATTCTATTTAATTAAAAATCATACGTGTGGCTATCGTTGGTCCTTGTAAGCATGGAGGTGTTTAACATGCATCCTTTGCACTAGCCGGTGTGCATGATCAGAATATTGGGTTCGGCAGCATTAACATGGGGGACAGAAGTGAACAACAGAAACATTTCACAGGTTGGTTTTAGTCACCTTCAAATTGGAATTCGTAACAGCCAGCTTCCCGCCTTAGTGAACGCTCTGACTGTAAAATAAGCAGATCCTTTAATGAGTAAGTCTGCTTGCTGATGTGGCTTTGTGGAAAAATGGACAAAACTCGGACTTTATTATGGAGAAAAGGCATGTTTTTGGTTTGGAGAGGGTACTGGTGACCATTGATGTCCAGCTGCGCCTAGATTGATAAATTCTTGCTAAATTAAACCAGAAAATCATTCATTCGTATTGAATTTCATGCACCAAAAGTTGATTTGTTTTAAAAACAGGATTATTTCATGATTTGACTGCACCATTTTGAGGGCTGTGTGTGTTTAAGGAGCCACCTGGAGACCCATCTCATTTGGCTTCCTCTTTCACAGCCAAATAAGATGTAATGCTCAGATGAAGAATACTTGTGGTTTCAGAGTTAAAGATCCCAAAAATGCACTGTTTTAATCCCCAGCCATTTTTCAATCATCAGTATATATTTTAATCATTTCAATGCAGAATTAATTTTTTAATCTTTGCAGCCCCATTTCTCTGCCACAGTGTTTCCCAAACCTCTCCTGACGTAACCCCCTGTCCTGCAGGCTTTAGATCTCCCTGCTCCAGCACAGGTGATTCAAATGATCAGGTCCTAATTAACCCCAGAAGCTGCTTGATAAGGGAATCATTTGAATCACCTGTGCTAGAGCAGGGAGAGATCCAAAGCATGCAGGACAAGGGGTACGCCAGGAGAGGTTTGGGAAACACCGCTCCACCGAAATCATGAAAATAAACCAAAATACAATGGAATACTAAATGCTGCTAGTGTATTATCTCACTTGAGCCATATTTCCCCTCTCTATTAACCTTTGTACACTGAACGTGTCGTTGCTAACACAGATATGCATGTAATTTTGAAAGTACCGTAATTCCTGTAAGTTTTGCGCAATCGAAAAAAATTCCAACTGTTCCTGAAAGCTGAGAAGCTGTGCTTTGGCCCAAATACAGGTTACTATGGTAAACATGGCAGCATGATTCTCTGCTGGGATTTTTGAAATAGGCCTTAAAGGGTTAAGCTTAAATCTTGAAATATATAGCATTAAATATGGCAATGCATAAAAAGCCATACTTGGCTTTTGAGCAAAGGGGTAAATTTAATCCAACTAACAGCATTTTCACATTACTTTCTGAACATTGCATATTCCACGATATTACATCTAAATTTTGTCCTGCTTTGCACATGGGTATACACATCAAAGTTGCAAAAATCTGGCAAAATATTTAGGTCAAGTAATGGGGTGGCCTTCATGTTGAAGGCTTTAGTCCTTCTTGTTGCTGTTCTGGATAGAGATGACCTAGACTACCTTTACTGAAATGTGAATTAAACCTTTATTCGTCTAAAGATAAAGGAAACAGGTCATTAATGTCCTGTCATAGCATAGGCTTTGTACTTCAGTCACACATGTAATGTCAAAGGTCACACATGTAACACCGCGTTACGTGCGTGACAGTTACATTTTTGGCTATAAAACAGAGTCTATTTGCGGGACTGAGGAAGTTATGCCCTCCAAGCATGGAAGGTATGGTATTAATTTATAATGTTAGGTTTTTCATATTTCACCCTGGATTTATTATTTTTATGAAAACTTCTGTTGCCATGCGTTACGTGTGTGACGTCATTCACCACCATACTTTCTGACCCCTTAAAAAGTGAAACTTTTAAGTCTGCAGGGACTTTTGCTGCAAAAATTGAAAAATAACGACCTGAACAATCGATCATTTCTGCTGCTGAGTTTGACACTCATCCAAATAATGAAAAGATGACTTTAATAATAAGCATGACCAATATCTCAAAAAATGGTGAAAAATTAAAGGACTTTAAAGTTGGGAAAGCCCCAAAATGCAATTTTTCAGAAATTGGCATTTGCCAACCTTAACTAGAATAATAGTAGTTAGAAACACATGCACTAGTTATTTGATGGAGCTTAATTGAAAATTTGCCCTTCCAAGCTCATATTTCAGAAAATGGCCCACTATCTGTGCTTCATTTGGGAGTGAGCAGAGGGGAAAATACATTCTGCAAACACAGGGCCAAATATACTCAGCGCCATTAAGAGCCACTGTCTGCTTTACACGTGCACCAGCACATCTGTTAGTAAAGTGCCCCCTATTATGGACAGTAGTCCTTATCCCAAGAAATGGCTTTTATAAACTAAAGGGGTGATCTCCATACCTCATTATGCAACAAACCTCTGCCCTGTCGGTCGACCGCGCACGCCACCAGGTGGCACTGAAATATGCCAAATTTTACCATTTTGCCATTTTCGGCGCCACCTGTTGGAGTGCACATACATTATCCCGACTTTTTCTCACCTCTAGTGGATAACCAGTGTGGTGCAGCTGTAAAAGTTCTGGGGCACTGATCGCGCACAGAGTATAAGGGGTGCGAACGAGTGACGAAAATGGATAGTGTCCATATTGCAGCGCCCCCTATATGTTGCGCAAAGAAGATCCCAGGCCAAAAATCACTCTCTCCGCTGATCATCCCCCCTATAATTCAATTTTCCAACTTTTACTTTGGAATAAAGTTTGTGCAGTGAATAAGAGCAACTCAAAAATCAAATTTTGGTAATTTGGCATTTTAGGCCCTATTTTGGCTTGCAATTGATTGACCCGAAAAACCCAAACCGGTGCAGGAAGGGCGAAAAATTTGGGGAATTAGTTAGTTAGGGTAGGGATATAAAACCACCAAATTTCAGCAAAACTGAAGAATGTGACCATCACCACCGGCCTGAACTTTACAGACAGCGGCTCTTAAAAATGAATGCGAGACATGCGCTGTATTTGTTGCAAATTGAAGACAAAATAGGTTTCCATTGTTTTTTTCCAGGGAGATATGAGTGAAACAAAGAACAGTGTGTGGCACTGTAATCCTGACATGCGCCATGTGGTCGCAGCAAACACTTCTATGACAACAAACATTCAGTTGTGTGTGAAGTGTTGTGACACTTGACTTGTTCTTTTGGGTGTGGTCAATAACAAACAAAGCCAACAAAAAAAAAAAAAAGCTGTGCCATTTTCTTGATGCTGTAGCAAAGACACTGGCCAGCAATCAATCAGCTACGTTTCTGAGAGCAGGGAACAACCCCGCCCGAGGTGGCCACAAGTAAGAAACCTGACGCGTTTGTGCTGGCGCCAAGTACATTTAGAGGAGGAATTATGCGCAAACAAAAACAATTCATTTGAACAAACAAAAATTGATTCTGTGCTCAATAAATGTATTTGCATATTTGCCATTATCCATCTCAACTCAGAGCGCTGAAATAAATTTTTAAAAAACATAAATATAATATCTGTTGCTGTAAAAAATCTATCAAGTGGCGACTTGTTTTAAACAAGTCGACAAAATGATAGGCTTTCCACAGCTTTGATTTTGATATCTTACATCATGGAGCAACAATAGCTGCAGTTAGCGCTCTGAGGGTTAAGGTGCGATAATAACTGCTCTCCCAACATTTAGCTCACATGCTCTCTCACTTTGTTTTAGCACCAGTGTTGCGTTCTCAGCGCAACATTTTATGCTTGCGCTGCATTCCTATTGGTTAGTTATTAGACGTAGGTCGTAGCAGCATTTATACTGTGAGGTGGTTACCTTACATTTCTGCCACTGTCAGACTTCTGTCCCAGGCCATCTTTGGTCAAAAGACCACAACAACAGTCATCTATGAGCCTCTCTCACAGTGCAGACCACCATTTTCGAGCCACGATCAAAGATATCGCCACGTTTCCTTCTAGTGCCCTCATTCGTCTGGGACAGCCCAAAACACATCTTTACACCATATTTTCATGAAGAATACACAATAATACATTTAAATAAATTTTTAGGCTCATTACACTCCTGAATAATGTCAATATTGCATCTGATGTAATAAATTGCAAGATAGCCTAAATAGCCAGTGGAAATACAGCGAACTCTTCTGTAGTCCTGAACTGTCCCCAACAGATAGTGTATAAACATAGGCTGAGAAAGTTTCATGACTTACTTCATTCAAGACATTAAACATATTCAAGATAAAATATAATAATTGGGCTCGTGCCTGTTGTATTCTGTAACATCTGATCAGCCAAAGATGCTTTGTTCAGGACTACATAATATACATTTTGAATATTTTGCAGTGGCTAATATCACCTAGGGGAGAAAATGATTTAATCTTAGTCTATTCAGAATCGGATTGGGAACGTTAGCCGACGGTCGTGAATAACTGAGGATAAATGACTAGCTAGCAAGCTAGCTGCAGTATGCACACATGTATGTAACTACAATGGCGATACATGAAAATATTAATTATTGAACAACCAAATGACAAGTGTTCATCAATGACAGCCAGTAAACACAAACAACATTTTGCATTGGCCAATACTTCTCGCCTGCACTGCTTTTCTTTCCATTTAAAATTCTTTCCGACTCGTGTAGAACAAGTTTAGCGAAAATGACATTGGGCATGCATGATATGCACGTCTTTGGACTGTGGGAGGAAACCGGAGTACCCAGAGAAAACCCACGCAAACAAAGGGAGAACATGCAAACTCCGCACAGAAAGGCCCCAGGCCAGATTCGAACCCACAACCTTCTTGCAGTGAGGCAGCAATGCTAATCACTGTGCCACCGTGCCACTCAAATGCCAATCACGAAGAAAAGAAGTTTGATTCGCTCTAGGCCTCTGTTGATTGGTCGAACACCAGGCCCAGCGCTAGAACAGGGAATTGGGGAGGCGCAGACACGTCCCTTTATGACAATTAGGATATTCCTGGCTAGTTCTCAATAATTTTCCTTTATTGATGCGTTTCCAATTATCGTAATTGGCAACTGAAGACATGGCAACTGAATGACTGTTCTCAGTCATTTTCATGATTGACAAAAGGTTCACTCCGAGAGTGCTCCGCACTTAACAGATGTTGCTTGTTCTCCCCGATTAGGTAGGACGACAATCATTCATCTGGACGCGCATTTGCTTAATTTAAATCAATGTTATTCAAAATTGCTTGCCGGCACAAATTGCTTCAGTGGCATGCTTTTTATAGCCTATTTCACTGCCGAGTGCCACTTTCCCACGGAAACGAAAAAGTTAACGGACGACGGACGAACATGGTGTCGACATAATGCCCCCTCTTTCCTCTTTGGAGGGCAGGGGCATAATAAACTTTGATCCTTGTCCTGGAGCTAAAAAAAATGACAAAATTCAAATCTAAATTTTGAGAGGGCCGTCAAAGATATTTCAAAACGGTTTTCAGTGTCTGATTTGGTAATGAGTCATCTACATGATATACATTTCTAATATAAAACACTTTTTTAAAATATCTGTTTTAGAAACTCTGATGTGGAATTGCCCACCAGAGATTGATAGGGGGGAAAAAAGACACAGCTGACAAGGAGAGATATGAGAAGAGCACAAAGGGGCGGGGTCACAAACAAGACAATCCTTCAATCAGAGACTCTTCCACACAGGGGAAACCTGAAACACAGTGGCAATGGTATAGAAATCAAAGACCATGGAAACGAGGAGAAAGTAAATGGAAAAAAATGTAAAAGAACATAAAAACTAAAACTAACCAAATTCCCTTTTCTCACAAAAAAAACAGTTCTCTGAGAATTTCTTTCTTTAAAACCCATAACACTGCATGAAGAAGGAAGAGGCGTTAATCCGGCAATGGCTTATTGTAATCATTGGAAAACTCAGACATTATTTAAAACCCCCTCTTAACAAGCTTTTAAGCTTCCTAGGGTGTCCCATTTCACATAAGATAACTACAAATGAGTATGTTGAACATGGTTTTAACTGATGTGTGTGAATGAAGAACAGGAAAAAAAAGAAAAACAGGTCGAGACTTGCCAACTTATCCGAGTCTCACCTTAGTGAGCAGAACTGGCCGCATCTGTTGGTGCAGCGGAGTGTTTCTGGAGTTCGCGTAATGTTAATTTAAATTACTGAATGCGGGTCAAGACCAGTCATTGGTTTGATGGGGTGTTCTGTGCCTCCATCATTTTCAGTTCACCAGCAAACACTGATGACCAGTGATGTAAAAACTTTAGGGTCGGCATTTCAGGGATAAGTTACAGAAAGTTACAGTTTCTTGTTTGGCCTGGCCTGCCGCATTCACCAATTGGATCTTATTTAGATTTTGTCGTCAGGTGCAAACAAATTTGACCAGTGCTTACAACCAATCAGTACAATCATGTAAACTCAAACTCTTACTTAATTACTAAAATACAACAAACAAACAAACAGTAGCAACAACTGAAAAATGTTGATTCAAATGCAATTCTGAACCGAAATGACGGGTTCCATTTCTCGTGTTTCCTCACAAGGAAAACTGACCCCCGCCCCCCTGATCCACCACTAGAGCAGTGGTCTAAAAACTTTAGGGTCAGGGTTACCAGTCACACAGGACTTTAGTAAGGCCTCATCTTAAAATCACTTGCCTGAGCAGTTTAAGAACATATGTTTGCGCCAATGCTTCTCGCATGATGCCAAAAGTTGGTGCTTTTTTTTTTTTCTACCTTCTCAAATGTCTCCCAGCATGCCCATCTGTTAAGCTAGCGTGCTGTTTGGACAACATACAGATATTTTGACATCCAATCAGCAGGCTGCAATACCATCTCATGCGTTTAGCAGATGACTCAGACATGGAAGTTGTACTGTGCAGACTGCAGCACCAAACTGCATGACGTACAACTGGCTCGAAAACTCGACTTTCACACTTTTAAACAATTTTCACCCAGCCCAGTGATATGCAACCTCGTTCCTCGGGACCCACTGTGTATGCCGGTTTATGTTCCAACCGAAAATTGTAATTGCAGGATTTTAACAAGCTGTTAATGTCTTAATTAGGTGTTTTTCCATGTTTAGAGTTGTCAATTACGCTCTTCATCAAGATTTTATAGAAACATCCATGCATGCTATGAAGAATAAAATAGATAGTAGACAGTATGTTTATATTGCAAGTAATTTCAAGTATTATAACATTTTATACAGATCAAAAAATTATACACTGAGAAAACCAGTAAAGCCCAAATTTGAGTCGTTTCAAAAAAACTTTGTGAACTTACATTAACATAACACAAAACTGGTTTAACTCATTTATCATCTGTGGTCAAATAAATTTGCCATAATGCGCCAATTAGGAGCCAACTACATTTAATTTGACTGGTTACATTGTTTTCTCTCTCTTTTTTTTTTGTTATTTTCCATGCAACGCAACGAGGGTATGGTATTCCTTTTTATCCCTGATAGCACACACAGATATTTCTTTTAACACGTAGGTTAAGAGGCTAAATACCTGGTCTAAACATTAAATGCATTTTAAGACAAATGAAAACCTTATTCCTGTGATTACAATTGTGGTTGCAGCAAAAACCTGCAAACACAGTGGGTCCCCAGGAAAAACATTGAATACCTCTGACCGAGCCCAAGGAATTAAAGAAAGTTAACGGGTGACATCACAGAGGCAAAGTCCATATTTTTCTACAATTTATGACTTCAGCAATAAATACTTATGCTGCAAGCGGTTTCATCATGGGACGACAGGACTAAGCAAAAAGACAATGGGTGTGCCAGCGTTGAATCTATTCTGAATCTAAATTTTTCACAGCCTAATAAAGCCAACTGCCACCTTAAAGCATGTAGGCATTTGTGCGCCATTTTGTTTTCTTGAAAACTTACCTCTATACAACAATTGGGTCTCATACACGCAGCAACCAACTGTCAGAATTTAAAAGAAATTCTTCCGGGAAAAAACAAATGACGAAATCACCAGTTAACGCATCTCACCTTTTAGCGCACGATTACCCACCTCTTATTCAATTTAGGCTGCTATAACCACACGAATACGACCGTACTTAAAGTTGACCGTTACATTGAAAGTGATATAACCATAAACATGCTCAAGGCAGTCAATGAAATTCAGGGCACTCAGTCTATACTTAAAGTATACTTTAGTCCGTTAAACTTAAAGCTGCACCACCGCAACTTTGGTCATCAAATGGGGAATTTCAGAAATGTTCAGTTTGTGTTAATGGCCGTTTACTACAGAGGGTAATGTAAAAAATTCATGAATATTGTACAATAAAAAAAAGTGTTTTTTTTTTTTTTTTTTACGCATCCAGCAGAGGTACGCGTAGTTTATAAAATAAAAGACGGGTGGTGTTGAATAGTAGAATATATCAATATTCAATGAACTGTTCACTGAATTTAACACTCAAAATCACCTTCGACACTCGGGGACAGGTAATAACCGAGCTCCAAGACAGGAAGTGCAAGTCAATTTGATCATTTTGAAAAGGTCTAGGGTGCTGAGACCATGGCAACAGATGATCAGCCCTGTTGATACACTAGCATTGGGCATCGCTCCCCAGCACGACAGAGAGAAGGAGATGGTGTGAGGCAATCGCAGGAGCAGGCAGTACGGAGGAAGAATTTGCCATGCAAAAACTAGTGCCACCGCACCAGGTGCAAATCAGGCAAACAAACCAGTCACCCGTGCAGCGGGCTGAGGACTGTGGGCGGGGCATCCGCCGGGCGAGCACACAGCCAAACCGACGCATTTATCGAATTCTCCATCGAGATCAAGTCTTATTCATTTGGCGGTCCTGTAGCCATTTCCTAGCACCCATTCAGTAAAAAAAATTTCAGCTATGAGGAGTATCTAAATATTACAGCTGCAGTGTCCCAGTTTAGAATGATTCCCTTCAACAGAAGAACCCACCCACATCATTTCCAGTTTCATTATACATTTTGGCATTAATCCAGATATGAGACAATCATTCAATAATATGACAGTGCAGGATATTAGACTGCACACACAGGCACACGATAAAACCAGTTCAAATGCCTGAAATGCATTTATTCTCATATTTATATACATTATATACATATATACATTTTTTGACATACAAACTACCTATAGTTGAGTTATCCTGAAATTATCTGGCTCAATGGAATTAATTAATCAGCAGAGGAAAAAAAAAATTCCACAGAAGCTGTTTCCTGTTTGTGCAGAGCCGCAGAACCACGCTGGAGAGGTGACATTCTTTCAACTTCTTGCAGAGAGTGGAACTACTTTTGATGTGCTGTGCATGTATACTCTGTGAAGCACCATTAGCCAGACTATAACAAGCTTTACAAGAGCAGGCTAGACTGAAACTCAAACAGTTCTTGTTTGCAAAATAGCCAGGTATCACAAACCTTAAAAGTTAAAAACTGATTTTTTTTTACTATAAGTCAGCAATGTTTATATTAAGAAATGAATGTAAGGTTGCCCCTCATTAGACTCAAATCAGGCATAGCATTGGTCGAGGAGCAATGCAGAAACAAAAGCACATTATCCACAGCCAAAAGCGAAAGCCAATGCCATGTCGATTTTTTTCCCCTTTGCACTGAGCACCAGAAGCATATGCAACGATATATACTCTTCCAAAAAAGAAACTATACATTGTTTTTAGCATCAATTTATTATACATGAAATGTTTTGACAAATGTGGAAAACATATTGAAATATACTCTTCCAAAAAAGAAACTATACAAACATTGAATTATTGATTACACTTTCTTTTCAATAGGTTTTCCACATTTGTCAAAACATTTCATGTATGATAAATTGATGCTAAAAACAATGTATAGTTTCTTTTTTGGAAGAGTATATATAGACAGGAAAAAAAAAAACAGACGTGTTATCAACCAAAGAACTTCCCCAGGCTTGTATCACCATCACCACACTTGGCGGGTGTGCCGCCAGGGACCCAAGGAAGTACAGTGTTGAGAGTGACACGGTTTGGCAAAGTGGTTTTCAAAAAAATCTCAAGATCTTAAGAAAAATCTCCAAACCATTTTGACGGAAGTCGTACCATCCCAACTACATTGGAAAACAAGAAACGGGGTCTGCATGGCCTATACAGGAACTAACCACAGCGGAACAAGTAAGTAACGTCTCGCAACAAGATCAGAAATGAGCTTGGAAAACAAGCTCTATTTTGGTAGCTATGAATTGACGAACTACACCGGCATCAGCTGGCTCCATCTACAGGAGGCAGAAGGAAATGCACGATACAAACACAGGAGAAGAGGATTAGTGCATTACGACTAATGCGCGATACGTGCGTGACATCTACACAGGGGTCGATATTTTTCAACAAATTTTGAATAGCATGGGCATGAATGGTAAACATGACGCAGAACAATTTGAAAAGAATTATAAAAATCCCGAAACCAGCTAACACACGCAAAAAAATACTCATGTCTCTGATGGAGGTGTATTTATTGTATAATAAACGCAATCAAATATACCATCAACTCAAAAACTTTTCCACTATGTTATATACGGCCAGAGAACAACAATCAACATATGACAATTAGCGATCGAGTACAAATGCCGTCCCCTCGTCCAAGTAAATTTCGACCCATAGATCCCAAACAATCAGAGGGGGGAATCTGCCATGTTTCCTGTTCGATTTCCCCTTTCTGCAGTTAGGCTATCATAATGCATCATAATGGAGTCGTCAAGTTAGTCACAGTGAGTTACACCGACAACAAAACCTCGGATAACCTCCAAGGGTCAGAGCAATAGTTTTGTGATCACACATCAACATGGGCAGCCTATATCGCACAGAAGTGAGCAAAGGTCTCACAATGGTTGTACCAAGTACCTCTTTCATCATAAAAAGCAAGAGGAGCTCTGCCAATCACCATGAGCTGGAAAGAAGAAACACATCTCCCCCTGCTGGTGACTATTGGATATCATTCATCTAAAATTCTGGATTCAATTACATGCTGAAGGAAGTGTGGTTAGGAAGTATCTACCAATGGCTCAACCTTCTTGCAGTAACTTCCACAACAAAAAAGTTAGGTGATTGGGTTGAGGGGCAATTTTACCAATTCCTAATTCAGCAATAATAATTTTACAAGCATTACAACCTGCCAACTTGATTTTAAGACAACCTCAACCATGATCCAACAAAAGTAAATGTGCCTCCATCACTCTCACAGAGGATAGATTTGGGCATTTGCAGCATTATAAACGTGATACTTGCAGACAAAACAAGTGTTTCTCAAAATGATGACTCCTCCGACATGGTAAAAACCATTAACACTGCTCCCACCGAGGGTTCACTTAGGATTTGAAAAGTGGATGTCAAAATTATGTATTAACTCTTCGTGAACTGTGTTGTGCTGCAAGGCGACCTCTGTGAAGTAATGAGCGCAGACCGCAAGGGTCTGGGGACGTCTCCCCAGGAAAATTTTCAAAATCGGAGCCAAAATGGCAAAATCTGCTGCATTTTAGAATCATATACATAGCATTTCTACCCCGCATCTCTCTAATACATTTTCATTACAGACAACATTGAAGTCAGACAATCAATTTTTAAAATCTAATTTCTTTCCATAAAAATAATGCTTCTGCTAATATTTTGAGAAAGATTTGAGTATTTGTCCAATTGCATTGGAGGTCAGAAATCAACATGAAATTAACAACAAAAAAAGGAATGACTGATAAAAAAAAATAGGCGTACAATGCACGGAATACCCCTCAGCTCGATGTCGAAGTTTTTGGAGACGCCCGCCCGCCTGCCCAACCGCACGAAGGATAGCAAGACCCAGTCAGCCTTGAGGGCTGAGGGGTAAAAACAAACCACTGCACCGTGTCGAGCGTTTTCTGAAAAACATGCACCAGCACAATTAACAAAAAACAATAACTTACCCTAAAACTTAACAGGACAACACAAGGCAAATAATGTTCAAGACAATTTTTCAAAGAATCGGGCAGTTAACCATTTTTTTCAGCGCTCATTTCTCATCTCGGAATCTTTGGCCCTTCTGGTGCCCCTAAAAGAGAAACAGAAGGGTATTGGCGCTGAAAAATTGGCAGTTTTTCTACTGAACTAACCATCTTTCACCAACAAAAATTTTAGGCAAATCTGAGACCATCATATACTGACCAAAAAAAGAAACGCAATTACGTAATCCAGTGCCAAATTTCAAGCCCATTGAGAAAGATACTTTTGCTCTGACTCATTTTTGAAGGGAGTACTTCTACCATCCAAATTTTTGCGGTCACAGAACGTATTCTGGAGCTGCCATTTGTCCAGAACCAAAAAAAATCAGCAGTGCTTGGATTCGAGTACTACCATTGTCCCAACACTCCCATTTTTGTTTTGAGTTCCTCGTAGACACAGGGGCCTATAAAAGTCTGACCGAAAATGAGGAAAAATCAGACGGGTCATAATGCCACTACTAACAGAAGTTTAACTGGAACGCGCGACTGGGATGCTACAGGCTGGAAATCGGGTAGATAGTGTTGCCCGTCAATTCAGCGTGCATTCTGCAACAATTAGTCGCCTCTGAACTAGGTTTAATGCCACTGGACACACGGCCGTTCGCCCCAGGGCTGGTAGGCCAAGTATTACGAAGGTCAGACGCCGAAGTCGTATCACGACCAACCGTTTGCTACACACCGAACCAACTTTCATTTTGTTGAAGGAAACCTCAACGCCATCCGTTACTGGAATGAAATTCCCCGTCCAGTCGTCTTTTCGTTTGCCTGACGTCACCGACTGACTTTCCAACAGGACAACACGCGTGGCACGTGTCTGTATGGAGTTCCTTCAGGGCGAAAACGTGAAAATCCTACCCTGGCCAGTGTTTTCTCCAGATCTTTCACCTATAGAACACTTGTGGAACATTCTGGATAGAGCGATCCAGAGACGTCAACCACCGCCAGCTACAGTACGTCAGCTAAGACAAGCACTGACCGAAGAGTGGAACAGCGTTCCACAAGCAACAATCAGACATCTGGTGATGTCTATGAGACGCAGGTGTATCGCCGTGCGCAACGCTAACGGGCGACATACGAGGTACTGATAGTGTCATTTGCGTTTCATAATGTTGAACTTCACCTTGTTATATTAAAGCAAACATGGCGATATTCCAACCCGATTTTCTGTTATATTAATTGTCTGAGATTCCCTCTTTCATTAGATACCAATTAAGTGTTGATTATTAATAGTTACGCTCAATAAAATCAAGAAAAATAGGCGTGCAATGCACAGAATACCCCTCAGCCCGATATCGAAGTTTTTGGAGACACCCGCCCACCCGCCGCCCGCACGAAGGATAGCAATACCCCGTCAGCCTTGAGGGCTGAGGGGTAAAAAGAAAATTTTGTTTCTTTGTTTGGTCAGTATATATATCACCCTCTGCCTGATTCTCAGAAAAACTGTCCCTTTAAGAATATCTTAATTTACCACGTCATGATGAACATTATCACTGCAGCACCTGCCTGGTGTACTGGGAACATCTAGTGGACTATGCAGACCCTATTATGATTATTATCATTGCAATGTGATGAAACTGAAGATTTAATTCTCCACACAGAAAAAGAATATGTTGACTGAGTAACCAAGTCCATATGGGGTAGAAAGCTAATCTTATTTTTTTGGTTTAAGAACTTCAGTAAAGTCAGATTTGTGCACACTGCTATGGTTGACTATGTTAAAACAGAGATTCACTGACATGTTGCCCATTGCAAGTTGAACATAAAAAGTATTACCACACCAACTAAATGCTCACACACCAAGTTTTAACTGCGCAAATAATCCATCGACAGCACTGAATATAAACAGAAAAATTTGAATTCCAAGATGTCGCTGCGGCAAAACAAGTTCACACAATATCATTGTGCCAACTTACCTTTCTCTGTGGCAGTTTGATCAAAACAACGTAAAAATATTCTTCAAACCAAACAGATCTGTTCCTCACCTAATTTCAATAATTTTGATCTCACAGCTTTAAAAATGACGAAACTACTCATTTAAAACTGAGTCGCTATGATTTTCACAATGCACATTGCATGCAGCCTATAGTCTTAAATCTTGCCATTTCTTACACAAACGCGCCATACCTACTTTTAGGATAGAAAGTTCAATTATCTCCCGTTACATCTTATTTTGGGGGTTATCAAAGGCATATTCTGAGGATGGGTATTCCAGGAATACAAAATCTATAAAAATTGTGCATCATGAGTTAACATCCTGTCTCTCATGCAAATTTTTGAACATTTCACACGCGTATTTTGGTCTTTTTTTTTTCTTTTTACACAGAAGAATAGCTTTAAATGATTTTCAAGCAGTTGCAGAGTACAATTATAAACTCAGCAGAGCTATTTGGGCCAGGGGTATTAATTCTCTCTTTTTTACGGCATGTTACAGGGTTGGGCACGGTGATCTGAACAATCACAATTTCCACATAGAATAATCCATCAAGTGCACAGAAATTAACTTCAGAATTTCAGCTCCATACGTCTTGTCCCACATAGGACTGTGCTGTATGCTGTGCAGTTAAATATTCATATAGAGTGGTTCAGAGGCAAAACAAGGACTGTTTGGTGTTTTTTTTTTTTTTTTGGGGGGGGGGGGGGTCTTGTTTCATAATCAGAAATACTGCCACAGCTGGTCAAAATCAGTAATAAATTGAAGTTAGAGCATTTATTTTAAACCACACACACACACACACACACACACACATCTGCAGTAAATGGCCAGCGTGGCATGTATAAATTAATCATACATGAAACCACTAAACATTTTTACGAGTGGGGGGGGACTTCAGAGAATACTTCTTTCACTCCTCTTTTCACAACCTGACAGAGTTTACACAATATGGGATATGGTGGACATAAAAAAAAAACTCTTCTTCAGGAGAATTGACACAGAATGTCCCATTCGTAAGGAGCTCAATGTCACAAAAACCAACGGCACATTTTCTAAAGGTGATACGGCAAGGAACTCTGATGAATCTGTTCTCATGATATATACTTTTGAAGAGGAACTACTAATTATGATTCTAGAGCAGGGCTCCCCGAATTCAGCACTCGCGTTCAAATAGAGTCCTGGTTTTCCTTCCTTCCAGCCAATTAAGTGTACAATTAATGCTGCCGATTGGCCAGATTGTCATCTCACCTGACTCCCAGGTAAAGGGAGGGTGGAAAACCAGCAGTTCTCGGCCCCCGAGGACCTTGATTTGAGGAGCCCAGTTCTAGAGGGTATCCAATAAGAACAACCAAATGAGCAACCTATGCATCAGTATAATATGATGTAAAAACGGGTTCCGTTATTCAGGAAAGCAGAAATCTTTCTCATTGTGGTTACACCAGCAATACGTCACACTGCCCAACTGTTTTGACCTGCATTCATAAAAAGCAAAATGCTATCACAGACCGACAAACTCAACGGACAATGAAAATCACAAAAGGATATACCAGTAACACCAATTTGTACCAATAAACCCGACAAACCTGTTGCATAAACTACTTTGACCAAGTACTAACTTATGGAAGAATGGAAATGAAAAGATCCGTCCTCATTCATACAGGGATTCAACCATGTCAAAAGCCTTCAGGCTCATACTCATACATATTTGAGCGAGGTGGTCCCCATCTACTAACAAATTTGCCAAATGAAGGTTGAACTTATCAGAAAGGTGAATGCTTATCAGAAATTCACAATGCTAATAAAGTGAATTTGTCACTCTTCAGCACCAAAACATTTGTAGCGGATTTCGTCGTCTGACGCAGAATACTAGTAATTAAAACCCACATATTGCAACATGGATGAGGAGATCATGAAAATGGCACGCAGGCGCATTAAAAAAAACAAAAAACAGAAATAGGTTTACACGGTTGATAAACTGCAGCTAGTTTCGCATCCTGGACGACACACCTACCCTTAGATGGCCAGTCCAGTATAAATAATTTGCCAACCATTATGAGTTTGAGATGGTTTTTAAATTCACGTCCG
Source organism: Gymnothorax reevesii (assembly GCA_029721435.1). Taxonomy (NCBI): domain Eukaryota; kingdom Metazoa; phylum Chordata; class Actinopteri; order Anguilliformes; family Muraenidae; genus Gymnothorax; species Gymnothorax reevesii. The sequence continues at coordinate 152,133,515 of CM056575.1, forward strand.
AGACGCAGATAATCACTGTTTAGACGACATGGTCAGATACTTCTAATTAATAACAAAAATGACTATCGACGACCGACGATCGACAACTTACCGAGGTTGGCAAAGGCTCCTTCCTTTGTTTCGCTGATGAATAAAGCTGCTTTCACATCGGACGCGAAACGAATTTTTTGCACGACAGATTACATTCAAAGTCAATACAAAGACTAGAATACACGCGAAGTGTGAAAGCGGCTTAACTCCAGTGAAGTCAGCGGTTCAGCGGCCGGCTAACGTAGCTATAATCACCGGCGTTAGTATTAAACGTTAAAATAAAACTGCTCAACTTTTGACCGTCGCGAACTACTTCAATCAGGAACTGATTCAGCCAGCTAACTCGCTAGCTAGACCTGGTTCCACTCAGAACTACTGGCTATCCGTTAGCCACTTAGCAAGCAGATCGATAACGATCATCTGGCTGATCACCGAGCCGCACGTAACGAACATTCGTTAGCAATTTAACGAACATACCTCGCCGGCTGGCCCACTCGCCAATTATTATTGATCATCTAACCAACATTATAAACGGGAAACTTCGCTTTCCAGCTATGCCCGTCCGGCTAATAGCCAATTAGCTACCAGTTGGCTGGCTGGCTTCAGCCTGCTCTCGCGCCGAACGCGAAACGAATTACTCGCGCGGCCAGATTATATGCAAAATCGAGTATTCGCGCGTTTGCATCGACTTTGCAAATAATCGGGCCGCGCGAGGAATTCGTTTCGCGTTCGGTGGAAAACGCGGCCGTAAGCGACGCGGCGTTAGCTCGCGTTGGATGATATTACGCGAGCCATTAGCCAGCTAGCTGAAATGAAATTCGGCCAGCCAGCTGGCTAACTGGCTCCTAATGCAGCGCAAATCACTCGACTATAACTCGCCAGCGTTTAAATGACATTAAAGAGCACTCGCCGGATGGGAAACACTGGTTAACTTCGCAAAGGGAGACACGCCAGCGACTCGGCGTAAGAGAACACCCCACCGGACAGCACCGTAGCGCACCAGCATCAATTAAATGCCTCTCTGCAAACTCGCCTACATGCACGATGGCTTTCGCTTTCCAGCTATGCCCGTCCGGCTGATTGCCAGTTAGCAATGCGCTAGCTGGCTGACTGGCTTCAGCCTGCTTTCACACCGGACGCGAAACGAGTTTCTCGCACGACAGATTATAGTCAAAGTCAATGCAAAGACGCGAATACGCGCGTTTCGCGTCTCTGCATCGACTTTGAGTGTAATCTGTCGTGCGAGAAATTCGTTTCGCGTCCGGTGTGAAAGCGGCTTCAGTCAGCGTTGAGGGACAGACAATGCATTTACATTCCGGACTTATAAATCGTGTTATTGAGTTGTTTAAACGTCGGTGATGTACGCAGCGGTTCGGTCTAGCATTTGACAGCCCTGCAAATGAAACCAGCTACTTCACCACTCCTCGGTGCCCTCCGACCCCCATTCCTTCCATAAAAGTCAACAAAAACACCGCGACGAAGGCAGCCACAGCTGTTCGAGAGCGCTTCAAATTCAGCCAGAAATATGCACCATCGCTCGCAAAAAATGGAAAATAATAGGAGTATTTTACCTCCCGCTCCGGGGTTTCGCTTTTATATCGAATTTTTTTCCGTATTATATTTCTCTCCTTTGAAAAATCCACACGATCGATTATCTTGTGAACACTGCACAGAAAATGTCGGGACCGCCTACAGTACGATACAGTACCACGATTGGTCAGAACACATCCGGGGGAGGGACGCTGGCCACATTCTCGCAACCCCATTGCCTAGTTTCGCTGACAGAAAGGCCGCTGTACCAATTAGCTTAGTAAGCATACGCGATAAACCTGTCACGGAAAAGACGTTTGAGCAACTCAGGCTCAGCTTCCGGCACCATGGGGGTTAACTACGTGGGCACGTAGCAAATTTAAAGCTATGGAGTCGCTAAGGAATTTATTTAATTCGTATCTTTAAAGAGCACGAGTTTAAAAAACAAGAGATCACCAGCACCATAATGATTAAGCAATACGTTGAACTGCATAGTGACGGATATTCTTAAGACTACAAACAGTAACTGCTGATAGCAGACCCTAATAATACACAGATACGATCATTAATATTATAAAATTCACGTCAGTATGTCAGCCGAATCGATTCAACGACTATCGGCAAACTGTTGAAAGCAGCACAATATTATTCAATGATATTAAAGTTAAATCGTATATAATGTCCTGTCAAGATATAATTGGTCCCTTGAGTTTCATTGCAACTAAAACGAATTTCTGGAACCATGCTCATCCCACAAATAAAACAGTTTCCCGTTTTCACCCCTTTGAAAGTCATGAGTCATACAGCAAAATCAGCAAAAAATTAGCATCTTTAATTAAACCTTTATGAACATGGTTTCTGGATTGCATTGCAGATAGAAAAATGCCTGAATTTTTATCAGTTTCATGTGTACTTGAAAATTACAGCAGAAACATCATTGCAATTAAAACAGTTTATGTACATTCATAAAACCAGAACTACAAAAAATAAAACGGGCTAGAACAATTAATACTATAAATATACAATATGAAATTATACAAAAGTTCCAGTCAAAAAGATTGTATGGCAGTATTTGAGGTATGGTGAAGCAAACGTGCTTCTATGACCGTGAGAACAACACAAAACGGAGTACGAAGTGAAAACGGCAAAAGAATCGATTCGAAAACATACTGGAAAAAAAAGTTTAAAATAGGCGATTCCCAATGCGTCTTTAAGAAAAGAGTTCAGCCCAGTCAACTTAAGCCAGGCTGCACTCAACAGCCCAGCAACACTATTCAACAGCAAAATACAATATCATAACTTTCCCCATTAAAAATAAAATGTTGCAAATAATGTCCCAGGGGGAGGTCCAAGGCCCTTGATAAACAAGCGTAGAACATGATCCACATTCCCACAAATAAACACGTGAACTGCACTTATGCAGCAACCAGTAAGATCACAGAAACAAAATACACAACACTGGGGGGAAAAACAAGCATGAAAAAACTACTTCAACAAGATTTCAAATAATGGATGACAGCCTTTGATCTAATGTAGGCTACATTCTATGAAGTATATGCTTTGATAGCCCCATTTGCTCCTAATTTAAATGGACAATTCACCGCTGCATTGAGCAGGCAGAATACTCAGCTCTAAGAACAACTAAGGGGTTGAAAAACTATTAACAATATCTGGGCAGGTTGTAAGTGAAATATACTTGTCATACTGTTATTCAAGACCTCAGTCTAATCAAAACCGTTAAAACAAAATAATAAAACATTTTGCCCACCCCCCACCCCACACTACCCAGCCACCCAAAAGAACTCATAGGGGTGGGGGGCCAAATACTTCACAACTGCCAGACTGTAAAAGTCGTGCCCCCCCAGTAATATTGCTAACCAACCATCCAAATACTTGCAGACTCTATGAAAGGGACGCTCCATGCTACATGCTAATCTCGTGATGGCAATGACTAGAAGTCAACGGATTGAGGCTTCGGCCGGGCAATATATCAATATTGTATCGATAGTGCTGGAAAGAATTGTCATAAATTTGGGATATTGTAATATCTTGATATGAGGTACTGTAAATTTAGACTTTTCTGGTTTTAAAAGCTACATTACAGTAAATAGTTGCATTTTTTTTTTGCTCTTAGACCAGGGTTTCCCTAACCTCTCCTGCAGTACCCCTTGTCCTGCCTGCTTTAGATCTCTCCCTCCTCCAGCACAGGTGATTCAAATGATCTACTCATTATCAAGCAGCTTCTGGGGTTAATTATGACCTGATCATTTGAATCACCTGTGCTGGAGGAGGGAGAGATCTAAAGCAGGTAGGACAGGGATTACTGCAGGTGGTGTTTGGGAAACCCTTACTGTTGTAGCTGTTGCCTGCACATGCTTGGTCGTTATATCAACATTACTAATAAATGGTTATCAAAAAATATCATTGTGTAAATATTTTGTGAAAGCACCAACATTGGTCTCCATAATAATCAGCAAAACATCGATACTGAGGAATTGTCCAAAAAAAAAAAAAAAAAAAGGAAATTAGATTTTGTCCATATCGCCCAGCCCTAATTGAGGCCAAAAAGGCCACCAATTATCACTTTGCTCATTGACTTTTATTCATTGTCATTACAAGGCTAGCGCATAGCACAGAGCGCACCTTTCAGGGGGGAGGAGTGGAGTTGGCACCATCCAGCAGCACATTGGTAAAGGCTGGGGGCTGCGAGCCATCACCGGCCGCTGCTGTACCCGGGGAACAGCTGACTGAGGATGGCTTGGAGGGGCTGGTTGACGCTCATGATGTAGCTCTTGCCCAGGTCATGTCTGCAGGCCGGGCAACTGTACACTTCTGCCCTGAACGAACGCTGGAGACATTCCTGGGGGGAGAAAAAAAGAAAAGAGATGAGAGGCTTAAAACTGACCACCTCCAAAGAGGTCTGCCCGTCCACCCATCCATAATATAACCAAGGTATCTCTGGTCAGAGCAGCAGTGGATGCAGCAGCCTTGCCCAGCATACTCAGGGCAAGACAGGAATAACTTTCATAATTAGAGCTGGACTCGCGAGAGCCCAAACCTCCGCCAGCATGGCTGAATATGAACTTTGGCCTATATCTCAGCTGTACTTTGGCCCAGATATGCAAAAATTTAATCACCTGTTATTCTCGTGCTACTATACCACCCTGCAAAGTTTGGCTAAAATCTATCCAGCCGTTTTTGAGATATACTGCTAACAGGCAGACAAACAAATAAGTCAGCAAACTGAGGCAAAAACATAACCTCCTTGGCAGAGGGAATAAATCTATTGCGGCATGTAGACCCCCATTCAGACAGAATAGGAACCCTCCCCTCCTCGATAACTGTGCAGCTCAGACTCCAGTCAGAACTACAATTCCCACTCACCCTGCAGACATTGTGCTGGCACTCCGTGGTGATTGGCTGAAACACCACTTCCTGGCAGCAAATGCACAAGAAAATCTCTTCCACCGTGTTGAGGAATTTCTGCTGGTTCAAAAAAAATAAAAAATAAAAACACAAGAGTCACATGACCACCTCATCCCTAAAGAACCACAGTGAAGAAATTCACAGCCTAAGGTTTGAAAATTCTGTGGCTGTTCTCATGTTGGCTGGGAACGAGTAGGGGCGATATGCAGGCGGTGTGAAGCAGCGTACCGGCCCAAGCTTCAGCGATCCCAGGGCTTCATCCCACAGTTTCTTGTTGAGCTCATCCTGCTTGATCAGGGCCTTCTGTTCCCGGCTCAGCTTGTACGGCTCCACCTTCATCTTCTTCACGGGGGTGCTGGCTGGCGACGACTTCTCTGAGTCTGGAGTCAACAAAACAGCGGTCGAAAAGCGGGATTTAACACAATCCTGGATAACCAGTGCTCACTTTTGCCACGCAAACTCAAACAAAAGCTTTAATGAATATTAAGAAGCAATTTCTCATGGACCCTTTGCAAACCAGGAGCCAAAATTCGCACCCATATTTACTTAGTTTCAGTCCACAGTCGTGTTCTCTCAGAATTCTATGCAACCGCACATTTTAAAATCAACAGTATTGGCTGTTACCCTGCCATTCAAATTCCAGTGCAAGTCTGTAAACAATCACAGACACTTTACAGGGCTAAATGTGAGACATGGGATAAGCCAATGATTAACTACCAGTCGATTGCCCACGACCAATGAGTGTAGCCCCCCAATCATCCACATGTTCCTTCCACTTCCCCCCCCCCCCCACCCTTCCCTCATTTTGTGCAAGTTTTTGACCCACAATATCACTACATAACAAAAGGCAGCTGCTCATCAAAAGGTGAAGTTCCATGAATTACCAATCCTACATCTGTACTAGATACACTGAAGGGTTCAGCAAGAGAGCTCCGTTTATCTCCTGTGTTCATTTTGGCTCATTTTTGACACAAAATTGTCTATTATTTAGTGAATTACATTACCATGGCAACCAAAATCGATAGGCGCAGAGTCCTAACCGCTGCCCATACACATACAAAATATAAAAGCAATGACTTCAAATTTGGGGCCTGTAGAGCGTCCACAAGGAAATCTCTATGACTGTGGCGAGGGACGCGTGACTAGGCCAAATCCATAGTAGCACCGACTTCTTCTAGGGGCTACTATTACATCCTAGTAGACACATTTCCCATTTGCCCTTTAAATGGCGTAACTTGCATGAAGCACACACTTATCCTCAGAAGTGGCTGGACTGCAAGGTTTCACTAAAAAACAACACTAGTGTGGCAGCTATAGTCAATGACCCATAAACTGGACTCAGGGAGGATGATGGCCAGACAGACCTTCACTTTGTTTATCAGCAAAGATATGAAACTGAGAGTCAAACATCGAGAATGAAGGCAGCAGTACACCCTCTTGCGACAAATAGCAACTTTTCACTTTCTTGGAATTAAGAAGCTCAATCTACCTGATTCATGTTTAAAGTTAAGCAATAAATGTAACAATTTCAAGCATTTTCAGGCCCTCTATTCAAAATCCATCACCTTTCAAACCTCGAAAACTCCACATTAAAATTCAGCCGTTTTCAAGGACGTCCAACACCACTAGGAACCCTGGACACCACACGCAAGCACACTGCAATTCAGCCATTCGAGCGTCCAATTAGTCAAATTCCAAATTTCCGTTCCTCAAATCACCATCGTTCCAGGGCCAAAACCAGCATGGTCCCCACCCGCCCTTTACCAGGGCGACAGATGTAGAGGCAGCCGGGCCGATACGCGGCACCAACTGCTTTTACAATAACTTGGGAGGATCGAAAAGCAGGGGAGGATGGGATTGGAGATGAGACTCCCTCAGCTCACTGACCGGTCATGGTCCTCCTCTTCCTCCCGCTCTTCGCAGGCGAATCTCCCGCATCCTCCTCCTCCTCGCCCTTATTCTCCTTCTCCCGCTCTTTGGCTGCCACAGCCTCCAGGTAACCCTCAGGGTACTGACGGCACAGACAAGAGCAGGAGCAGTCAATCCTAGTGCCACATTCAAGAGCAGGTTTTAGAATGGCATGTAAACGAGGGCAATGCAAAGCGTAGCCTCCCCTCACCGGGTAGAAGTGTAGTACATGTACGTGTGTATATACGTCAGAAGGTACCTTCATTACACTATACTATATCACTAGCCAAGGAAGTTATTAATCCCCAGGTATTGGATGTACAGAAAGCTTACTACTTTATGGAATGGCCCACGAGATCTGAAAATAAAGTTTATGTTAATTGGTATGAAGATTTAATAAAAGATTGAGAATAATATTAGGGATTTAAAGAGGAAGATTAAAGCATATATGGGAAGGTGACAAAATTAGCGTGAGAAGTTACAACATATGAGCTTACCCTTGAACTTTTAAAGGTTAGTACGGAGTAATATTTGAAACGGTGTAATGGCATTAAAGAAATGTTGGATGCGATGAAGAAGCAGCACTCATGACAAAATGATAAGGTCCAATGGGACAGTCATCACGTTATACTGTTAAATCTTCTGGAAACCATTTTTGCATGTTTAATAAGCTATGACCTTGGACCTACATACTCCAAAATCAAACTTGCACTGTATTTTGATACCACCCACCTTCCTATCAAATTTCATTAAAAACAATAAAACATTACTAAAGTTATTGAACGGAAACCAGATTTGTTACGGACGAACGGACAGAAGGTTGGACGGGGGGCGGCGTTACTATAAGGGGATAATAAAATGCAATACCATAGACTGTATAAAAAGATGGAAACTGCACCCGCGTCTGAAAAGGGGGCCATGTGTAAATCTCTAAAAACTGCATTCTATTTACTAGCCTGCAGATGGCGACGTCAGTGGTTGCAGAAAAGTTCAATGCTATTGAAGTCTGAGAAAATGACCCTGCTTTCCCACTTGATTTGATATTTAATAATAGATAACATAAAATTATTATAAGTTTCAAGTCTCCTTCAATACATCATGATGTTCATTTTTGTAAACTATGGTCCAAAGTAGACTAGAATAAAGAATAATGCTAGATATGCTTTATGGGGCATGGCCATCATCTGGTCCTCGTCAGATACAGTCAGAACAACACGTAGATCCACCCCTCGCTCATCCCTGCATCTTACATTCATGCTCTCGTCCAACAGGAATCACATCCGGTTTCAAAATGACAAAATTGTGCTGTTCAAATTGCCAGGAGGCTTCCCAAATGGTACGCTGGAATGAATGTGTGACGTCACTGTTGCTTCGTCCATCTTTTTATACAGCCCATGTGCAATACCTGTACAGCTGTAATTCAGTATTCCACCACATGGGGAGGCATTGTGCAGGAGGCACGCTGCAGACTCTGAGGGAAACAGACTTCTAGATGCACCCCCATCTTTAAGGGCAACTCGGCGGGGCAGAACGTCACCTGTGCAGCGCGACAGTATCAAGCGTTACCTGCATGGTGAGTCCGAGCTTCTTGATTCGCTCTTTCCCCTCGCGGGTCCAGGGGGCGGGCTCCTCGTCATCGCGCTTCAGCAGGTAGCGCCACACCAGGAACCCAGACTTCCCCTTCTCTGGCCAGTACTTCACCACCTGGGGCAAACAAACAGCAGGGGAATAATTATGACAATACCTAGTCAGCAACCAAAAAAATTAAAAAAATAATAATAATAAAATAATATAGGACCAATGGCCCTGCAGCTCACCAGCTGGCATTCAAAACCAGTCTAAGCAAAACCCATGTGAATTTTACCATGTCACAATGTACTGATCAGCCAGTAGAGGGCACAGTTGCATCACTTTTACCCATAGTAAAATTAGGTGTATAATATGTACTTATAATTAATATATGAAGTTAAAAAAAAATTTAGAATTTTTATAAACTGCAAACAAACTTTAGAGACATGGTCCCAAGGAAGCTCCATACAAAATATGACATGAACCTGGCTGGCGGTTCCTTCGGAGAAGACGGCGATTAATTTTGCTAATGAAACATGACCAAGATGACGACGCCCCACGCTGCCTGATCCCAACAGCTCAGTCCGCCAATCAGCTGGTGAGCTGGAAACCCATGGAGCTGATGGAAACTCACACTTCTGTTTGAGAAATTGGCTCACATTAATTAGCACACGCACCTTGTATATGCCGTCGTATCGGTTGCCGTCCTCGGGGCAGTACTTGCTGTGCTTGCGGCCTTTAGAGCTGCGCACTACTCTGACCGGCTTCCCCGCTTTCCAGCTCTTGGCCTCGGCGCCGGCCTTCTCATTCAGCGATGCATTGCAGTTCAGAGCCAGGGCCCTGCAGTGAACACAGCGCTCACCATGTCATCCACAGCACCGTGTACACAACATCCACACAGCAGCAGGGGTACAACATCTGCCACACTATCATCCACAGCATCACATGTACATCTCCATCACTACAACATCCACAGCACCATGTACACAACATCTACACAGCACCAGGTGTACAACATCTCCCTCACGATCATCCACAGCACCATATGCACAATATTTCACTACGGCATCCACAGCAACGGGTGGACAAGATCTCCCTCACCACAACATCCACAGCACCATGTATACAACATCCACAGCACCATGTGAACATCCTCCCTTGCAACCAAATCTGCAGCACCATGTGTAGGCCTAATACATCTCACTCACAACAACAGTGTACAAAATTTCCTTCAATACATCCACAACCCCATGGGTACAACATCTCCCCCACAACAATATCCACAGTACCATGTGTACATCATTTCCATTCACAGTACCATGTATACAACATCTGCCTCTCAACATCCACAGCTCTGTGAATACACATCTAGATTGTTGATTTTCGCAACACCATGTCAAAATCTCACAGCATCCAAAGCACCATGAATACATCTCCCTTACTAACATCCTAAGCAATTTCTCAGTATAATATCGCACGCACGCACCCTAACATTTGTGATTCTCCCCAAAATCACTATGAATTGACGCAGAACATAAATTAAAGTTGTCAACCAACAAAGTAGTATGACCAAAGTGATGCCATTTGCAGTCTTTCAAAATTAACTCCGTCTGCCGCTGGCATAGTTTTTCCTGCATTTTTATGAAGTGTAAAGATATGAGCACCCGATTCCCTTACCTGTTCATGTTTGTGAGCTTTTGGTCACATGACTGCTCAGCTGTCCTCTTGTTACCCGACAAGTCCCGCCCCCCTGAGCCAGTGTAGGTGAACTCATTTCCAGAATCCTAGAAGGGCAGGGACAGCGCCGCAATGCATTAAAGCAGCGCTAAAACCCATCCCTGGAGATCTACTGTCCCGTAGATTTTCATTCCAAACCTAACTAAGCACATATAATTTAACAGCTCGAGCAGGGCTGCGCAACCCTCTCACAACGGGACTGTAGATCTCCATGAACAGGGTTAGTTACCCCTGAATTGAAGGAAGACTGCTTTCCGTGTGCAGCCTTTCAAACAAGGACAGTTGGCGAGAAGCCCATGGACACTGTCCAATATTTTTGTCCTCTGAAAATGCCATCAATAGTTTCATACAGGACAGCCGAAAGGAAAAACTCCATATGTATCTCACAACACACCAGCACAACAGAGGCATGTACTCACCAAATTTGATCTTCAAAAGCACAACTACAGTAAGCTTGTTGCCCACCATTCAGACATCAATAGCAAACTCCAGTAGTCAGTACAGGACTCTCATAAGACTGAGAAAACTGAGCAGTGTCATTTAGATACACATCCAGACTGAAAGGTAACTGGCCACTGATGAAGGCTGTAACACTGCGTACGTGATGTACGGTGGGAGAGGGACAGACGAGTTCGGCACTCACCACATCGTCCTCGTAGCCGCCGGCCAGCACCAGGGAGTACGCTCCGTCACTGCTCCTGCCGTGTATGCCAGCCACGTGGGGCCGGTGAACGCCCGACTCGCTCACCTACAGACACAGACGACACAGACGACACAGACGACACAGACGACACAGAAGACACAGAAGACACAGAAGACACAGACACATATTTAATATACAGCGTGCGCCCCAACTGCTTCACACCAAAACATGCAACCAAAACACTAGACCCAAGTGACATCCTGCCAACTAAACAGTCCAGTCGGCCGCGACCGCATGGGTGTAGCCCCCGAAAGCCCAATTCTCTCCTTTTTTGCGTATTATTTAGCCAATACGGTCATCATGGCAACCAAAATCAATAGCCATCATAAGTGTAGTGTAACACATGTGCATAACAAATAAGAAAGTAATTGGTCAAAAATTACAGCCAATGGAGCCTCCACCAGGAAGTGTCTACGGACGCAGTGGCGACAAGCAAGAATCCATAGAAGCCGCCCAACCTAGTCCGAGGGCAACAATTAGAGTGCTTTGTAATTTAAAAATTAATGAATAAGAGTATTAGGCATTTATTGGAATCCTAAAGCTTTATTTACAAAAGTAGTGCTATTCAGCATTAAAAACTTCTGAGGCCGTGAGAGATTCCCCTTAGCAACAGGGGGTTATTCTGGGCACCGGCAAAACTACGCAGCACAACAGATCCTGGAAAGACTGGGCTTTTCACTGAGAAACGCTCATGTTCAAACTACCTTTCGCAAACCATTGGCAGATAAAAGGACTCCCGGCAGAAGACTTACCTGCACGCGAAACTTCCACAGCGTTCCCACGGGAATGCCTGGTATCGGCCCATGGTGATTGGACGGGACGATGGTACACTGCTTTGTGCGACCCACGCATGCCATTCCCTGGGACAGGAAACAGTCATTAACACAGCCCCAGCCAATCAGGAAACACCATTTTACACGTACACACAGAAATTAAAAGAATTGTCACGCTTACCCGTTATGACCTGCATTAACTGCACAGAACATTGAACAGCAACCGCTTCAAGTATTTCCGCAAGATAATTAGTCCTTTCCACGTAAATGGTGATAATTGACCATAATTTCCATGATAAAATCCAAAACTGAGGGCGCCATCGTTTTGAACTCAAGCTACGCGAGACAGAGTTTCAGCCCGTGAAGCACAGAATCGTGACGCGAGTGCGGCGGCTGAGAGTGTAAACGAAGCATCCCTGATCAGCGATATGCACTGTTCCATTGTGCAAGTTTATAACCCAACGGCGAATTAAATCCCTGTCCTTTGGGAACGTGTGCATTGTCACATTGGCCATCTTCTGTTAACTGTCATTGACACAATCGTCTGCCTGACAATGCAGCATTTTCAAAGCGATTTCAGATCTGTTCACTGACGAGAAAATCTCCTTAAACCGAATGCATCGGCCATGCTGTCTGGAAGCGCCAGGCCCCCGCGCTGACGTCATGATCTCGCACCCGAGAATCAGATGCTACAGGCACTACGGAAAATAATGCCGCTGCCCAATGGGCTCAATTAAATTAGACTTAGACACACACAAAAAAAAAAAAAAAAAAAAAAAGAGACTTCTAGAAAGGACAGCATTTATCAATCGCTTCATCAGCTTCGCTCCATACAAAGCAGATCACCTGGCATAGTGCACATATCCAAATGAACAAAGATGCGAGGCCAAAAAAAAAAAAAAACCCACACACTCAACAGCATTTTACCCAATCAATCCAATTTCACTTCAGTTAGTCATTTAATTCAGTCCAGCCAAAAACATGATTAAGTTATGGTACTTCAGATCACACCATTATCCAAAGCACATTACAGTTGAAAAACTAACGCAGAAACTATTCCTCCCACAGCAATAGGAGGTTAAGGGCCTTTCTCAAGCTGCAATGGACATATTACTGGCCTAAGGCTTGGACTATAAATCCTGAGTTTATCACACATCAGGTACAGGCCACCATGAGCCTCACGGGAAATTTGAAACCAGGAAATGTGCATCAGTGTTAAATAAATGTAAATGATGTGCATCTTACCTTCCCCCAGTCCCTTTGGCTCGATGAGCTTGCGGACGCCATTTTGGCTCTCTTCTTGCTCTCCTTCAGTTTCTCCCCAGCCAGCACCACCTCGCTCACATCATTCCTGCAGCCCGGGCAATACCTGCGGTGGCCATTTTACAATACAGATTACAATGTGTGAAAATTCGCCAAACATAACATGGAGTAATCACGTTTTAATGACCGCACCAAGAGTCAAGGCAGGTGCTTTCGTATCTAAAAGCGGCAGGAACACCTCAATCATGTCATTTCTGCGCCCCAGCCAAAACCAGCTGCATATAAATTTAAAAAATTGCCCACCCAAGGTAAAATTTGACACCCTACTGGCTAATGCTAAAAACTACTGAAAAGCCACCATAAGGTTTTTTTTTTTTTTTTTTTTTTTTTAAATGTTGTTTACAGCGGGTTTGAGTTGTAATGCAAAATTGTTCACCTGTCCAAGAGGAGTTCAGTATTTAATGTCACAAATGACTACAAGAGGGCAACAGAGAGCAAGTAGGGGAAAATCTACCATGGAAGTGCAGCGGACTTAAGCTAGCTGTAAATGATTGGATTCCATTCATGTGAAAGGGCTCACCAACAGGAAAAATGTTAACATCTTTATGAAAACTCAAATTACTCAAAAGTACAAGGCTGATAACATAAATCATCCCAACTGGAGGGAAGCTACATCACAAAAACTATTAAAGGCGGAGTCAAGAAGCTTGTACATACAAACTAATCAGACTAGATTAACACTTATCGTCCGTTTCCTCCAGACTGCTTCTTGTGGTAAATCTGACCAACAAGCCAGCTCAAACACAAATCACAATTAGTCAATACCATTCTCAATTCAAAAAGTTAATTTTTGTTAGCACATTTGATAAAAATGGTTTGGTGATTATCTAACAAAACCATAACTCTACAATACATTAATAAAAAACAGGTTTCAGTTTTCTAAACAAAAAAACAGACTCATCGCCACCAGGGAGCAACAGAGAGCACAGGGGAAACAAGTTACTACGGAAGTGCACAATACGCCGATTTTACTAAAAAGAAGCGCCCGTCTTTAGATTTTTCTCAATGTGTTCATCCGATCAATTTCAAAATTTTTGGGTGCACTGCAGAGCACCGAAGGAAGTGCAGAGTCGAGTGAAGTTTCTTAGCCGAGCAGTTCGAGAAAACTGCAAGTGGCAAAACCAGAGGGCAGTCAATCAGCCTGTTCTGAACGGGCACGTTTTGAACAGGCAATATGCAAATCATAACACTGAACAGCCTTCGTGTGGTGATGCTGGGAGGGTAACACTGTTAAGATGCACTGTGCCAGGGGCAGTGTATCCTGGCATTATGATCGACAATGCACTTTAAAAGGGCAAAGGAACTGAAGTCTCTTCCTAAATACAGACAAGCCTAACCAGACAAACAACTGTGCCGATTTGATAAAGACCGGTGCTTCCAGTCCTTAAAGGCCACAGCGGCGTTGCTTAGCAAGTTCTCACCAGCCTGATTACCCAGGTGGTTTAATTTAATTCACTAATCGCGTCCCTGGATTCTAAAGGGAGCGCATTTTAACACCTCGTAGACATCAACTTGGGCATCGGTCCAGGAGGAAGAGAGGCCCGTGAGGATTCTGGGAAGGCGTCCCGGAAACCGAATATCGCAGTTCCCAAACAAATAAACATTCGCTGCCTTTTCCTCAGGGTGAGGACACAAGTGTCAGGCATAACTTCCTCAAGTGCCAAAATTCACTCAAATTTCAAAACTATTTTTTACCAAATTACTTAATTATCAATTACAAGCTTCGGCTTGTCGACATGAGCAGATTCAGGGCATGACACATGGGCAGTGTTGACAAAATGCTCATTTTTGACCCAACTAACAGCGGCACTGCAGATGGAATGGGGCAAAGCACCTTCAGTCATGACAGTGGTGTTCGACAACGCTGATGATGTAGCAGTACTGCACCTCCGCAGAGTTGATACATGCAAGTGCAGGGCTCATATTCCCAAGTCATGAACTATGAGCTGCAGCCTGTATAGAGTTGCTGGAGATGGAGGTGCCGACAGGCTCGACTCCACGCAGCCCTTTGACACTACTCCTCCTCAGTTCAGCAGCAAACTAGAGCAGCTTAATCGATTGGTCACTCAAAGGGAAATTAAAATCGCCATCCATTTTAATTACAGATTAATCGTTTCAGCCATTTATCGAGCAAAAGTGTCAAACAATGGCTGGGTCCAGCTTCTTAAACATATAAATTTGCCATCTCTTTGCCATTTATGATTGCAGCTGAGAAGTTTTTGGCCTTTGGACTGCTGGTTGGGCTAAAGCGATTTGAAGTGACTTTGGGCTCCAGGAAATTGCAATGAGCAATTTTCACATTCTTTCCCCCGACAGTTTATACACTAAACGATTCATTAATTAACCGTGAGCGTAATTGGTAGATTAACTGGTAATGAAAACAATCATCAGCTGCAGCCCTACCAGTCATACACACGCCAAGTGTAAAGTAGATTGGATAAACAGCTCTGAACATGAGACAGAAGGACGGAAGGACAGAGGAAAGCCCTTCATCTGCTTTTTTCTCTCTCCGTTTATCGAGAATATCAGTACCTGCCCAACCATACCCCAACTTTTCCAAGGCAAGATAACACATATCCCCAACACGCCTAGCAGAGAGCGTCCCAGACACACCCCGACACCTGATTGGACACTGACCAGTCGTCGTCGGTGGGGATGGCGGTGAGGGGCGGGTCCAGGCAGTAGATGTGGAAGGCCATGTCGCACTCGTCGCACAGCAGCTGTTTGTCGGGGTCCTGTTTCACTCCGCACACGCTGCAGTTGCACAGGCGACAGGCCTTCCGCGGGTCATCCTTACAGTGCTTGCACTCCGGCCCGTTCGACCCTGGGGAGGCAAAATCGGCGGCGCTCAGCCAAGACGCTACGGTGCAGTCATGCAGGGCACACCGACACATTCTAAAACACTCAACCTTCGCCTAGCAATGTAAGCCTTTAGCCCAGCGGTGTATGCATTCAGCCTAGCAGTGGAGGCCTTTAGCCTAGCAGTGGACGCATTTAGCCTAGAGGCTTAGGCTTTTAGCCAGGCAGAGGAGCCATTTAGCCAAGTAATGTATGCATTTAGCCTAGTGGTTTATGCTGCATTCGCTAACGCGTCCTACGAGCCATGTTTTCGAGACACGACTGGTGAATTCCGTTCTTTTGACCTCACTGTCCAAATGACCCTTACTCCTACCTTCGACTTTAATTCATGACACGACTCGTGTTTGAGTGTTACCAAATGCAGCATTAGGCTTTTAGCCTAGCGGAGGAGGTATTTAGCCTAGCAGTGTATGCATTAGCCTAGAGGTTTAGGCTTTAGCCTAGCGGAGGAGGTATTTAGCCTAGCAGTGTATGCATTAGCCTAGAGGTTTAGGCTTTAGCCTAGCGGAGGAGGTATTTAGCCTAGCAGTGTATGCATTAGCCTAGAGGTTTAGGCTTTAGCCTAGCGGAGGAGGTATTTAGCCTAGCAGTGTATGCATTAGCCTAGAGGTTTAGGCTTTTAGCCTAGTGGAGGAGGTAATTGGCTGAGAGTTGGAGGCATTCAGCTGGGCTCAGTAGGCTGATTTTCAAGTCCTAGTGTAGCCAGAGTAAGGGCTATTTAAGCAAGGCCCGTAACCCCACAATGCTTCAGCTGCAATTGACCCCTACTTAGCTCAATCAACTGTGATTGGCTCAGGATTAAAAAAATATATAAATATATATTATATATAATAATAATAATAATAAATCAGTTAAATGCTGGCAATATGTTCCTTGAATGTCGTGCTCGCGTTTGTAAACTCCCTTTGCCACCAGGCACACACTAATCACAACTAGACAGGTCACCCACCCGCGACCAAAGGATGCAGCCTACGATCGCCCACATTTTTCAATTTGGCTCATTTTTGACACTAAATTGTCAATTATTTCGTGAATTATGTTACCATGGCAACCAAAAATCAATAGGCTCTGTGTCCTAACCACTGTCCATATACATACATATCAAAGAAATGGTTTTAAATTTGTAGTCTGTAGAGCATCCACAAGGAAATCTTAATGTACACGTGATGAGACCAAATCCATAGTAGCCCCGACTTCATCCCGGGGCAACAATAAATCAAAGTACTGCTGACGCACCCACAGGGATGTCTCAGGTCGATTTCCCACAGCAGGGGCTGGGCTCCTCTGGAGTTTGGTGGGGTTAAAGGCCTTGTTCAAGGGCCCAACAGCTGCCACCAACCAGATTCAACCACCACCCTTCTGCCCGCTGAACAGGCACCATTTCACTGATGCTCACAAAGACACTTCAAGCGGTAACAAAGGGATGTACAAAAAACAGGTCTGAACCCCCAAAGAACAGGAACATCCGGTCCAGAATTCCCCAGTGTGGAAAAGATAAGGCCCCTTTCCACAGAAATATAACAGGAGCCCAAAGGGCTTGGACCAGACCGTCAGAAGGTAGAATGTAGGGCTGGGAAATGTATTGATTATGGCTTTATATCAATATCAGGATTAGACATTTCCTGGGATTTTGGATATGAAGTGTTGTCATTTCTGGTTTTAAAGGCATTACATTACAGTAGAGGGAGGCAGTTTTCAGCTGTTATTAGACTGTTCCAGCTGTTGGCTGTGCCTAACTTAATCATCATATCCTCATTATCAATGAACATCAAAAATAACATTGTGCAAATATATTGTAAGAAGGACCAATATTTATTTCTATGATATTGTCACCATGTTCCCATTCAGGTTTCCAGGAAAAAAAAAAAAACCATTGTGATATAAAAATTTGTCCATATCGCCCAGCCGTAGCAAAGTGGATTCAACAGACAAGCACTGAGAGGAACAGACCTGCGATCTCATATCAGTCTGTACGCCATGCATCTACAGTCCCTCATTTTTCCAGAATATTCTGTTTTATTCTTACTTTTAAGAGGACTCTCCGAATTCGCCAGGCCCTCCTGGTTTCCAGGCTCCTCGATCTTGTAAATTTCGGTGGTGAAGGCGATGCGACAGTCATTCAGGGAGTCTCCTGCATTTCTTTAGGTGAAACGCAGCAAAACAACCACTTCAGAACACATCAACGATGGTTTAAATTCATTATCCTGTTCAGAGAGCATCCTGTTCCCCGCAGGCACAGAATTATACAGACGCAGAGACAGAGAGACAGAAAGTCAGACATGGAGAGAGACACAGGGCTCCTACTCTTTCTCCAAAGATCAAGTCCCAGCGCATTTCAGGCATTTTTCAAGGATCTTACAGCCCTGGTAAACTGCATATTTATCAAACCTCTTAAATGGCAATTAATTATGAAAATCATCCACTTAATTTTACAATTTCAAGAAGTTTCAAGCACTTTATTCAAAATCCAAGCACTTTTTAAAATTCAAGCATTTTCAAGGATTTTAAGTACCCAAAAAAATAAAAAAAAATTAAAAATGAAAAGGACAACAAATGTAGAGAGAGCGAGCGAACGAGATGCAAGTACCCGAGCAGTATCTTGGCGTAGATCTCTCACTGGGTGCGCAAACGAGAGAGTGTGCAAGAGTCAGCGAGAGAGAGCGTGCGAGAGAGAGATACAAGTACCCGAGCAGTATCTTGGCGTAGATCTCTCGCTGGGTGCGCGTCTCCCTCTTCCTCTGGATCTGAGCATCGTACCAGTAGCCGCGCTCTTTGGGGTCATCGGGGTTGTAGTTGAGCATCACCACCATGCCCTCCTCCAGCTGGTGCCACTGATACACGGTGCGAGCCCGCGGGCGCACATCCTTCCCCTGCATGCGCACCACGCCGTTCTCCGGGTAACTGGCAGAGCGAGAGAACCGGGGGTGAGATACCAATACAGACCCTAATGCCCAACCAAAACACTCAGCCCTAAAGACAGCCGTACCCCTAACCTACCAGCTACGCTGCGGCTAACGGAGCGGGAGGGCCGGGGCGAGAACCACCACAACCATTATACGCATCGCTGAACTCGAAACAATGCGAGGTAAAACTATGCCCTCGTCCACCACAGCTTAAAAACACTCTTAATGTTGATCTTCAAGCCCCACATGGAACCGACCTTGACCTTCAAAACCTTATCAGTTAAGCATCCCACAGTGGTGGGTTACAATGCGTGATTTGGTGAAAATCCTTGCACACCTTCAGTAGATAAAGCGCAGGCAAGATATTTGCAAAGGACCGTGTAATGGAAGGACGCAAAAACTGACAACGTCTCACGTCCACCGTGTGTGGCAGAGGCATAAGCAGCCGACTTCCACCGCAAACTCTGCCCTTATGGTGGTTTTGCACCAAGTCTGATATTTTCACACACAAACGTTGCGCGTCAGAACTTCAGAAACAAACACGCCCAGCTACAAGCTCCTTCAGAGATCACAACTCTTGTTCGCCTCACTTCCGCCCCCCCCCAGAACGTTAAGATTTTCTGCAGTGTTGCTGTACATGAAAGCCCTGACTGAAGAGCGATGGACAAGTTTACTGACATGCTTCTGTTCGCCAGGTGCAAACAACCATAACCTCAGGGCAGTTTATTGTTTGTCAAATAACTCTTTCCTCAGATACTCAAACATAAAAGCAGTTCTAAAATGGTAGAATTCAAAAGAGAAAAAAAAAATAAAAAAAAATAAAACATTGGGCAGAAGATTTCTAAAATGCTGGGGGATACAGACTGTGGGTGTGGGACAATAAACATAGCGATTCTAAACTGCTGAGACCATCTGAATATCCGCACATGTGCGAGCGTTTTTGTAACGGTTACCACGTGTGCCAGTTTTTCTAAATCATCTTCTTCCATCCGGCTACATCACCTACACTAGCCCACGCTGCCCCCTCTGGCTCGGAGGGCTTATGGATTTCACAGCAAATATTGCGAATAGATGCTGTCGGACTTGTCGTGAAACAGTCTTTAACGTCAAACCTGCCACCAAGCTTAACGGCACCATACTCTGGGGCTTGCAAAACCAGACACCGCAAAAAAAAAAAAACCCCCCTCCAACACCACAATGAATCAAGAGAAAGAAGAAAACACCACTGACATCCACACCAGCAAATGGCCATAATGCTTTACACTGTCAAACGTGTGCAACTGGAATGATGTCAACATCAAACCTTCTAATGTGGACGTCACAATCACAACCGGACAGAGAGCAATGCAGACGTTCTGGAACACACTTGAATTTTCGAACAAACGTTCCAACTACAAAATTGATCAGATAGATATTGAACAGGATGATTTTTGCCTGCCAAAGCACAATTTATCCAGTCATTCAGGATAAATGCAGTAGTTAGATAAATGCAGTACTTCTGCAGTAGAACGAGAATGAACAAGAACATCCTCGTGAAGCTGCTTTCACACTGGACAAATTTTTCGCGCGACAGATTACATGTGGAACGCATGTGTTACGCGTGTGTTCGCATCTTTGCATTGACTTTGAATGTAATCTGTTGTACGAAAAAATTTGTTTTGCGTCCGGTGCGAAATCGGCCTTTGAGAAAAATTGCTTTTGTGATCAGTGCACACAACTTAAGAACGTGACAGCTGAGATGTCAACTTACATTTGCTGATGTCTAACCATACATGGTTCTGTTAGGAAATTAAAATCACCAGGTTTAGCATTTTCATGGCCGCAAGCGTTTCCATTTATATGAGAGTGACCTAAAAATTCCACATTTTGATGATGATGGTTGCCGTAAACTTAACCAAGCAAGACAAAAGGCTCACTCATAGCGGGGATAGTCTCAAAGCTAACCATTTTGGGCTGTGCATCCTTCGGTCTGAGAATTTCTGAGTCAATGAGCCTGCGCTAAAAACTTGCTGTTCAGTGTTAAGAACCAATCATCTACAGTCAAGAACACCAGCAATGTTCATCAGCAGAAGATGTGATATATGCCAGACGAACACCTTATTAGAGCAAAAACTTGACAGCAGTTTGTCATTTTTTTTTTGCGAGCCAATAGAAGTCCAGCTCACTCAGTAAATGAAAAATAGGCTTAAAAGAGGCAGGTCACAGACCAGCAGCTACAGGACTCTTGACAAGCAGTTCATTGCGGAGATGGGAGGGAAAAGGACTTACTCCTCATATTTGACATGGTAATAAATTTCCTCTTCAGCGGCTCCTGAGTTTGTGCCGTCTTCTTTCCCAGATGACGCCATCTCCTTCGTCACGTTAACGATTTGAGCCTCAAACCAGGCGCCCATGTTCAGGTCCCGCGCGTCCACAAACTCATTTACCTGGAACAGAACACAGCGCATACACTCACAATAAGTCTTCAATTTAGGGTCACAGCTTGCCTTTTTACCCCTCAAAAATACGGCAAAACAATGGAACAGGGTGCATTATGTACCATCACCATTTTAAGCAAGCATATTATTCAATATTTCACTCTATATAGGTACATAAACTACAGTTGCAATGGTAAGTCAAATAATCAACTAGTCACAGACATTAATCATAATGTACATTAATTGCCAACTTTTTTGATAATCGATCAATTGTTTTGAGTGATTTTCAAGAGCAAAATGTCCAAATTGTCAGATTCCAGCCTCCCAAATGCAAATATTATCTACTTTCCTTCATCCTTTTTGGCAGTAAACTTAATATTATCAGGTTGTGGACTGTCGGCTGATGTAAGACATTAGGGAATGCCACCTTGGGCAGTGGGAAATCGTGACCAACATTATCTGACATTTTATGAGCCAAATAACTAATGGACAGTGAAAATAATAGTCAGTTGCAGCCCTAACACAAAATTACGCACCTTATAGTCGCCGAACCCGGGATCAACAAGGTCTGGCAGGTCCGACTGGGCCGACGTGCCAGCGGTCGGGACCTCGATCTCGCCGTGGGTGGAGCTTTTGTCTGACTCACTCTGGCCCGAGCCACAGCCGGAGTCTGTGTCGGAAAGCTCCGCCTCCTTATCCTTGAGAGCAAGAGGGGGCGGAGTCTGCCGCACCAGCAGCTGTATGATGTCATTCAGCCCCACATTATAGTCAAAAATGGTGTGGTCGTCCTCCATCTGACAGCGAACACACGGGGGAACAAAAGTGGACTTCAGCATCCGGACACACACACACACACACACACACACACACACACACACACACACACACACACACACACACACACACACACACACACACACACACACACACACACACACACACACACACACACACACACACACACACACACACACACACACACACACACACAAACACACACACCCATATACACACACCCATATACACACACACACACACACACACACACACACACACACACACACACACACACACACACACACACACACACACACACACACACACACACACACACACACAGGACTGGACAAAAAGTCCCCGCTCGGTTGGTTAAAAAAAAAAAAAAAAGTTCTAGTCCTCGCTATGCAGCAAATTGGGCTGGGGCGATAAATGAAATCACAAGAATTTTAAGCACATAAGATTAAATGCTACCATGGGGTAAACAGGCCAGTTTCCTCCTTCCGTTTTCAGCCAATCATACCTGACGTAGTCCTGAGCAAGCTTCCGGAAAAAGAACTTCACTCACTCAGTACTTATCGTGACGTTCTACTCAAAGCTGTGTTAAGAATCATCACCTTCTAAACAGGAATTGCTCTTGACCCGTTCTGGCTAACTTTACTCAATCAGCAATCCAACCGTTGAACTGCTAAATTACCAGTTTGAATCCGCAGACAGTCCAACTTATTTATATAGCATTTGTGTTTTTAGCATTTTAAGACTGAATTGCCATGAAACAGCTCTGATTTTCTTGCGTTTGCCAGATTTTTTGCGGTCTTAAAATCTGGCCATTTCTTGCAACTGTGCCAATTATTGTACCTCACCTTCGATACCTTGACGCAACGTTTTCAGCCTTGGGTTTATTTTCAGACGGTTAGAATCCACGGCCATCTCAAAATGAATTTCTTAATTTTTAAATAAACTTTAATTACATGCAAAAATGAAACAATGAGATGGAGTTCAGAAGAAGTGAGCAACAATTATTCAGATTGTCGGTATTTCTATTCAAACAGTAACCGAGTTCAGACTGTCTGCTCCTTTTCATCACTTTTAAATTATTTTAGGCTACATATTGGTTGCAATTAGCCAGTTGGCTAAATGAATTGCTTGACTGTACGTTAGGCAAAATACAGTTTAAGCGGAGTCCAATTATGCCAAGGTGATGGAAGCTGTCCAACCTTGCTGGTGATAAGCTGCCCTCAAAACTCTCTTTTCTTCCTGGAAGCACTATAGATGCCCTCTGATGTTTGATTGCCACGTGATCCAGACGGTATTAGGCGTGAGTCACGACAAAGAAAGCGAGCCATTCCGTACGCTCCATGGCAGCAGTTTTGACTATTGTACTTAAAGTGATCAAGATTCGATTCATCGTCCAGCACTGGTAGCAAATACAAGAACGAACAAACACACACATCCCTGTCTGAGGACAGGCACACTGAAACAGACTGACAGATGAATACAGAGCGAGTCAAACGCACACACACACCTGTCAGATAATGATCAGACAGTTGAGCGTTTCACACACACACACACCAACACATACGCACGCAGGCACACACACACACGCAGGCACACACACACACACACGCAGGCACACACACACACGCAGGCACACACACACACGCAGGCACACACACACACACACACACACACACACACACACACACACCTGCTTGCCCCTGTAGAACAGTCTCTGCCGATCTGGCTCCACCTTAAACAGCTCCCACACCTTCGTCCTCAGCTCCCCCACCTTGGTCAGCTTGGACAGGGAGTCGATCCTGTGGGTCTCTTTCCCGTCCATGGTGCGCACTTTAATCCACATCGCTGCAGCCCTTCAAACACACAAACACATGCACGCACGCACACACACAACAGCACGGGTTTCAGGCTTCTGCATACAGGGAGGCAACGCACTTACATTCCGTTTGACAGACACTCCTACGACCAAACACTTAGAAAAACAGCCGTGCATATAAACAAAACTTCCGGCAACAAGAAAGTTCCGGTTTCCCGCGCATCCGTCAAGCCTGAGCTCTCAGGTTAAGAACGCAACACAGTCAAAACGTTGCGTCAAAAAGCGCATCACGTGACACCTTCTCCTCAACTCCCAGGAGAGCATGCCTGAGCAACGTAAACGAGCTTTAACTCCCAGACACAATCTAGCCATGAACACAAGGCAAGGTTAATGGGACTGCACTTGACATTACATAACAGTCATTCCACAGTATCTTGCATGTAGAAGAAATGACATTTTTAAACTTAAAGGCATAAATTCCCCGACATTTATTAACACCCACAAGAGTTTGTGTCAGGTTAGGGTTTACTCAACAGTTGATGCGTAATACTACTTTCAAGACTTCAGATTTAAATCTGATATGACACAAAGATACCGTTGCAGGGATGATGTCAGATAATAGCACATTTTAGGTGCACCCATGTTTGTAACGAAATCTCTTAGGCCTGCTTAATTGCCCTGGGTTATGTTGTGTACCAAGTTAATTAATGCGGATGTCAGCAGGCAAACAACTCATTCTCCCTTTGAGAAGATCCCAGAGATATCTTAATCGGAATAATTTGATTTTATTGATGACACGTTTTGTCCAAAACAGTTGTATGAGCCCCGAGACAATAATTTAAGAAAAAAAATTGAACAATATTCTCATTGTGTGCCACTTGCACACAAAACATGGCTTGTAACCGTCCTGTTTTACTTGCTCTATGGGCATCATAAAAAACTCATGACACAATGCAATACATGCTAGCCTCATTGAGTAATTTGATCTTATTTCTTCTCAATAACTCCACTTGTCTTTACAAGTTTTAAATATTGAACTCAAGTTCATAAGCTTTCGAAAGTTGAACTTTATGCCATCCATTGCCTCGACTAAAAGAGGGCTGAAACAAAGCTTATCTTCAAGTGCAATCAACTCGCATTTTAAAGGCAGCCGGTAAACTTTCATTTTTACGTTTCACCACCTTGAAAGGATCGCAGTGTGCAAATGTTTCAGATTCAGAGAAAGAATTCCCAATGGGGAAACTAAAGTCTATAACTGAAACAAACTTGCCAATACACGTAGGTTGCATTAATGATTCAATTTGCTAAGCATCAGCCAGAGTAAGCCACTCAGAGAGAGCGTGGTCCAATCCACTACTGAGTGAAAGAATTTGAATGGCCATTTTGTTGTTTTGCGTGCAACAGTCATCCCCTCCCCCACGGCAAAACGAGGGACCCCCATTGCTGGGAAACCACCGGCCGCCGACGCGGTGCAGTAGGAGGCGCGTACCTGACCCTCGCCAAGAGTCGTAGTGCGAGCCCACACACTGCACTGCACTGCCTTCCGGGTTAATGACACTGCTCACCGCGTACTAAAGTTTTATTGCCAAAATCAAGGTCCGTAGTACAAGTTCTCTTTTTTTTGCAAACCCGCTGTAGAGCACAATGGGAAGCTTGCAATCATTACTGTGGAAAATATTCGAGAGAAGCTGCTTTCACACCGGACGCGAAACGATTCTCTCAGCACGGCAGATTACATTCAAAGTCAATGCAAAGACGCGAATACACGCGAAACGTGCGCTGACTTTGAATGCAACCAGTCGTGCGAAAAAATCGTTTCGCGGCCGGTGTGAAAGCGGCTTGAGACCTGTCAGCGGCCCAATCACCAAACGGAAACGCCATACAAGAACATGCAAACATCACTCCGAGCGGAACTGGCAAATCTTCAACCATAATTGGCAGAATAAGTCCTTCTGAAATCACTTTAGAGGATGGCACCTCCCCTCAGAGTATTTCCAAGTGTAAAAAGCGGCGCGTCTCGCTCGCCATGCCCGCTTCCCCGGATTGCAGGGTGCGAGGACCGGTACCCAGTTAAACTCCCATCTATGAGAAAACTACTCCATTCATAAATCTTCCGATCTCATGTGCGGGTTGTTGGCCATAAGATCAACGCTGGACAATTATTCTTACACCGTTCATTAAAAACAGACCTCGCCGCTCCCTTTAACTCACAATTTATTGAGTAGTTCAACTGTCAAAAGGAGTGAACTATTTGGTTAATTGGATAACAGCACGCATTCTTGCAAAAGAACTCAAATGTACTTCCGCTGATCAGAAATTGAAGCCATACAAAGTCATTTTCAAAAATATCGCCCGTTTCCTGGTGGCGCAAACACCCCTCTTATCTCAAGCGGCGCACCGTGCCCGGATAGCTGATCAAACAGCAATGTGAGGTTGAACGCCGCCGTCCCATAGGAGAGACTGCGAGCTGCCCCGCCACAGCTCACACACATTTACACTACACCTAACGAGCCGAGTAAAGTTACTGAGACTCTTCAGGTTACACCAGTGTTACCAATAATGACCGCCCAGCTCCGGCCGGTTCATCAAAATGACACTGACATCCTCTCTGTTACTGTGCCAGTTGGTCAGGGACCAAAAGAACGAGTGAACTTGCCAGAAAATGCAATTAACGAATTTAAATGAAAAAAAAGCATCCACAGTCAGCAAGCCATATTACTGGACACTTAATGCATATGCGAAAAGTTCTTTAAGTAACAAGTCGTCCAACTCGGAGAATGTATTTTAACATAAACTTACTCAGCCAATTGCATGAGTGAATCAAAACTGTATCAGAATTTAGCACAATATCGCGGCCGGCCCAAGCAAGTAGATATTTCTTGAAATGATGAAGTACTAATTACCTGTGTCCTCCTCGCAAAAAAAAATAAACAAAACTTTTTAAAAAATGCTCGTTCCAACAGCCGGGCGTACACTGCAAGTTATTCCAGCACTCAACTTCAGTGACTTGAATCAATGGGATTCTTCAACCGCATGCTTCGCCGCCTACCAAACCCGCTTTGTATTTCCATTGGTTAAGAAAGTCCCCCTTGCTTGTTTCTGATAGGTAATTTAATGTGTCAATCAGCTCGGCGGCCGGAGCCTCAGTACAGCGCGCGAAAGTTTGGTCTCGCGCCTTAAAAGTGGCCCCGCCCCGCCTATAAATCCCCGCGAGGATATGTAAATTTAGCCTTCGAGAGCTGCAGCTCCGCAGGGCACGGGGCCATTGTGTTTTCTGTTGGAGTCAAGGCATTAGTTTACCCTGTTTCGCAGTTTGTGTGGGTTGCACTAGTACAGTGACCTCCATTTATTCAGAATACGGTCAGTGACATAACTCAGTTCGATTGCGCCCTCAACTTTTCCAGCGCCACATTGTAATGGGATTTAGCGCCATTAGGCCGAGCAGCCCCTTGTGGCGCTTCTCTCTGTTTTGCGTTGAGCCGCAGCTGTAGCGTTTGGCGGGAGAACTCCGTGCCAAGCTGCGCTTTGGAAAATGGGTAACCCCGCCTCCATCCCGCGGAAGACAATGCATAGGTTAGGCGCCGCGAATCAGCGGATGAAAACACATTCGGTCCAACTGCCATTTAATTGTTCTCAGCGCCTTAATTCTACTGTCCACGCGCAGCGGGGAGGCTCAATCGACAAACGACGGCAGGAGACCAATAATGTCGGTTTTAATTTAGCTTTCCTTTCGTCAGATTAAAATTAATGTGGTCCTGTAAGGAGAGTTTCGGAGGGAATGGATGGGGGGGGACTATGAATTTTATTTTATTGCTCTGTAAGAACACCACACTGATGTAAATGTTGGTGTCATGAAAACATTCCTGGATAGATGGCTTATCCTTCTGTCGCGTTCAACAGTATTTTGGGTGGAGATTAGATTTTAATTTCAGGCTACATTTGATTTTGTTGCATTTGTTTGCGCTTGAATGAACTGCATTGTTAATGCCACATTAGCCATTCAGTTATGCGAGTCTTGTTGAACACCATGCAGTTTTGGGTTATCTACCCTCCCTCTCTTTGCGTCTAACAGGCCCCCACATTTTTTTCCTTCGGCTTCCTACTAATGGCCGGAGCATTTCCTGGATCAGACCGCAGCCATTACCCATGCTGCCATATGACCTTTGACCTCAGTCCCTCCGTTCCATTCATTGTATTCCCCACTCTCAAACAGGAAATTTGATCTTTCGGCAGCTCTCCCTCCCATGTTTAATGGCAGCCCGCGACTGTGATGATTCTATAATGAGTCATATCCTCTCCCGAAAGCCACACTTATCCTTCGGCAGACTGAGCGGTAATCTTTGAAAAAGGTCTCTTCGGATCTTAATGAGATGTACAACATTTAATCTAGTTGTCAGGAAAGAGGAGCATTGGGGGGAAAACTTGGCCTACTTTACAAAAAGGCAGTTTTTTTCATTGTGTTTGATTTTGTCAAATATTTTCCACATTGTTCATATTCTCATTGTGAACATTTTCATTTTACTTTTGTCACCCTATCACTGCCCCCTTTCTCCTGAGAGAAGTTTTTTTATGTTCCTGTTTTCCTCAGAGTTCTAAATCAGGGTTCTGGAAGTCAGTTGGTTTCCATTACCAGTGGACATTACTGCACCATCATTAGAATGAACTCATACCGATCAGATAATTATTTGTAATCTCACAACGTGGTTAATCACCCACAAATTTCTAATATCTAACACCTAATGTCCACCTCCTCTTTTATTTTAGGCTTTGTATGTTATACCTGAAGACAAGAAAAAAGATATCCAACCTCAATTCTCGTTAACGTCCTCATGTATATATTATACAAAACCCAAAACCAGGGAAGTTGGCACGTTATGTAAATCGTAGATAAAAACAGAATACAATGATTTGCAAATCCTTTTCAACTTATATTCAACTGAATACACTGCAAAGACAAGATGTTTAATGTTCAAACTGAGAAACTTTTTTTTTTTTGCAAATAATCATTAATCATTTAAAGGCAGCAACACATTGCAAAAAAGTTGGCACAGGGGCCTTTTTACCACTGAGTTCCATCGGCTTTCCTTTTAACGACACTCATTAAACGTTTGGGAAATGAGGAGACCAATTTTTGAAGCTTTTCAGGTGGAACTCTTTCCTATTCTTGCTTGATGTACAGCTTAAGTTGTTCAACACTTCGGGGTCTCCGTTGTCGTATTTTACGCTTCATAATGCGCCACACATTTTCAATGGGAGACAGGTCTGGACTACAGGCAGGCCAGTCTAGTACTCGCACTCTTTTACTACAGAGCCATGCTGTTGTAACACGTGCAGAATGTGGCTTGGCTAAGGTACACCTGTGCACTAATCATGGTGTCTGATGAGCATTTTGATGTGGCACACCTGTGAGGTGGGATGGATTGTCTCAGCAAAGCAAAAGTGCTCATTATCACACATTTAGACAGATTTGTGAACAATGTTTCAGAGAAATGGTAATATTGTGTATCTGGAATGAATTTTATATCTTTGAGTCCATCTTATGACAAATGGGAGCAAAAACAAAAGTGTTGCGTTTATATTTTTGTTGAGTGTATATATATATATATATATATATATATATATATATATATTGACAGATGACAGCAATGGATGATTTCTTGGCATCACCAATCGTAGAGGTTTTGAAGTCTTTTAAAAAGACAGAACTACTAGAAATATGCAGACATTTAGAGCTGACAGAGGTAAAACCAGCCATGCGAAAAGCAAGACTGGCCAGAGAGATTGTTGAATATTACATTGATGAAAATGTGTTTGCACCCGGAGATCTGGAACAGTTTCCAGTGGAAAATCAAAATATAGAAATGGAACTCAAATTAAAAATGCTAGAGATTGAAAGGGAGGAAAAAGAAAAATAAAGACAGTTTGAGTTAGAAAAATTAGCAAGACAGAGAGATTTTGAATGAGAGAAATTCGATAGAGAAGAAAGACTCCAAATGGAGCTACTAAAAATTAAAATTGAATCTGAAAATAAATTTTGGGCTAGCCAGGAGGTAAAACTGGTGCCTTCATTTTCGGAAAAGGATGTTGACAACTATTTCCAGTGTTTTGAAAAGGTAGCAAAGAGTTGCCAGTGGGCAAAGGAACACTGGCCTCTGATGTTGCAAACTGTCCTCAAGGGTAAAGCTCAACAAGCCTATTCAGCTTTGTCTGCAGATGATTCCTCTGATTATGAGGTTGTCAAAAAGGTTATTTTGAGAGCTTATGAGTTGGTTCCAGAGGCTTACCGACAGAAATTCAGAGGTCTGAAGAAATCTGAAAATCAGACTTATGTGGAATTTGCTAATGAGAAGAAGGTTTGCTTTGAGCGCTGGTGTACTTTTATGGAGGTCAGGGATGATTTCAACTCACTAAAAGAGATGGTGTTAGTTGAAGAATTCAAGTACTGTGTTAAGGATGATGTTAAGACCTACCTTAATGAGAAGCAAGCACTGAATTTGCAGTCAGCTGCCAAATTTGCAGATGAATATGTTCTCACACATAAGTCCAAATTTCAGTCTAGCAGTAACAATAGATGGTTCCAACATCAGAAAAAAAAGGAACGGTGATACCCAAGATTCCTCACCAAAGACAAAGAGAAATCTGGTGATGGTGCTCAGGAATCCAGTAACAGGTCTAATCAAAGTGTGAAAGCTGACAGTGACAAAAGTGGTCTAGTTTGCAGTTATTGCTAAATCTGGTCATGTTACCACTAACTGTTGGTTCCTTAAAGCTAAGAAAGAAAAAGAAAAGGATACCAAACCAAATGCCTTTGTGAAAACAAGGTTGGAAACCCCTGTAGTAGATAACCGATCTGCTAAATTGCCTGCTTCTTGTGGGGCTAAAAAGCCTGATACTGCTGACTTTGTGAGGGAGGAATTTCTTCCATTTGTGTCAAAGGGATTTGTGGCTCTGAATGAGCATACTACTCCTGTCCCCATATATATCCTAAGGGATACCAGATCTTCTCAGTCAATTTTGTTGATGGACTCCTTGGAGTTACGTGATGAGACCGCTTCTGAGGATTTCATACTAGTACAAGGTATTGAAGGGAGGACTGTATCTGTACCCCTGCGCTCTATATTCTTGAAGTCAGATTTAGTTACAGGACAGGTAAAGGTGGGACTTATGTCAAGTCTACCTATAAAGGGTGTTTCTCTGTTGCAAGGCAATGACCTGGCTGGGGGCAAAGTAGTTCCCCCTGTACATCTTACTTCACAGCCGAGCACTAAAGATGGCGATGAGGACCCATCTCTGTATCCCTCTTGTGCAGTGACTCGTGCTATGGCTAAGAAGGCTCCAGAAGAAGATGATGTGGTGCCGTCCAGCACATTGAATAGTCATAACTCAGGTGGATCGCCTAATGACTCTTTTCGGCCTACTATGGTTTCTCCATTTGAGGACTTATCAGATACTTTTATCAGTTCTCTATTCAGCCAGCCGAATGGGTCTGGTGATTCTGATGTGTCTGGAGACTTGTCTCTGTCCAGAAAGCGGTTGATTGAGGAGCAAACTAATCATCCTGAAATTTGTGTACTAAAGAGGAGAGCCCTTCCTGATAAAGAAATAGACGCAGTTCCAGTTGAGTATTATCTCAAGGATGGTGTGTCGCTGCGGAAGTGGCGTCCTTCTGATATCCCTGCCAATGCAGATTGGGCAGTGGTCAAGCAAATTGTTGTTCCGAAGGTCTACAGGAATGAGATCTTAACAATGGCTCATAGTTTACCTTTAGGAGGTCATCTTAGTGTTAACAAGACTGTTGATAACATCATGAAACACTTCTTCTGGCCTGGGCTTCTGAAAGACGTTTCCAACTTTTGCAAAACCTGTCACACTCATCAGGTAGTTGGAGAACACCAGTTAGACCCACCTGTAGCTCCATTGCAGCCTATCCCGGCATTTGGGGAGCCCTTCTCTAAGGTAATTTTTGATTTTGTTAGTCCATTACCCAAGACTAGATCTGGAAATCAGTACTTGTTGACAATCATGTGTGCATCTACTAGATTCCCTGAAGCCATACCTCTACGCAAAATCAAGGCAACTGCAATCTCAAAGGCTTTGATAAAGTTCTTCACGTTGTTTGGCCTTCCCAGGGAAATTCAGTCAGACTAAGGTAGCAATTTCACCTCTGGATTGTTTCTGCAGGTTGTGAATGAACTAGATGCAAAGCAGATTCTTTCTAGCGCCTATTATCCAGAAAGTCAGGGTGCCTTAGAGCGGTTTCATTCCACTCTCAAGACAATGATGAGGACTTATTGTTATGACCATGAGAAAGACTGGGATGAAGGTGTTCATTTGCTGCTGTTTGCAGCTAGAGAAGCAGTGTAGGAGTCTACAGGATTCAGTCCGTTTGAGCTAGTGTTGAAGTGAGAGGACCTTTGCTATTGTTGAGTGAACAATGGCAAGAGGAAGAGCCGCACATCAGTCTGTTAGACTATGTTAGCAAGTTCAAGGAAAGATTGCGTGCAGCTTGTGACCTAGCCAAAGTGAACTTGAAATCAAGTCAGGGAAAAATGAAAACTTGGTATGATCATAAGGCTAGAAGCCATGAGTTTAAACCAGGAGACAAGGTTCTTTTGTTGTTTCCCTTGCAGTCCAATCTATTGCAGGCTAGATTTCATGGTCCTTATGAAATTCTGACAAAACTCAATGATCTCAATTACATTGTAAAGACTCCAGATAGGAGAAAGCCAAAACAGTTGTGTCACATTAACATGCTGAAGCCTTATCATGATAGAAATGCTAGGGTTGCAGCTGTCACTTCAGATCCTCCAATGGCCGAGATTTGTGAAGATGAGGGGGAGTTTCAAGATGGTGAACCAAGAATTAAAGCTGAAGTTCTTTCATGTAAATTGTCAAACTACGAAGTGTTGCAAAATCTTGATGTAAAACTCCAGCACTTAGAACCCTCACAGAGAGATCAGTTTGAGAGGTTGATCAAGAAATATGAGGATCTGTTTCCTGATGTTCCAAAGAGTTTCTATAGCCTCTCATGATGTAGATGTTGGTGATGCCAAACCAATAAAACAGCATCCGTACCGGATGAATCCTGAAAAGAGAAAGATTGCTGAGAAAGAGGTTGAGTACATGTTAGAACATGATATTATCAGACCCTCCAAACTCAGATTAGAGTTTACCCTGTGTGCTAGTTCCAAAACCTGATGGAATTACTAGATTCTGTACAGATTATCGCAAAGTCAATGCTGTAACTAGAACTGATGTGTTTCCAATACCTAGGATTGATGATTGTATTGATAGAGTAGGGCAAGCAAAGTTTCTGACCAAGATTGATTTATTGAAGGGTTATTAGTGTGTGCCTTTAACTGAGAGGGCCAAGAGCACCTCTGCTTTTGCCGCACCATCTGGGTTGTACCAGTATGAAGTCCTACCCTTTGGAATGAAAAATGCCCCAGCCACGTTCCAAAGGATGATACAGTCTACAATCGCCAAATTGCCACACACGGGTGCATGGAGTGACTCCTAGGAAGAACATATAAAAGATGTAGAGATGTTGTTCCAGCGCCTGACCCAGGCTAACCTGACTGTTAACCTGAACAAGAGTGACTTTGGTTGTGCTACTGTCACCTATCTTGGCTACGTCATAGGCCAGGGTAAGGTGGCACCCATAAAGTCCAAGCCATCATGGACTTTCCAGTTCCTCACAACAAAAAAGCTTTGCGCCGCTTCCTTGGAATGATCGAGTACTACCATAAGTTCT
Source organism: Gymnothorax reevesii (assembly GCA_029721435.1). Lineage (NCBI taxonomy): Eukaryota > Metazoa > Chordata > Actinopteri > Anguilliformes > Muraenidae > Gymnothorax > Gymnothorax reevesii. The sequence continues at coordinate 152,167,058 of CM056575.1, forward strand.
GCAAGAACTTTGCTGAGATTGCTCTCAGTTTCACTAACCAACTGAAGAAAGGCGTAAAGTTCACTTGGGATGATGCATGCCAGAGAGCCTTCGATCGCCTGAAGTCTCTGCTGTGTCACTTCCCCGTGCTCACATCTCCTGACTTCAACAAACCGTTCTCCATCGCGGTCGATGCTTGCGACTAAGCTTGTGGATCTGTGCTCCTACAGAGAAGTGACTCTGATGACATTGAGCATCCCGTGGCATACTTCTCCAGGAAGTTCAATCGCCACCAAAGGAACTATTCCACAATAGAGAAGGAGCTGTTGGCTCTGGTTCTATCCTTACAACACTTTGATGTTTATGTTTGTACAGGGCAGAAGCCAATGATTGTGTACACTGACCGCAATCCATTAATGTTTTTGAGTAAGATGAAAAACAAGAATAGGAGATTGTTGAATTGGAGTTTGATTTTACTTGGAAATTAAGTATGTAAAGGGTACTGACAATGTAATTGCTGATTGCTTATCACGTGGTTGAGTTTGTATATGTATTACGCGTTTATTCGAATATTGTATTACATGTATATATAGACAAGTGTCCACTTAACCATTTTGTATTGAAAAGAAAAATTTTGCCTTTATGAGTCAAAATCTTTCCCTTTTGGAATGGAGGTGTAATGTGAATAGAGGCCACTAAATGGCCTCTATTTACCTTTTTTTTTTTTGTTAAGCCCAGACTGGATTTAGTTTTGGGCATGTTTTAGGCATGTCTGGGACAAGACCCAGAGAAAAATTAAAAAAAAAAGCCTAAAAGGTGGGAGGGGTCTGCAAAAGAGTATATAAGGACTAAAATTGAGACAGGAGGAGTAGGAGAAATTGCAAGAAGAAGGATATATGTGACCAGACCTGTCATTCTGTTTAAGACCTGTGAAGTTTATAGTGGATTTTTGCCTGAGTTAGAGCATTTTCCTCACCCAGGACATCACCAAGGAACCCAACCAAAAGGGACTGTAAATATTTCTGTTTTTCTTGTCAATCAATCTTGGTCAGTAGATTAGTTAGTAGTTAGTTGCCTTTGTTTAATTAAATGTGTTACAACCCCCATGGACCTAGGGGTGCATGGGGTAGGTAACTGGTTGTGGTGGAATGGGCCAGAAGGTGTTAAAAATGGGTAATAGGTGGGAAAACAGTAAAAATAATAATAAAACACCAACAATGCAGAGACTAGTGCTCAAGTGTTTACTGATTGTGGCTGGACATACAGGGGTAGGATACACAAAGACAGTCAAGACACACACTACCAGAGTCAAAGGACGCTGGATGTTGCCAAAATAACCAAAAACAAGCTAACTAACACAAAGAGTTTTCTACACTAATGTTACAAACAAAAGCCTAACTACTCTGTCTAGCAATAACGTACATCGGTTGGCAACCACCCCTAAAGACTAGTGTGTCTATACATTAACATAGCCTACGGGCATATGTATAGGAGCTCCCAGTCTTACCAGTCCCAAGGCTTGGCAGTGTACATAAACAACAATAAAACATATAATGGTTAACACAACTAAGACACTGGATCACAAGACACAAAATGACATTTGAGGAAAACCAAAAGCAAATCTCTCGAAGAGCAAACAGTCCAGGTCTTTTAAAGGAGGTGGCGGGTTCTGGTTGGTTGATTTGAATGATGAGGTGGCCCTGGGACTGATGAAGGCGGGGCTTGAAGGGTGTGGTCTGGGAGGCAGGACTTGGTGGATGGTGATGGCGGGGAAAGGCAGGGAAGTGCAAAAGAAAGACAAATCCAAACACACAGCACATAACAAAATGTGTTTTAGTTTTAAAATTTTTGTCTGTCATCCTTTGCTGTCGTTAATGTCATAACAAATTGGGGCCATAACAGTCTTTTTACATTTTTCATGGCATCTATTATACAATTTTAAATTAACTAATATTTTGACTATTGGAAATTCACTTGAGCTTAAGTATGTGTATTCTTAATTGGTTTTCAGCAGGAAAAATAAATATTGACTGGGTCAACATTTTTCTCAGCAAATGTATTTCTACTGGGGCTATTAACATGAAACTTTCACCAGATGTCATAACAACCCAAGTAATCCACACATACCAAGAAATCAAAACAAATAAGTCCATAAATTATGTGTAATAAAGTGGAATAACAAAGGGAATAAGTATTAAGCACATGAAGAAAAGGAAGCCAAGAAACCAGCTGAAATCAGTCAGTATTTCAAAAGCAATCCTGCCCCAGTGCAAATTAATATCAGCTGGTTCAGTCCTAATTGATGGCCTATAAAAAGGTTTCTCATTACCAAGGTGTCACACAAAAAGTATCTCATTATGTGTGAAAGCAAAGAGCTCTCTCAAGACCTTCACAATTTTATTGTTGCAAAACATACTGATGGCATTGGTAACAGATGTATTTTTCTAAACTTCTGAATGTTCCAGTCAGCACTGTTAGGGCCATAATCGGGAAGTGGAAAGAACAACATTTCTTCATAAACTGGCCACGACCAGGTGCTCCTTGCAGGATTTCTCACAGAGAGGAGTCAAAGAAATGATCAGAAGAGTTGTCAAAGACCCAAGGACCACTCGAGGAGAGCTTCAGAGAGACCTGAAATTAGCAGGTACAGTTGTTTCAAAGAAAACAATAAGTAATACACTCAACCGCTATGACCTCTATGCACCCTCACCACGCAAGACTCCATTGCTGAGAAAAGAGCATGTTGAAGCTCATTTATAGTTTGCTGCACAACATTTGGACAAGCCTATGAAATACTGGGAGAATAAACTCTGGTCAGATGAGACCGAAATCGAACTCTCTGGATGTCACAGCACACACCATGTTTGGAGGACAAACAGCACTGCACATCACCCCAAAATCACCATACCAACAGTGATGTTTGGAGGCGGGAACATCATGGTGTCGGGCTGTTTTTCAGCATATTGTACTGGCAGACTTCATATAATTGAAGGAGGGATGAATGGAGAAATGTACCAAGGCATTCTTGATGAGAATCTGCTGCCATCTACCAGGATGCTGAGGATGAAACGAGGGTGGACATTTCAGCAAGACAATGATCCCAAACACGCAGCCATGGAAACTCTCAATTGGTTTCAGAGAAAAATAAAGCTGCTAGAAAGGCCCAGTCAATCACCTGACTTGAATCCAGTTGAAAATCTATGGAAAGAACTGAGGATCAGAGTTTATAGAAGAGGCCCCCGAAACCTTCAAGATTTGAAGACAGTTTGTATGGAAAAATTGACCAAAATCACACCTGAGTGATGCATACGACTACAAAACCCAAAACCAGTGAAGTTGGCACGTTGTGTAAATCGTAAATAAAAACAGAATACAATGATTTGCGAATCCTTTTCAACCTATATGTTGTGTTCTGTGGTCTGTGTGCCTGGTTAGTTAATTTTAGGTTTTTATTATTTTGGTATGTCAGTTTTTAGTCCATGTTTTAGTGTTCACATTTCATTCCTCTCCCGTGTTAGTCCAGTCCACGTTTTACCCATGTACTGTCTTTGCTTTCTCCCCGGTCGCGTCATTGTTGGTAGCAGTTTCTGTGTTAATTGATTGTGACACTGTTTCGGGTGATTTAATGGGTTCTGGGTTTCATCCTTCCTTCCCTTCTCGTTTACTAGTTTCCCCTTGCTTTCCTATATCTACTAACTATTACGAACAGTTTGTTGTTTTCTCTAAAATTACTAACCACTACTAACATTGTATATAATACTAATCTACTAACGAGCACCCGGGATTGTATAGCTGCACTTTCTAATTGACTAATTATCTTTCAGCGTTCCCCCTGTTCTTGTCTCCGCCCCTTGCTTTTCTATTCACTGGCTTTGCTAAATTTTCTGCAGACCCTCTGCATTTTCATTATCTATTCTGGCTCTTTTTCTGTACACTTATGAGTCTTTTTACCCAGTTTATTTATCCCGTCTTTGGGATTGTCTTGTGATCCTCGTCTGTGTGTTAATGTTTATGTGTTTCATGTAATTAGGTTTCCCTTACGTTCCACCCCTTGTTAATTATATTAAGTTCCTGCACCTGTGTCTGTCCAGGCCCCCTACCTTATATCTGTCAGCTTCTGCAGCAAGCCTCCAGATCTGACTTCGCTCCCACTCCCGCTCCCATCACGACTCCCGGCCCTGTGCACTATCCTCTGGTCCCCACACTTCTCTGTGTTCCAGTCAGCCGCTTACCCAGCCCAGCCTACCCTTCCTGCTGCTCAGCCCCGGGTGCCTTTGTCCTCCAGCGCCCAGTGTGCCTGTCTCCTTCGTCGTCTCCAGAGCCAAGTGTGCCTGTCCCCTTCGCCGTCCCCAGAGCCCAGTGTGCCTGTCCCCTTCGCCGTCCCCAGAGCCCAGTGTGCCTGTCCCCTTTGCCGTCACCAGAGCCCAGTGTGCCTGTCTCCTTCGCCATCCCCAGAGCCCAGTGTGCCTGTCTCCGCCATCTCCAGAGCCCAGTGTGCCTGTCTCCTTTGCCGTCTCCAGAGCCCAGTGTGCCTGTCTCCTTTGCCGTCTCCAGAGCCCAGTGTGCCTGTCTCCTTCGCTTTCTTCAGAGCCCAGTGTGCCTGTCTCCTTCGCCGTCTCAAGAGCCCAGTGTGCCTGTGTAATGTGAATATAGGCCACAAGATGGCAGTATTTACCTTTTTTTTTGTTAAGCTCAGACTGGAGTCATGTTTAGACATGTCCTGGACATGTCTGGGGCAAGTCTCAGAAAATTAAAAAAAAAAGGTCTAAATGTGGGTGGGGTCTGCAAAAGAGTATATAAGGAAAAGAATTGAGACAATAAAGTAGTAGGAGAAATTGCAAGAAGATGACCAGACCTGCCATTCTGTTCAAGACCTGTGACGTTTCTTTTGTGGATTTCTTTGCCTGTGATTGAGCATTTTCATCATCCAGGACATCACCAAGTCACCCCACAAAAAGGGACTGTAAATATTTATGTTTTTGTATTCAATCTTGGTCTTTAGGTTAGTTAGTTGTTGGTTATTGTCTTTGTTTATTAAATGTGTTTAAGTTTTAAAAACTGTGTGTCATCCCTTGCTGTTGCTGTTGTTTTTTAAATGTAATAACAAATTGGGGCCATAACAAATTGGGGGCTCAAGGTCCGGGATAGACCATTTTGTGAGTCATTTATTAAAAATCTAACATTTCAAATTGTAAAAATTTTTTTTTAATTGAATACATATATATTGACAACAGCAATGGATGATTTCTTGGCATCACCAACCGTAGGGGTTTTGAAGTCTTTTAAAAAGACAGAACTGCTAGAAATTTGCAGACATTTAGAGCTGACAGAGGTGAAACCAGCCATGCGAAAAGCAAGACTGGCTAGAGAGATAGTTGAATATTACATTGATGAAAATGTGTTTGCACCAGGAGATCTGGAACAGTTTCCAGTGGAAAATCCAAATATAGAAATGGAACTTAAATTAAAAATGCTAGAGATTGGAAGGGAGGAAAAAGAAAAACAAAGGCAGTTTGAGTTGGAAAAATTAGCAAGAGAAGAGAAACAAAGAGAATTTGAGAGGGAAGAAAAAGAAAAACAAAGAGAATTTGAGTTAGAAAAATTTGCAAGACAGAGAGATTTTGAATTAGAGAAATTCGATAGAGAGGAAAGACTCCAAATGGAGCAACTAAAAATAAAAATTCAAACTGAAAATAAATTTCGGGCTAGCCAGGAGGTAAAACTGGTGCCTCCATTTTCGGAAAAGGATGTTGACAACTATTTCCAGTGTTTTGAAAAGGTAGCAAAGAGTTGCCAGTGGCCAAAGGAACACTGGCCTCTGATGTTGCAAACTGTCCTCAAGGGTAAAGCTCAACAAGCCTATTCAGCTTTGTCTGCAGATGATTCCTCTGATTATGAGGTTGTCAAAAAGGTTATTTTGAGAGCTTATGAGTTGGTTCCAGAGGCTTACCGACAGAAATTCAGAGGTCTGAAGAAATCTGAAAATCAGACTTATGTGGAATTTGCTAATGAGAAGAAGGTTTGCTTTGAGCGCTGGTGTGCTTCTATGGAGGTCAAGGATGATTTCAACTCACTGAAAGAGATGGTGTTAGTTGAAGAATTCAAGAACTGTGTTAAGGATGATGTTAAGACCTACCTTAATGAGAAGCAAGCACTAAATTTGCAATCAGCTGCCAAATTTGCAGATGAATATGTTCTCACACATAAGTCCAAATTTCAGTCTAGCAGTAACAATAAATGGTCCCAATTTCAGAAAAAGGGTTACGGTGATACCCAAGATTCCTCACCCAAAGACAAAACTGGTGATGGTGCTCAGAAATCCAGTAACAGGTCTGATCAAAGTGTGAAAGCTGACAGTGACAAAAGTGGTCTAGTTTGCAGTTATTGCAAGAAATCTGGTCATGTTACAACTAACTGTTGGTTCCTTAAAGCTAAGAAAGAAAAAGAAAAGGATACCAAACCAAATGCCTTTGTGAAAACAAGGTTAGAAACCCCTGTAGTAGATAACCAATCTGCTAAATTGCCTGCTTCTTGTGGGGCTAAAAAGCCTGATACAGCTGACTTCGTGAGGGAGGAATTTCTTCCATTTGTGTCAGAGGGATTTGTGGCTCTGAATGAGTATACTACTCCTGTCCCCATATATATCCTAAGGGATACCGGAGCTTCTCAGTCACTTTTGTTGATGGACTCCTTGGAGTTACGTGATGAGACCGCTTCAGGGGATTTCATACTTGTACAAGGTATTGAAGGGAGGACTGTATCTGTACCCCTGCGCTCTATATTCTTGAAGTCAGATTTAGTTACAGGACAGGTAAAGGTGGGACTTATGTCAAGTCTACCTATAAAGGGTGTTTCTCTGTTGCTAGGCAATGACCTGGCTGGGGGCAAAGTAATTCCCCCTGTACATCTTACTTCACAGCCGAGCACTGAAGATGGGGATGAGGACCCATCTCTGTATCCTTCTTGCGCAGTGACTCGTGCTATGGCCAAGAAGGCTAAAGAAGATGATGTTGTGGTGCCGTCCAGTACATTGAATAGTCAGGACTCAGGTGGTTCGCCTCATGACTCTGATTGGCCTACTATGGTTTCTCCGTTTGAGGACTTATCGGATACTTTTATCAGTTCTCTATTCAGCCAGCCGGATGGGTCTGGTGATTCTGATGTGTCTGGAGACTTGTCTCTGTCCAGAAAGCGGTTGATTGAGGAGCAAACTAATGATCCTGAAATTGGTGTACTAAAGAGGAGAGCCCTTCCTGAAAAAGAAATAGATGCAGTTCCAGTTGGGTATTATCTCAAGGATGGTGTGTTGATGCGGAAGTGGCGCCCTCCTGATATCCCTGCCAATGCAGATTGGGCAGTGGTCAGGCAAATTGTTGTTCCGAAGGTCTATAGGAATGAGATCTTAACAATGGCTCATAGTTTACCTTTAGGAGGTCATCTTGGTGTTAACAAGACTGTTGATAAGATCATGAAACACTTCTTTTGGCCTGGGCTTCGGAAAGACGTTTCCAACTTTTGCAAAACCTGTCACACTTGTCAGGTAGTTGGAAAACACCAGTTAGACCCACCTGTAGCTCCATTGCAGCCTATCCCAGCATTTGGGGAGCCATTCTCTAGGGTCATTGTTGATTGCGTTGGTCCATTACCCAAGACTAGATCTGGAAATCAGTACTTGTTGACAATCATGTGTGCATCTACCAGATTCCCCGAAGCCATACCTCTACGTAACATCAAGGCAACTGCAATCTCGAAGGCTTTGATAAAGTTCTTCACGTTGTTTGGCCTTCCCAGGGAAATTCAGTCAGACCAGGGTAGCAATTTCACTTCAGGATTGTTTCAGCAGGTTGTGTATGAACTAGGTGCAAAACAGATTCTTTCTAGTGCCTATCATCCAGAAAGTCAGGGTGCCTTAGAGCGGTTTCATTCCACTCTCAAGACAATGATGAGGACTTATTGTTATGACCATGAGAAAGACTGGGATGAAGGGGTTCATTTGCTGTTGTTTGCAGCTAGAGAAGCAGTGCAGGAGTCTACTGGATTCAGTCCATTTGAGCTAGTGTTTGGTCATGAAGTGAGAGGACCTTTGCTATTATTGAGTGAACAATGGCAAGAGGAAGAGCCGCACATTAGTCTGTTAGACTATGTTAGCAAGTTCAAGGAAAGATTGCGTGCAGCTTGTGACCTTGCCAAAGAGAACTTGAAATCAAGTCAGGGAAAAATGAAAACTTTGTATGATCATAAGGCTAGAAGCTGTGAGTTTAAACCAGGAGACAAGGTCCTTGTGTTGTTTCCCTTGCAGTCCAATCCATTGCAGGCTAGATTTCATGGTCCTTATGAAATTCTGACAAAACTCAATGATCTCAATTACATTGTGAAGACTCCAGATAGGAGAAAACCAAAACAATTGTGTCACATTAACATGCTGAAGCCTTATCATGACAGAAATGCTAGGGTTGCAGCTGTCACTTTAGATTCTCCTATGGCCGAGATTTGTGAAGATGAGGGGGAGTTTCAAGATGATGAACCTAGAATTAAAGCTGAAGTTCTTTCATGCAAATTGTCAAATTCTGAAGTGTTGCAAAATCTTGATGTAAAACTCCAGCACTTAGAACCCTCACAGAAAGATCAGTTTGAAAGGTTGATCAAGAAATATGAGGATCTGTTTCCTGATGTTCCAAAGAGAGTTTCTATAGCCTCTCATGATGTAGATGTTGGTGATGCCAAACCAATTAAACAGCATCCGTACCGGATGAATCCTGAAAAGAGAAAGATTGCTGAGAAAGAGGTTGAGTACATGTTAGAACATGGTATTATCCGACCCTCCAACTCAGATTGGAGTTCACCCTGTGTGCTAGTTCCAAAACCTGATGGAAGTACTAGATTCTGTACAGATTATCGCAAAGTCAATGCTGTAACTAGAACTGATGTGTTTCCAATACCTAGGATTGATGATTGTATTGATAGAGTAGGGCAAGCAAAGTTTCTGACCAAGATTGATTTATTGAAGGGTTATTGGTGTGTGCCTTTAACTGAGAGGGCCAAGAGCATCTCTGCTTTTGCCACACCATCTGGATTGTACCAGTATGAAGTCCTACCCTTTGGCATGAAAAATGCCCCAGCCACGTTCCAAAGGATGATACAGTCTACAATCGCCGGATTGCCACACACGGGTGCGTACATCGATGACCTGATCACATGGAGTGACTCCTGGGAAGAACATCTAAAAGATGTAGAGACGTTGTTCCAGCGCCTGACCCAGGCTAACCTGACTGTTAACCTGAGCAAGAGTGACTTTGGTTGTGCTACTGTCACCTATCTTGGCTACGTCATAGGCCAGGGTAAGGTGGCACCCATAAATGCTAAAGTCCAAGCCATCATGGACTTTCCAGTTCCTGACAACAAAAAAGCTTTGCGCCGCTTCCTTGGAATGATCGGGTACTACCGCAAGTTCTGCAAGAACTTTGCTGAGATTGCTCTCAGTCTAACTAACCAACTGAAGAAAGGCGTAAAGTTCACCTGGGATGATGCATGCCAGAGAGCCTTCGATCGCCTGAAGTCTCTGCTGTGTCACTTCCCCGTGCTCAAATCTCCTGACTTCAACAAACCATTCTCCATCGCGGTCGATGCTAGCGACCAAGCTTGTGGATCTGTGCTCCTACAGAGAAGTGACTCTGATGACATTGAGCATCCCGTGGCATACTTCTCCAGGAAGTTCAATCGCCACCAAAGGAACTATTCCACAATAGAGAAGGAACTGTTGGCTCTGGTCCTTTCTTTACAACACTTTGAGGTTTATGTTTGTACAGGACAAAAGCCAATGATTGTGTACACTGACCACAATCCGTTAATGTTTTTGAGTAAGATGAAAAACAAGAATCGGAGGTTGTTGAATTGGAGTTTGATTTTACAGGAGTTTGACTTGGAAATTAAGCATGTGAAGGGTACAGACAATGTAATTGCTGATTGCTTATCCCGTGTTTGAATGTGTATATATATATCATGTGTTTGAATATTGTATGATATGTATATATAGACAAGTGTTCACTTAACCATTTTGTATTGAAAAGAAAAATTTTGCCTTTATGAGTCAAAATTTTTCCCTTTTGGAATGGAGGTGTAATGTGAATATAGGCCACAAGATGGCAGTATTTACCTTTTTTTTGTTAAGCTCAGACTGGAGTCATGTTTAGACATGTCCTGGACATGTCTGGGGCAAGTCTCAGAAAATTAAAAAAAAAAGGTCTAAATGTGGGTGGGGTCTGCAAAAGAGTATATAAGGAAAAGAATTGAGACAATAAAGTAGTAGGAGAAATTGCAAGAAGATGACCAGACCTGCCATTCTGTTCAAGACCTGTGACGTTTCTTTTGTGGATTTCTTTGCCTGTGATTGAGCATTTTCATCATCCAGGACATCACCAAGTCACCCCACAAAAAGGGACTGTAAATATTTATGTTTTTGTATTCAATCTTGGTCTTTAGGTTAGTTAGTTGTTGGTTATTGTCTTTGTTTATTAAATGTGTTTAAGTTTTAAAAACTGTGTGTCATCCCTTGCTGTTGCTGTTGTTTTTAAATGTAATAACAAATTGGGGCCATAACACCTGTCTCCCTCGCCGTCTCCAGAGCCCAGTGTGCCTGTCTCCTTTGCCATCTCCAGAGCCCAGTGTGCCTGTCTCCTTCGAGGTCTCCAGCGCCCAGTGTGCCTGTCTCCTTCGCCGTCTCCAGAGCCCAGTGTGCCTGTCTCCTTCGCCGTCTCCAGAGCCCAGTGTGCCTGTCTCCAGAGCCGTCTCCAGAGCCCAGTGTGCCTGTCTCCTTCGCCGTCTCCAGAGCCCAGTGTGCCTGTCTCCTTCGCCGTCTCCAGAGCCCAGTGTGCCTGTCTTCTTCGCCGTCTCCAGAACCCAGTGTGCCTGTCTCCTCTGTCGTCTTCAGAACCCTGTGTGCCTGTCCCCTTCGCCGTCTTCAGAACCCTGTGTGCCTGTCCCCTTCGCCATCTCCAGAGCCCAGTGTGCCTGTCTCCTTCGTTGACTTCAGTCTCCAGTGTGCCGGCCGCCTTCGCCAGCTTCCCATCCAACGTTCCTGCCGTCTTCTCTGCCCCCCTCCTGATGTTCTCTCTTACCCTTCTCCCGGCCAGCTGTGCTATCTGAGTTAGCCATCTGCCAGCTGTGCCCACTGTCTTGTCTTGTGCCTGCCCTAGACCCTGCTTCCCAGTGTCCCCTAGCTCCAGTTCCCAAGTGTCCCCTTTCTGAGTCTACCCCTTCCGAGTGTTTCCCTAGCTCCCCTTCCTGAGTTGTCCCGAGTGTCCCTAGTCTGCCCATTGTGGTCCTGTTTTTGGATTCCTTAGTTCTCCCCTTCCAGTGTAGTTGCATGGTGGTTATGTTGGCCTGAGTGCCCCGTTTTTCCCCCCTTCTCTGGTTTTCTGTTTGTTTAATAAATTATTATTTTTGGATCCCCGCTCCTGGTGTCTCTCCCCTTTTTGTCTCTCCCAGTTCCGAGTTCAGTTCTGAGTCTTGTTTCCGACTTTTTCCAAGTTCCCAGTGCTCTTAGTGTTTCCCTCCCCAAATCCTTAACACTATGTTCAATTGAATACACTGCAAAGACAAGTTACTTAATGTTCGAACAGGTAAACTTTGTCATTTTTTGCAAATATTAGCTCATTCGAAATTTGATGCCTGCAACATGTTTCAAAAAAGCTGGCACAAGTGGCAGAAAAGACTGAGAGAGTTGAGGAATGCTCATCAAACACTTATTTGGAACATCCCACAGGTGAACAGGCTAATTGGGAACAGGTGGGTGCCATGATTGGGTATAAAAGCAGCTTCCCTGAAATACTCAGTCATTCACAAACAAGGATGGGGCGAGGGTCACCACTTAGTGAACAAATGCATGAGCTGATTGTCGAACAGTTTAAAAACAACATTCCTCAACAAGCTATTGCAATAAATTTAGGAATTTCATCATCAACGGTCCGTAATATCGTCAAAAGGTTCAGAGAATCTGAAGAAATCACTGCACGTAAGCGGCAAGGCCGAAAACCAACATTGAATGCCAGTGACCTTCGATCCTTCAGGTGGTACTGCATCAAAAACCGACATCAGTGTGTAAAGGACATCACCACATGGGCTCAGGAACACTTCAGAAAACCACTGTCAGTAACTACAGTTCGTCACTACATCTGCAAGTGCAAGTTAAAACTCTAAAATGCAAAGCGAAAGCCATTTATCAACAGCACCCAGAAACGCCGCCGGCTTCGCTGGGCCCAAGCTCATCTAAGATGGACTGATGCAAAGTGGAAAAGTGTTCTGTGGTCTGACGAGTCCACATTTCAAATTGTTTTTGGAAACTGTGGACGTCGTATCCTCCGGACCAAAGAGGAAAAGAACCATCCGGACTGTTATATGCGCAAAGTTCAAAAGCCAGCATCTGTGATGGTATGGGGGTGTATTAGTGCCCAAGGAATGGGCAACTTACACATATGTGAAGGCACCATTAATGCTGAAAGGTTCATACAGGTTTTGGAGCAACATATGTTGCCATCCATGCAACGTCTTTTTCATGGACGCCCCTGCTTATTTCAGCAAGACAATGCCAAGCCACATTCTGCAGGTGTTGCAACAGCATGGCTCCGTAGTAAAAGAGTGCGGGTACTAGACTGGCCTGCCTGTAGTCCAGACCTGTCTCCCATTGAAAATGTGTGGCGCATTATGAAGCGTATAATACGACAATGGAGACCCCGGACAGTTCAACAACTTAAGCTGCACATCAAGCAATAATAGGAAAGAGTTCCACCTGACAAGCTTCAAAAATTGGTCTCCTCAGTTCCCAAACGTTTACTGAGTGTCGTTAAAAGGAAAGGCGATGTAACACAGTGGTAAAAAGGCCCCTGTGCCAACTTTTTTGCAATGTGTTGCTGCCCTTAAATTCTAAGTTAATGATTATTTGCAAAAAAAAAAAAAAGTTTCTCAGTTTGAACATTAAACATCTTGTCTTTGCAGTGTATTCAATTGAATGTAAGTTGAAAAGGATTTGCAAATCATTGTATTCTGTTTTTATCTACGATTTACATAACGTGCCAACTTCACTGGTTTTGAGTTTTGTTGTGTCTCCAGACAGGAGGTATCTTAAAGCTGTACCACTAAGCAGTAAATCAATTTATATAAATGCATTCAATACTTTTTCCCTGTGTCATTCCACTTTATTACACATCATTTATGGACTTATTTGTTTGGATTTCTTTATATGTGTGTATTGGGTTACTTGGGTTGTTACCAACTTCATGGCCCTTATCTGTTTCTTGCGACTGCTGCATTGTTGAGAACTGATTATCTGAATGTGACAGAACCTTTTGTTTTTTGTTTGTTTGTTTATTTTATTTATTTATTTATTTACTGCACTGCGATTGTATTTGCATGTGCGCTGTAATAAACCAGTGTCTTTACGGATAGTCCGGGATGACATTGTGCGGTTAGGTTTTTATAATTTTTTTAATTTTTTTTAATAATTTTTTTTTCCCCCTACGTCTTCGTAAATTTTGGCCCTGGAACTGCAGTCTGGAGCTGAAACTACCACGCCTTTTTATCCCCTCGGCATATAATGCGGGAAGATGTAATGGGGTCGTCTGTCCTTCGTGGATATTTCGTTTCCGGGGCAGAACTCCAATACCGTTCAAAATTATTTCACAAAACTAGCTGTGTGTATTAAGTAGATTTTAGTCTGATGCCTATTTTGATATTTCTAAGATTAGATTGCGAGGGGCGGGGAAATATGTCATCTTCTGATGAATTCTTATTCTTCATCTGCGGTGAGCAGTCAATGTAAGGCCTGCCGACTCGTCACACGAAAATATTTGGTGTAAGCAGTGGTCTGCTTTGTAGCATAGATTCTGTCATTCTGTTGTGACAAATTGGACCATATTTGCATGGTCTCTACTGCCATCTACTGAGCACGAAACTTTATCAAAAGTTAATGTTTAACTTCGCTTTTGGCTCATTTTGCGTTGAATCTTTAAACTACTTCAAATGGAGGCTTCTCAGCGAAACAATGCAGCTTATCAGGATGACTGAATTAAAGTATTTTGAATAGATACACCAACATGCGACTTTAAAAAGAGAGAGAAAAAAATAAATTCTTGAAAAGAATGCCTGCTTCATTCCGGAGAAGCTGTTGGAAACGTTTTAATATTCGCCGTGCTGTGTGACGTCCAATGGATTATTTCCCCTTTCTCCACAGTTCGGTTATTTCCCCTTTCCGCGTAAATATGTGGTTGCCTGAATGAATGCAGACTGGTCTCTTATAGAGTGCGCAGACAAATCAAATGCAGCATGCAACTGTGACAGGCGTTTGGCTGCTTGACATGCGAAAATATGAATGACCAAATCTCAAGACGGAAATTCGTTTTTGACTGCAAGGTGCGTAATTGCTTAATTTATTTCCTAACAGTGTCATGACAGTTTTAAGATTTATGGCGTTCTGCCATTTTACTGCATGGAGTCCATCCATGTCGGCGTATTTAGTGAAACATAACAGTCTATTAAGGGCCACCTGTCAAAATGCTTTTCATTTTAAACGATCTCAGGACGGCCGCAATTGATATTTTTTATAACCGAATATAGATTAAAATATGCTGCGTTTCGTATATCGGAAAAAAAAAAAAAAACTTGTTGCCCTTGCATATGTCGTGAAGTAATTTTAATTTCTATGATCTTTAAATGAGCTTTTTCGTCGCTGTTCGTGAAGCGTGTGTTGATATCTCCTAAAGGCTATTACAAAAAAATTCGTAGGAAGGTTGTTCTTTGTTACTTCTGCAGTGGAAGCCATCTCGCAGACAGTGACAGTTAGACCAAGTCCTGAGAAATGACCGACTATGTTAGGTCAGTTAGCAGTAGTTTGAAGAATACTTTGCGTCTCCATGTCTTACGTTTGCCACTCTATGTTTTCAGACACTGTTTGCCGAGGAGGGAAGGTCCTGAAGCCTGTGCTGGGAAATTGCTGGCCATAGTTGTATGTCACAAATATGTGATATGCCATAAAGACGATTTTTTTTCCTTCATCGCCATGTGGTCTGAGTGTACAGGCCTCTTCAGTGAGATCAGAACGGAATGTCGGAGAGGGGATCTCAGTCGGCAGATCTCCGGAGAGCGGGGCGAGACGGAGCCGGGACCACTCTGGAGGATGCATTTAAGCTCCTCTCGCTGGCGAGCAGAGAGCGCCTGCGCACCCTCACTTTTAAACTCTGCCGCAGTGGCGCGGAAGAGCTTGTGCAGGCCATGTCCCTGATCAGTTTGGGGAAGGGAACCGAGGGGCTCGCTAAGCTCAGGACGCTTAGGAACAGTGCTGTGGCCAGGTGCCTCAGGAAAATGCTTGAAAGTGGCTGGAGTTGCACTGAGGCCTTTCCGGCATGCAGGACATTACAACTGGAACCTGAAGTCGACGGTGCGATCGAGCTAGCGAGGATCTTCAGGTTGATGGTAGAGGAGAAGCTTTGTGAGGAGTCACACCGGGATGAGGCTTACCGAGCCGCTCTTTGGGCGTGTTCCCGCCAAACTGGAAACCAGGAGGGGCTCAAAAAGCTTGAGAGATTTGTGGAAGAGGCCAGGGAGGTTTGCGGACCTGGTTTTGGAGCCATGTATGAAGACCCCACTTCCTGCCAGGACAGGAAATCAACTCAAAGCCTCTTGGAGGGGTTGCGCTCTCTATTCCCGCTGAGGAGCCGGGAGTTTAAGGGGTCAAGCTCGAGTATGAGGATACTAGCCAGTAGGGGGTGCCTCCCATCCAAGCCGGAGGGGGTTAGCAGCCCCCCGTCCTCCCTTCGAACCTGCCCCTCCAGTGGGGTGTCCTACCCAAGTCACCTGGAGGTCAGCATGTCCTCCACCACACTGTTCAACAAGGGTAATGCTAACCATGAGGGGCAGCGCCCAAGGTTGCCATCGCCGCAGGTGCGCTCAAGTAAGGAGACGCTGGAGTCAGACACTGAATTCTCTCCAGGTCTCTCCAGCCTGGAAACCTCTCTGACCAGCGAGTCCCACATTACGCTGCGGGGCAGGGTTACCCCTGACTCCTCTCCAAGCCAAGCCAGACCTCAGGAGGTGAGCGTGCCACGCTGCTCACTTGGGGGAAATTTGAATCGGACCATGAGTTTACGTGCAGTTCCGCCAGGGAGCATTCCGCAACAACGCCCTCTATTGTCCCGCCTGAGCGCTGCAGGGGAAGACTGCTTGAAGCTGAGCACCGAGAACTTGGGAAACCATCAAATCGCGACTCATGAGAATGCTGAAGCCAGAAACACATTCAAGCAAGGCAGCAATCCGGGCAAAATCTTCGAAACCTCCACACCCTCTACGGCTTCTGTTAGCGGGGAACTCAAATCTGATGCCCCCAGGAAACTCTTGAAAGAGGAGAATAAGTATGTGGACAGGGAAGAGGAGGAGTTCTACTCGTTTGTCATCCTGCACTCCCCAAAGGATGCAGAACTTGCCGAAAGGCTGCGGGAGAGACTCGAGTCTCTAGTCGTCGGTCCAGGCGCCACTTTTTCCCAGGATTTCGCCGTCCCGGGCACACACCGGCTAACCTGCGTGGACGAGGCCATCAACAACTCGGCCTTCACCATCCTCCTCCTTTCCCGGAATTTCAACCCCAGAATGCTGGAGTTCGAGTCCAACTGCGCCCTCATGAGTTCCATAGAACACCGGCACAAGTACAACACGGTCATCCCGCTATTCCCCAGCAAGAACCGCTTACCTCGCGAGAGGGTCCCCGGCAGCTTGCAGATATACGTGCCGCTGGAGGAGGGCGCTGTCGGGTTTGAGAGGAAGGCCCGGAAGGCTATGGCGCCGGACCGAATCGAGCGGCAGAGGAACGTGTGGCGGCAGGGAAGGAAGATTCGGGCGCAGCAGGAGAGGGCACTGCGGGCGCGGGAGGATAATGAAAAACGCGCCACACTGCTGCGTGGGACCGAGCTGGCGCAGGAGGAGCTGAGGCGCAGCCACACACTACTGGGGCAGCAGAAGGTTCTGGAACACAACCAGGCACTGCTGACCGCGCAGCTCGACCAAGCTGCAATCTCACCGTTCCCTCCAAGCCTCGACAACTTCTACTACCCTCTGTACCCTCTCATGTCGCCTAATCTCCACCCGTTGACGAACTCGGAGGGATACCGAAGTCTGGGCTTACCTTTCCAGCAGCCCAGTATCCACATAGAGAACGCCAGCTGCATCATGATCGGGAATGATTCCCAAATGACCGTTGGTATGGGCGGGGAAAAGCCGACGGGAGAGAGGGCGGAGGATGGCCCCACTGGTGAAGGAACTTAATCGTAAAGATCGGTTAGTGGGCAGGTTTGGGTGTTGGTGTTTCACAAAGCTGGATTACCATGTTACCTGGGTGACCCCCTCGAGTAAGACCCAGAGATGCATTTTTTGATTTCAGTCTGCGTTCCATTTCGATGAGAGCTCCTGGTATTACACAGTGCCGCAGTCTCGGTGTCTGAGTAGTTCTGCTTTGTGAAACTGGCCACAGACGAGCAGCGTATGTTAGCCAATGTGTTCATTGTCTCAGTTCGCTGGGTTGTTGTTTTCTGTTATCCCACTTCCGTTTCGCTGGAAACGCCACAGCTTAGAATGAGAGGGGGCGGGGATGTCTGCAGGTGCAGCAAATGTTCTTTAGACCTCAAAACGTGCTGTGTTGTCGAGTCCAGTATCTTAGAATGAACATTTTTTCGTAGGTTTAACTTTTGCAAATCAAGAAATTCTGTTGTTTGAAAAGGTGTAAACACCGAATAAACAAATCCTCAAATGGATTACAGGTGGCTTACGGTTACTTACAGTACGTTGCATGGTATGGGCCAAATATTCTCAAACATTTCTGCTTTTTATTTTGTAATTGATTGAATATTTTGCTTGCATAACTTGCATTAAGCATTGGGGAAGAATGTTACGGGTCTTTCAAAAATTAAAATAGAGATTCCTTCAAATGCGAGGGTGCTTTTTTTGAGGAGTGTTAATCTTGAATACATTTAGCAAAATCCAGTGTAAACATCTGATTCTGAAATGCTGTATTTTTGACTGAGAAATATATTTTGGCCTTAATTGTATTTCAAGAGGAAACACCTTTGTGAAAAGCAGCAGTTTGTTCATAACTGGCATTTGATGTCACCTACAAAACTGTCTGTCTTTGATTATGAATCCGTACTAATTTAAGTAAAATAAATGCAAGTAAATAATGCAATGTATATTAATTGTAATGGCTGTGCAGTGTCTGATGTGGGTAGATAAATCATGTATAAAAATGAAAAACATGGTGCACATTGTTTTGCAGTGGGTAAGCCAAAAAACAATGAGGTGCAACGTCTCTCTCCCTTTGGTTGCAGTTATAGAAATTGGCAGAAATGGGAAATCAAAATGACCTGGAGCAAGAATAAGCTCTGGTGTACTTCGGTTATACAGTTGGTAAAGGGCAGCCAAACCACTGCTTAATCTTCTCGTGCCGCGTGTCTGAAGCTAAGCAGGTGAGGGCTTGGTTAGTACTTGGATGGGAGATCACCTGGGAACCCAAGTTGCTGCTGGAAAAGGTGGAATAATCCCCAGTGCACTGATGTGGACATTGTATTCAAAGCGAGGCCGTCTTTCACATGAGATGTTGACTCGAGATCCTGACTCACTGTGGTCATTAAAGATCCTTTGACACTCTTCGATAAGAAAAGGGGGTTCCCCGGTGTCATGGCCAAATTCCCAACCTGGCTCTTTCAACCTGCCACCTAATCATCCCCTGATCTAATTGGCTGTGCAACTTGTCCTCTCCCTCCCCACCTCAACCCCCAGGGCTCCCTTACGGAAAGAGATTTCAATCTCATTGGGACTTCCCTGGTTGAGTAAAGGTTAAATAAATGGTAGATCGTGCCAAATGGGGGGGAAAAAAAGAATATCTCCTTCATTGAAAAATAATTTACTGCTTTAATGAAGTGAATGTAGAAATGTGTGGATTTGCGATTGAAATCACCTGTCTATCCCAGTTGAACGCCGCAGCACACTGACACCAGCAGATGTGTTTTGACCTTGTCATACATTGGCATCCAGTTGCCGGCGTACTGTACAGGGCAGGTTCCTAATATAGAGGCAGCGAAACAGCAGCGAAGTATTGAGACGTTTGCTGACGTTAATCGAAGGCTATTTTTAATGGCGCCTTTAAAAGCTCAAAATGCAACAGGTTCACATTTCTGCCTCACGTTTCATTGGCCCCCCTTCCCTAGCAACCGCTAACAATGCGCGGAAGCAGAGTCGAACCACAGCCACTGAACCGTTTCCTAGCGGAGGAAACAAACCTAAAAGAGGAAGAGAGGAACTTCCCCAAACTCTGCAGGTTAGCGGTATATGAACATGGCCTAAATGAGCACGCGGAATTTTCTCCCGGTGTCGACCGCCATTGTCAATGGAATTTCTGCAATCCTTCCTTAATCCTACCTGAGCGACGACGGCAAACTGCCGTTTCAACCGTTCCATCTACACGCTCTCGGAGATCACAAATATCGGCTGCTCAACGTTCTTTCTTGGGAACTGAAAGGTTGGCGGTTCACGTCCCAGCGTGGCCCCATCGATGAGATCAGTGCAGCTGTCGGGCCCTTGAGCAAGGCCCGTATGTGCACGTTGCACTGGAGGAGGTTAAAAAAAAAGTTCAGCGCTGGCTGAACTACCTGAAATGTAATGACCTTAGAAGGTTCTGATCTCAACATTCTAACGCTGACCATTACGCTCTATAACAGTTGCGATTGGTGGTGGAAGGAGCGTTCTAGAACACTGAGAAACATTCCAAAGAAACAGAGGGCCACAGCTAGCTGGCGGCTCACAGCGCCCCGGCAGACGCGCTCAGCGCACACACATGCACACACACACTCCACTCTCCACCCCCCGAGGGATTTATTTATACCTTCATTACTCCTGTTTCAATCGCTCCATAAACCAGGGCTCCTGGGTCGCGCCTGATGGCCGCTGCCGCCCTCGAATTTTACCTTGAAATACGGCCATCTGCCTCTCCTGGCCCAGCTCTTCAGATCAACCCTTACAGCGCTGAAATTATTTCTTTTTAAGTACAAATTTCATTATCTTGTGCTGTTGAAAACTTAACACGTGGCGACTTGTTTAAAAGACCTCCCCTGCAGGAGCTCTTCCAAACAAGTCGCCACGTAATAAGTTTGCCGCGGCCTTGAGTTTGGTATCTAAAGAACATCATTGAGCAACAATAGCTGCAGTTAGGGCTGTAAGAGTTAGATGACCTGTGGCAAACAGTGATAAACCTGTGGGGTTGTTGCAAGGGAAATGGTAAGAACAGCTTTAGGTGTGATCAAGCAGGTAAGCAGATCTGTCTCTATTCCTTTTCACTACAACCCCTGCCATAACTTCCCTGAATCTTCATCCTAAATTTTTTTTTTAACCCCATGGTCAGTCAAATGCAGCTGCTGTATTGAAACCTGTGAAAAGTTCAGGCCTATTTTAGCTTTCCTTTTGATGTAATGCCGCGGCCAAAAGAACGGCGCGTCCTGGATTTGAATATTTCTCTCAATACAAGTGCGATGTGGCTTCAGCGAAGCGCTGCAACCAGCTGAGTACGCATGCGACAGTGTCCTACAATTTGAACTACAACAAATACCTTTTCTGCCTTTGAACCTACTTAAGCCACTTTCACACTGGACACAGAACAAATTTTTCGCCTGACAGATTACATTCAAAGTCGATGCAAAGTCTTTGCATCGACTTTGAATGTAATCTGTCGTTCGAGAAATTTGTTCCGCGTCCAGTGTGAAAGCAGCTTTACGGCAAAACTTGAGTGAAAAGTTAGTATAAGGGGTTAATGTTAGACTTCTGACCTCCTCGACAGAAGGGTGACCCTGCACACAACCAGCCACTCTCTCGAAGCCCTTTTCAAGAGGGTCATCGGGGGTCAGTCTGCGAATTCAACCCATGTCCCACTCTGGAATCTCAGGAAGTCCTCCTCCAGCATGTCCTGAAGACGTTTCCTTAAGCGCCTTAAGCGTGGGAGAGCAGACGCAGGAAAATGTGACAACTTAACTGACTCATTGAAAAAAATTTAATAATTCTCAACACTTTTTTGAATGAATGATCTCGACCTTTAGTTCGTTTATTTCCTGAAAGAAAAAAAGAAAAAAAAAAACAACTGAAAAGGGAGCATAACCGCAACCTCACTGAGCATGCCCAGACCAAAAAGGAACAGAGACTCCCACGGTTTGAAAAATGAACCAAGATTATATCAAACGCAAGTACAGTACAGCTGCCAACAGCTTCCTTGTTCTGCAGTTGCCAGGACTCCAGTCCTTGACCACGATAATGGCGAACTGCCATAATTCATGACAGTTTTAGCCGTCCATTGAATTCACCGGAGCAATATCACAGGCAGCGCTGAAATCTTTACTATTCATTTAATTACCCTCCTCTCTGTTAGTTTACCACAATAGAGCTTCACACCAGAAAACACTGCACTGAAACGGTGTCAGGGGCACACCTCTGGTTTCAGGAGCTGATTATATTTTAAGAGAAGTGGTACTTGTAAAATCCTCCAAATGACAATAACACAAGTGACTCTCAAAAATCTCAAAGCTGCAAAAGGAAACACGAGGTCGGTCACATGATATGGGGTTTTATTCAAGAGTTTGCAGTTGGTTTTTGTTCCTGAAGCCATTCAGTTTCTCTTTGCCCGCACGACTCTCAGAGTTAACCGAACATCTGGCAAAACTTACAGTAAAATATTGGGAGTTTTTTTTTTTTTTTTTTGTCAATAAGTGCTTAAATGCTGCTAAATTAACATCAGAGAAAAGAATTAAAGAACATGTTAAAATGAAGACAAAAATAAGAAAGAGAAATGTCAGTTCACTTTCTGACCAATCCATCTCTCTGAGCAGAATTTGACTGGACTGAGCAGCATCAGTGACTGGGTTATGACACTAACAGGAGACCCATCTGTCGACGCAGAGAGAGCACGGAGACGGCCACCGTTTCTGACGATGGATTTGAACAGGGCGACAAATCAATCCTTTAGTGGAGTAAAAAGATCTGATCAATTCACAGACCCTCTCACTTCTCTCCCCACCATTTCTCGGTCAAAAAAAAAGACAATGCAGAAATCGCCGGACACTCAAAGGTTCTGAGACACTGAAATACAGCGGAAAATTACTGGAGACGGTGATCAGTCCACCTGTAAAGTCTAAATCATTTCAGCCTGCAAAACCTACATCTTCCCTGATTGTAAAGGAGTAGGAATTACGTAGCCCTGCTTTAACAAAATGGGGACAATAAGTAATCAGCAAGAATGGAAGGTGCTAGAAGGATTTTTTTTTTTTTTTGCTACATAATGATTCAATTATATAACAGAACAAAAAAAGGATGAGAAAAAAACCAGTCCAACCACTGCATGGGGTAACTGCAACCACTCATGGAGTCATTTGACACTGGTTACCAAAACAGAAAACAGTCCGTTCCAGATTGTCACTGAGCTCAGCACTACGAAAGACATGTCCCCACCTTTAAGCCCGTGCGTCGTGTCGGATGACACGCGACCCTAACCGTACACCGCATCAGCCCCGAAGGCGAAATTACAGAAGTAGAAGCAGTAGTAAGATCTTAAGGTCTGGCTTTAGCTCTTTCAGGCTATTCCTAACTCAGGGCTTCACAAAAAGCCTATTTTTAAATGACTGGAAGAAATAAAAATAAATGTAAAAAAATGGACTCCCAGCCAAGTATATGACGGTGCAAAGAGAGACATGTGCTATGATATTTCTGTTCACGGTCTTAACCAAATGCCTGGGAAGACTGCGTGCAGATCAGCTGAACGTCTGGATGGCAGCTCTGTGAGTGCGTGCGTGTGTGTGTGCGTGTGTAAGTGCCTGAGCGTTGGGTTCGCCCTCAAATATCACGCTGATATTAAAACTTTCTGCAGGCTGTTAGCAGTGAAAGTTAGGCCAGTATTTTCAAAATGTTTTCTATTTCAGTGGTAAGTGAGCAGAAGTTAGCATTAACCCAATATGATAACTTTGAGTGCGTCCCGATACTCACTGAAAATACCTTCTCGTTTCCTTCTCTCATCTCCTTCCCGCTCTTCATGCTTCCAGACAGGAAAAGGAGACAAGAGGAGGAAAGGAGGATAACTGTTTTTTTTTCCCTAATATTGGGACACACCCATTGTTCACACCAATGGCATTATTAGGAGGAAAGGAGGTGGGGTAGAGGTCAGAGTTCAAAGTTCAGTGCAATTCAATGAAGGCCTCCATGTCCTCGGGGACGAGACCTTTGTAGGGCAGTCTCTGTCTCTCGATGGCGCGAGCGGCCAGGCACTGGAGGGTGACGTGGGCGAGGGGTCGCAGGGCGTGTCCGCCGGGGCACCTGTCGCCTAAGAGGTCGTGTGCGGTCTTCCGGCGCCCGTTGGTGGCATCGAAGTGGGCGCCGGCCCGTAGGAGCAGCTCTGCGATCTCGGCGCAGCCGTTGGCGGCACACACGTGCAGCGGCGTGTTGTTGTCGGAGTCCCGGGCTTCCGGGTCAGCCCCGCAGTCCAGGAGCATTGCCGTCACCTCCAAGGAGGGGAACCTCCCGACGGGATAGCGGCCCACGTTGGTCGTCTCCTTGTCGACCGCCATGTGCAAAGGGGTGTGGCCATTTCGCGCGCGGGGGTGGAGCTTCAGAAGCCGGTAGACAGCTCGTCTCTTCTGGTCCTCCTCCTCAGGGGTGCAGGCCAGCTTCTCCATCAGGTACAGCAAATGGAGGATGATTGACAGCACTTTGGTGAACTGCAGGGCCTCCGGGTGCCCATCGCGCTGGGCCACAGCCCGCTCCACCTCGCGGACGCTCTTTGCCAGCACCGCCATCAGGTCCTGAAAGGTGACGCAGGAGGCCGAGGCGCCTTTGGCGCGGTCCTGGAGCACGAAGGAGAAGAGCTCGGCGAAGGACAGAAAGCTGCTGGCCGTCATGGGGCTGAGGGGGTCCAGGCTGCTCTGCTGCATGTCCAGAGCGTACTTCCACAAGCCCACGCAGCGCTCAAAGTTCCCGGAGTCAGCGTAGACGGCGCCACGGTACCGGATGTAGTATGACGTGTCCGGATGTGCTGGACCCAGGATGCGTTCGCGGACGAGCAGGGCCTGCATGCGCATCTCGTCTGGGTCGGCAACCAGGGCTTCCAGCTCCTCCGTGGTGGTTGCCTCGCTGGCGTAGTCGTAAGCCGCGACAGGGGGCGCTAAAGCAGGCTTGAACAAGGCGACTGTTCGCTCCCCGGGTTGGCGTTGGTCCATCGCCCGTCGCCAATAACGCATGGCACCCAGAAGGTCACGCTTCTTGTCGACAAATGTGGCGCCTAGCAGCTCGAGGGCGTCGACCCGCTCCTTGCGCCCAGTTCGCGGCTGGTGTACCAGGTACTCCACGATGTTGGTGTGGCCCGTCACACTGGCAGCCAGAAGCGGCGTCATCCCATAGCTGTCCCGCTCCATCCGAGCGTTGCATTTCAGCAACATTTTCATGATGTCCAGGCTCCCTGATTCAGCGCAGTCGTGCAGGGCAGTGTTACCCTTCACGCTGCGCCGGTTGACATCGGCGCCGCGCTCAAGGAGGAACTTGGCGATTTCTTTGTGGCCTTTGTAGCAGGATATCATCAGGCAGGTGTGCCCATGCCTGTTAGCTACCTCCATGTCAGCCTTGTGCTCCACCAGGTAGCGAACAATCTCCAGGTGGCCATCGAAGCAGGCGGCGCGCAGCGGGGTCGAGTTGGTCAGAGTCGTGCTGTTGACAGACGCACCGTGTTTGATAAGGCTGCGCACAACCGGCAGGTGCCCCGCGGCAGAAGCTGCCCAAAGAGGCGGGGCTCCTTCGATAGTTTCCCCGTCAAAACTAACAGACCCTCCGAGTTCCGCATTAGCCTTGCAATGTTGAAGAAGGTAGTTCACCACCTCCAAGTGCCCGTAGCGCGACGCGATTAACAGTGGCGTGCCGCCCTGCGTCTTTTCCTCAGCCAGTGCCTCTAACTCCTCTTGAGTTTTGTTGCACAGCAACTTCTGAATAAGTTTCACCTTCCCATCTCTAGCCGCGTTGAAAACCGCAGTTTTAATATCCATTTTAACGACATCCGGCGCTGCCTTAGGCCAATTAGACCCGTGTCATCTGCTAAAAACGGGAATAAGATTCACTATTTAATGGGAAAACAGAAACCTTACCCGAGCTCCCGCAGCTCGCTAGCTCGCATTTTCCAGCCATTTTATGTCTGCGAATAAAATGGCGTCCGTTGTGTTTGACAGCTCTCTGTTTACAATTTTCGCTGAGCATTGTGAAAGTTGTAGTCTTTGATGGGTTACGTTTGGCTTTGGATTCCAGGGCACTATCGGGTATTGTACACATTTCCCATAATCCATGGCGCTAGATCGGTCCGCCTCCCTGTTTTAAAATACCTGATATCACTGGTACGTGTAGTTTTCCGTGGATGTCTTTGGCGTGAGGCTTCAGTACTGCATTCGTGACAGCGTTCAGTTGCTACACTGCATTGCGAGTCTGCCTGTCGCTACATGCACATTTAATAATGTTTTTGCTGGCAATGTGCTTTGGTGAAAAGTACCACAAAAGAACTTTCGAAAAACAGCTACGTCGCAGGCTAAATTTGGATTAAATGGGTTGGGTTAAAAGAGGAGAGGTCTTTAACTGAGCTTGGTCATATTAGGAAATTTTAACGGCTCTGCAAATACGCTATGACGCTAACCATACCATCAATTCATTAATTAGACCTGCTGCTGTAGCGCTAGTCAATTATCCTGCCGCAAAAAAAACTGGTAGGCTGGGAGCCGTCAACATCTGGCGATGTTTTAAAGTCAGCTTATGGACTGCTGAACAATATGCTTTGATAATAATCGTTGAGTTTGTTATAGAGGCCGTTGAAATCTGGCAAACAGCAAAATGCGTGCTATACGGAAATTGACTGGTATGTTTGTGCCCGTTTGGACCGTAAATCCAACGGCAGTACATTTTATGGAGTCATTAAGAGGAGGAAAACTCCAACACACGCACATTGAATGAGGCTTGCAGCGCTGTGGAGAGACCTACTGAGTAAGGGCTGAACTTAAAGATATGACTAAGATCAGAAAAGTAGCGGGCTAAAAATATCCAAGGTGATGGAAACTACCAGTGAAAGCAAAGGGACCGTCTCGAGAAACTGAAGTCGGAGAAAAAAACTTAAAATGGCATGTATAACATTTGTCTTCTATTGGGTATCTAGGTCGTTATAAAATGCATACGTGAATTGCTGGGCTTCAAGAAATTCACGTCTGATGTGTTCCGTGCTATTCTGAATTGATTTCAAGGGATTACGAACGGATCTAGTCCAGCTGATCCAGGAGCAGGTTTCGGGGCGCTCTCTTCGAATGAATCTAACCTTTTTTGGCAAGAAGTCGAATAAACAGTGCTTCTGTGACAAATGCGAACTTTTACATTCACTGCGTGATACCTGCCAATGAATTGCCTCACAGTCAGATATTTTTTTTCTTTTACGTGAGATGTTTGATTTTAATCCTGAGTTTTTTTTTCAATACATGCAAAATAAATAACGCAGTGTCTAGAGATACGGCACTTTTTCTTGGTACGACAGTCGATTTCAAGGGATTAGGATCAGGATAAGGCATTATGGTTGGGGGAAGGGTTAGGTTAGGGAAGGGTTTGAAATTGGGACTGCCGTGGGCTACCTCTCTACATTGAAATGCATTGGAAAACTGCAGTACCCGTAGCAACTGCCAACTAATAAAGGTGCGAGTTTGAGGAATGTTCTGTTAAGAAATGGGAACTTTCTCGGGAAAATGATGTTCTTTTACTTTTTTACTGGCTTCGATCAGCAATGACCTGGGACATTGAACGGGCTTTAAAGTTCATGCAGGTTACTAGCCTGTCTGTCTCGTGTCTTGATACCTTTTTGTAATATTAGTTCAGCCTATGTTACGAATAATATGATTCTGGATATTCGTCGGGCAAATGTAGCCTTTGTCAAGAGTGAACACATCCATCCAACTTTCAACAATTGAAACTACGACTGACCATAGACAAAATTTTGCGGAAAAAAAGCTCTGGACCAACCTAACAACGATATCTAGATATAAACGAATCTATTTTGAAAAATAAACCACCTTGAAGAAT
The DNA here is from genome assembly GCA_029721435.1 of Gymnothorax reevesii. Classification (NCBI taxonomy): domain Eukaryota; kingdom Metazoa; phylum Chordata; class Actinopteri; order Anguilliformes; family Muraenidae; genus Gymnothorax; species Gymnothorax reevesii. Next base: position 152,194,184 of record CM056575.1, read on the forward strand.
CCATTGTTTGTGTGCGCTGAAATGAATCGATTACAAATTCAATTGTTTAAAATGGAATTAAGTCGTCTATCTTGATTTTGTTTGCTGCATCTTTCTGTAATTGATTAGTAGGCCTAATTAAATCTATCCAACTTAAATTAAGATCTGCAGAATTAGTAGGCCTAACCCACTTCAAAGGAATGGCATCAATTAGGCCGACAGACTGTTGGCTGCTTTGGACAAATTAAAGTTGTATAATATTGAGAGGATGGGTGTGGTGCAGGTTAATACATTTATATAAATTAAACTTGATGTCTTAGATACTTTTCACAATTGAAAACATCTCAAAAATTATTTTTTGATTTTGTCATATTTTATTATTTGAATAATGCTGTCGCAATCCAGTTATAATGCATAAACAAACTAGTATAAATTTGATGCTGTCTGTAATATCACAGTCTAAATTGCATGCATTTGGTGGCCTGTTCATGGAGGCCCTACTTAGTTATCTCATTTTTTGCAGTGTGACTTTCACAAACATACACACACACACACACACACACACACAGCACACCTAAATCTTTAACTTTCTGCATGATGTGCTATGCATCATCTTTTTTGCAGATGAACTTGTTCTAGACAGTGAAACTATATAAAACGATCCAGTTCAGGGACAGTTCATTGGTTTACCGTTCGTGGAGACAGCGGTATTGCGTCCAGTGAAATCTCAAAAGACCACTCAGGCTGTGGACCTACCTCTCCTGCACAGGTTTGTACGGAGTCAGAGTTTTAATAGCACATTTCAAATGTAAATGTCACAGTGAGCGGCAGGTAATAATTTGCACCACACAAGGGGCCGATTGCAGTTAAAAAAAAAAAAAAATTGGACGCCGCGTGTGGCAGTCATTTTATCTTACATAAAGCCGCAAATATAAATGGTCACAAAGCAGCTTCTTGAAAATTACACTTTATTGTTATGCCACCAGCCCGTCCTTTAAAGGGGCCGGAATCTAACAAGTCAACCGCATTAGTCATTCTCTCACCCATTTTCCATTTAATTTCTGAAAATTGCTGGTATGGAAATGAACTTCAACCACATATAAATGGCACAGGTGTTTAAAAAAGAGCTTTCCAGTCAGAACAATATATTTACAGAAATGGGAATAATCCAGAACTGCTGAAAGGTAAGGCAATACTTCTGAACAAACATGACACAGCTCTGTCATAAGATTGTGCAGATTCACATATGTTCTTTGTCAGCATAATCCAGTTCAACAGAGTGGATGAAGTGCATTTAAAATGTTTTTTTGTTCAGTTGTCTATCACCACTCAGGCATGCAAGTGCTTATGTACAATCACACACACATTCACACAAACTTTTTGGTGCACAAATGTGAGCGTATTTGCATGTACACTTGCTCGCACCTAAACTGACATATAAAACATTCACCTGTACCTGCCGTCCCACGCAAGCACAACCTTGCACATGCACACATAATAATACACGTGTGCTTTTACACACACATTCACACCCCATACACACATATGGATGCTTGCACGCATGCAGTTCCACGCAAATATTTGCATGGTCAATCATGCACACTCGCACGATGCATGAACGCACATGCATGCACGAGCGCACTGATAGGAAACGCATGCACACACAGAAACAGCTAATGTTTTTACACAATGTGAACATTCACGCACAAACACTGTACTCATGTACACACACACGCACACACACACGTCTATGAGAATCCTTGTTGAGGCTGGGGCCCCGTGCTGGAGGGCAGACTGTGATTTGTTGTCATCTTTGTTCAGTCACACAACAAAATCACTAGTCTTCCATTCAGCAGCACAGGCATTTACACTCCTCTTCATGGACTGATTCTTCTGCCTCTAGATTCAAATCAATTCAATTCAATACAGTTCCATTCAACTCAAATCAATCCACTTCCATTCAATTCAGTTCTGTTCAAATCAACTGAACTCAATTCAGTTTGATTCAGTTCAGTTCAAATCACCAAACGGAGAGTCTGACTTTACATCTGGGAATGAAAAATAATCTATTACTTCTGGCAACCACGGCCTTGAGTCTGTTTATATGTTGTGTTTCTGCATATATTTCATCAGAAAAATCCCCAAGGGAACAAAATCAGCAACATAACATCTTTTGTGAAAAAAAAAACGATATAAAGGTAACATGAGCATGTGTACACCATAAGAGAAACAGTATGACCATAGGTACATGTGTTTAGAAGGAGGACAGAGGGCTTCATTTTCGCTGTGCTTTGTGATCGGGTTCAAACATGAGGTTCAGACCAACACACTTTGAAAACTCAAACATTAATTCTTGAATATGGTATGTGTCAAATATTAAGATATTCTAAATAGCTGCCCCTTAATACCATAGACTGCAGCTCGATCGATGAAGTATTGCTTTGTTAAAGATGCAAGTATCCAATTTGGTCTCTTTTATTCCATCAAACTAAACAGGGCAGTATGACCAAATGACTGTTAAATCAGATGTAAACAGCCCTCAGTTTTAGTTTTTTCGAGACGCACGTAACCGTGTGACTCTTAAACTCACCAGAAGGATCAATGAAAACATCAGCTGAACAAACAGTGAATTCGGTTCCCCATAGCAACCTGAACGTTTCGGAAGGAAAATGCTCATCGTGGTGCTCCCCTGACAATCACTCACTGGCCCCCTTTATTTTTCAAATGTGGATGCCTGCATTATTCTGAGTGGTTTTGCTCTCCTTCGGGTCTCTCCAGGTCCAGCAGGCAGATGTGTAGTCCGCCTGGGAGGGACAGGGCTGGTCACCGGGAAGACTGAACATGGTGGCGATGGTGATGGGGTTGCATGACGAAGGAAATAAAATTGGTGGGTTGGGTGCTGTGAGCAAGTTTTCAGATGACTTGTGTGCTGTAGGTTACATGGGAGTGGAGGTTAATTGAAGGAGGTGACATCATAATGGTTCTACAACCAGTTTGATCATTTTCCTGCAGTCGACAATCGTTTCGGCACAGAGAATTGTGTTCAGCATTAACTCAGCATTGGCAGAGTACACAGCGGGCTCTGCTGTGCTCATATGCACTCCATCAGAGTTGAATTAGCACTGAGCATTTTACTCTGAATTCCTCTTCAAACGATGCATAGTGCACACAGCCACCCTGGTCCCCCAGCTTTTATAGCACTGGAGGGTGACGGCAGATATGAGCATTTTATTTAGTCTGTAAAGGCATTTCTCATAGCTCTTGATGGAATGCATTGTACAAAATTGATTGCAATTCTGCATAACTGTAGTGTAGAGGCCTATTTTTATTTATTCATTTGCTTTATTGTATTTGTTGCATATTTGAAGAATCTCGATGTGATAGGCGATTAAATTGTGTATGATTTGGAATTCATCTGTTTAACTGACACATGCTAAGTTAGCTCCCAAAAGGAGAAATTATAATGTTCGACAGAATAATTATGCTAGTGTCTGGGTCATTCGTGCTACATGTCCATCAAAGAAAATGCTGTATAATTGTGAGTTTGCCCACGACAATTGTGAGATTCTTTTGCGTTCAATGGTTGCGCAACAACAATACTCAAGGACGCGCATTATGACCAATAAAACTCATTATAAATGTACCAAGCTAAATAGGCTATAAATTGACAAGAAAGGTCAGCATTTTGAAACAAGGTTTTTACTGCATTTTTAAAACGGAATGGTATTACCTTTGTATGATGCCGGACTGATGTCCTTCGCAATCGATTAAATATTTCATTCCCTAATGCGCAACATAAAAATATGGAATTAATTTTGCTTTAATGGTTTTGATGCTTCAAGAATAGGCCGATATTCGTAGCGTTTCGATTGATTTACAAAATAATGTAATAATAATGTCAAGAAACACAATTCGTCCTGAAATACAGAATTGTCAATACATTTCTCAATATTGACAGACCCGTAATTGAGCGACGGTACTGAATCTTGATCTGGGAGCTGTTCATGGAAGATGTGCTGAAACCGACCGGCACAGAACCCTCTGCGTTTCCTTCGCTGATCAGCCGCTGGGTCGAAACTTTAGCTGTTGAGGGGAAAGTTTGAAGACATCATTAGTCACTGCAATATGTCCTTTGTTGATATCACAGTTGTAAACATGAAATACAGTAAAAAAGCGAGCAGCGACGTTTAAGATCCGTCAATAAGAAATAAAGCCATGGAAATATGAAAATTGCAAGGAAATTAATGATATTAGCGGCCACGAGCCAGAATCACAATCATATTAAAATTTCCCTGCCAATTTATTATGTGTTCTGTCTTGAATGCAAAAAAAAAGAAAAAATAACATTTTGTCCGCATATTCCGATAACAAAAACCAATGGACTCAGCGAACTGAATCACTTTGACAGCCATGTCAAAACCCCGGCTTCTCTCCAGATGGACGTCTGACTCACCGCTTCTCTGAGAGGAGATCAACAGGTTACTCTGAAACCCAGCAAATAATAATAATTTCGCTTTCTCTCGTTTCGTTGTCGCGTCTCAACCGCAGCTCAATCATACGCCAATATGTTGCCCAAAGCCCCACCTAGATATTCACGTAATTGTACCTTTTCAAGTGATGTTACTAGGTGCCTCGAGACAGATTCGTTTTTGCACATACGGTCAAAACACTGGGAATGGACGGATTGTTATGGAGGACGGCTTTAAAAAGCAACCAATGGGATTTCGCTTTTATTTTACACGGACTGATTACCTCATAGTCGCCAAGGTCCTGTCAGAGTAGCCGGAGTATTATAGTGTTACTGTTAATGACCAATTAATTAAAATGTTGGCAACAAATTTAGCGGGTAAACATTATTTTTAACATTTTGAGTATGTTAGTGTACACATAACTGTAAATAACAATCATGTATTTGATAATTGCAAACTCACCTTTTTTGTGTGTGAGGGTACGAATGTACGTATGTACGTTTGGATACACTCGCAAAAACTAAGTCATGCATAGAGTGCATGCAGTGACATGATAGCTGTTGTTTGGCTTTAAAATCCTCCAGATTGGATTTCATGTTTATGTGCGAATTGGCATCTTTAATGTTGAGAGTATAAACATCCGTATTGGCTGAATAAAGATAGAATTACATTTCATGGGAGCAAATGTAATTTTAAACATTTTAATTCTTGGCATTTGATGATTTTCCGCGGGATGTCATCGTGATGGCGATGTTCCCTGAGCCATCTTTAGTTCCATTTTGCTGGGCTGGCTTATTTTGTGCAGCTTTAACGCTAAGAAGTGAAGTGGGTATTTTTTTTACTTCGGTACATGTCAACTGTTTGACTCAGCTGAGCAAGAACTTTCCCACTCTTAAGGCTCTGAACATCCCTGGCTGTTTACGCAACCAAATGATAAATCTGTCCTTCCTATCTTTAATGGTCTCCTCGTCCTATCCAAGACTGGGGGTAGGAGGTGACGCGAGAAAAGAAAAATGCATTCTCAAGTACTAGGATGCATCCTTGGTTTTGTTTAGCTGTAGGGTCATTGTCCTACTGCAACAAGAGAGAAACTTCTCACGACACTACTATTAACCAAAGGTGACCTCATCTGTGACTACACGCAGTGTCGCTTTGCTTAACCTAGGGGTAGCATCGCTAGAGAATGTCGTCAGGGTAACCTGCTACATGGCTTTCGCACAGCTCTCTGTACGTATTATACAATGAGCCAGGTGAAATTCACGATGTGACGTTCTCTGATCACTGAGGCAGTTGTTTGGGCCTGAGCACACAAGGATATGTTTGTATGCTTCAGAATCCTTACCCTGCAACCACTGGCCATTAAAAAAATCAGTCCAGTTTCATTTATATGGAGCATTTCACTGAGAACAGCTGTCAAGGGCTCCGCAGAGTACCCTCCCCCAACCCCCCACAAGACCATCGCTAAGGCAACAGTGGCAATTGAAAACTCCCCGATTTCAGGTAGGAATGAGCCTTAGGAGGAACTGAAATGAATAAAGACATGAGAGTGGGGTTCAGTGACAGCTATACATGCATCAGCCATAAAACTGCCTGTACCAGCAGCCTGTGGGATCAGTAGGGTGCACAGACTTCTCACTCACACATATATGGAGGCAACCATACAGTATATGCTTACAGTTGCGCGCAAAAGTTTGCATAGTTTAGCTGAATTTGTGAGATGTTGCCATTTATTTTGAAAATATGACTTATCGTGCCAAAAAAGACTTGTCTTTTATTTAAGGATATGTGATCATGTGAAGTCATTTATCATCACATATACAGTACAGGCCAAAAGTTTGGACACACCTTCTCATTCAATGCGTTTCCTTTATTTTCATGACTATTTACATTGTAGATTCTCACTGAAGGCATCAAAACTATGAATGAACACAAGTGGAATTATGTACTTAACAAAAAAGTGTGATATACCTGTAACTGAAAACATGTCTTATATTCTAGTTTCTAAGTAGCCACCCTTTGCTCTGATTACTGCTTTGCACACTCTTTGCATTCGCTTGATGAGCTTCAAGAGGTCGTCACCTGAAATGGTTTTCACTTCACAGGTGTGCCTTGTCAGGGTTAATTAGTGGAATTTCTTGCCTTATCAATGGGGTTGGGACCATCAGTCGTGTTGTGCAGAAGTCAGGTTGATACACAGCCGACAGCCCTATTGGACAACTGTTAGATACATACGTACATAATTCCACATGTTCATTTATAATTTTGATGCCTTCAGTGAGAATCTACAATGTAAATAGTCATGAAAATAAAGGAAACGCATTGAATGAGAAGGTGTGTCCAAACTTTTGGCCTGTACTGTAGGTGTTCGGCTCCTTTTTAAATCATAATAAAGATCTGAAATCACCCAAAACAGCCCTGATCATAAGTTTACATACCCTTGAATGTTTGACCTTCTAAAGGTGACGCTCTCAGGTTTAAATGGCAATTGAGGGGTCCACACCTGTGGCTTTTTAAAAAATGTACCCGTTGTCTGTGTATAGTCATTGAGTTTGTCAGCTCCTGAGTGGATGCACCGATCTGGCTAGACACACTGAACCATAGGAAGCAGAAAAGAGGTGTCTAAGAACCTTCATTACAAGATAGTTCAAGTCTTTAAAGATGGGAAGGGATATAAAAAGATATCCGAGGACTTGAAAATGTCAGTCAGTACTTTTCAGTATGTGATTAAGAGGTGGAATATTATGTTGATACCAAGCTAAGGTCAGGTAGGCAAAGAAAGATTTCAGCCCAAACTGCCGGGAGAATTGTTTGGGACGCAAAAAAAAATCCACAAGCTACCTCTAGAGAGATACATAATGCTCTGGAAAAAGATGGTGTGGTCATTTCAAGGAGCGCAAAAAGAAGTTAAGTAAAATAACAATGAGCTGCATGGTCGAGTTGCTAGAAGGAAGCCATTATTCTGCCAGTCCCACAAAAAAAAGCCTGCCTAATATATGCCAGAGAACACCTTGACACACCTCACAACCAAAATAGACCAAAGTAAAACTTTATGGTCACAATCATAAGCACTATGTTTGAAAAGCAGTCAACAAGGCCCATGGTATATAATATATATCATTCCCATTGTAAAGCATGGTGGTGGCTCTCTGACGTTCTCGGGGTGTGTGAGCTCTAAAGGAACAGGGAATCTGATGAAAATTGATGGCAAGATGAATGCAGAATGCTGTCAGAAAATACTGGCAGACAATTTGCATTCTTCTGCACAAAAGCTGCAGATGGGACACTCTAGGAGTTTCCAGCATGACAATGATCCAAAGCACAAGGCCTGGCGGACCCTCCAGTGGTTACAGGAGAGAAAGGGGAAGGTTCTGGAGCGGCCATCAGTCTCCTGACCTCAATATCTTTGAGCCCCTTTGGGGAGATCGCAAACGTGCAGTTCATGCAAGACGACCAGAGAATTTGCTGGAGACGGAGACATTTTACAAGAAAGAATAGGCAGCTATACCACCTGAGGTATAGGGGTATAGGTTAGGGGCCTCATTGACGACTGTCATGGTTTTGCCCCCACCGGCTGAAGACACAAATCCGGCGGGCACTAGGACCATGTTCTCATAAACGAGCAATGGGACCCAAATGCACAAGCTGAGTATAAACTTGAAAAATATTTAATTAAATACATAAAAGAACACATTAGGGGAGCAGCAGCATAAATACACGCCAGGGACCTCCTTCACAAAATGCTGCTGCACAGGACTAAGGCACAGCCACCCCTTCAATAACAAACCTTCACCTCCACCTTAACGAGCCACACCTGTAGCCCGTTAAGGTGGAGGCGAAGAATGCAGCAGGGGGAGGGACCGCAAGGACAAACCCTCACAAGGTAACATTCTTTAAAGAAAACATGAATGGCCAGGCAAAACACATTTCTTTCATTTCTTATCGGATTCATATCCAACCGTAGGTCATGTAGAATGGCACGATCATCAAATAAATCATGGCAATTGGGGGAAAAAATAAATGAACCCCGTTCAAAAGTGTGCATACTGTGCTTAGTTGTTAATACTCTGTATTGCCCCCTTTAGCATCACTAACAGCCTGCAGTCTTTTGTGATCGTCGTCTGTCATGGTTTAGTCCCGCCGGCAGCGAACCAAAAGCCGGCGGGCACCGGGACCATGAACCCAATGTGGAATGGGGACCCACACGCACAGGCTGAGTACAAAAATACAATAAATTAATGAGAGCTTCAACACCAGAAGAGCAGCGGCAAACAACGACAGGGCTCCAAGCATCAGAATGCAACTGCAACGCCAAATGGGCAGTGCAGTCTTTAAATACTCTTCCACAGCACCTCCACCTCAGCGAGCAACAGGTGTGGCTCAGGTGTGGAGGAGCAGGAAGCAAGGGGGAGGGACTGCAGAACAGGACCATCACATACCTATTTTATAAATTCAGCCAAGGTATGCAAACTTTTGAGCACAACTGTACATACAATACAAACACACATGCATTAATGTACGCAAAAAACATACATACATACATACCACAACCCCAATTCCAAAATAGTTGAGATGTAGTGCGAATTGTGAATTAAATCAAAATGCAATGACTTTCAAATCACATGAGCCAATATGTTATTTACAACAGAACATAGATAACATTTCAAATGTGGAAACTGAGACATTTTACATTTTCATCCGCAAAAAGAGCTTTTTTCAAATTTTCTGGCCGCAACAGGTCTCAAAAAGTTGGGAAACAGGAAAATAGGGCTGAGAAAAGCATATATATGTAAGATAATCCACTGAAAGAACATTTAGCAAGTAATTAAGTTAACTAGCATCAAGTGTGTAACATGATTGGCTATAAGAGGGATGTCTCAGAGAGGCTGAGTCTCTCAGAAGTAAAGATGGCCAGACCCTCTCCAACCAGTTAAGGCTTGCATAAAAAAATTGTGGAATACTTTAAAAACAATGTTTCTCAACGTCATATCGTGAAGGATTTGAAGGTCTCATCATCAACAGTGCAGAACCTCATCAAAAGATTCAGAGAAACTGGAGAAAAATCTGCCTAAGGGGTAAGGCCGAAGACCTTTACTGGATGCCCGTGATCTTCGGGCCCTCAGACGCCACTGCATCACACACCGACATGATTCTGTCATTGACATTACTAAATGGGTTTAGGAATACTTCAAGAAACCACTGTCTGCAAACACAATCCGCCTTGCCTGTTGTGTTCTGGGGTTCTGGCCTTTGGCCAGAACAGTATTGCTTATGGTTTTAACAGTTTCATGTTCCATAGTTCAAGTTTCATAGTTCATGCCACAGTTTTAACAGTTTCTTATCTGGATCAAGCATTTCATAATTCATGTTTGTTGTCCATGTTTTTACTTTTCCATGTTTTTGTTTTTGCCAGGTCTGTCAAGCCACTCCACCGCTTGTCTGCGTTCCGCCCCGTGCCTTCGTTGTTGCACATTTCAGAGCTCTGGTTGGCTTTGGTGTTTCCCCCTTTCTTCCGTGCTGTGCTGATTCGGAGCCGTCTAAGCTTAATTGACAATTAACTGTTTTTAAGTTACTAACATTCACTGGGTGGTGTAATTCTTAGACAGACACATTACTAATATTACTAATTTAGACAGGGAGTTTATTGTCATGATTCCTGCTTTGCTATTTCAAGATCTTGCTGTGCTTTTCTGTTCTTAACATTCATGCTTGCTTCCAAACTGCATACTTAATTGGTACTTAAGCTGAGCACGCTCATTCTCATAATGAGCAAGTCTTGTCATCCAATCTCTGTCCATGTCATGATCTTGCCCTGCCTCTTGTTTCTCCTTCTCCAGGTGTTGCCCCTCATGTGCCATTATTTCTAAGCCTTTATCTGGATGCGGTGGAAGTTGGCTGGCAGACAGTGTCTCGAGTCTCGCTCCATGTTCAAGTTCTTGTTTCCAAGTCTCGTTCCATGTGCAAGTTGTTCTCTAGTTCACGCTCACGCTCATGTTCCCAAGCCTTGTTCTCAGTCATTTTTGTATATAGCCTTAGTATCATTGATCATTTCTGTTCTTGCTTATATCCCTGGAGTTTCCAGTGGTTTTTTTGTTTTTGCCCTTTTAGCTCTTTAGTTCTTTGCTCTGTGTAGCGTACCTTAGTTTGTCTTTTGCAACCCTTTGGGCCAAGTTTTTCGTTGGCCCTCGTGCCTGTTTTGTTTTGAAATAAATCCTCATTCCCATCTCCCCGCATCTGGTGTCTTACTGATCCCATATCACTTGCCATCCACAGATGCCACCTAAAACTCTATCATGCAAAAAGGAAGCCATTGTTGAGCATGATCCAGAAGGACCACTATGTTCTGCTGGCCAAGACTCATTTAAAATGGACTGTACCAAAGTGGCAAAGTGTCCTGTGGTCAGACGAGTCCAAATTTTCCATTCTTGTTGGAAATCATGGGCGTTGTGTCCTCCGGGCTAAAAAGGAAAAAGTCCACCCCTCCTGTTATCAGCGTTCAGTTCAAAAGCCAGCATCTCTGATGGTATGGGGGTGCATTAGTGCATATGGTGTGGGACACTTGCATGTTTTAAAAGCACCATGAATGGTGAAAGGTATATAAAGGTTTAAGAGCAACATATGCTCCCCTCCAGACGACATCTTTTCCAGGGAAGGCCTTGTGTATTTCAGCAGGACAATGCAAAACCACATACTGCAGACATTACAACAGCATGGCTTTGTAGTAGAAGAGTCTGTGTGCTGAACTGGCCTGCCTGCAGTCCTGATCTTTCGCCAATCGAGAACATTTGGCGCATAATGAAACGAAAAGTCCATCAAAGGAAACCCAAAACTCTCCAGAAGCTGGAAGCTTGTATTAAACAAGAGTGGGATCAAATTCCAATAGCTAAACTCAAGAAACTTGTCTCCTCAATGCCCAGATGCCTCCACTCTGTTAAAAAGGTGGGATGCCACACCATGGTAAACAAGCCCCTGTCCCAACTTTTTTGACACCTGTAGCAGCCATCAAATTTGAAATGAGCTCATTTTATGGGTAAAATTGTAAAATTTCTCAGTTTCAACATTTATGTTACCTCTGTTTTATTGTGAATAAAATACTGGCTGATGTGATCGGAAAGTCATTGCGTTTTGATTTTATTCACAATTTACAATTTGTCCCAACTATTTCAGAATTGGGGTTGTATAAACATAGTGCCCTGGACTAATTTTGGCAGTCTATTAAAAAAAAAAAATTGCTCTTAATCCCATGCTTTTTTTGAAAATATTATCTAACCATTAATTTAAATTAAGTGACAGAAGGAACAAAATATTCTTATCAGAAAAGAATTCTTTCCTTAAAGAAAAGCACCACAATTAGCACCTATGAAAATCCCAATATGAAAAAAAAAATTGAAGTACATACCAATTTATATATTACTTTTCTAAAATCACTTAGATTATGCTTAATTATTAAGGTTTTCTTAATCTCTTGGTTATAAGTATGAGGTGAATTTCAGTCATCCATTGCCACGGAGAGGACAAAATAGCACAGCAAAGGGCGATAGAGAGTTGTCAAACCTGAGAAATGAGGGGGTGACTGATACAAATGGCCAAAAATGAGAAAATACCCATTTCAGCTGTCGCATAATAATCATGAAGTTAAAGGCCTATGGGAGATGCAGTGGTTATGTGTGCTTGACTTTGAACCAAAAATGTTAAAGAACTTGGAAAACTCGGAAACAAGACTCGGAACTGAACTCTGAACTGGGAGAGACGCCAGGAGAGGGGATCCAAAAATAATAATTTATTAAACAGAAAACCAGAGAAGGGCGAAGACGACAGGGCACACTGGGCTCTGGAGACGGCGAAGGAGACAGGGCACACTGGGCTCTGGAGACGGCGAAGGGGACAGGGCACGCTGGGCTCTGGAGGTGGCGAAGGGGACAGGGCACACTGGGCTCTGGAGACGGCGAAGGGGACAGGGCACACTGGGCTCTGGAGACGGCGAAGGGGACAGGGCACGCTGGGCTCTGGAGACGGCGAAGGGGACAGGGCACACTGGGCTCTGGAGGTGGCGAAGGGGACAGGGCACACTGGGCTCTGGAGACGACGAAGGAGACAGGGCACACTGGGCTCTGGAGACGGCGAAGGAGACAGGGCACACTGGGCTCTGGAGACGGCGAAGGGGACAGGCACACTGGGCTCTGGAGACGGCGAAGGAGACAGGCACAGTGGGCTCTGGAGATGGCGAAGGGGACAGGCACACTGGGCTCTGGAGGTGGCGAAGGGCACCAGGGGCTGAGCAGCAGGAAGGGTAGGCTGGGCTGGGTAAGCGGCTGACTGGAACACAGAGAAGTGTGGGGACCAGAGGATAGTGCACAGGGCCGGGAGTCGTGATGGGAGTGGGAGCGAAGTCAGATCTGGAGGCTTGCTGCAGAGGCTGACAGATATAAGGTAGGGGGCATGGACAGACACAGGTGCAGGAACTTAATATAATTAACAAGGGGTGGAACATAAGGGAAACCTAATTACATGAAACAGATAAACATTAACACACAGACGAGGATCACGAGACAATCCCAAAGACGGGATAAATAAACTGGGTAAAAAGACTCCTAAGTGTACAGAATAAGAGCCAGAATAGATAATAAGAATGCAGAGGGTCTGCAGAAAATTTAGCAAAGCCAGTGAATAGAAAAGCAAGGGGCAGAGACCAGAACAGGGCGACCGCTGAGAGATAATTATTCAATTAGAAAGTGCAGCTATACAATCCCAGGTGCTCGTTAGTAGATTAGTATTATATACAATGTTAGTAGTGGTTAGTAATTTTAGAAAACAACAAACTGTTAGTAATTGTTAGTAGATATAGGAAAGCAAGGGGAAACTAGTAAACGAGAAGGGAAGGAAGGATGAAACCCAAAATCCATTAAATCACCCGAAACAGTGTCACAATCAATTAACACAGAAACTGCTACCAACAATGACACGACCGGGGAGAAAGCAAAGACAGTACATGGGTAAAACGTGGACTGGACTAACACGGGAGAGGAATGAAATGTGAACACAAAGACATGGACTAAAAACTGGCATGCCAAAATAATAAAAACCTAAAATTAACTAACCGGGCACACAGACCATGGAACACAACAGAAAAGTCCTGAGTTTGAGTCCTGTTGGTGGCCTTTGCAGTGTTTTCTTGGGCAAAAACATTTCACTCTGACACTGCCTCACTCCTCCAAGGTGGGCACCTGCAAATTGTCAGGGAAACCTGACTAAGAGCTGTGGGAGTAACCAACGATGGACTAGCATCCCATCCAGGGGGATTAGCAATACTCGTCGCTTAACGCTACAGAAACCAGGGTTAAGCACCGGTCTGACAGGCCATTAGATTCGGAACAGACTTACTTGTGCAGTAAGGCCTGTGGCAACATCACTCCTCTCCCGGGCAGAGGATGTGGGCCTATTTTGAGTGCCCTTATAGTTAGAAGGATGGTACAAGTCGTGAAGGAATCTCCAAGGTTCATAGTTGATGAATCGCAGACAATAATTATGTCTCAAGGTCATATTGTTCCCAAAAATTAGGCTCCGACACCTTCTACTCAAATTATTTGGGAGGAGCACCAGAAAAGAGTATTTATTTTCATTTAAAAAATTAACCAATGTGCACACAGTTTGCAAAACAGTTCTGGAACTTCCAATGGGTCTTTTCTATGGTCAGATAATACCAAAACAGAACTCTATGGCGATAAACATTTGAGGTAGTCTTAGTGTAAAAATAAAACTAGCCATTTTGTGAAGAAGCTAATCCCCACTGTGAAGTATGGTGGTAGATGTTTGATGTTGAGGGGCTGTCTTCTTCCAGAGGCCCTGGACAACTTGTTGGGATTCACGGTATTATTAATTTCCTCAAGAAACAGCAGTTATAACAAACCTGCCAGACGGGTAAAATTGGGCGATGTTTCAACTCCTCAAACAGATCGATTGTCCTAAACATGCTTCACAATCAACATACAAATTTCTGATAAACCAGAGAATCAAGTTTTGCAATTCCCTTTGCAGTCACCGGACCTAATCCAAAAAGAAAATATGCGGGACACGCTGAGGAGGGCAGTCCTGGTAAATTGAGGGAAAAAGAAAAATGCTGCATGCAGGAATTGTCTGAGATCACTATCCAAACACAAAATGCACTGTAGAAGAAGAATCAGAGCTGTTATTATGGCGAGGGGAGGCGGTACAAAGCATTAACTGAGGATGATCCAATAATACTGGCACATGTGATGTTGAGAATAATATATGTTTCCTGATGGTAATCATTATTTTCTTTCGATCGTTGAGCTTTGATTGAGGTTTATACATTTATTAACATTTTTGATTAAATATTGAATTAAACATACATACATACACAGATGCTCTCGGTCATGAGCAGGCTGCCCCTTTCGTTGTTAGATATTCTGTCTTTCCATCACTTTCGCACTATTTAACTCTAATCTCTCAGCCTTTCCCCACTACTGAAGTTCTTCATTGCGCATTTTAGCAAACTGCCGATGCAGTCCTCTCTTTATGGAAGCTTGACACATCTATGGAGGCATCCTGGAAAGTGTTATTGATCCGCTTAACATGAGAAAAGAGTTGCATTATTCTCCATAAATGAACGTTTTCTTCAGCCACCCACTGCAGTCGTTTTTCGTTGTCTGCTATATTATAGTCTGGAGCAGAGTTCATCACCCCTTTTCTTTTTCTCAATATATCAGACAGTTGAAACTACATTTTAGCTATGATTCTGATTTATTTTTTATGCCTTGGTCTGCTATTCTGATATTGGCACTTTGGCATATTTGCTCTTCATACTGAGGCAACATTTACAGACTCCAGACAAATCTAGAATCAACTCCATTTGTTCATGACGCATGATCAAATTTTGCTGCAAGACACAGCAAGGACCCAGGAACACCTGAACAGTTATTCCATTACACAATAATTTTGTTGTTTTCAGATTGGGGAACACCCCCCAAATCAAAGCCAACCACCTTCAGTTCATCTGCATATTCATTCTTTGACTTTATCAGGAGTTGTATGATTGTTCAAGTATTTATGGACTGCACAACAAGTAAACTCATACAAAGAAAAAGAGGGGAAAAAAAACTAATTCAGCCAACATTATTAACACCCTTAACAAAGCGGAAAATTAACAACCGAAAAAAAAAACCTTCATCATAACAGTGTTTTTTTTTTTGCCTTCATTCTCAGAAAAAAATGGTAGTCGCCTGTAAATATTCATAACAGAGGTAGGGCGTATTCATTCACACATTTGTTTTCCTTGGAGAGTTATTTTCCATCACAGACGTACGCAGCTATTTTAACTTCAGTAACGACTGTAAAATCACGGTCGTTGCGATGGATCTTGTCAGTTAACAATCCTCCCTCCTGACCAGCAATGCTGGCCACCATTTTGGATCCACAGCCGCTGTGCGTCAGCTATGCGGGGTTGATCTGCTTTGAGAACCAGGAAACCACGACGGCGGACCCTCGAGATTGCCAGAAAGGTGCAGCTTGGGAAAAGGCAGTCGTTTTTCTAATTTACCGCTAATTGAGGCTGCGTGCGGGAAACCAGGACAGGGGAGAGGTTCGGCGCACAAACAGGGAGTTCTTTCATTACCGCAACGGGCCTCGGACACAACAGGGCAAATTGCTGGAGCTGCGGAGAGAGACTGTGCCGGGAGGACTAAAGATAGCGGGAGCAGCGAGGCATCGGAAAGGCCACGTAGATTGTTCAGGCTGGCCGCTCGTACACGCGCATCGTCAGACCTGCTGCCGGATTTTCTAAAGCCTAGATTTACTTACTTATGACGCTTTCATAAAGTGTTCATTGAGGGAAATTTCTTAACTACTTGCAACATTTATCCAACAGGTTATTCTCAATTAGTTGCCCCTCTGCCTGGTTTTGCGCTGGTTGCCTAAAATTATAAACACAAATTGTAAAAGTCAAGAACACTCAAGTCAAGAACCGACGTTTAAATGCAGTCAGTACCGCAGCTCTGGCAAACCGTTATTGATCGTAATGAGGCTATCGTTACTTAGTAAAGCATAAAGATGAAAGGCAACAGGCTGATACTCAGCAAAACACTGATTACAGAGTTGATTTTCATTACGACACTTTTTCATATTGCGTTTTTTTCCCCAGAAGTTTCCTTCAATCAGCCTAAAAAAAAAAACAAAAATCCCCATCCCTACCATACTTCAGAACCAAGCCTGCTCTTTGTAAGTTTCATAAAACGCTTCAAGCAGAGGCTTTCAAAACATCCCCACCCCCCTCTCTCTCTTTCTCTCTCTCTCTCTCTCTCTCTCTCTTGCTCTCTCGCTCTCTCGCTCTCTGTCCCTCACTGCTCTGTACAAAAAATAAATAATTAAAACAACAGCGCTTTTGCAAGGTAGGCTTTCAAGGCCATTTTTTTTAAGAGGAAAAAGAAAAATGGCTATTTTTGGAAAGTACAATGGAAGCATTTAAAATGTCTAGATCTCCACTTTCATTTCCATTTCTTTCAGGGATAAGAAGATTACTCTGGCAGAAGAACAGGGTGCGTTACAAAGCACAAGATATCTCTGCACCAATGACCAATGAATCGAAATAGGGGTGTGTGTACAGACGGGTTTCAAAGGAATAACCTGGATACGTGTGTGGACAAAGGTAACAAATGTAGATGCATCTGCTCATTTTTCTGGCATCCTGTAAAATGTGGTAGGATTACGGTTTATCACTGCAGAGTTATTCAGTGTGATCACCTTTATATCCTATGATGAAGCATTCCGACCATGATTGGTGTGGTCTTTTCCAGGTTGACAGTGGCCCAACCCCCACAGAGCACAAGGGGTCACTGAATGGTTTTCTGGGTGTGAAAATGGCCCTTAGCATATGTCACCAACATCACTGTCACCAGATTTCAAATAAGCTGGACTCCTGTGGGAGATTGAGGAACAGCGTGTTCGACAGCGCTCTCAGTCACCATCATCGAAACACAAAGTGAGGGAATATATCCTGGAAAAAAGGCACTCCGTCCCTCCAGATAGGATTCAGACGTGTAGACTCTATTCCACAGCATGTTTAAGGCAGATCTGGCCGATTGTATCGGCTCAACACCATACTGAGAATGTTAGAGTTGATTTTTCCATTAATTTGTCACCCGTCTGCTGGTGGCTTTGTAGGTAGTACACAAGTATAAACCATTGAATAAAGCATGCAACCCAGGTCACATGATATATCTTGGATATATCAATTGCAAATGCATTGAGCAGCAAAAGAAACGTCAGACATATTGCAAATAAACTGTTTTGTCAATGAATATTCATAAAGTTAGTTGTGAGATCAGTTGGAGACAAATCTTTCATGTGACGACTCACTATTGCCTGGAGCATGTAGGACATGGTGACTGTGGTCATGTGACCAGAATTATCCTTAAATCCAGCGAGATTAAACCAGTGCCTTGCATTCTCACCATTAACGTTGATCACGGACACGCATCTTCTGTACACGGATTGCCTCGATTGATGAAAGCAATGGGGATCTGGGCCATACTCTCTGAAAGGCTCTGCAGAGCAGTGCTGCAGTTATTGGCCTTGGTCGTACCTCATTACGACATCTTTGGATCAACAGTCAAGTTGAATGTCACCAAATGAAAGTTCATGTGTGACTTCCTGTAAGTTTGTGATACAAACTTTGGCTCAATCTGTGACCTTTATAGTGATAGAGGTCATTGAATTTTCACGAGGTCAAGTATGACCTTCGGCCCATAGGGCCAGTAAGCAAAAAAAAAAAAAAAAAAACAGGAACTAGTTACCTTTGAAACTCACATCCTCACACAGTTGACATTTATGATGCCACAAGCAGGAAACCAGTTATTCCTGGTAAATTACTCATAGCCTTAAAGTCTTATCATGTGTGCAATATACTTTGGCTCAGTCACAGTCACTCAATCTTCGTCAATTTTTCAAGAAATGCACTCAGTGCTTATTTTCATTGAATTAATGAGGCGCTGTCGGATTGTTATCCAATGAGCAAGCGAAACACTGACACCCTGTGGCTATAAAAGATACACAAAAGAAATAAACGGCGCCTGAAAGATCGGGCCAGTGCTGTTACAGTGCAATACAGTGAACCCGGTACTGTATTGTATATATTGACTCCTAAATGAAAATCAAACGTATGACCGCACTTTGGCAGCCAACTGAGATAACTCTTCAGCTTCTGCAGCTTTAGACGGCAATTCACGTACCGTTTTTCAGTGACTTGTAGTAAAGGGCCAATGAAGCATGTTGCTGTATAAAAGACAATAAATTCACTCTGAAAATACAGTCCCCATGCACCCATATTCTCAACTATGTCAACAATTGTAAGCTTATAGGGACATGTACAGTATCAGTCAAAAGTCTGGACGCACTTTGCTAATGTCACAGTACTCTCTTTTAAAAGAAATTTAAACGGCTTAACCTTACAAATCTCAAATGGAATCTTGGTAAAGGTAAACAGGGAGAAGTTAGAAGAGAATAATTTACTTTTTTGAATAGTGTCCAAAATTTGAAATTCTCAAGGAGTATTTTGCAAAGTAAACAGACAAACAAGCTCTTTCTGTATTTCGATTGAAGTCAAGCTGTTTTGGGACTTTCTGGGCGAAAAGGACAATGAAAAGGGAATCCCAAGTGCAGCTCATCTTTGGAAACTTGGCCAGCTGTGTAAATGAAGACTTATTATAGCCATATAACTTCCCTTGTAAAAAAAAAAATATGCGTATACTCAGCAATAATGACAACAAATGCTGGTTAGTTTGATGGATTTAAGAATATGTTCTCTTTTGCTAAATAGAGGGTGCTTATTTCTTTTTTTTTTAACAGGTATTGTCAGAAAAATGTGAGTATGTCCAAATTTTTGCCTAGTACTGTATGTAGCAGTATAACTATCAGTGACAGAGGGTACTTTACAGATGTCCAGTAAACTGTTCTTTACCCCTTTGTGCAGATGTAGACGCTCGCGGACATGAAACTGCAAATTTAAGCACGCAGAAACAGTACTCGATCGCTAGATGGAACCCCCCGGATCAGTTATTGAATATTCACAAGCAAGCAGAGTTTGAGCGCTGATTACATTATGGAGAAGTTCACTCCAATCCCTGTTTTTCATGAGTTGCATGAATTAAACACCTCAGCTAAGCCTGATGTGCAAACTGGTCAATATCCTTGCCCATAGTATGGATCCAGCAGTTAAAAAAAAAAAAAAAGATCTATTGCAACAGAAAAAAATTGTTTTCATTTGTAGCAACCACTTTAGCTACAGTGAGCCAAATAGTGGTTTAGAAAAATCTGTTTTCTGATGCAAAAAATTCTACATGGTATTGATTCTCTCACATTCTACTGTCAATTACAGTCGTCACATAGAAAAAAAATCGTAGTTCCCGACCGTGGATTTACGCGTAGATTCCCCCATTGCCAAATTCAGCGCTTCCTTATGTCCACTCGAGTACTGGTGTTGATAGCCAATCATTCAATCATATGCTCAGGCTCTTCTGCACAGTTACTGCACAGTTAGACTTCACACCCTCGTGAAACTTCCCCGGTAACGATGTATTGATTGGCTCATTTCTTATCCAATTCCCGAGTGATTAAACCTTCCTCTGTAACTGAAAGACATTGATTGGACAAACGTAAGAGCACACAAGCTGATGCGTATCAGCAAGGTAGGTTTTATCTGTTCAACGATGAGCACGATTGCGAAGCTGAAAATTACACGATTTATAGGGAAAAAAGAGTCCCTAAACCGGCCTGAAGTGTTCAGTTGCATTTACAGGAATTAAATGAGGTAAGGATATGGTCAATGGGAATTATTTCGAATGAAACAGGACCGGAGGGTTTCTTCTACTGGTTCCGGCCTCTGCAGGAGGGATTCATGAAAAAGGTCAGGCTGCTACTTTTGCTGTTTGTTTTGAAATGTATACCGTGTTCAACATAATCGAATGCCGAGTTTTTTTTTCCGGTTTAGTTCAAGTTCAACTTTATTAATGTTCCACAGGGCAATTTGGTGTGCAGCAGCATTGAGGCACAAAAACACATATAAACATGGAGGACATCACATAACCTTAAAAGAGCTAATAAATTAAAACAATGAAAGTAGCTACAGAAGTATATACAACAATTAGTTCCTTCCTAAAACGTGAACTGGACATGTATCGCGGTGAACCCCCTGGTACTTTCATTGCACTGTTGCGTTGAATCTAGGGAGGCATATAGTATGATTTTCCCTGAAAGAGGAATGTCTGTTCTGTTAAAAAAAAAAAAAGGTAGATAGCGGTAGTTCTCGTGATGTCACGTGCTGCCTTCAGATGGAACTCGTGAAGTTATGAAGTCATGTCGTGAGGTCGTGAGCAAAAAAGACTCAGCGTACAAATGATAACCGTGTTGAGAACACAGATGCGGGGCAATAAGGACGCCAAAGCATCGTTTCTTCCAATATAACATTATTAATTTGTATCTGAACGCCACTCGGAGGAACAAGATACTAGACGATAAAGATGACGATTGCCTACACTGTTCCTTCTTGTCCTGTAGGTTTGGGTAACGTTATGTAACTACATTATACAGGCTACCCAGATTGTAAGCTCCTCCGCTCCGTATTTGCCGCGGGTCTGCCCCGGCAAACGCAACTGCAGAAGGATTACATGGAAACGTATAACGGCATAATTGAGGTCCAGATACAATGTCTGAAAATGTCATCAAACACGTCACAAATCGTGAACTCGAGGCTTTCAGAAAAGTTCGACTTACGACGTCGTCAATACCACAAGAGGGCGCCGTTCGTAAGGGCATTTTTGTGAACACGGTAAACACGACCCCACCTGAAGGCAATAACGAAGCTGGCACGTACACTGCCCGACCAAAAAAAAAAGTCACCGTTTGGAAATTAATGAACAAATTCTAGAATTGGATCATTATTGCAGTTACTTATATGTTTCAGCTGGCAATAATCTTTTTTTTCCCTGACTGATGAACCACATCGCTACTCATTTTTCAAAAAATCATGTCTGAAGACACATCCCTTGCTGGTGGAAAAGATGTTACAGTATTTCAGAACAGGCAACTTATTGGCCTGTATTTAGCAAAGAAAATCATGAATACAAAAACAAGTATGAGGAATCATTTTCACAAACATATTTGCCACCACAAAGTCCTGATCTTCGACACTGTAAAAGTTATTGGGATGTGCTCAAGAAAGACCACCGAGTGGTTCCACCATTATGTCGAGAAGACAAGATCTCGGCCAAAAATTATGGCATGTATGATCGAAAATAAATGTTCTGGCATTGCATATAGTTGTCAAAACAATGACAAAATGAATATGCACTGTAATCAAAGCTACAGGGGTTCCAACTAAATATTTGAGTGTGCAACTTTTTTTTTGGCCGGGCAGTGTAGGTTTGTTCACTAGCGTGGTTGGCAAAAAGCCTCAACATTACAATTGATTTAATAAGCTAAGTACTGTTGTCTTCCATTTACTGTAATAATACCAGTTAGTTGCAGCGTAATTAACTACACAAACCGATTCGTTAAGGCCTCAGGAATACATTTCCTTCGTATTCCTGAACAAGAACCCAAAAAATCAGCTTTGATCAATTCAAATTGACGAAAGAACTGGTCGCTGTCGACCCACTCGCGTTTTTGATCTATTTACTTTCTGTCGGGTAAGTCACAAGTTATTTTCCATCATTTCTAGCATGACATTTTGCTAAATTTTCACATTTTATTATTCGTTCATAGCAAGGGAATAATCTTCCTTTTTGTGTTGGGTAATTCGCTTGGTTCCTTATACTTTCCAGTAGCGAGTAAGTGACAGTTCAGATATTAGCATTGAAAAGAATTCCATTTTCAACCGTCATCAGTATGGACTGTGATCAGTACTTTCGGCTTATCTTGACTTTTGGGTACCCAGAGAAACATTCGAGTGTGTAAAAACGACTTGCGTACATCCAGTGAAGAAAATTTAGAGTTTAATGTCTACTGCAGCTGTAACGGCGGCAGCTTTATGACTGATGACACACCAGCTGGCTAGGGAATACACAGTAAATGCATTCACGATATTAAATATTAATGTTAAATTCTAAACCCCCTTATCACAAATAAAACCCCCCAAAATACATTGGTGCCCCCTTTTAAAATTGCTCTGGTTAAAGTACTACTGTGAATTACTTTCACTGCTCAATGTTGATCAACAAATGTAGAATTTATGTTTGATGAATGACCCGACCTTTCAGCTCGTTAGGATCCGGAGGCCTACACAGACCTTTGTTGTACTTAAGCTTAGAGAAATAGCTTTTCTTCACGGTACCGTCAAGGTTTTGTACATATTCAGAGACCGCCGAATCGGTACCACAACTGCAGAATGCCACACTTCCCCATTTTTTTTTTTGTATTGATTTACACTTGTTCTTACCAACCATGCTAATGCACATGTCTGAATATGACATCAATGTTAGTAAACAAGAACTAGTCAGAATTCAGATATTACTGAGTTAGTGAGTTGTACTTGTTCCTTATAAGTGTTGAATTGAGGTTATGAGCTTGGAAGTGGGAACTGGTTGGTTTTCATTGCAGGGTGAATGTTCTGACAGTTTAATCAGCAGTGCCTTTAATGAGTATGTGTGCTGGCTTGGGGGATTTGAAAGAAAAATGGACAAAACTCTAAACATTTTTTTATGGAGTAAAGGCATGTTTCGTGTTTGGAGAGGTTACTGGTGACCACTGATGTTCAACTGCACTGCACTGATATTGATAAATTCATGCAAAACTCAACCAGAAAATCATTAGTTCATATTAAGTTTCATGCCTCAAAACTTAATTTGTGTTAAATATATGATTATTTTATGATTTGACAATGCACCATTTTGAGGGATCTCAGACTTTAGGGAGCCACCTGGATAGCTGTCTAATTTGGCTCATAGCAAGTCTGTGATCTAGAATGTAAATTTCAAGATGAATTATACTTGTAGTCAAGGAGTTTATGATCCCAGAAATGCATAGATTTAAGCCCCAGTAGTTTTTCAATTCTCAGTATTATTTTTTTCCATCTCAATGTTGAATTTTCATGAAGATTTTTTTGTGTTTGCAGCCCCTTTTCTCAACCAAAATCATGAAAATAAACTGAAATACGAAGGGAGTCTAAATGCTTCAAGTGTGTAGACTCAGTTCAGCCACTCCTTTCCTGTCTGAAGCTGCAATCTTGAATTATAAAGCCTTAAATAAGGTAACTCCCCCAAATAGCCAGATTTGGCTTCTGTGCAAAGGGGTTAAAGCTGCAGTTGGTAAGTTTTAGAAAAGTAACTTTTTGTCATTTTTGCTAAAACTGTCACTGTGTACAGACAGTACTACATAAAACTAGTACTCTGTAATTTTAAAAAGGCTCCTTTAAAACCCACCTAATGCTCCTACTGCAATTTAAAAGAATCGTTCGGACCGACCAAGAAGAAACAATTAGAGCCAGGATGGTGGCTGACAGCCGTCAAACAGTGCCCCTGCACGCGCTGCAGACAGCCCCTCCCCCTTCCTCCTCAGTTCACGCCAGTGATCCGTCAAGTTCAAATCTCCCAGAGCGGGTTCAGGAGCTTAGAGCCATCAGCGAGGAAAAAAATACCGGTACCTCAGTTACCAGCAACAGCACAGATGGCTAAGACCAGTAAAAAAAGGAAGCCAGAAAAAAAAAGCATGAAAGAAAGAATTTAACAAACCCTGGGAAAAAACCGGAGTGAAGATCAGAGTGGAATTTTAGAGGTGGAAGGAACTCCGTGATCTGGAAGGATTAAAAACTGACGCAGAGTTTGCGACTTTTCTCCTTGACGGGTAAACCCCTGCTTTATTTGTTGGTTCATTTTTGCTCTGCAAATAAGGGAGTTGGCGTCACTGACATGATCACCAAACTAACCCCAGCCCTAACCAGCATCAATTCATTTTCGCTTTGCAAATAAGCGAGTGAACGTCGCTTACAAGCACAGTCGCTGATCGAAATTGCCAGTCTTGTAATTGTTACAGTACTCCGCAGTGCATGTGATGTTAGTGTGATGTTGCAGTCGAGCTAACGTTAGCTTGTTTCAGATGCTAGGGCTAATGTTACTGGCATTGTTTTATTAGAAAGCAGCAGAAAATCTCTTTATGAAGTGGCAGTCTTATCAGTTGTGTTGTTGTCCTTATAAATATGTGTAATGTTTCTGTGCTCTCACAGCTAAATGCTGACATACTGTACATGGTTTACTGGCCATTCAGCTGGATTCACCACAGTTTCTGTACTCAAAAAACGGGTAACTTGCTGAAATAAGCGTGTGCTGGGTTTTTAATGAATACATACTGCTGTAGATTACTTTTCATGTCGACATGATTTATTTCTGCTCGTTTATTGGCAGGCGTGTCGTTGGACCTGAAAAATCCTGGGCTTTATCCCTCCCTCGCGTGCATGGCAACTTTCTGGGGGAGGGTCTGAGGAGTGCAGTGGAGAGGGAGGGGGAGGGATCTGAAAGTTGCTTTTTTTTCAAATTTTTGTGCGAAGTCCTCACTCTCCTCAAAGTTACCAACTGCAGTTGTAAGGGATGTAAGCTTAATGTAAAATGAGGAGAGAGATTCATTGCTATTAATTAATTAATTATCTAGCCCATTGATCCCTGGTCAGGGCCATGGGAGGCTAGAGGCTGGGTTGGAGTGCACCTCAGACAGTTCCACCGCAGTCAGTCCTTCACTCACTCATGCCTACATGCAGTTTGGAGCTTGTGAATAGCCTGAAATGTATGTGTTTGGACTGTGGGATTCAAAGAGATAGGCACTAGGTCAAATTACCTATTCCTACAATTTTCTTGCTGAGAGCCAGAAGTGTTAACCTCATCCCAAACTACTCACATGGCCCTGACCATGTATATTCCAACAGATCTCATTCCCACATCAAATCCTGTACAATCCCCATGCTGTCACCGATTATCTGATGTCTTGTCAAAGCAGGTCTGGTTACAGGAACTTCATTACATTCATTTTTAGTCACACATTGGCTTGAGAAGTTTGCAGTACAGCATTGCCCTGTTGACTGTGGGTAGCAGCACACAAGTCAGAATTATAGGTCTTGTGTAATGCAGTGGAGGGACTCGGGTGGGGGGGGGAACATTACTAAACTAATGGCGTACCCTTGCGTAAAGGCTTTCTCAAAGTCCCCAAAAATATGATACCCCTCTCCCTAGTTGGGTATTCAGCTATGCATAGTAGATGAAATACGGAAAATCGCGAGTGTGAAAATGCAGAAATTACAGACAGGCTGCCCGTGCACCAAAAAATGGAACAAAAGCGCTGCGTTGGCCGGGAATCGAACCCGGGTCAACTGCTTGGAAGGCAGCTATGCTCACCACTATACCACCAACGCCAGGCGGTAAGTGAAGGCGAAGTACTGGATAATATCCAGTCACAAAAATCAAACACAGCCGATTGAATGTAGATGCTGTGACTTCACAATATTTATTAAAATTGGAATTGCAATGAAAAGTACCCCGATTTTCATTTTCCGATTGTGTCCAGTGACACCACACCCCCCTCCCGCGTTAAACTTTCCAGAATTTTTCGTAACGTCAGTTTGTAACACCGGGGATGCGATGTTTTGGCCGGACGCTGATTTTACGGAGTGCTGTATGCGCCGCCACAGTAATTATTCAGTTCATACACTATACTGTTAACACACAAAATGTTCTTGCTTGAAAGGTCTAATTCTTATGAAATTTCTCGGTTTTTTTCCACACAAACCCATTTAGCTACGATAAACAGAGGCGATGAAGAGGCTCGCATAGGTTTGTCCGTGAGAACTCTGCGCATTAGAAGAGCCCCTAATAGTAGCCTTACCTGACATGCCGACAGAACAGCACCCCCCCATTAAAACTGCTGCTGAACACGCCCGCTCTGTGCGGTCGTCCTTCCGAAAAGCCCGACCAAAACTTCCCGACAGATCATTATCCCGTCTTACGAAACCGGTATAAATATGAAGAGGGTTTGGAGCGCAATGGTTATACATCCATTTTAGAGGTTTTGAGAAAAAATATTTTTAGATTTTCAAATGTTCTATTAAATCAGGTACATCATTTTTGTGTCAGTCACTCTTTTACTGCTTGGTTCAGAAGTATAACGTTACTGAACATTAGTGGCGGGCGGTGGACAGAACGAGGAGGGCGATAAACATGTCTTTAAACTGCTAATTAGTCTTGATCGGTTTTCCGTTGATTTCTCTGGTGAAGACACTTGAACTCTCCTCTCTCAGGTGTAGCTATTCGTCTTCGTTAAGACGAGAAATCAAATGCACCAGTTGAACGCAAAAGAGCGATTTTCAATCTTTTTCAATTGAACAATCATTACGCACAGGCTTGACCATTCGCTTAGCATGTGACAAAATTTAAGGCGGAAAGTCCACAGTGGTTTTTTTCGTGAAGAGTTGCATATTAAGGCATGTGAATGAAACATTTTATAGAATTTATTATTCACTTGCCGAAACATTTCATAATAAGGGAAACTAACATGTTGACCAAGACAAATCACAAAATTTGTACATATAACCATTGTGCTCCAAACCCTCAATATCAATCGAGATGCTTCCGATTGGTTTGGTAGGCGAGGGCCAGAATGCAAGAAAAACTAGAACGGGCACTCGGTAGAGCGCATACCTTCGCTGACGCCACTGAATCCCTCCGCCACATAACTCTGAGGACCAATTTTTATTTTTTTAAATGATCGATGAATGACAAGAGCACGATATATTTTTTTTTTACATCAAAACGCCTTTAAGTTCGAAAGGTAATGACCCCCCTGACCTTTGACCCCCAACCGCTAAGAAGGGTATTGACCCCATTGTACCGTGTTTCACATCACAGGATCGGGTATATAATTCTGCACATTTTGGCGTTGGTTTCATGCCGATCGGATAAAAATTGACCGAGATATGGCCGAAAGTCGGTTTTGACCTTTTCGTGGCCTTGACCTTGACCTTTGACCCGATCACTCCCAAAATCTAATCGATTGATCCTCAGGTCATGCCAAATCAACCCACCAAATTTTATGAAATTCCATTTGGTACTTTTTGAGTTATTCGATACACATACATACACACAGACAGACAGACAGACACACAAACAAATAAATACACGGGGATCAAAACATTACCTTCGTCAGCGAAGTCGCTGGCGAAGGTAACTATCTACGAGTCTGGATTTTCAATATTTCCAAGACATCCTGAGTTCAAGGGTGGCCCATTCTACACCAGTTTCACACGCAGATGAAGCCTTGTTCTACATCAGTGGCTCTTGACGGTCCTGGGGACCCCGTGTACGATGGTTTGTGCTTCCACCCACAATTGTAATCCCAGACTTCTAACATGGCGGGAATGTCCTTGAATGCATGCTAATCATGTTGGGAATGGCAAATTGTATTTACACTCGGTCAGAAATAGCCATGTATCCCCTGAAGACCTCCATATTGATATGATGTATTACAAAATCTCCATAAAAAGCAGGGAAAATTGTAACCGTTGAAACTGAAGAATGAATTGGCATTTTAAAGTGGTAGCCTGTGGACACATGGTCTCCGCAGTAATACCAAAGTGATAGTTATGACAAATTAAGACAAGGCAACGATAACAAACTAAACTTGCACTGTGTTAAGGTGGGGGGTCACTTATTCACCAATGTAATAAAGGACCCAATTCACTCATTTTCACCAATGTAGCCTTTTCGCCATTTCAATTAGGCAGTTTTAATGCCATATGGTGCATGAAATACCAACTTAAGAAAGATTAAGTGATGTAAAACTGACTGCAATTGCAGATGGAATTAAAACCACCACATGCACGAGGTCCCCGGGACCAATGTTGAGAACCATGTTCTAGACTACATATTTAACGCTCAACATATAATTCTGTTTAGCCCAGGACTTAAATTAATGTCTGTGAAACGAGCCATTACCACCAACTGCTCAATGTTCGAGAGGAA
This sequence comes from Gymnothorax reevesii, assembly GCA_029721435.1. Classification (NCBI taxonomy): domain Eukaryota; kingdom Metazoa; phylum Chordata; class Actinopteri; order Anguilliformes; family Muraenidae; genus Gymnothorax; species Gymnothorax reevesii. The sequence continues at coordinate 152,222,634 of CM056575.1, forward strand.
AATAAAGGAGAGAACCCATTTGACTTTTGAACATTTTGCTCAGTATTGGGTATAAAAGGTTACAATCCGAGGAGCCGTCGAAGGGTTAACATCACCTCTTCGCCATCTGAAACTCCACTGAATCATGAGGATCTGAAATGGGCAAAAAAAACCACTTATTCTGAAGACATAAATTTCACCATTTTGGCATGGAAAACACAATTCAAGCTGTACTTGGGTCACAAATGAGAGAATTTATTCAACGTCTTTCGTAGCACTTTGAATATTTCACATTCTTTCTGCTGTTCAAGTTGGCAGTTATAACTGCAGCTCCATCGATGACAGAGAAGAAGAATGATTAAACTGCTCAGAAGGCTGCTCATTTCTCCGCAGTGACCGCACAGAATGAAAATAAAATGAGAAGCACAAACGAGGGGTCTCCATCCTTGCAACAATCCTTTCAATTTCTTTCTCTCGATCAAGAAAACAGCATTGATTCAGGACTCAAATAAATAGCATTCATTCCAACTGCACAAAGAAAGGGATCAACTCTATTTTAACCAGACAGAAAAATATGGGGCGATATCAAGAGCCTCAGTCCCACTGAACACAAAAACCGAATGAGACCTGGACGTTCATAAGCAAACGTTTCAACGTGCTACGCTGAGAATATTAGATTCATCATGATATGTTGAGGTGTCTGCGAGGATGATGCTTTGTTTAAATTGTTACCAGAATAACTGCAAATACTGTAACCCCAACAAAGACAGTGGCACCATTCTGCTGATAGAATGCACTGACCTTTTCAACATGTGAAAGTAAAAACAGACTTCGATGGTGGATGTATTGAATCGTTACCCAGTGTTCAAAAAAAAGCACCTTGGATTGTATAAAATTGTTTAATTACATACTTCAGGTGCCTATGGAGTAGAGAGCAGCCTGTGCACTATTCAAGACAAACTCGGCCAACGTCAGTTCTGAATAGGCCTCTACAGATGCGGCCAACAGTCCCTCAATCTCTTGCCACAAACGAAGTGCTTTGGTTTGCCATCTTCACACTGGCAAAGGCATCGTGCTCTGCAGCGCTTCACGAAAATGAGGCCGGCTTCACTGATCAACACCTCAGCTTCAGTTCTTCGTAAACCCACCCCCATACACTGTTGCGTAGATTCATTTAACACTTATTTCTTCCAGAGCAGACAGTTTTGCTGCTGAAAACACTACTTTTGCTCATTTCACCAATTATTTTATCATTATTCTTCCACGCAAAAGTACTATTGTAAAGTAAATGAATTAGGACCCCAGCTAACTAAAGTGGCACCAGACCCCAGTCGCTAGCGGTTAAATGGCGTTGGTGTGTAAGGCCGGTTTAGATAAACTGAAGTAAACGCAGACACTTGACAGTACAATAACAACCAAATAAAGACGTGCTGACATTAAAACAAATTAAACATTAAACAATTAAAACAAATTAAACAATCTTCTATATACACATTTGGCAGCCCTGGTAGCAAGTCCCTTGCCTGTAAACAAATGTTGAGGAGAATGGATTTATTTCTTCGTTTTTTAAATACTTGGGCTCTCCTTCCTCCACTGCTCCTCAGAAATTACGCTCCAGAGGAGCTGTGGTCGAGTCACTCTCCCGCAGAATCAACTGAGCATGTGCAATGGAGACTGCGCACGGCAATCCGTGCTGGCCCGCCCCGCAGCTCCCCGACGATCACCGTATCCTGGTGAAAAGGTTCAAAACCGACACGGACTCCTGAAAAAGAGAAATAGGTGAAGCAAATTAAGAAATTACCACAGCTCTGCTCGCTAAAACGAGCAAACAATCGAGACGCAAATAAGTGCAGGTGCGATGAGTGAGCTGCAAAATATTGCTACAAACAGTTAGCCGACAGAAGCCACGCTCAAACGATTAATGTCCATGGATTAATTTGGTAACCTCCGCGCCAGTTTGCTGCCAATAGTCCTCAACAGAAACTGTTGTGACCACAGATTCAAATTTGTCCAACTCCTTCAATATCAGGTTTTACTGAACATGGTCCTGCTGACATTACAGATATTGTACTCCGTTCAGCCATGAAAAGTAGTGAATTGTAACAGCCAATTCTGGATTCTGTTTTTAATTACATTTAATTGTATGAAAAGTGCTTTATGAATAAAGACGGACGGACGCACGGACGGACAGATGTCACTCGGCTGACCCTGTAGCTCCCCGTGGCCGGGTTCACAGAGGGTGGAGGGCATACCTTCGTCGACCGCGTTTTGCTGAACACGTTCCAGAAGCGCAGGGTCTCGTCGCCGGCGCCTGTGACGATGGCTTCCCCGTCAGGTGACATGGCCTGCGCAGGAAGTGGAGATAAAAGTTCAGGGATCAAAGGGGTGAGATACACCAGTTTTCAGCCTCACACTTCGGCTGCGGACGGCTCCCACCACTGCAATGGCAGCGCAGAGTACAGAGTGAGGTACTCACCAGGTACAGAACCCTATAGGAGTGGCCCGTGAGTTTGGCAACCTGCGTGAGCGACGGGTATTTCCACACCAGGATCTGATTCTGAGAGTATCCGTGTGTGCTCACCTGTGAGGCAGGGAAAAAGACCATTTAACCCTCTCTGTTCTGTTGGGACAATCCTCTGTCAGCGTTCCAGGAGATCATTTGCCAATTACCAGTAACGATGCTCTGGCGCACTTGGGCCACGGCGCGAGCCTGCAGTACGTACCGGCTAAATGGAAACTATGTTATGCTAAGCAGCAGCTTATTAGTATGCTAGGACCAGGCCACTACGCTACGCTTAGTAGTAGCCTGTTGGCATGCTTAAGCCAGGGTACCAAGTTATGTGCCAGCTCCTTGGCATCTTTGGATCAGGGTGCAAGGCTAAGCTTGAGGTCTCTGGAGAGCTAGGACCAGGCCACAATGCTGCACGACATACCAGCGCGATGAATGACCATGGACCTGGGGGCTAATATACCGACCAACTTATTAGCGTGATTAGACCAGGGCACAATGCTACGAATCAGCTCCATGGCCTGTTCGGACCAGGGCGCTATACTATGCTAGTGGCCAGCTGACTAGCATACTAGAACAAGGCTGCTATACTACGTTCCACCTCGCTAGCGTGTAGAGCCTGAGTGGAACACTACATACCAACTTGTTAGCGCACCCTGATTGGGGAAATAAGCTACACTATATGCCAGCTCGCTGGAGTGCTTGGATCAGGGCGTTTCACCATGTAGCAGCTGGTTACCGTGCTTTAAACAGGGCGCCAAGCTATTCTACGGACCAGCTCTTCAGTGTGCCTTGACCAGGCTGCTAAGCTATGCTATACATCAGCTCGTTGGCATGCCTGGAACAGGGAGCTAAGCTATGCTACGTACCGGCTCATTGGCATGCTTGGACCAAACCCCTATGCTACGTACCAGCTCGTTAGCATGCTTGGACCAAACCCCTATGCTACGTACCAGCTCGTTAGCATGCTTGGACCAGCCCGCTACGCTGCCTGCCAGCCCGCTAGTGTGCCTCAAACAAGACGCTAATCTATACAACAAAACAGCTCATTAGCGCACTGGGAAGAGAGCGCTACGCTATGTACAAGCTCGTTAGCATGTCTTGAACAAGCCCCTAATCTATACTATAAAACAGCTCATTAGCGCGTCGGGAACATGGGCTATCCTACGTACCAGCTCGTTGGTGTGCTTGGACCACGCCAGGTTGCAGACCTGCGACCCAGTGTCGACGCTCTGCAGCGGCTGACCGGTCAGGGTGTTCCAGAAGCGCACGCAGCGGTCGGCCGTACCCCCGCCGGATGCCAGCAGGCCGTGCTGGTGCGGGGACCAAGCGATGGCCTTAACTGCTGCCAGGTGATCGGCATACTGCTGCAGTGGTAGTACACTCGAGGAGTTCCACACCAGGAGCTGCAGGGGCGGGGCAAGGAGGGTGACATCATCACGAGTGACATCATTGAGTGCGACATCTGGAGCACTATCATCTACTGCCAAGGGTTACTCCAACCAAGCCAGAACGGGCCATTGTGCCAGGTAGGGCTGTGCGATATGACAATATATATCATGCCATGGTAGAAAAAGGTCTGTCGTTCCATGTTTGGCTTCTATCGTTTACATCATTGTGTTACTAATCAAGTTGTTTCCGGTAATTTATTATGGGAGTTTATGAGCATTGGCAACATTAACGGACAGCCTAACATGCATAATAACACAGTATAGTGATAGTCCACCCATAAACTATAATTTGTCCATCAATTACTCAGCATTAGAGGTCTCGAGCGGACAAAGTTGTTTTTCACCTGGAGCAACTTTATGGCCACTGGAGAGTTTTGAAAAATTATTCTAATTCGTTTTCTCTGGAAGCAAATGGGGTCACCCAGTAGCAACGGCAAAACTCCACAAAACGTCTGTTGACAAACTTTCAAACCATCGTCAAATGCATCTTCCAGTATAATCCAAGTCTGCTTTGTCCACTCGTATCCTCAGAACTCTAGAAACGCGGTTATTTTTCACTAAAAAAATAAAATGCTACACTTTCGCTTCAAACATTCTAGCGCATTCAACGGAAGTCCCACCTCCTGGCTCGTGAGAGTAGGGAGAAGACATGTTTCCAAAACTTTCTCAGTCTATGGGAACGAGCCAGGAGGCGGGACTTCCCTTGAATGCGCCAGATAGCTTGAAGCAGAAGTGTAGCATTTTATTTTTTGTAGCGAAAAATAACCGCGTTTCTGGAGTTCTGAGGATACGAGTGGACAAAGCAGACTTGGATTATACTGGAAGATGCGTTCGACGATGGTTTGAAAGTTTGTCAGACGTTTTGTGGAATTTTGCCGTTGCTACTGGGTGACCCCATTTGCTTCCAGCAAAAAAGGAATTTGGTTAATTTTTCAAAACTCTCCAGTGACCATAAAGTTGCGCCAGGTGAAAAACAACTTTGTCCGTTCGAGACATCTAATGGTGCGTAATTGATATACAAATTATAGTTTTTGGGTGGACTATCACAAAGTTCAATCCTGAGAGGAAGTACGGTAGCTATGCTGTAGGGGTTGACATGGTTCGTTCTGAGAGTTGCACTTCACCGATCACTACAACAAGACGGCAGCGTCATTTTATTAACTGTGCCAATGATGCTCAGATAATAGAAGTCGACTGCATTCTTGAAAACAAAACGCTCACTCCAAAGCAATGTTTTGATTTATTTCTCTTTAAATTTAGTAACTGCTTGCAGTCTGAAGAATTTGGGGATGGGCGAGCAGCATCACAATGGATATACAGACCAGCATCGTGTTGTCTTCATCAACTGGCACGAAACACGGAGGTCCCTCAACAAAGTCTAGCGGACATAAACGGCCTTGCATCTCCCTACATGCTGCTCTGGTTTTGGAGAGGTGCAGAGAGCCTCTGCAGGAGCCCCACACATCGGCTGTGTAGCTGTGGCCAAGTTTTAGCAGAAGAGTAAAAGGGTCGCTCAATATGGTGCACTCAGGGCGCCATTGTTGCCTGGGAAGAAATGTGCCAGCATCAGGAAGCATGTACAGATTGCCGATAGACTCCTTCTGTCATTACATTTCTCTTTTACAGTCTTAGTGTAGATTTTGTTCACTGTTGAATTGAAAATTTGTACAAAGGTTACAAATGAAAGGAGAAAAATAATAAAATATGATTAAGTACCTTTTATTTGTCAAGTACATATTTCTAAATGCAATAAGAAATGGCCCTTTCCATGTGGTGATTTTATAGAAACTATCTATTCGTGAAAGTTACAGAAATTTTGCTATATTGCAATATTTATCGTTATCGGGATAGAAGGTAACCGTACAAGGTATATCGGGACATGAGATTTGGTCATATCGCACAGCCCTGGTGCCAGGGTATAATTTATATCAACAAGCCAGCAGGACCCCCTCAATAAAACAGGTAAAACTAGAGCTGGACTAGCGAGAGCCTATAACTCTGCCAGCATAGCTGGATTTGAACTTTGGCCTATATCTCAGCTGGACTTTGGCCTTGATATGTCAAGATTTAATCACTTATTCCCCTTGTGCTACTTAAACATCCTGCAACATTTGTTTAAATCTGTGCAACTGTTTCTGAGATCTCCTGCCAACAGACAGACAAACAAACAAATACATAAACAAATGGCAACAAACATAACCTCCTTGACGGAGGAAACATCAGTCTAACAGATGTCGATATTCAAACCAAAGTTCTTGCATCCAACCCCAAGCTTATTCACCAAGGACCTTGAAAACTAGAATCAGGTGTAAATGCTTAGCTGGGATGAAAGCTTGCACTGAGCTTTTCTGGATTAAGTTGAGAACCCTCGCCCTAGTGCATAGATGTCAAACTCAAATAGTGTACAGGCACGATGGCTGCCAATGTTTTGATGTCCTCAAACAATTTAGAGTTTAATTTAACCCTCTAAGCGCCAAAGTCAAGTCGCAAAGTTGCGACAAGCAACATTGCTGCATAGAACAGGCTCTTTCCAAATTTAGTGCCAAATTCTGTAATTACTCTGTACCCCTAGATGGCGAACATGTGCAACAGCTCTACCGATGTAATACAGAGGTGTGTGTTTAAAACACAGAGATAACGGCTTGAAATAGGGTGGAGCGAGCGCAGTGAACACAGCGAGGGGCCCCAGGGAGTGGAGGCAGAGAAAGCCGAGCGAGACACAGCAGATTGAGAAAGACAGACGGCGAAATACACACAGAATGCCGAAAGGATTTGTCTTTTTTACACCATTGATGAAGTACTTAGTAAGTACGGTTACGTAGCATGTGCAACCATGGTCCATAAACAGCAGCACATCGCATTGATCATACCCAGACTTCAGGAATGAATTCGAGCCAAGGAAAATGTGACTGGTTTTCGTTAAAGATGAGTGAAAGTGAAGGGGCGTCTGTGCACAGCATGCGCAACGACGGTCCACAAAAAGCAGCATGTCATTGATCATACCCAGACTTCAGAAATGTATATGAACCAAGGGAAATGTGACTGGTTTTCGTAAAATCAGGAAACAAGATATTACCCCCTTTATGGGAGGAGTAGATACAGCTGACCAGCGAATGAAAACTACAAATAATGCCGTCTGGATAGACAGACAGATTAGGCTTCTGTGCTACTTGGCTGGTGGGCTACTAATAAACTACATTTTAGCACAGCAAGGCCCAAGCCAGATACGAAACCCCAGCATTCTCGTGGTGAGGCACAAATGCAGCCCACTGGAACACCACGAACACCAATGCACGTGCGAAACGCGGGTCTGGTACCTTGTTGTCGTTGCCGCCGGAGGCGAGCAGCTGGTGGTCGGGGCTCCACTTCAGGCCACACACTTCCTGTCTGTGTCCCTGCAGGCGCCGCTCCGACTGCATCGCTGGGGTCCGCACGTCTCGCTGCACGATGGTCCGGTCCCTGCTGCCCGACGACAGCTGATCCGCGTTCCACGCTAGCGCGCCTGGGGGCCGTACGAGGGGAAATGAGTCACAAACCTGTGACCCCACGAGGCAACTGTCCAAGACGATTCGATTCTTTTAACCCATGGGCCCAGTAAACCAAAACCCGTCCAAGGTTGAGCTCGGAGTCCAACAAATTATCCTCGTATGCACACATATTGTACCAATTAATATTAACATATCAAAATTAACAATGTATTCACACACAATTAAATGCAAAAAAAAAAAATGTTCCAACAGCATGAATCTGAAAGTACCCACAAAACTTATGATATTTAGCTCCAAGTCACTAAGAAAGGGAACTTCACGGCCTAAGCAAAGATCTTTAAATGAACTCCAGCAGATGCATGGCTGCATGAGTGCACTGGAAGTTGCAACAGGATGCAGCAGAGCTGGCATTGGATGACATGTGGAACAAAATGAAGCAGGAAAGGGGGGGGGGGGGGGGGGGGTGTCAGCTGTGGGACACGTGCAGGGCGGGTCACTCCGTACCGACTCTGGCCGTGTGACCCTCCAGCGTGTGCACCTTCTTCCCGGCCGCCGCATCCCAGATCTGCACAAACCCTTTATGAGTTCCCACGGCGACGTGATTACCCTGAAGAACAGGAGCGTACACCATTAGAGCCCGGCAGATACCTCAGACACACTCTTTACACCATTTACCCTGAGACACAGTAGCAGCCTATACCATTAGAGCTCAGCATCTACCTCTGAGACGGTAAAAACACCAGAGTAAAATAGGAACGGCGATGTTTCATCTGAATGAACACTCAGTTAAATTAGCAGACGCTACATAACAGAGCTGAACCACAAAGCTTCTCCATCAGCAGTTTTCTTATTTTACAGCAGCTGCGATAGCAAAGTTTTTATTGTTTTCAGTTGATTCGCTTGTCATCAGGCCAAATCAGAGCGAAATTACTCTGGAACTACAATCCAAATTCAGAAATAGTTGGGACAAAGCGTAAATTGCGAATAAAATCAAAACGCAATGACTTTCAAATCACACCAGCCAATATTTTATTCACAATACAACAGAGATAACATAGCAAATGTTGAAACTAAGACATTTTACAATTTTGTCCACAAAATGAGCTCAATTCAAATTTGATGGCTGCTACAGGTCTCAAAAAAGTTGGGACAGGGGCCTGTTTACCATGGTGAAGCATCCCCTCTTTTTAACAGAGTGGAGGCGTCTGAGCATTGAGGAGACAAGTTTCTTAGTTTGATTCCACTCTTGTTTAATACAGGCTTCCAGCTGCTAGTGTTTTGGGTCTCCTTTGACGGACTTTTCGTTTAATTATGCGCCAAATGTTCTCAATCAGTGAAAGATCAGGACTGCGGGCAGGCCAGTTCAGCACACGGACTCTTCTAATACGAAGCCATGCTGTTGTAATAGCTGCAGTATGTGGTTTTGCATTGTCCTGCTGAAATACACATGGCCTTCCCTGGAATAGATGTCATCTGGAGGGGAGCATATGTTGCTCTAAAACCTTTATATACCTTTCAGCATTCATGGTGCTTTTTAAAACATGCAAGTGTCCCACACCATATGCACTAATGCATCCTCATATCATCAGAGATGCTGGCTTTTGAACGGAACACAGATAACAGGAGGGGTGGTCTTTCTCCTCTTTAGCCCGGAGGACATGACACCCATGATTTCTAACAAGAATGTCAAATTTGGACTCGTCTGACCACAGGACAGTTTGCCACTTTGCTCGAGTCCAGTTTAAATGAACCTTGGCCCACAGAACACAGCGGCGCTTCTGGATAATGCTCAACAATGGCTTCCTTTTTGCATGAAAGTTTTAGGTGGCATCTGTGGATGGTACGGTGGACTGTGTTTACAGACAGTGGTTTCTTGAAGTATTCAAGGGCATTTTTAGTAATGTCAATGACAGAATCATGTCGGTGAGTGATGCAGTGGCGTCTGAGGGCCCGCAGATCACAGGCATCCAGTAAAGGTCTTCAGCCTTGTCCCTTACGCAGAGAGATTTTTCCAGTTTCTCTGAATCTTTTGATGATGTTATGCACTGTCCATGATGAGACCTTCGAAACCTTTGCAATTTCATGTTGAGGAACATTTTTTAAAGGATTCCACAATTTTTTTACGCAAGCCTTCACAGGTTGGAGAGCCTCTGGCCATCTTTAATTCTGCGAGACTCAGCTTCTCTAAGACATCCCTTTCATAGCCAACTAGAAAAGCACTCAGAGAGCGCAGACCTCCGCCAGGGGGCAGCAAAACCCAAAAGCACGGCGATTGAAACTCCGGCCCATTGGAAAGACTAGAAATCTTGAACTTTGGTGTACATCTCAGCAGTACTTTGGCCTAGATATGCCAAAATTTAATCACCTGTTCCTTGACTTAATACCCACCTTCTCTGAAAATTTCATCAAAATCTGTCCATGACTTTTTGAGTTATTTTGGAAACCAACAGACAAAAAAAACAGACAGACAAACAAACAAAACCAGGCAAAAATATAAACCTCCTTGGCGTAGGTAATCATGCCAACCACCTGATGCCAGTTAACTAAATTACTTGGTAAATGTTCTTTCAGCTGATTCTCTTATACATCAATTGCTTTTTTTGCCTGTGTCCCAACTTTGAGACCTGTTGCAGCCAGAAAATTTTAAATAAGCTCATTTTGTGAGTAAAAGTGTAAAACATCTCCGTTTCAACATTTGAAATGTTATCTTTTTTCAATTGTAAATAACATTGGCTAATGTGATCTGAAAGTCATTGCATTTTGATTTAATTCACCATTATTTATTATTATTATTATTATTATTATTATTATTTATTTCACAATCGTCCCAACTATTTCTGAATTGGGGTTGTAATTCTTTCTGTCTGTTTGTGGACAATTCTGGTGAACAGGGTACCATCGCGACCTTTTTAGATGCAGCCTTCCAACCTCACAGGTGAATAGCTGTAATGAAAAGGAAGGCGGAGTTTGAACAAGGGCATGTTCTGAGCTGTCGTCTAAGCAATGCCCGCTTCGCTCGCGCAGCTGATGCGATGCCACATGGTCTCCAATAGAGTTAAGAGATGACTGAAATGTCAGCCACCATGTTTCAGTGGCAAATAAGAAATCATTTCATTGGCTCAGCTTTTAACAGCACAGCAACAAGAGCTAAAAAAAAAAAAAATAACAAAACTCTTTGCCTTCAAGGTCGTCCGGGCAACACAGATTATTTGGATGCTCTGCCTGAGGAATAATGACCGAGAAGGAGAGTGCGACTGTGCGTGTGAGCGTGTGCATGGATCACACCCAAGCTTGTTGAAGACACCAGACCATCAATACCCGTCGTGTACGCCAGACAGCACATCCAAACGATGCCAAACTCACCCTCTCCGACCAGCCGACGGAGGTGACAGAGTCCCCTTCCACTGAGAGGTCACACAGACGCGTCACCTGAGGAGAGAGAGAGAGCGCAGGTGAGCGGAGATCTCACTCGAGACAGAGCTCATCTCTGAGCACCTGCACTGCACGGCATCACTCACTATGGGCACAGCGCTGCTCCTCTCAAGGGGCTGGGAGCGAGAGACCTTACAGGGTACGGCAATAATGGAGATTCAGCCCCTTGTGTTACAGCACTAGGGTATAACGTAATGGTGAGGTCTGCAGTAGCTAACAGGCAGACACAGCAAGGACACAGACACAGACACAGACACAGACACAGACACAGACAGACACAGACACAGACACAGACACAGACACAGACACAGACACAGACACAGACACAGACACACAGACACAGACACACAGACACAGACACACAGACACAGACACACAGACACAGACACAGACACACACACACAGACACACACACACCTACCTGACTGGTGCAGGCGCTCCACAGGTACACACAGGTCCCGAGCCCCACACTCAGCACGTTGAGAGAGGACCAGTCCACCAGGTTCAGATAGAAATCGTCCTGCAGCTCCGGAGCATCCAGCACCTTGAAAGGGATCTTCGACATTCTGCGCGTCGGTTTCCGCGGCGACCGCAGCAACTTCTGACTGCAAACAGAGCAAAGACCACAGAAGTCCAACAGAGCCGCTATCCCAAAACGGCCAGCCAGTGGACTGGGAATTCTGGGTACAAAACTGTCAGCATCAGCACACTGTTTGGACGTCAACAATATACTTTCCATACAGAGGACCCACACAATGGATGTAGAGGGACAAGCACATAACGGAATGATGATGATGCACATGATGAAAACTTCTGCAGCTGAAAAGCGGAAGTGGACGCACCTGGTGCAGCTGACGGGAGAGAGGGAGTACGGCGAGACGCTGTTCCCGTTGTCTGGGGCAGAACGTTCGGCACAGGGAGAGTACTGTGGATGTAACCAGAGAGAAACCAGGAGAAACATCAGGATGTGCAGCCATTACAGCTCTGTACCAGAGCAAAACCTCAGCTTGTGCAGCCATTACGGCTCATTATATGTGCACAACATCAGGAGAAACATCAGCATGTACAGCCATTATAGCTCTGTATATGTGCTAAACATCAGCATGTACAGCCATTACGGCTCCGTATACGTGCAAAACATCAGCATGTACAGCATTACAGCTCTGTATACATGCTAAACATCAGCATGTACAGCATTACAGCTCTGTATACATGCTAAACATCAGCATGTACAGCATTACAGCTCTGTATACATGCTAAACATCAGCATGTACAGCATTACAGCTCTGTATACATGCTAAACATCAGCATGTACAGCCATTACGGCTCTGTATACATGCTAAACATCAGCATGTACAGCCATTACGGCTCTGTATACATGCTAAACATCAGCATGTCCAGCATTACAGCTCTGTATACATGCTAAACATCAGCATGTACAGCATTACAGCTCTGTATACATGCTAAACATCAGCATGTACAGCCATTACGGCTCATTAAATGTGCACAACATCAGGAAAAACATTAGCATGTACAGCCATTACAGCTCTGTATACATGCTAAACATCAGCATGTACCTCCTTTACGGCTCTCTATACGTGCTAAACATCAGCTTGTGCAGCCATTACGGCTCATTAAATGTGCACAACATCAGGAGAAACATTAGCATGTACAGCCATTATAGCTCTGTATACGTGCTAAGCATCAGCTTGTGCAGCCATTACGGCTCTGTAAACATGCTAAACATCAGCATGTACAGCCATTACAGCTCTGTGTATGTGCCAAACATCAGGCAAAATACCACCATGTGTTGAGGGTATTCACCAGGTATTGAAGACAAAGACAAAATATACATTGCCACTACTAATAATTAGCACACCACTCAAGATATTAAAGAACAGGATGGGGAAAAAGAAATGGCGAGAGAGAGAGAGAGAGAGAGAGAGAGAGGGATGGGGACGGGGAGGGAGATCAGAGAGCAAGAGAGAGAAAGGGATGGATACAGCCATGGAGAGAGGGAGGAGAAAGATGGACAGAATGATGAAGGCTGGGAGGGAGGGACAAAGAGAGAGACCAGGATGGAAAGAGGAAGGGATGGAGAGATGGAGGAGTGCACACTGACAGAAAACAGGCTCCTCTTTGCAGGAGTGGAGGGCTGCAGGCGGCGGTCCTCGGTTTGTGGGTCCTGCACCCGCTCGATTCCAGCCCCCAGGAGCTCGTTCTTCAGCAGGGCCGAGTACGCCAGCCCGTCCCCTGCAGGGCAACAGGACAGATCAAACGCACGCCGGGGAACAGGTGTGCGAGAGAGCGAATGAACAACTCTAAAATACAAAACCCAAAACCAGTGAAGTTGGCACGTTGTGTAAATCGTAAATAAAAACAGAATACAATGATTTGCAAATCCTTTTCAACCTATATTCAATAGAATACACTGCAAAGACAAGTTACTTAATGTTTGAACAGGTAAAATTTTTTACGAATATTAGCTCATTCGGAATTTGATGCCTGCAACATGTTTCAAAAAAGCTGGCACAAGTGGCAAAAAAGACAGAGAGTTGAGGAATGCTCATCAAACACTTATTTGGAACATCCCACAGGTGAACGGGCTAATTGGGAACAGGTGGGTGCCATGATTGGGTATAAAAGCAGCTTCCCTGAAATGCTCAGTCATTCACAAACAAGGATGGGGCGAGGGTCACCACTTTGTGAACAAATGCGTGAGCTGATTGTCGAACAGTTTAAAAACAACATTCCTCAACGAGCTATTCCAAGAAATTTAGGGATTTCATCATCTACGTAATATCGTCAAAAGGTTCAGAGAATCTGGAGAAATCACTGCACGTAAGCGACAAGGCCGAAAACCAACATTGAATGCCCGTGACCTTCGATCCCTCAGGCGGTACTGCATCAAAAACCGACATCAGTGTGTAAAGGATATCACCACATGGGCTCAGGAACACTTCAGAAAACCACCGTCAGTAACTACAGTTCGTTGCTACACCTGCAAGTGCAAGTTAAAACTCCACAATGCAAAGCGACAGCCATTTATCAACAGTACCCAGAAATGTCGCCGGCTTCGCTGGGCCTAAGCTCATCTAAGATGGACCAATGCAAAGTGGAAAAATGTACTGTGGTCTGACGAGTCCACATTTCAAATTGTTTTTGGAAACCGTGGACGTCGTGTCCTCCGGACCAAAAAGGAAAAGAACCATCCGGACTGTTATAGGCGAAAAGTTCAAAAGCCAGCATCTGTGATGGTATGGGGGTGTATTAGTGCCCAAGGCGTGAGCAACTTACACATCTGAAGGCACCATTAATGCTGAAAGGTACATACAGGTTTTGGAGCAACATACTTTTGTATGTTGCCATCCAAGCAACGTCTTTTTCATGGACGCCCCTGCTTATTTCAGCAAGACGATGCCAAGACACATTCTGCACGTGTTACAACAGCATGGCTCCGCAGTAAAAGAGTGCGGGTACTAGACTGGCCTGCCTGTAGTCCAGACCTGTCTCCCATTGAAAGTGCGTGGCGCATTTTGAAGCGTAAAATACGACAACGGAGACCCCGGACTGTTGAACAACTTAAGCCGTACATCAAGCAAGAATGGGAAAGAGTTCCACCTGAAAAGCTTCAAAAATTGGTCTCCTCAGTTCCCAAACGTTTGCTGAGTGTCGTTAAAAGGAAAGGCGATGTAACACAGTGGTAAAAAGGCCCCTGTGCCAACTTTTTTGCAAAGTGTTGCTGCCTTTAAATTCTAAGTTAATGATTATTTGCTAAAAAAAAGAAAGTTTCTCAGTTTGAACATTAAACATCTTGTCTTTGCAGTGTATTCAATTGAATATAAGTTGAAAAGGATTTGCAAATCATTGTACTCTGTTTTTATCTACGATTTGCATAACGTGCCAACTTCACTGGTTTTGTACATCCGCACAGCGGATATACAACCCAACTCACCCTCACTAAAACAACAACACAAGGATCAGACTGTGTTTCATGTGACAGGTAGGCCTTCAACTTTAAAGGAGCAGAATGTAAGAAATATATATTGATTAATCATGAAATGGCCCTGATATATCACCAGACATTAAGGAATGATGTGAATTTCAATTACTTTTATCACTGACAACAGTAGTCCAGCCAGAATATTCTCACTACAAAAACGAAGTTGCAGCCCACAACTAATGTTTATGTTTTCATTTTGTGTTTTGGCCTGGCTCAATATTTCATAAGCCGATAAGTCTAGTAACACTGACAGAATCTATTAGTATGCACTGAACACTACGGTCACACAGCAGGGCACAGCTGTGGAGGAGGCTTACAGAGTCCTGCAGAAAGTGCACACAGACACAATCTCCAACAAACTGGATCCGTCAACAATACATGAGGTTAAAGAGAAGACAGTCAGCTTTGAAGGAACTGTGTCACGATTACTGCGCATGCTCAGAACTTGCATCCTAACAAAGTGAATCTGGTTGACTGCAAGTCGTAATCTGATTCATCTTTGCCAATCAGTCTTACTTTTGAATTGTGTTTATATATTCTAGTTACTCTAGCATAATACATAATACTTAATTATATGAAGGAGCTTTCTATGGAAATTCGAGGATTCAAAGTGCTATTTTAAGCTTTAGCCAAGGGATGAGAAGAATGTAAGGAGGTTGACTTTGCCAAAAATCATAGAAGAAAAACACTTTCCTCATTTTGACAGGCAGTTGAGATCATTTACTTCGTGCAAAGTCGTTACTTCGTGACACTTCTCCTTTAAATCCTGGGCATTTACTTCCAAATTTGACCCACATCAAAATTTGAGGCCATTTTTATGCAGATTTAATGGCCAAATTATTATGGGCTGCACAGACATCAGCATGGGAGATGCTCACCTTTGCTGGAATCAGACGTTGCATCTTTAGTTTTCCTGTTCTGGCAGGCCGATTTCTCATTCTCCTGCAGTCACAACCGACAAAAACAATGGAGACTGACGCACTGCTCTCAAGTCTGGACAAAAAACACTTTTCCCTTTTAGGCAGGCAAAGCCCAATAATTACAAGGAGTTATATCAGGAGTCACCACCAAAGTCAGAGAATAAGCCACTGGTATTCAAATGCATTTAAGCCGTGGTCCAACACTGCGTCTCCGTCTTAGCCCTCAGGGCGCCAACACCGCGTCTCCGTCTTAACCCTCAGGGCGCCAACACTGCGTCTCCGTCTTAACCCTCAGGGCGCCAACACTGCGTCTCCGTCTTAACCCTCAGGGCGCCAACACTGCGTCTCCGTCTTAACCCTCAGGGCGCCAACACTGCGTCTCCGTCTTAACCCTCAGGGCGCCAACACTGCGTCTCCGTCTTAACCCTCAGGGCGCCAACACTGCGTCTCCGTCTTAACCCTGAGGGCGCCAACACCGCGTCTCCGTCTTAGTGTTGTGTCCGTCTGAACCCTCAGGGCGCCAACACTGCGTCTCCGTCTTAACCCTCAGGGTGCCAACACTGCGTCTCCGTCTTAACCCTCAGGGCGCCAACACTGCGTCTCCGTCTGAACCCTCAGGGCGCCAACACTGCGTCTCCGTCTTAACCCTCAGGGCGCCAACACTGCGTCTCCGTCTTAACCCTCAGGGCGCCAACACTGCGTCTCCGTCTTAACCCTCAGGGCGCCAACACTGCATCTCCGTCTTAACCCTGAGGGCGCCAACACCGCGTCTCCGTCTTAACCCTCAGGGCGCCAACACCGCGTCTCCGTCTGAACCCTCAGGGCGCCAACACTGCGTCTCCGTCTGAACCCTCAGGGCGCCAACACTGCGTCTCCGTCTGAACCCTCAGGGCGCCAACACTGCGTCTCCGTCTGAACCCTCAGGGCGCCAACACTGCGTCTCCGTCTGAACCCTCAGGGCGCCAACACTGCGTCTCCGTCTGAACCCTCAGGGCGCCAACACTGCGTCTCCGTCTGAACCCTCAGGGCGCCAACACTGCGTCTCCGTCTTAACCCTCAGGGCGCCAACACTGCGTCTCCGTCTTAACCCTCAGGGCGCCAACACTGCGTCTCCGTCTTAACCCTCAGGGCGCCAACACTGCATCTCCGTCTGAACCCTCAGGGCGCCAACACTGCGTCTCCGTCTTAACCCTCAGGGCGCCAACACCGCGTCTCCGTCTTAACCCTCAGGGCGCCAACACCGCGTCTCCGCCTTAACCCTGAGGGCGCCAACACCGCGTCTCCGCCTTAACCCTCAGGGCGCCAACACCGCGTCTCCGCCTTAACCCTGAGGGCGCCAACACCGCGTCTCCGCCTTAACCCTCAGAGCGCCAACACTGCGTCTCCGTCTTAACCCTCAGAGCGCCAACACTGCATCTCCATCTTAACCCTTAAACAAGGATATTGTTGCTCAATGACGCAAGACATCAAATTCAAACCTCTTTTAAACAAGTCGCCACATGATAGGTTTTCAATAGCAAAATATAATTGGAGTTTACATATATATTTTTTTATTTATTTCAGCACCCTTAAGCCCAGCTCTGACCAAAGATTCGCGATGCGACAAGATTGTTTTAGAACGTCGCTGGGAGAAGTCGTAGCAGTGTGAACTGGCCCTTCTCAGCTCGTTGCAAGCCGGCTGATGGTGGCGCCAGCGATTCAGCTTGTCAACTCGCAACAGGCTGGTTTTAGAACATAAAGCATGTAACCCATCTAAACAGCCAATTAGCTCATAGCGAATTCAGCTAGTCAAGTCAGTTACAAACTGTCAGCTGGTCGGAACTGCGCCAGGAAATATCGGGGAGAAATTTACAAAAGTTATACAGAGATGTTTTGTGCCTACACAAGTTTAAATACTGGAGATGCCACTGCCATTTTTGTGCGTCCTCGCTCTTAATAGCAGAAATGCAACTGTTGCACCAAACTCATGATCACTATCATCCATCAAACGCGGCAACAAATGTATCAACTGGAAAAAAGGCCCAAAACGCCAGCAGTTCGAACTGAAGTAGACTGTCGTTGCTGTGGAAACGATACACCATCTCATCTCGTCGCATTAGTGCGAACTGGCAGGTTTCAGAATGTCGCAGACCTGGGCGTTGCAAGTAGTTGCAAGTTTAAACACGTCTCGTCGGGAATCTTGGGTTTGAACTGGGCTTTAGGTTGAAAACAGCAAAAACTGCATTTTGACTCACGTTGATCCTGTGAAAGTTGATGCTCCAGTTGGCTCCGGCTCGAGAAGGGATGAAGCGGTCGCCATGTTTGCTCGGGGATGACACGGGCGAGCAGCTGGGCGTCAGCGCTCCTCTCAGCTGTGTGGCTTTCTGGCCAGGATTAAAGTGAAATTAGCGCAGTGCTGTACGCCAAGCAGCAACAGACCGGACTGTCCGGCCAGCAACACAGGCAAGCATTAAGCCCAGTCATGGACTGCACTCAATTTTAATGGAGATTCTCCATACAAAACTCGCATTTTACAATGCAGGAGGTACATAAAATTACACTGCATGAAGGTTTTGGAAATGAAACCGTAGCATTTAGCAGTTGTCCTTATCCACAGCGACCTATAAAACAAAGTGCATTGGAAGCAACCAGAAATATGAACTTGGTGCCTGTAGAGCAGTGGTTTCCAATCGTGTGCCATGGAGGGCCGAGAGTACGCAAGTTTTCATTCCAACCAATCACAAGACCAGCTGACTTTGCAAACAAGTTCCATCCTCCAAATCAGTGGGCTCAGCAGGCAGTGTGATTGGTTGGATCAAAAACCTGCGTACTCACACCCTCCATGGTACACCATTGGTCACTGCTGCGGCAGAATAACCAGTCAAAATTATCTGTTCTTTCAAAGAAAGCAGGGGCTTGTTCCACAAATCATGATTGCAGAGTTAACCAGATAACTGCTTAAAGCAAATCAGTTTTTTTTTTTTTTATTTTAAGCAGTTATCTGGCTAACTCAGCAACTCCGTTCACTTCAGTCCATGTGACTGATTAGAGAGGATTCCAGGTTTCACTCGAAGCAAATCTGGTAAACACAGCAATTCTGCTTAGTGGAAACGGACCCTAACCCACTGCATTATAGATAGCAAAATGCAGCTTGTCACTCAAAGCTCATCTTCTACAGAGTAGGAGGCATTGAAGAGGCCATGCTGGAGGCACATTAGAGCTCTACAGTGCTCTCAATTTTGAAGTGTGCTGCTAACGGGGAAAATGCTTTCAGAGCATGTCTACTAATTGGGATGCATTAGCAAGCCCCTCAAATGCTCAACTTCAGCTGGAAAAAAACCTCAGTCTCCATCCCTCAAAACACTCGTCACTGAAAAGATTAAGGAAAATTGCCTCATTTCATCAGCCGCCCAGATGTTCCACACAAATTCCATACCAAACAGATGAGTCGCATTGACAACCGCAAATTATCTGCCCGATTTTTCCGTTTGGAAGATTTTTTTTTCCCCTGTACCGCCAGGCTTTTACAGATATTCTGTTGACTCATTTGTTTTGCACCAACTCATATTTTTGCCGTCCGTCCCAAAATAAATCCAACAAATAGAACTTCCAGAAGATGTTCAGCAGAAACATAACATTAAAGCGATATCTCATTGTTTTTGAAGTGGGGCTACAGATTGCCACTATGTATATTATATGCAGTAGAAAGCTCTCTGATCTCACTCAGGTAGCCGCACCAGCACATAGTGCTGGGTGTAGATTTGGGCGATACACTGTTGTGAACAGGCCCAAAGTAACAGTTTATTTTTGTGGCCCAGAGGAGGCCCTAACTGAAAATAATACACCACTTTAATTGTACTCTATATTATAGAAATGTACAGTGCCTCAGCCGCTTGGAAAAAACACAACTGCTCTTGAACTAACCCACTGACTTATCCTCCGCGCGGGCGCATCGGAGTGCACTGCTTGCAGTAGCGATCAGCCGTTTCAGTCACAGTATCTGCAGTTGCGAAGTCGGAAGGTCGTTACATTTGTGCAAATATTTCAAAAATGGACGTGTGTGTCGTTTTCCTGGATGCGAAAGCAAAGCTGTATCCTGGTGCACTTACAGCTTCCACTGCATTCCTCTGCGGGATATTGGACTTCGGCAGCTGTGGCTCGTTGCGCTCAACATGGATATTAATACGCCACCTGTATCCCTAAAAGAGCTCCATGTTTGCAGTATTCATTTTTCCTAAGAGGATGTGGTGAGGCCACATTCAGGGAAATCTCAATGATGCACACTGAAGAGCACTGCTGTTCCCATGCATCAGGTAAAAGAGTGAAACACCTGTGAAAAATTCTAATGTAACATTGCGGCACAAATTGATATCGCAAAGGGTCTATGCAGCCACACACTGTATCTGCTGTGCTGGTAATTATAGGGATTTTTTTTTTGAGACATAATTCTGTGCCACTGAAATGCTGTCTCTGCCACAAACAGCGAAGAGTCTGACCCAAAGAGCTGATCACAACAGCGCGCAGTTTACTTTGATGGAATATGTCAGTTGGTTAGTTCAAGAGCAACTGTGTTTTTTCTGAGAAGACGAAACGCTGTAAATTTTTGTAATACAGCATACAATTAAAGTGGTGTATTATTTTCAGGCAGGACCTCTTTTAGGCCGCAAAAATACGCTGTTACTTTGGGACCATTCACAACAGTGTGTCGCCCACATCTCCACCCAACACTATGTGCTGATGCGGCTACCTGGGAGAGATCAGAGAGCTTTCTACTGCATCTAATGTACGTTGTGGCAATTTGAAGCTCATACAGCCCCACTTCCAAAAAAGCGAAGTAACCCTTTAAGGTCTGATTTATTTCCCACGGAGAACTTACTCCCCCCCAATTTCCCAAGCAAAATAAGCCAAGGATGAAACCTATTTGTAAGCCAAATTGAGTTTCATCTCTTTCTATGCTCAGATCTCCCAGCCATCGTCAAGCAATCGTAAGCAAAAGGACCCCTCCCATGAAGAACAGGAGCACCTTATCGACACAAAAACCAAATGCAAATTCACCGATTCCTCAGAATAATGCGACGCACTTAAGTGTGGTACGATGCCAAGACTGTTTAACAACACGTCTAACCTGTACACATTCTCAATAATGCAGGACATAAAATAAATAAAAGTGCACAGCAGCGTTTGCATGAGGAGAAAGGTCAGATACACACAACTCATAAGCATAACGTTAAGCATGACACAGCGTTAAAAAATTAAAAACTCGGGTCTAAGGAGCGATAAGGGAGGAGAACTCACGACAGGGCTCGCGTTTTCATTGTGAATGTGGATCTGTTGAAGCAGCCGTCGCTCGTAGTCTTGGTCCATGACAGTACTGGACAAGAGTTGGAAGAGAAAGGTCAAGACAGTGTCCACACAAACAGAGGGAGAAATCCAATCACATGGAGAGCCAACTCTATCTGGGTATTGAGTAGACAAGGCAGAATTGCGGCTCAGCAGCAGTGGCCATTGGTCATTCAGTTCCGACAAAAGAATCTTCCCTAAATCAATACTGAACAGGAACTGCTAGCGGACAAAGGCATAGCTGGCATGTGTTAGGTAACGCTGGATTACTCAACTGACACATCGCTACAGCGCAAATATTAGAAACAGAACGGATGTGACAGCAGGATTTTATATTAAATCTGCTTATAATTGGCGTGCAGAATTCGGAAAATTTGAAGTCCCCCGACACTGAAGTTACCAGAACACAGAAGTTAGCGGGCTAACAGTTAACGTTACCACCCAATTTAGCAGAAGCAAACTGTATAATAAGACAATTGAGCTGCTTTCACACCGGACGCGAAAGGACTTTTTCGCACGACAGATTGCATTCAAAGTCAAGGCAAAGACGCGAATACACGCGTTTTAAAACGCGTGTATTCGCGTCTTTGCCTTGACTTTGAATGTAATCTGTCGTGCTTAAATTCGCTTCGCATCCGGTGTGAAAGCGGCTTAACAAAACCAAAGCATCTACAGCCACACTGGACGTTTCTAGCGCGTTTACACGAGAGTTCACTGTGCGAACGTCGATAACTAGCTGGTTAGAGATGTTTCGCTAGCTGGTGAGAACACAGGCAGGCTACAGCGGCCGTCTCACAGCTGTAATCCCGCAGGCAGAGTCCGAGTCCCGCCGGCAGCACTTCTGCGGTCCGTCCGGGTCTCAGTCTGAGCTGAATTATGTCCGCGAAATCGGTTACCGAAAGACAGTGGAGTTTATTTGATGACGGTTTCAGAAATATACCTGCAGTCTGTTCGCTAACTTAGTGGATCGTTCCCGTATTGTCTCAGCGGTGACTCTCCCAATATGGTGGCGTGCTCAATGTTATTCGTGCCGCGGTGCATCCTGGGGACCCCGACTTCCGGTGTGAGGAACTTTGAAAAAATACAACTCAGAGGCGCAGCGTTGCTATGGGAACACGTTGCGAAGTGTATTTTCCAGTTTTGCATTCTGAGCAGTCGCTGCAAGGCAGAAATAGGCTAATACCTGTTTCGAATGGTCTTCTCATTAGTTTTTTTTGACAAACAGAGAAATATTCTATTTTCTGCAGGCCTATTTTAAGCAATACGCTGATACATCGCACCTACTGTATATTGGGGTCAATAATTCATTTTTATTTTGATTGTGTTCCATAGCGCTTTAGGCTGATTTCATAGACACGGATTAAGTGCAGTCTTGGACTAAATTGAGTTTTTTCATGGAAAGTATATTTAAAATTGAATTTAGTCAAGGATTGAGCATAGCGGTGTCTGTGAAACTGGCCCTTTAAGTTTGAAAGGCTTTTGGACATCATTACCCTATTTCTACTGTACTAGGAACGAGGCAACCTTTTGAGACACAGGTTACATCTTCATTCTTTTATTTGTATTTCCTTGCTCGTTCCTCATTGCTTGAACCAGAAGTTGCTCTGGGTCTGCCATCTTGTTGGCCATTTCAAAGCACGCATTTCTGCAGAGAGGAGCAAGGAGGGAGCTCTGAGCGACGATGAGTGAGGTTACACCAGAGCAGCCTCCCCAGAACACTTTCAACTGATAGCTGTGACGCCTACCAATAACGACAGACACTGGCAGTAATTAAAGCGTGCGACATACCAGTAAAATCAGGGATCGGATCATTTCTTGGAAGAGGAGCAGTTAATAATAGCTTTTCTTTCCATTTAATCTGTAAAAGACATAAAGTAACAAACTTTTGCATATGGTTTTGAATGAAAATAACATTCAAGATGTTCAGTGTTTCTTTAAAATCCTAAAATAGCCTACATACAAAAATTCAATATTAAGATGGAAAAGTGCGATATGAAGCATGACACCCCCTTCCTTTATACAGTGTCGAATAAAAAATTTCTCATGAATAAATCAAAGAAAAGTAAAAAACATAAAAAAGCAAGTTTGTAAGAAGGCAAAATTAGAAAAATTTAATAAGCAGTTATACGTGTCCCTCAACAGACATTCAGCAAATTGAATGTGCATTTTTCACAAACTGCTTTCCTGTACTTCAGGTACTTGGCAAAGGTTTTATTTTGTGTCCATTGTAATCTAAATAACTAACATTACGCCAGGTTGTTCGTGACAGCTTACCATGCATAAGAAATTGAGATTCTTGCAAGTGCAAGAAAAGTTGTATTTTAATTCAAGGGGCGATTAGATTCTCTCTCATGATGAAACTGAAAGCCTAAATGTTATCTTGGCCATATTTCACAATAGGGTGCACCACACTGCCGTGGTCCACACCAGGAATCAAGTGCAAAGTCAGACGCACAATAACAATTCAACTAGTAGTTTATTGACAGTAGTACGGTAATGACGGGGGCAGTACCCAGGAGAGAATGAGAAACAGTTCAGCACAGGTGTAATTGCTTTCGCTTGAGCTGCAGTCGCTGGTCAGTGGCCCCTGGAATGCTGCCAGATGTTCTGAAGTTTGACCAGAACTGAATTGCTCTCGATGAAATGGAGGTGCTTGAGTGGAACGCGGTCTCAGTCCTGGACCTGGATCAGGGCTGGGAGCTTGTTCCTGTCAAACTTGACGAAGAGAGCAGACTTAGTAGGGTTATCTCAGTCCTGGACCCTGGTGAGGACTGGAAGCTTGTTCTTGAATACTGGAGATGAAGACAAAGCTTGAGTGGAGTTAACTTGCACACGGTCTCAATCATGGTCGCTGATTAGGATTGGAAGCCTGCTTGAATCAACAAAGTGACAAGAAAGGTTACTGAGAGATTTGTCAGTCACAAAAGTATTAGTTGCTATGGACAAAAACAAAGAAGTTTTACTGACATACACATGATTGGGATTTCATGCGACT
Source organism: Gymnothorax reevesii (assembly GCA_029721435.1). Classification (NCBI taxonomy): domain Eukaryota; kingdom Metazoa; phylum Chordata; class Actinopteri; order Anguilliformes; family Muraenidae; genus Gymnothorax; species Gymnothorax reevesii. The sequence continues at coordinate 152,246,730 of CM056575.1, forward strand.
TTGCAATCCAGCAATTTGCACATGAATTAGAGGGCTTAAATACTTATCATTCACTCATTAGGAAACGATAGCATATCAAGATTCAGCCAAGCAGGCAGATATGCATAAAACGTAAACCAATTGCAACTCACATACACTTAATAGACACATAAGCTGCTGAATTGCAAAGAGACACATTAAGAATTCTTACCAGGGCTGTGACACAATTCTTCCCAACATTAGGGGGCATCTTTGACCAGAGGACTTAAATATTTTATGAAATCACATTAATTGGCAATTTAAAACAGCCATGGTTAAAATGTGTCCCATGGCATTTCTAGTGTCAAAAAGCATGAACCATTTACACTGTAAATCCATAAAATAGAGTCAATCATATCCTGGTGTGTGCTGGAATATTGATTTTTAATCTACTGTTATTACCTCCGCCAAACGAAGTTGGCAGGAGGTCATGTGATCCGTGTAGTTTGTCTGTTTGTTACTTGCTGGAATCTCGGAATTGCGCAAGTATATTAGTCTGTTCGTTTGTTTGTGGGTTTGTTTGTTTGCACTGTGGCGACCACAGCATCAGCTCAATTTAGTTCATATTTCATGATCAACGTAGGACAGGCACTGGGCAGGCACTGCACTATCTTACTTGAGCTAGGAACTGCACTATTTTGGTGAATCTAAGGTCAAGGTCACACTAAAGGTCAAAAACACATAAGAAGCCATATCTTTCGTTCTAATCATTGTAGAGATGTCAAACGAAGTGCAGATTGTTGATAAACGAAAGGTCTATCTTACTTGACCTAGGTACTGTGCTATTTTGGTGAATCTAGGTCAAAGGTCAAAGTCACCTAAGCAGCCCTCTATTTTGGTTTCTTTTTTCGTCTGTCTGTCTGTCTGTTTGTGTGCACTCTACAAGCCACCATTTTTACTTTATCTTCACCAAGCTTGGTGACAGCATTGACTAGCCTTGTGGCTAGAGACCAGTTTCATTTCAAGGCCAAAGGTCAAGGTCCAGCTCACCAGAAAGGTCAAAAACACATTTTGTTTCATAAATTCACTACTATTACAGCTAGAGACCTGAAACCAACTCCATTCCGTTCATTCTGTTTCAGAGATCTGTGCCTGATTCTATGAATGACCTTTCATTTGTCTGTTTGTTTGTGAACAAGATAGCTCAAAAAGTAAGGTATGGATATCTTTGAAATTTTGTGGTTGGGTCGCTATTACATCAAGGATGGATCCTATCGATTTTCATCACGTTCACTCGTATAACACACGATTAATGAACTTTGCTCCCACTCAGCAAAATTTGGACTGTGCTGCCTTGGGGGAGGTTTGCACTCAAGGAGTGCCTCTAGTTCGTCTTGTACCGGCTGCACCCAGAGAGAAAGCACTGCTGTACACGTGGTACTTCTATTTTTACCTCCGCCAAACAAAGTTGGCTGGAGGTTATGTGATCGGTGCCATTTGTCTGCTTGTTTGTGAAGAAGGTATCTCAAAAAATCACAAACGGATATCTCTGAAATTCTGTGGGTGGGTCACTATTACATCAGGGATGGACCCTGTTGATTTTCTTCGCAATTAGTCAAGTAATATGGCCGCTACGGCAGCCATCTTGAAATCCTATGACACTCGATTACTGAACTTTGCTCCCACTCAGCAAGATTTGGACTGCGCTGCCTTGGGGGAGATTTGGACTCTTGGAGTGCCTCTAGTTTCTTAACTGTATTTCATGCTATGATAATTAAATTTTACAATTAATCCACCATTTACATGGGTCCCCATCCCTGCAGATCCCTTTACAACAGCTCCAGGTTCAATATGAGTGCTGTCATCAGAAGCAAATGTAATTTCATGTCACACTTCAAAGAAAGCAAAATTTTATTTCTTTGAAAACATACAATTCCTCACTCCTGTATGGTTTCCTTGCACCCTGCTTTGCATCATCGGTGGGAAGGACTTTGACGCAAGGAAACGCTGCCAGTGAGGGGTTACGAGTAAGCAATTTAAGAGAATTGAGATACACCTACAGTAGAGATCACTGAAAAGGTTCTGCAGACAAAAGAGACTGTGTCGCCACGACTCTTACTTTGACAGACCTCACTCCCTGTATACACCGGAAGTAGAAGTCCTGTGCTTGAAGTTGTGCCGCCTTCAGTTTTTTTTTCAGTTTTGTCAGTGAAGAGGTGAGCTGCGTTACAGATCTGCTGATCAGTGACGGAGCGTCAGTATATACAGGAGAAATGCAGTATTGTTGGCAGTGCAGTGGATAGAAGAGACAAGACCGCTGAGGACAATCATTTGTTCAGACTCAAGCACATCATTAACCAGTTTACATTAGAGTAATTGAGAGTGCAGATCAAACATTCTGATAGAAATACAACAAACCTTAAACAGAATTAAAATGATGGGTCTAACAGTATTATTTTTATGGGTACCAGCACATATTGGTGTCAAGGGAGGTGAAATGGCAGACAAGATTGCGAAGGAGGCTACAAGAAATAGTTACATTGAGATGGCAGTTAACATCAGCTGGTCTGAAATAAAGAGCATTATTAAGCAGAGTTTGAGGGAAAGATGGCAAAAGCTGTGGGAGGAAGAGAGGACAGGAAGATGGTTTTATAGAATTCAGAGGAAAGTGGGAGAAATGAGATGTGCAGGAGGGAACAGGAGAGATGAGACTCTAACATTAAGACTAAGATTTGGAGACACGGGACTTACCAGGACATTATTATATCCCCGAACGCCGAATGGTGTTTCGGGGATATTATGTTTTTGGTTTTTGTGTTAACACGATAACTTCAGTAATATTTCAATTAGAAATTTCATGTTTTGCAAATAAGTAAGTATCATAAAGAGGAAGAACTGATTCGATTTTGGACAATTTACAATTTTTAGATTGGCCACCAGGGGCCAAAAACTGAAAAATCACTGTTTTTATCATATCTCTGGAAATATTTGTCCAATTGACCTCAAATCAAGTGCAAATGAAAGGTCATGACCTGAGGATGTGTCCCACAGTGATATTATGCCTGTTTGGTTCAAAATTTTGACTCAAGGTGGAGCTTTGTCATGTAAAGTTCACCATTTTTGCCATATCTTTGGAACCATTTGTCCAATTGACATGAAACTATGTGCAACTGCAAGGTCATTACCTCACAACGTGTCACGTGACATTATACCTGTATGGTTCAATATTTTGCCACCAGGCGGCGCTTTGTGATGGAAAATTACCATTTTGGCCATATCTTCAGAACCATTTGTGTGATTGACCTGAAATTAAGTTCAAATGAAAGTCTATTCAAGGACTATTCAAGGATTGGAGAATTGGAGGATTGGGGGCGTTCGGGGATATACCCCAAGCCGTCGCCTCCGACGGCATAAGCCTAGTTTAAATTAGGTAAACACAGTACGGGTAGATGTGACCACTGTGGGCAGGAGGAGACAATTGAACATATGGTGAATTACGACGCTGAGAGGAGACATATGACCGAAAAAAATACGCTTCAATTTAATAGATATTCCTCAAAAGGATTCGAGAAGTCTGTGTCTTAAAATAATGATGCAGTATTTTATAATGACGATCCCAATTGATAAGACAGGAGCTCTTTTTTTTGACGAATAAATACTCGACCTCTTGATCCGCACTCCATGTCAGTTGGTGGCGGTAATGCACCAAGTATCTGTACATAATCACAAATAAAACTCAACGAAGAAGATCTTTACTGTCTGTGAAACGTTCTTGTATGAACAGACGTACAATTTATTCTGTTTCAAATGCATGTTCCGAGGATACTATGAAAATGTCAAGAGAAGAGTCAGCGCGGCACATAAAGTCTTTGCTGGTGCACTTGCTGCGCCAGCGACGTGCATTCTTAACCAACGCGCTTGTCGAGAGGCGAAATGAAATACAGAAGCGAATCCGGCGGAGAAAAATACAGTTGCAGAGGATGAAGAGGATGCGAATGGTGTGTGGTTGACTCTGTGTGTTTCTGCTTGTCAGCTTCGTACGCAGTGTATATTTTATCTGCGCCCCTGAACCTGTAATATTGAGGGATTTTAGACTTTGGCTGTCAATAGTGTTGTAGCTGTAGATAGACGATAGACGGGAGATGCTGTGGTTTAATTCCGGGGCCGCCGCGCCCGCAGAGTTTTTCTGTTCCGGGCCCTGGAAGCGACAATATCACAGGAATTTTTTCAAATTTTGCACAGGCGAAGATATTTATTTGACAATGCTCAAGACCACTTTTCGGCTCTTTTAGACGTCCAATATGGCTGCCGGCGGCCATTTTGTCCGAAATTTGAGGATGGGGCAGATGCACGACTCGCGCCCTGTGGCGACCGAGTTATCTAGTTGTGCTTGCTGTATAATATTGGGCAATTCAATCTTAAATCATCGGAGGCCTCCCGACTGACAACCTCAGATTGGCTTCAGATTTATGGAACATAATATTCTTGTAACCAGTATTTATATACAAAATAATAAACCCATATGTTCATTATGGGTTCATTTTATTTACAAAATTATAAACCCATATGTTCATTAGTTTATAAGATATTTAGCCTTCAAAAAGGGGATGTGACCCCCCAAATTTGTCTAAAAAAATTCTGTTTCTATTCAGTATGCCAGCTTCAAGAAGTAATAACTTATGAACTATCAATGATGGATGCATGTGTTTTGCAGGATTGGTCTTTGGTGTGACATGTCTTAGATTAAAGATCAGAAACATAACCATATATTTGCTAATTTGTGCCCTCCCCAAAATGACTCAAAAAAATTTGGTTTTGTGTATCAGGCCAGGTTTGACCTCTGTATCCCTGGAATGAAACGCACTGGATCTTTTTTGTCTCAACAATTATTTCCTCTGCCAACGAAGTTGGGGCGGAGGTTGTGTTTTCGCCCCTGTTTGTTTGTTTGTCTGGCTGTCTGTCTGTTTGTGAACAACATAACTCAAAAAGTAATGCATGGATTTGTCTGAAATTTGTGGGTGCATTGCTATTACATCAAGAAAGGATCCTATTGATTTTCACCGCAATCAGTGAAACAATATGGCCACCCCGCCAGCCATCTTGAAATTGTATGACACGCGATAACTTTGATCCCACTTATGAAGATTTGGACTGTGCTGCTTCGGCAGAAGTTTGGACTCTACGAGTGCCTCTAGTTATTCATGTTGTGGGGTCATTCCATGTCAAGTGGACCAGTTTTCAGAAAGTTGGCATCACACCATCTCAGGAAAAAGAGAAAAAATCCTGGGTGTTTGCCATCATTTCAGATGGTCACATCCCAAATCTTAAGTTCCAACTCCAATTTTTCATGGAGTAATTACCAATTTAAGGAGGGGGTGTCAAGTGACTCACAAATGTAGCGATGATTTGTATAATTTTTTGAAGGGATACAAACACACTTTCCCTGCATTTTTACCTTCAAACGCAATCAACAGGCTCACCTCCTCATGTATACTGTCCTCTCCCATAACTAAAGCTTGTCATTGGTTCAAAGTGTTGGGATTCAAAATTAATGCAGCTACAGTATCCTGAAGTATTGGTTTATTGGTGCATTTTGTTACAGAGCTATTCTGCCAAGCCAATTTCAATTAATTTCAATATTTCTGCTACTCGGAATGCTGATTCACTCTAGGGTTCACATTTGTCTTTTTTGGATGCCCTTTTTTTTTTTGTTTGTTTGTTTTTTTCATCACTCTGGAAGGCGTGTCTGATTGTCGAATAATATTAAGCCAGTTTTCTGCTTCCTTGCAAATCTTACTGCTTTGTCCCCCTTCTTTAGATGGCTCCGACCCCGCCCTCTCGACCGTGGACCGTGACGGAGAGCACGGATTGGTGGGAGAGGGTCGTGCTGAAGGAGTTCCAGCCCCGCGATTGGCTGATGAAATTCCGCATGAGCAGAGATACCTTCTTCACCCTGTGCGAGAAACTGCAGCCGCGGCTGGCGAGGATGAACACGAATTTCCGGCAGGCGCTGCCGCTGGAGAAGCGCGTGGCCATCGCGCTTTGGCGGCTGGCCACCAACGTGGAGTACCGGTACATTGGCGCGCTGTTCGGCGTGGGCTGCTCCACCGTGGGCCAGTGCGTTCGGGAGGTCTGCCACGCCATCGTGCTGCTGCTGAAGCCGTTCTACCTGCAGCCGCCCAGCGAACAGGAGCTGGACGAGACCGTGCGGCTCTTCAGCATGCGCTGGGGGTTCCCGCACTGCGCCGGGGTTCTTGACAGCCTGCACATCCCCATCATCACACCGCCCAACAAGACCACCCACTGCTGCAACAGCAACAGTTGGCACTCGGTGGTGCTGCAGGCCGTGGTGAATGGGTTGGGTCAGTTCTGGGACGTGTGCGCTGGGTTTCCAGGCAGTACAGATGACGTGAATATCCTGCAGAACTCCACCCTCTGGACCATGGCCAGCGAGGGCCATCTGTCCCCTCAGCCGCCCAGAAACGTCCTGGGACAGCCTTTGGGGTACCTGTTGCTCGGGGACGCCGCATACCCCTTGCAGCGCTGGCTGCTCAAGTGCTACCCGGAGTCGCCCCAGCTGACTCCCAGCCAGCGTCGCTTCAACCACCACCTGCAGCACGCCCACACTGTGGTGGAGGTGGCCTTCCAGAAGCTGAGGGGCCGGTGGCAGTGCCTGAGCACGCGGAACGACTGCCGGCTGGACCTGGTGCCCACCATGATCCTGGCGTGCTGCGTGCTGCACAACATGTGCGAGGCTCACGGGGACGCCTTCGCCGAGGAGTGGGCCGAGGAGGTGGGCGGCTGGGAGTGCGCGCAGCCCTGCGACACGCTGCCGGCCTACATGGACGACCCCAATGCCGAGCACGTGCGTGGCCTGCTGTGCGACTACTTCTGCCAGCAGCAGCAGCAGGAGGGGGGCCACACGGGCGAGAACCTGCCCTACCGCTCCGTCACATCCTTTCTGCACCCCGCCGAGCCACCCGCCGCTGCCGAATTACTCACTCTGCTCTAGACCCTCGCTCCTCACCCTGGCCTGAACTCTCTCTCTTCACCCTATTTTTGACCATCGCTCCTCACCCTACTCTAGATCCCCTCTCCTCGTCCTGCTCTAGATCCTCCTCACCCTACACTAGACCCTTGCTCCTCACACTATTCTAGACCCTCACTCCTTACCCTGGCCTAAACTCTCACTCCTCACCCTATTTTAGACCCTCACTCCTCTCCCTGGTCTAAACTCTCGCTCCTCGCCCTTTTCTAGACCTCGCTCCTCGTCCTGCTCTAGATCCTCGCTCCTCACCCTGGTCTAGATCCTCACTTTTCACCCTGTTCTAAACTCTCGATCCTCACCCCATTCTAGATCCGTACTCCTCACCCTGCTCTAGATCCTCGCTCCTCCCCCTGCCCTAGATTGAAGCTTTTCACTCTGCTCCAGAACTCGCTCCTCGTTCTGCTCTGGTTCCACTGATGGCGGATAAACCCGCTGGTGTTCCACCCACATTGTTGTCCTGCTATCTCTTGGAGTAGCCAGAGGCATGGTGGGAAAGGCTGTCACCCGGGAGGTTGTTAGTTCATGCCCCAGTGTAGCCACTGCTTAACTGGGCCCCCTTGAGCAGTGCCTGGACCCCCACACTGCTGTAGCGTACCCTGGATAAAAGTGTCAGCTGATTAATGTGCGCATCATTAACCTGTTTTACCGGGGAGTCTGATGCCCAGTCAGCACATGTAACTGCGGTGCATGTAATGCTGGGTTAATTACCCGGGAAGAAGGATAGTCTGGGCCGGAGTTGGATTTGAGGGTCGGATTTGATTATTCCTGCTCTAGACCCTGCCGGATCCCTCCACCCTGCAGACCATACATGCTCTCCCAGGGTTACTGCGGTGTTCTCCCAGGGCGATTGCTGTGTTTTTTTAATGTTTTAACATTGCTACAGCTGTGAAAACCCTGTGTGAGCCGAGCTGTGTCCGTTAGTTTTGAGTGCAGCAAGTCTGTCCAACAATAAAACCTGTTAAATAAATGTTCTCAGGCTCTTCTGTGTTTTTTTTCCCCCCCAAATGCCTGATGTCACCACAGATTTACCTGATTGTCATGCGCTGTTTCAGTTTGCAACTGAGCTGTAAGGATTCTGCTTATTTCAGCAGTCTTTAGGGGGCCATCTACCTTAAAATCATGAAATATCTGGAATAAAATGTATATAATTGTTCCTCAACCAATTTCAATGCAGTTTTCACCACTGAACTCCTAATTCCATGTCGATTCTCCCTAGAACTAAATCTAATTGCATGAAATTAGCCGCATATAACGTCAACTCTGACTCCACAATCTACAGTGTACTGCATGGGCCTGGCCTTGACCAGTCAGAGCACAGCTTTCAAATACAGCCAGCCTTCTCCAGAAAATTAACTCTAATCAGGTCCGGAAAAGTGAAAAAAAGGACATCGTTGTTGGCCACCAGAAAGAAAAGAATGGGGGTATTCCAGCAAACAGGCTAAAGGAAAATCCAGACTTAACCCTCCTATTATCCTCAAATATTACTAACACGTTTTACCCTTGGGGTCAGTCTGACCCCAGGGATATTTGCCTTCAGAAAATGATTTACATAAAATTGCTGACCAAGTTTTTGTGTCAGGCACTTTGTTTATTTGTTGAATACATAAATAACCCCTTGATAATGAAACTTATTAGTGAGTTGACCTGTCCTCTAGCGCCACCATCTGGCCAAACTTTTAAATTAGAAAATATCTATCTTGAAAAATTTTCATACAAATCTTCTTAAATTTACTGACAACATTATTGACCACAATGTGGTTCTTTGCCAGTGGTACATTATTCTATAGTGTCGGTGATGCCGAGAGGCGAAGTAAGGCAGCTGTTTGCAGAGAGGTAAGAAGGGTCTTTTTTTCTATTCATTCTGATTGTTTCTAGCATTACCTTACATCATGCATAGGTTTTGATGATCGCATGAACATTTGGCTCTTTTATACTTATAAATTATCCATGAAACAAAGCAACTACATCACAGGTAAAGGCAGTCTGCCTTGCCCTAAAACAGTTCCTGAATATTTATATCACCTTCCCTGCCCATTATGATTCACAAAGGATCAAGGAGGCTTTCTGTGCAATTGCAGGTATGTGACATTCAAATGCATGTGATGGAAAATGAAAAGTGACCTACATGTTGACATGTACCTTCATTCTCCCATATAGGCTTCCCCAATGTCCTTGGGTGCAGTGACTGCACCCATGTCCAGATCCAGGCCCCACCTAGACCTGTGGAGAAGGGTTATGTAGACCGAAGGAGTCTCCACAGCCTTAATGTGCAGGTATGTAGCCTACTACTGGTGCCAGATGTCCCAACACTGTTAGTTTCAAGCATCTTTGTCACCCCTCCTTTGGTAGATGATCTGTGATTCCAACCGTCGGATCACAAACATTGAGGCAAAATGGCCTGGGGGTGTCCATGATGGCAGGATCTTTAGGGCATCCTCACTGGCACAGAGGCTTGCACAAAGTAAGAATGTTAAATCCGTCTTCATTATGTCAGAACACTAGTGGGGAGAAGGGTCTGATTTATCCAACCCAAAAGGATGTCCCATACGTCACTTCCTTTCTCACCCTGCAGAAGAGTTTGAGGGAGTCCTACTTGGGGGACAGAGGCTATCCCTACGTGCCCTACCTGCTGACCCCCTATACTGAACCAGGAACCGCTGCGGAGGAGGCGCTTAACGGTGCCCTCAACACTACTATACGCAGATTGAGATAGTTTTTGGCCAGTTAAAGTCCAGGTTCAGAGCTCATCAGCTTGAACTGCATTTGGCAGCTTCAAATCACATAGTAGCCTTCAAGACAATACTGTCAAGACAACCCAACAGTTTCACCTTCTTCTTGCTCCAAATCCCTGTATGTTCCAGTGTCTGAAATATCTCTGGGTTGCACCTGATCGCGCCTGTGACATCCTCCACAACATCGCCACCATCCGCGAGGAGAGGCTGCCGGAAGTTCCACGAGAGAGCTGGGAGGACCTCAACCCAGTCCTGGGACCCACTGACAGGAGGACTGGGACCTGTACGGGACACCTATTTTGTTTGGAGTTCCCAACCTCTAATTAAAATCCGAGTCAATGTAGTAACTTTTCCTCATCCCCAAAACTAGGTGAGGAGAGTTAGCTATGTGAGCACCTGCTTATCTAGATCAAGCATGCGCTGAATTACACCTAAATCCCACATGCACTGCAACTCTCCCGGACAAGGGCTGTGTCCAAATAGTCTGTTTTGCCTCGGAGTTCTCTTTTACACCTTTGCTTTACCGTATGGCATTTCCCACAAAGGTGAAAGAAAAGTGGTAAGGAATTAGTGGATAGGATATAATTTTTTGACTATTCGGATGCAGCGCAGGGCTGGCCATCCCCACAGATGACCCGTTGCCCTGTAGTGTAAGTAATTAAGAAACTGTTTCTCCTCATTAACATTAGGGCCCCCCTGTGAATGCTGGTGTTTGTTCCGACCACAAATGCCATCCTAAAGTTTTCACAAGGTATTAATCCTTCCTTATTGTAAATTATTCATGTTTACAATAATTATTTACCTTTCTAAGCCACATTATGCCAGAAATAGCTATACCTGCCCTGAAGAATTCCATGCTCATACTATTGTAATCTACAATATCACATGTTTGTTATTGCAAAGAAAGAGAGGGAAATTGTCGCGGACTAAATCAAGAACACATGGGGCCGGTTGCTCAGACATGGCTTAAGCCTAGTTCCAGACTAAAAAGCCATTTAAACTGGCTTAACTCAAAACGTCTTGCAGAGACATAGCTTAAAATAGGACGGACTTAGTGTATTCTGGTTTAAACTAAGCTGATTGCAAGAAGGAAGTTTAGAGCTATTCTAGGACTAAACTGAACCAAATTGAAGCTTAAATTAATCCTCCAAGGAGGCAGGTTTAACTTCAGCTTAACACTGTCTGTGAGGAAGCATGGAGTACTTGAACTACCTCAATGAAGACCAACATGCCTTACAGAGGCTAGCCAGACGGGTACTTGTGGATAGAAGTGATCCATTGAATTACTTTGATGAAGTAACTTTTCAAGACCGCTTTCGGATGTACAAGGAAAATGCATTGGAAATCATTACTTTGCTTGAGCCTGGACTAACCATTCTATCTCAACGAGGAAGGCCTGTACCTATTCCCCTCCAAGTTCTCATTACCTTGAGGTTCTTGGCATCTGGAAGCTTTCACCGCGAAACAGGTGATCTGTGTGGTGTCCATGAATCAACTGCATGTAGAATAGTGCACAAAGTTTGCAGGGCCATTTGTGGATTGAAGCATACATATATCAACTTTCCTGATGCTGCTAGCCAAGCCAGCTATAAAGTTGAGTTTTATGAATATGGACACTTTCCAGGAGTGATTGGCTGTATAGATGGATGTCATGTTCCTATCAAATGCCCATCAACTCCTGATACTGAGGAGTACAGGAACCGCAAGAACTGGTTCTCCATCAATGTTCAGGGTGTATGCACTCCTAATTTGGAGTTCTCAAATATTGTTGCCCGTTGGAAAGGTGCAACTCACGACTCATGGATCTTTTTCAATTCTTCGTTGTGTGCTGAGTTTCTGAGGAGACAACACAGTGGACTACTGCTTGGTGACAGTGGATACGGCCAGAGTAAATTTTTATTCACACCATACCTAAATCCCAGCACAGCGCCACAGAAGAGGTACAACAGGGCTCATATCCGCACTCGAGGTATGGTTGAGCGTATGTTTGGAATATGGAAAAATCGATTCCAGTGTTTACACAACACACTACGCTTCAACCCAAGAAGATACTGCATAGTGATCATTGCCACAGCTGTGCTGCACAACTACCTGAGGAGGCAGCGCTGTCCTGATCCTCCAGAGGAAGAGGAAGATGAAGCAGATGTGCCTATGGTTGTGGCAGTCAATGACCAACAAGGACTTGCACACAGGAATGCCTTCACATTGCAGCACTTCAACTAGGGTGCGATGCATTTATTGTTTAAATTTGTACATAATTTAAGAGTAAAATTAAATGAGTGTCAAGGCTGGAATAAAATGGTACTCATGTAATACTCATGGGAAATTACATTTTTATTGTGGATCACAAGAATTAAGCACAATTGTCTCAGCACTGTACTTCAATGTGTTCATAGCTTTCTCCTCCATCTTCATTTCCAATTCAACCTGGAGTATTCTCATTTTCATTTCGTGTTCTTCCTTCAGATACTTCATTTTTTGCTCATGAAATTCCCTGGCTAACTTTTCATGCATCGTCATCTTTACTCTTCTTCGCTGACAGGTGCTGGCGACTTCAGTTGTGGCGGCAGCTGTAGCAGATGTGGAGGGTACACACTCATTGTGCACCGGCTCTGTCACTTCAGTCACAATTGTTTCTTCCGGGAAAATGAACAATCTTAGAAGCACACATTTACTTATATGGACCTAAAATGAAGATTGACACAGTTGAATATGGAAGTTACCATTTGGGCTCAGGCTCAGTTCTTCATTTGCACTGTCCAAATGGTCATCATCTGGAATACCATCCAGGGGTTGCTGGTCCTCTATCATTCCAGACAGCACATCACTGAACTCATCAGTTTGATGATTTTTTGGTGGTCCACCACCAGTGGTGAATCGCTCTCTTCTTGCTTCTGCACTCTGTTTTTTTAAAGTTATTTTGATGTTCTTCCAGAGAGTCTATAAAAGGAGATGCCATTCAATAGAAATAATCTTACACAAATATGAATATAAGAAGCGAAATGCTGATAATCTCATGAAGAGATGAATGAAGATCTCACCTGAAGTTGTTGCTCTGTTCGTTTTGTTACATTTTCATTTGCATTAAACTCACTGCAAATTGCAATCCAACTATTCTTCTTCTTTTGCTCAGTAGCAGCAGTGTGGTTTTTGCTTTCAATAATCGGATGGGTTGATGCAATTTGTTTAAGTAGCGTCTTTTCCAACTCGGTGTAGTTCTTAGAACGAATTCTGGTTGACATTGCCATTGCTCCAACTGAAGATCCACACCTGTCACATCGCATCATTTTCTTAAATACTTGGCTGACAGTTAAGATAAAACCATTTTCTTTCAAAATAAAAGCTCCTGGTATTGTTTTCTATCAATGTTCTCACCAAAAATGGTGTTTTCTGTTCCATTCCGGGTTTTCATGAGGACCATTGTATAAACTAGTCTGGCTCCACCCACAACAAATGAGGCTTAACCTAGGTGTTTGCAATAGGTCTTACTTAGCTTACTTCAGGACTCCATAGTCTTCGACTTACTAAGCCACAGTTGAGATACGTTCAAGCAAGCGGCTTAAATGACCTAGCTTAACTAGTCAAGATTAGGCCTAGTCCTGTCTTTATTTAAGCCCTGTCTGAGCAACCGGCCCATGGAGTTAGTGAAAATATTACAATACAAGGCAAATGGTAATTAGCCAAACCTGCATGGGGGGGTCGGTGTCACATGTTCATCAACGTAATGAGCACCCCACTAATTAACCGTCGTCTTTGATTCAGTAAGTCAAAAAATTGTGCCCTTTCAAATATTTCCAATAAAGCACAATTTTTATCATTCGTGGCATACAGTGGTCAAAAAACGTGAGATTTCAGGAAAGATTCGGGCGACGTGAGCGTGACATATCAGTTCGACTTCATGGCAGCGCAGCCGGGTGGTAGATCCAGTTTAGTTGAAGATCGATGGATCTGCGCAGATGCAAACCCACCCAATTCGTCAGGGGAAAATCCAAACGATTATGAGAGGGGGAGATGTGCGCGAGGACGCCGGATAAAGATGCATACAGAGGAAATTATATAGCGGATCGTACTATGTGAATTATGAAAATATAAGTATTCATGTATTTCATGAAAAACATCTAATTATTTGTTCACAAAGTACGCGCAGAATTGAAGAAACTAAAACTACTATTGATCGGCGCGTCCCTCTTCCCACAGTTAGTCAGCTCTCCCGTTGAGAACCACACATGTGGATCAAGATGGTGTTGTCCTTCTCAGCCCCGTCAGTTCTCAAGCTAGCCAGTAAGTATAAAAATTTTAGTTGACATTACTAAGTCTATATTTTGTTGCGGTATACAAAGTGAGCAAATCTGCGGCGAAACTTACCATCTTGGATATATCTAAATGTTGTAAATACGGTATTTTGGCTACAGACGTTAGATGCTCAGTCTGGACGTTTCGCTCACTGGTTGTGTAACGTGAAGTGGGCTTCAGCTGCATCATGGGATCACCTCGCCAACAGGGTTCGCTCCCCTCGCAGCAGTAATGACTGTAACGTTATCATAGTTTAGTTTTAGTTTAAAAAGCCTGAAGGAATGTACATGATCAGTATCGCAAACGGAGGGTCTGCGCGTTGAGGACGCGGGCCCGCGGACTCCCTCTCTATCGCCTGTGCATGTTTAATGTGAGCGGACTGACTGCCAAGAGAACCTGCGAGTTGAAGCTGAAAACTAGTCAATTTAAGCTGCTTTCACATCGGACGCGAAACGAATTTTCCGCGCGACAGATTACATTCAAAGTCAATGCAAAGCGCAGTGTAATCTGTCGTGCGAAAAATTCGTTTCGCGTCTCGTGTGAAAGCGGTTTAAGCCTTTATTAGCTGACGAACTCATGTCCTGTCACATTGTGACAAGCAAGCTGTATTACTGAGGGATAATTCAGATTACAAATGTACTTGTTCGAGATAATGCGTCTCCATACAGTACATTCTCATAAATAGAAAGTTTTTTTCGACTAAGTATGTTATTCTTCACTTGGTTTGAAAAGGATTCTGGTCAAGTATCAACACTTAGTTCGTATTTTGGTTCTCAGCGTCGGTCTTGGGCACCATTTTTCGCTTATATATAATGCTGGTTTGGGTTGTTTTCAATCGCCTTATTTTAACTATTTAGCTGCTGTCCGTGGAGAAAAGAGCCAGGGAGAGATTTTAGATGATGAACACCACTACCCCTCCCTCTCGTGCTCTAGTCCAGTTCAAAAACCATACAGCCTGCGGAAATACAACAAGGGCTCCAGGATGTGATATTGCAAAGTAAGGAACACTGGTAATGTCAAGAAGTGAACACTAAAAGTCCTCTGTTGCGTCACTCGGTGTACAGCCGCTTGTCCATTAAACCCCATTTCAAAATCTTTTATTTTGACATTGCGCGAGGGAGGGTCCACCCAGAGTAATGGAGGAACTGATTATCTGGTTGGCTGGAGTTGGTCTGTCCTCCTTGTCTCTTGGTGGTCACTTCACCATGTGAGGTCACAAACAAACAGATTTTGAAATGGCTTGTAATGACTGATTGGTTGTGCTCCTCATGACAAGATTGGGTACCACTAAGCATTTACCTACATGTCGCTCACAGACTCGTACTGCACCATCTCAAAGTTATAACAAATGTGCTTGATGCTGGAAAGAGTTTGAATTTCTGGATTTTCATTGTCTGGGCCCCCTTACAGAGATTCAGACTTGCTCTCTGACCACTTCAATTGCTGATAGCTGGAAGGGCACTATGGCATTCTTACCAAATAAAACACCCAAAAGCTTCCAAGTGTAGCTGTTAGCTCTTCCAGGAAGCGGGCATCGTGGGTATTGGTCTGGACTAAAGGAGAGAACGTGCGGAGGAGAGGGACTGAACTTCCTGTTCATGAGAAGTTATTGGCACTTGAACCTCCTGGCCCGGATTGGTTAATTTTGCCTGGGCGTGATGGATTTTGGCCAATGCCATTAGAGGCTGTGGGAGGAGCCAAATTCACCTTATTTATTTATTTTTTATACAGATTACCGGTCTCATGTACTACTGTCTGAATGGAGCGACAGTTTCTGCAAATATGGAAAAAGTAGTTTTTATGGAAGATACCGACTGCTGCACCTTCAACTACCAGATTGATATCTTTACTGACCAGTTGCTCACATCACCAGCTGTGTGTCAATTTGTTCTTCAATTAATTTATTTTTAACAATTTTCCCCTCATTTTATGAAGTAAACAGAACATTTGCGAAATAGTAAAATATTAATACGGACCTGGTGGCACACTGAGCCATTTCTGATGTAATGACTTAAATGGGTAAAAAATAATCTGCAAATAAGAAAAATTCAGAAATTTTAACACGGTTTATTAACACCTTGTTAAAATTTTGATGTAGCAGTTGTGGTTGGAACAAAACTCGGAGGGTCGCAAGAATCGACATTGAGGGACCACTGCTGTGGTCGGTCTTCGTATGGCGTGTAATGATTGCAGTCGTGCTACTGAATATCTGCATTTGCTCAGCAATGAAACCTAACTCTTCTTCTCCCGTTTCTTTGGTCATGCAGTCGCCAAGTTTGCCACTCTGATCGTAGCCATTTGAAGCCCCAGTTCTGAAGCAGAGGCGAACGGCAGACCACAAAACCCTTTCCTTCCTTAGAACGCTTACACTGTCAACATGGACGGATCAGAAACGGTGGCGGCCGTGGGCATGATTTTGGCCAACCCAAAAGAATCCTTGACGACCCGGTTTCGGGCGCTGTTCACTTTGCGCAATCTGGGCGGCTCGGAGGCCATAGACTGGATCAGCCGGACGTTCGTTGACGATTCGGCACTGCTGAAGCACGAGCTGGCCTACTGTCTGGGACAGATGCAGGATGAACGCGCCATTCCTGTCCTGGAAACGGTACTGAAGGACACGGCCCAGGAGCCCATGGTGCGGCACGAAGCCGGTGAGCTGGGATGCGACTTCAGCAAAGTCGTCACACCTTTCTCAAATGTGTATTTGGAGTAATTAGCCATCAGATGCTGTGTAAATCCCCCCATTTTGAGATGTGAAACCACAATTGAGTGATTAGTGTCACATGACCATTGCAGTATTTTTGTAGCAATGATTTGTGGTCAAAGAGTGAATTGGAGTTTCAGCAAGGAATTCTGGGAAAGAAAACACACTTCAGAGGGTTAACGGCGATCTGCCACGTCTTCAGTAAACCACTTTGAGTTCTCTTGGGCTCAGAACTTGAACATTTTAATAGTTAATTCTATCTTTCATTCTGAATTCAGCCATTTCGGCCTTTTTTATGCTCCTGCGGCAGGTGAAGCTTTGGGGGCCATCGGTAACCCCAAGGTGCTGGATCTGCTGAAGCAGTATTCTGAGGATCCCGTCATAGAGGTAAGCCTTTCGCCACCAAAAAAAGTGAATACGCCATACATTAGATCGTTAACGGGGTTTGGTGGCCCCAAATTAAAAGCAGGTATTAAACTAGCTAAAATTGGCATGACTGAATCACAAACATTATTTTATATTTATCTGAACCTTTTTATTATGAGTGGCTTGCATTTGATAAGAGGTTGGAAGGGCCAGCTCCTCTGGAACATTGTGGGGTCTGGGGCCTTTTTTTAGGGCCCAACATCTGAGCTAAACCTACTGTGGCTCCTGTAGGGCTTAAATATGATGTACCAAATGCCCTTGGCTGTCATTGGCAACCCCTTCCAGATGCTAGTTTTAAGTTGTTGAATCATCAGTACTGTAATTTTTACCCAGAATCCTTTGCATTCTCTCCCAGGTGGCTGAGACATGTCAATTGGCGGTGCGGCGGTTGCAGTGGCTAATGGGCGGCGGGCAGGAAGGGGAGGGCGAGGGGGGCGTGGCCTGTAACCCATACACCTCGGTGGACCCCGCCCCGCCGGCCCCCATGAAGAGCGTCTCAGAGCTGAGGGCTCAGCTGTTGGACGAGGCGCTGCCGCTCTTTGACAGATACCGTGCCATGTTCGCTCTCCGCAACACGGGCACGGAGGAGGCGGTGTTGGCCCTGGGGGACGGTAAGAGATGGGAGGGGGGTCTGGGACTAAAACTCTCTCTGAGGAATACATCTGCTCCTGGGCAAAACTTAAGCGCCGCTTCATTCGAAATGAAACTCTGAAAATTGACAATCGGCACAGAGCCTCCGCTTCAGAACATACAGAAACTGATACTAGCGCTTCATGAAGATTAGAACAGCATTCCTCCGTGGAGGACTGAGATTGGTTTCACCTGTGAATAGGTGTGGCAAACGTCGTCAAGGCCGGAGGAGTGTGTACCAGATATTGATTGTTTCTTACAATTTAAGTTGAGACTTCAGGGGACATTTTGTGGAGAACATAGGTCTCCCGGACATCTTGAAAGGATAATATGCCCATATATTTAGCAGCATTGAATGTTTTGAAAATATACCTTTCTTTAAAAGCTAATAAAATGAAGTAAAGGTAAAATTCTTTTCAAACTGTCTTTGGCATATCCAAGCCATATTTCCAAGAACGGGGCAATATTTGTTGATTTCATTGATTTCGTCCTTCGTTGAAGCGAAACTTGTTTGAAGACCTCGGTGGTGCTTATCTTTTTTCCAAATCTATATGCCTGGTGTGATGGGAAGGCTGCTGATTTGACACTGAAGGGGGTTGATGGGTGATGTGGTTTTGACAAATGTTAGTTATGTGTATGTTACTTTGATGTACAACCGCAGTTCTGAAATAGCTGGGACAAAGTGTAAATTGTGAATAAAGTCGAAACGCAAAGACTTTCAAATCACTCCAGCCAGTATTTTGTTAGTCCCCTACCGGAAACAGAGGGGAATATAGGATTGCACTCCGTCCCTCCGTCAGTCCGTCCGCATTTGTATCTGCTCCATAACTTCAATACCGTATGACCTAGGAACATCAAAGTTGGTGTGTGGGTGCATCTTGGGGAGAGGGTGTGTCAGGTACCCTATTCAGGTCACTTTGACCTACTTTTTAGGAAATATAATATGCATACACCAGTAGGGGACTAGTATTGCACAGCAATATGACATTCGACGATAGGCGGTGCACTTGTTCACAATAGAACAGAGATAACATAGCAAATGTTGAAACTGAGAAATTTTACAATTTTATCCACAAAATGAGCTCATTTCAAATTTGATGGCTGCTACAGGTCTCAAAAAAGTTGGGACAGGGGCCTGTTTACCATGGTGTAGCATCCCCTCTTCTTTTTAACACAGAGTGGAGGCGTCTGGGCATTGAGGAGACAAGTTTCTTGAGTTTAGCCATTGGAATTTGATCCCACTTTTGTTTAATACAGGCTTCCAGCTGCTGGAGAGTTTTGGGTCTCCTTTGACGGACATTTCGTTTAATTAAGCGCCAAATGTTCTCAATCAGCGAAAGATCAGGACTGCGGGCAGGCCAGTTCAGCACACAGACTCTTCTAATACGAAGCCATGCTGTTGTAATAGCTGCAGTATGTGGTTTTGCATTGTCCTGCTGAAATACACATGGCCTTCCCTGGAACAGATGTCATCTGGAGGGGAGCATATGTTGCTCTAAAACCTTTATATACCTTTCAGCATTCATGGTGCTTTTTAAAACATGCAAGTGTCCCACACCATATGCACTAATGCACCCCCATAACATCAGAGATGCTGGCTTTTGAACTGAACGCAGATAACAGGAGGGGTGGTCTTTCTCCTCTTTAGCCCGGAGGACATGACGCCCATGATTTCCAGGAAGAATGTGAAATTTGGACTCGTCTGATCACAGGACACTTTGCCACTTTGCTACAGTACATTTTAAATGAGCCTTGGCCCACAGAACACGGTGGTGCTTCTGGATCATGCTCAACAAAGGCTTCCTTTTTGCATGGTTAAGTTTTAGGTGACATCTGTGGATGGCACGGCAATCTGTGTTTACAGGCAGTGGTTTCTTGAAGTGTTCCTGGGCCCATTTAGTAATGTCAATGACAAAATCATGCCGGTGAGTGATGCAGTGGCGTCTGAGGGCCCGAAGATCACGGGCATCCAGTAAAGGTCTTTGGCCTTTTCCCTTACACTCAGAGATTTTTCCAGTTTCTGTGAATCTTTTGATGATTTTATGCACTGTCGATGATGACACCTTCAAATCCTTCACTATATGATGCTGAGGAACATTGTTTATAAAGTATTCCAAGCCTTCACAAGTTGGACAGCCTCTGACCATCTTTACTTCTGAGAGACTCGGCCTCTCAATGACATCCCTTTTACAGCCAATCATGTTACACACCTGATGCCAGTTAACTTAATTACTTGCTAAATGTTCTTTCAGCTGTTTCTCTTATATATCATTTGCTTTTTCTGCCTGTGTCCCAACTTTTTTGAGACCTGTCGCAGCCAGAAAATTTGAAGTAAGCTTATTGTGTGGATAAAAATGTAAATTGTCTCAGTTTCAACATTTGAAATGTTATCTATGTCCTATTGTAAATAACATATTGGCTCATGTGATTTGAAAGTCATTGCATTTTGATTTTATTCACAATTTACACTTCGTCCCAACTATTTCGGAATTGGGGTTGTACGTGACCTTGTTAATTGTAAGCTATGTTTTATTCTTTCATTATGTAATTCTTGGCATCCTGGCCCCTGTCTCTGACCCAGCCTCTCTTTGACTTACTCCTCCTCTCTCTCTGACTCCTCCCCTCCCTATAACTCCTCCTCTCCCGGACTCCTCCACTCTCCCTGACTCCGCCCCTCTGACTCCTTTGTTCTCTCTGACCCTGCCCTCTCTGACTCTTCCCCTCTCTGACCTCACCTCTCAGTCTATGCCCCTCCCTCCCACTCCTCCCCTCCCTTAAACCCCTCCCCCTCTCAGATTCCTCCCCATCTTAAATCCTTTGTTCTCTTTCTCCTCCCCTTCCTCTAACTCCTCTCTCTGACTCCGCCCGCAGGGCTCCAGTGCGGCAGTGCCCTGTTCCGGCACGAGATCGGTTATGTCCTGGGCCAGATGCAGCACGAGGCCAGTGTTCCACAGCTGCAGGCGGCGCTGGAACGAGCGGGGGAGAACGCCATGGTGCGCCATGAGTGCGCTGAGGCGCTGGGCGCCATCGGAGCGCCAGCCTGCCTGAGCGTACTGCAGCAGTTTCGCAGCGACCGCGAGCGCGTGGTGAAGGAGAGCTGTGAGGTGGCGCTCGACATGTACGAGTACGAGAACAGTGGCCAGTTCCAGTACGCCGATGGGCTGCTGCGTCTGCAGGGGGAGCAGTGAGCCCCTCCTAGTGGACGGGAGGTCAAGTGCGCTTCAGAATGCACCCTGAGACCAGCTTTAACGAATGTCTGACATTTAAAGGTCCCCTTTCACATCAGCTGGTGCGCAGTCAATTAGCATTTACAAGCCATTTCAAAATCTGTTTCTTTGTGACCTCACATGGGGAAGTGACTGCTGAGAGGCCAGAAGGATGGCTCAGCCTCAGCTAACCAGTTAATCAGTTCTTTCATAATTCTAGATGGGCCCCTCCCCCTTGTGATGTCACAAAGGACAGATTTTAAAAATGGCTTGTAAATGCTCATTGACTGTGCACCTGGTTATGCGATATGGAATATTCAACAGTTTGCAGTGTATTACATAAAATGGCGTGATCATCATAGCCTTCCTTTCTCATTCTGTACATTTGAATTCTGTAAACAAACAAAACTGCGACGTGGAAAAGACACAGAAAACATTTCAATTATTGTCCTTGGTTGGTTAGCGTTTTATGGGTAAATCATTGCTTTAAGACTATGTAAGGATTCACCATCACAATAAAGCAGGATGATATGAATTAAGTGGGCAATGAAGCTGTGGTCTTTCTGAGGACGCAACACAATTCTGTCACTGAAGATGATGTGTGTTCAGTTTGCTTTCGTGCATGGACTGGCCTCGGGGTGCTCTGAGCCTGAGAGATTTTTGCAGATACAGCCAACTACTCGCATTACTGGAGTTTCACCTGAAATAAGTGTGCACAGCATCCATCCATTCATTAGTGCAGATGTATGTGCTCAGGGTTGATGGGTCGCTGATGCCTATCCCAGCATGCAGTGGGTGACCAGCAGGGACACAGCCTTGACAGTCCACCTAAGGTATCACACACCATTCACTCACACACTCGTACCTAACGGCCATTTAGAGCAGTGGTCCTCGAACCCGTGCCTGGTGGCCCACAGTGTATGCTGGCTTTTGTTCCTGCCACAATTGCAATCCTAGAATTTTAACAAGCTGTTGATTTGCCTTAATTAGGTGCCTTTATGTTTAGAGCAGTTATTTACCTTCTTCAACCATATTTGACAAATATATACATGCCGTGAAGAATAAAAATGTCATATCCACATTGAGATATGTTAGAAACTAGTATAAATAACTGCAGAGGGAAACATGTTAACCAAATATTTAATCAACCTAAACAATCAATAGGTTCCTCAATGGTGATACTAATGAAACACGGTCGCAAAAACTAAAAATTTATTTGGCAAACTAGTCTCACCTGTTTTGTTTCATGCTTAAGTTCAGGCAAATTAGTTTGATAGAACTCAAAACACCTGAGTTCACTAACCTAATTGGGAACTTGCTGATCTTTTCAGAGCCTAATGTGATCTGTTTAAAAATGTTTTCACCTGAAAATCCTCATAATATGGAAAACTAAAGACAATATGTTTATTGGTTTCTATTCTTCTTGGCACAATGGATATGTCCATCAAAATGTGGCTTAAGATAGTATGTAACTGTGGTAAACATGGAATGCTGCTAATCAAGACAAACTAACAGCGTTTTAAAATTGAAAACCAGCATACACAGAGGGGCACCAGGACCGACTTTGAGAACCACTAATTCAGAGTCTCCAATTAGCATGAGGTGCGTGTTTTTGGACAGTGGGAGGAGTGTGGACTTCCTGAGGGAAACCCACAAGAACACAGGGAGAACATGCAAACTCCATACAAAGGTCCCCAGCCCTCCAGATGGGATGCGAACCCACAACCTGGTCGCCGCGCAGCCTTTTTTGGATTCAGCATGGGCACGCCCGAGAAACTATGGCCGAGCTGTCAGTCACACTCGATTTTACTTAAATTTAAAAATGAATTGTAACTGTGCCGGCAGAATATTGGGAGCCATGTGATTTCGTCCAATGAGACAGATCCTTGTGTGGAATAACGGTAATTGAGGGGGAGAGAGAAGGAGATGGTGAAGGAAAGACCTCATTGGGTAATCAGAGAAGGGGAGGAGCCACAATGAGGTGTATCAGGTATCATTGTATCAGGTGGCTCTCCGATTATAAATCGGAGAGCCACCTGATCTCACCGCAGTAAGCATCGCGCCAGTCATGCCGCACCCTGTCATCGTGGCTATAGTGAACGCCGACACCTCCATCACCATCTTGTACTGGGCCTTCATCCTCTCCCAAGTCCTCAAGAACATCAATGCTGAGGCCACGCCATAGGGAGACCCGGTGTTCAGTGCCGCAAAACCTCGCCGTGCCGAAAAGCCTAATTGCAATTAACACGTCTGGGCAAAGGAGGCTTTTTGGCACGCGAAGCTTATGGGCACCGGACATTGTGCATGCCGATATACCTCGAGGTTTTCCAGCACGAGGTTTTTCGGCACTGAACACCTATTTAAAGGCTAGATGTGAGCGTCAATTCAGCTCTGAGTGTATGTGCTGTTACAGTAGATGTCCAGCAGAGGGAGCTCTTTTTTCTCTCTCGGATATGCTCAATGGGCGCATCTCAAAGCCTAGGCTTCATCTTTCGAAGGCTGCATTTTTAGGGGTTGCCATTTCATCCCATCTGCCAAACTGA
Source organism: Gymnothorax reevesii (assembly GCA_029721435.1). Taxonomy (NCBI): domain Eukaryota; kingdom Metazoa; phylum Chordata; class Actinopteri; order Anguilliformes; family Muraenidae; genus Gymnothorax; species Gymnothorax reevesii. The sequence goes on from CM056575.1 coordinate 152,270,270, forward strand.
CGTAATGCCATTTAATCTCCGTTAAACAGCTTTGGTTTAAGCGAGTCGTCACTGTTTTCCCCAGCTTTAACGTTTATTCTCACACCTAGTCCCATACCCAACCCCAAACCTAACATTGTCTCTTACCCAAATGTCAGTTCGGCAGACGGAACTAAGTGATGATCCCATAAAATGCAGCCCTCGAAGGTTGCAGCCTAGGCTTTGAGATGCACCTAATGTGTTTGGCTTCCCTCTTGGAGTTCCACGCCCAGCTCCAGGAAAAAAATCCATTAAATTATATACATAAAATTGTTTGCTTATATACAGTGGTCTTAAATGGCATTTACATCACAAGCATGAGACCTGAGAACAGTGTGGTGTGGGTCTTTATTTTTGCTTGACTGGGGAAAGGAATGGGATATTAATTTCCTGATTGCATGCCAAATTCAGCTGAAAAACTTTGAATTATTTTAATTGGGACTGTGTCAGGGTCTTGTATAAATAGTAAATCTTGTTTTCTGTATTCTGGTTGTTGGCTATTTTTCAACTACATCTTGGGTGGGTTGTTGCAGTGCAGCAGTGTCTGAGTAAGAATAAAAATAGCCAGCATGCATAAAGCACTAAAACATTAGCACAAGATGGTTTAATTTATACTGTCAATTAATACTCTTCCAAAAAAGAAACCATACATTGTTTTTAGCATCAATTTATTTTACATGGAATGTTTTGACAAATGTGGAAAACATATTGAAAAGAAAGTGTAATCAATAATTCAATATTTGTATAGTTTCTTTTTTGGAAGAGTATAGAAAGGCAGCTCAGAAGTTACCGTCAAATATCCTTTCTGTACTGGCATAGTGTACAATGTCTTTCAAAGGATCATGAGATTTATTGATGAAGTGTGTTTTTGATCGCCAAACAATTGTTCAGCCGATATGAATACACACTTACACATGCGCTCACACACTCACCCAAACAACCAAGAGGTCCTCTCCTCAAGCTAGTCGTTCCCGTGTTTCAGCTTTTCTGGGAGAAGCCCTACATGTTCAAGAATAAGCCTTTTCTTTCATGTGTCATATTTCACAAACGACCCAGTGAATGAATATTATGAAGTTTTTTTGCTGTCTAATCTGTGAATCAATTTCATATTGAATTATACTTATGTAGCTGTGAGCAAAGTTACTTTGAATGAGGAGGTTGCCTTTGAAGATCAACTTGGGACAAGTGGGGAATTTGGGTCAGGAGGGGAGGAGTTGATCTGGAGCCAGACAGACAGACAGGCGGATGGACAGGCTTCACTTTGTTCCTTTATTTGAACACTTGCTTAAATTAAATTCACTTTGTTCAAAACTAAAAAAAAATAGAGAAAAAAGGGTGAAAGAGTGGGAAGATGACTGGGTGTGAGAAGCCATGAGATTTGACTTTGATTCACTTTAATTATTCATTACTTAATCGCACTGCGATAAAAACCATTTTTGAAAGAGCTCAGAAACGGTGTCTGCATGCTGCGTCCTGTTTGGATCGGCCTCGTCGCCGTCAGCCCCTCCCTGATCATTCTCTTCTGAGGCTTCATCCTCTCTCAGGTCTCAGCAACAAGATCCAGAACAAACCCAGCAATGATGAATGTCCAGGTACACCACTGACATGGAGAGAAATATTCCTTACTCAAATATTATGAACTTAATGGCCTGGAACAGACTCCCAGTTTAGCAGCAAACACTGTGAATATCCTCATGAAAAATGTGAACACATCAAGAAAAAATGGGAATTTCATGAAACTTTGTAAATTTGAGATAAACGCTAATAAAGCTGGGCACTTTTCACTTGATCTGCGATAGCGGTTTACTTCTTACGTGATTCCATTGAAACTAGCTGGAGAATCACTCTAATTCTCACAGTGGGTTTTAACCATTAAAAAAAGTCAGAAAAAATTCTAATGGCATGAAACCAATGATATGTACTCCAGAACATGGTGTAGAATACATATATGAAAACAGGAAAAAAAATCCGTTGGGAAATTTTTGAGAAAAACATGTTTTTCAGAAATTGCAATTTTTCAACTTTGAGAAATTCAAAAAAGTGTTAAAATCCCCAAAAATGAGATATCAAAGGGTCATTCGTGGGCGCAGTTTCTTCGCTATTGATTCCACAAAGGTTATGTCACATTTCATGGGCCATAGGTCATTGCAATTGCACAATAAGTCCTATTATGATTAGGGATAGGTAACATTTATTATATCATCATTGATTACATCAGACTTGCATACATTCACAAAGCTAAGCCCTCCTTATATTGTGCCTTGTCCCTGAATTCTGTCCTTTTACCTGAGAAATGCAAGGGGCTGACAGCAAATATGGACCACTGCACAGCCCGCACGAAAGTTTGTATTCTGCGTTTCCGAAAAGCAAGCTATTCCATCGTAAACAAGGCCCACCTTATCTCTGCCATCCATGATCTGATATCTGAGTATGATGTTGATGACAGACGCCTCCCTTCAGCCCTCTGCAGCCCCTGTGCCACTGCCATCAATGCCATGCAACGAGGAAAGGAGGGGGTAAAATTCAGGTGCCTTAGCCAGATTTAGGTTATCCAGCCTGGATCTGCTTGGTTTTGCTTCCATTTGATTTAGCAACCTAAGCAGATCCATCTTTGATTACAGACAGCTGGCTAAGGCACCTGAATTTTACCCCCTCCTTTCCTCATTGCATGGCGTAGATGGCAGTGGTACAGGGGCTGCAGAGAGCTCCAGCCCCTCGTCATCCTGTCCACTAAAATAAACTGGAACTGGCGACTGAGCTAATGGATGGATGAACTGTAAATATCTAAGTGTCCTTACACTCTATTACACAGTGCAGGCTGAATGTGCGATGAAAAATGGCGAGTGTCAGCTTAAAAGGAGCTTGGGGATTTAGCCTCATGTTAAGAGGATTTGTGGGAAACTACCATGGAAAGGCCTTCATTTATAAACAAGCCAAAGCAATGCACCATGGGATACTGGAGTCCTCCACTGTGAGTGGGCAGGTACACTGCAGGCCAGAAGTTTGGAAGCAAGGCCAGTACAGGTCAAAAATTTTGAAGCAACTTTAAGTTTCTGGTCACAATGCCTTTCTTAAAAACCAGCATAAAATCTATGGATTTTGGGATGTATTCACTGCATGATCAGACTTTTCTTTCAAAGATATGTACCATTTTCCTCAATTTACTTAAGGTACCATATACATTGATGTTACCAGACCATTGCTGAATAAATGTTAACAAAACAAAGGAGGGGCTTAGTTTTAAGGTTGATAAGATTTGCAAGAGTCAGAACTTCAGCGTAAAAGTAAAAAACAAATCACAGTTTGTATTATTCACTTAATGTCATGGTTTACAGTCCACTGGATGCCAACGGCAATCGGCAGGCACTAGGAGCATGAGCCTAGTAATATGGGCCAGATAATTTGACTAAAAATGTATTCTGATAAGTGACCCTTTGTATAATAATAAAGTTTGTTTGGTTGCAAAGTATGCCAATGAAACTATGATCTTTTGTTGTGCTAATTTGATCTTGCTTCCAAACTTTTGGCATGTAGTGTAGACTGTGTGCTCGTGGGTAAAACCTCCAGGGTATAAACTCAAAACAAAATTATTTTTGATTATGTCTGCTTTTTATGATTTGGCAGAACCCTGTGTATATATCACAATAATTTGTTGTGAAGGCCACATGATTTACTGTTGAACACTTTTGATCGAAAATTTTCTGTGTCATTCAGATGAATGTTTGCCACCACTGAATAGAAATCGATATTTAAGGGAGGCAGAGATTTACACATCACTCTGTCTCCCTCCCTCTCTCTCTCTCTCTCTCTCTCTTTCTAACCCCCTCTCTCCCTGCCAGGAAGGTGAGATAAATGTTGCCCTCCAGAAGAAAGACAGACCCCGTTAAAGGAAAGCCTACCCACCTGGAGGAAGAGGAAGAGATGAACTGGAGGGATGGAGGGCTGTGCCCGGGGTATAGAGGACACTGACCCCTCTGTCCTCACAGAAAAAGCCTGCATTTCTCCCACCCCAGCGGCCCTTTTGCAGACCTCTCCTCCGTCTCATCCTGTTTAAACTCTCTCAGAGTCAAGCCGCCCACTGCCAGGTCGCCCTGTTTGTCAACCGAATCCGGGGGCGAAGATCGCCGTTGCTAATTTTATGCCTGTAGTAGCGTGAGCTCATCACCGTTGTGATCAAAAACGAAGTGTGGGGATGTAGCATAAGACCGATGTCCACACCAGAAATCTTAAACTATATGTTCCTTTGTGATCATACCAATGCCTGGTTAATTTAAAGGCTGATGATGGAATATGAGCAGAATACCAGCATCTAGTGTCTCAAGATTGTAGTCGCAACAACAGAATATAATTCCAGCAGTCGGGTTGCAGGGGTCGTTGCCGAGTGTGTCAAACGATCAGCCTGCACAAGCGTATGCTTCGCCGATATTAACTCTCGTCTTTGCCCTTCTCCGGTCACTCTGCTGCTGGGACGGATAACGCACCGTCCGCCGGGGCTCTGAAGCAGCTGCTGCAACCTGCTGATCGCGCTGAATATTCAGCGTAATGCCACGCTTCTGTATAACTTTGAGGCGCATGAGTCCGTTTAGTTGTAAATCAGCTGCTGGCTGAGAGTTGTACCTTTGCTGCAATGAAGAAAAGGATCTCAGCATTTTATCAATTTAATCCTCTCACAGTCTCCTCTCTTAATTCTGTTTATCTGCTGGTGCTCCGAGGCACAAAGCAGGATTATTGAGTTCGTCAGACTCTTGCGCCGGGTAGCTTCCAAATATCACCAAATTCTGGAACACTGGTTAAGTCAAAATTAGCTTTCTGGGTTTCGTTACGCGTAGTTTTCGGGGAGTGGATGCAGTGGGCTCGCCGATGAAAACGGGGAAAACTCAAGACAGACCTCGTAAAAGTAACAAGAAGCGCCTGTTCAAGATCTGTGCTTCTGAAGGACTGCCAACAGAGGGCGATGTTCACCAAGTTTACTAATCTGTGAATCAGACCGTAAGAAGTCCTTTAAGCTTCTTTTGAAGTTGGAGCCTTTATTAAATCCAAGATTTGGGAAACTTTCTGAGCCGAGCCGAGCCGAATGGAGTCATTATTGCATATTACATATAAATAACAGGTAGTGAGTGAATATTAAAATATAGTGTGTTATCATGAGGGGATTAGAGAGAAATTACTTTGCTTTGAAATGTAATAAGGGATTTTGGAGATATCTTACCCAATTTACATACAGTCTGAACAGTACTGCTGTCTCTCCATAATTTAACCATTCAACCCAGCAAAGCCCTGCTCCTGGAGATCTACCATGCTGGAGATCTACCATTCTTTTTGAATTCCAAATAAATAAAGCTCATCTTGCTCACCATCTCAAGCCCAACCCTCACTGTTATAAACTGGCACCTTTTTTGACAGTTATTTTAACTGTAATATTACAATCAGTTTATAACAGAGGTTCCGTGTATGTTAACTGTAAACTGCAGTTAAATGCATGCAGGAGTCTACTTACAGTTAAAATAACAAGGAGACAATGCATTCATTTAACTGTTAAATTCAGTCAATTTATAACAGTGCTGTTCCTGGACATCTGCTGTCCTGTAGCTTATCACTGCAACCCTGAGAAAGCTCACCTCATTTAAAAGCTAAACATCAGCATTGATGTGCTAATTAGCTGAGCAAGGCGAGCCAAATTCAAGCTGAAAATAAATATAGCGGAATGGTATATCTCCAGGAACAGGGTTGGGCATCCCTACTCCAGCTGTTGAATGAGGTGAGCTTTGTTAGGGTTGGAGTGAAAACCTACAGGACAGGAGATCTCCAGGAACAGGGTTGGGCAGCCCTGCTCCAGCTGTTGAATGAGGTGAGCTTTTTTAGGTTGGAGTGAAAACCTACAGGACAGTAGACCTCCAGGAACAGGGTTGGGCAGCCCTGCTCCAGCTGTTGAATGAGGTGAGCTTTTTTAGGGTTGGAGTGAAAACCTACAGGACAGTAGATCTCCAGGAATAGGGTTGGACAGCCCTGCTCAAGCTGTTGAATGAGGTGAGCTTTTTTAGGGTTGGAGTGAAAACCTACAGGACAGTAGACCTCCAGGAACAGGGTTGGGCAGCCCTGCTCCGGCTGTTGAATGAGGTGAGCTTTGTTAGGGTTGGAGTGAAGACCTACAGGACAGTAGATCTCCAGGAACAGGGTTGGGCAGCCCTGCTCCAGCTGTTGAATGAGGTGAGCTTTGTTAGGGTTGGAGTGAAGACCTACAGGACAGTAGATCTCCAGGAACAGGGTTGGGCAGCCCTGCTCCAGCTGTTGAATGAGGTGAGCTTTGTTAGGGTTGGAGTGAAGACCTACAGGACAGTAGATCTCCAGGAACAGGGTTGGGCAGCCCTGTTCCAGCTGTTGAATGAGGTGAGCTTTGTTAGGGTTGGAGTGAAGACCTACAGGACAGTAGATCTCCAGGAACAGGGTTGGGCAGCCCTGCTCCAGCTGTTGAATGAGGTGAGCTTTGTTAGGGTTGGAGTAAAGACCTACAGGACAGTAGATCTCCAGGAACAGGGTTGGGCAGCCCTGCTCCAGCTGTTGAATGAGGTGAGCTTTGTTAGGGTTGGAGTGAAGACCTACAGGACAGTAGATCTCCAGGAACAGGGTTGGGCAGCCCTGCTCCAGCTGTTGAATGAGGTGAGCTTTGTTAGGGTTGGAGTAAAGACCTACAGGACAGTAGACCTCCAGGAACAGGGTTGGACAGCCCTGCTTTCAATTCCTCCTGTTTGTTTCTCCTACTTTCACTCACACTGGTGGAAGGTAGAGATTAGAGAGCTTAAAATACCGCTCTGCTGTTGAGGTAAATCCAGGCTTAGAAACAGGACGGCGAGGTCTTTAGTTCACTCAGTCTCAGCCGGGTTTTTGCTCCTGAACTCTGGAACCCTGCTCTGGAACGGCCATAATGGCATGAAATGCTGAACTGAGTTCCTGCAGCACTTGAAGCTCCAGCCAGGCTCAGGAGTCAGCAGATGACAAACGACACCTGAGGCTCGGAGAGCTGGCATGAGTCAGGAGAGGAACTTCAGTTCATCCTCAGGGGGAGAGAAATACTGATTATCTGCTGGAGGGATTACTGCGCTCTTTCCGCAACAGGAAAAGAGGGGGGAAACAGAAAGTCTTCAGGTATGAAAAATACAGTTTATATATTTTTTCATCTAAGTTTTCTTGACAGTATTTTTTTCTCTGCATTGCAAAATTAATACTTATGTTTAAAATAGGAATGTTTCATATTGTTTCTTTGCTTCAGAAGACTTAATATTGTCTTGACTGTTGGACTCATTGCAAGATTTGTCAATGGTGAAAAAAAATTTCACTTGTTAGTCCAAAAAAAAAAAAAAGACCCTTGGAAAAAAACCATTGGAAAGCAAAAAATAAAAACGATTTTCATCTTTGTGAAAGAGCCTGTTTGAAGAATTCTAAATACTAAATAAATATAGATACTCTCAATAAAACTGACTACCATTCAATCTCAAATTATGGAAATTATTTCAAGATTAGCTATTATAAGCAATCAATATGTTTAAAATATATGAGTATGAGAGGAAATGTGGTTATAACTGTTTGCAGAAACACAAACACATGTCCCGACACACACTTGCTCTTGTGTCATTAGTAATTGGGCACCTGTCTGCAGTTCCACTGACCGTCTCCCTGCTCTGTAAGTGCTGTCACGTCTGCCTCACCCCACTGCCCTTATTTTTAATCAGACAGGATGGCAGACCACACCCCCAGCAAGACTCACCCAATCACCTTGAGCTACAGGTAGACAGGGGCCCTATTGGACGAGGACTGCCGCTATGGAAACAAACCCAAGTAAGCAGAACCCCCAGGAAGATGTGATGTTCGAGAATTACAACCCGCCATCTTGGGGCGCCAACGCCCTGCCCAATCACGTGATTTACGTGCTGCTGGCCGTCGCTGTGGTGTTCCTGGCCCTGTACGCCATCACGGGGCATCTGATCGCGGACCTGATGCATGACCTGGCAGGTAATGTTGGCCCCGCCCTCCCTGCAGGCTGAATCCACTCAATTAAATCATGTAGAGCAGACTGAAGTGGAGCAGTAAGGGCAGTGAGGCTAATCCCTGCCGCTAATCTCCTCTCCAGTGTGTCCCATGATTAATTACACAGGAAATACCGCTAATGAATAAAAACATTACCATTTAAATGAATTGATTAGTAGCACATAAAGCAAGTATTCAGACGCTTTATTAGTTATTTTTGTGGGATCCATGTACTGTTCAGCTGCAGTGTAAGTCCTTGGCACTAGGGATGCCTGCAATTCAATTGACATCAGGCCGAGGACGCAACTTCATCAAAAATCTGAGTGATGTTGTTTAAACTAGCTATAAACTAGCATAAGCTAGTCATTATTGTGTGTCAATCTATCTTTACTCAAACCAACACATGCTCATCCAGATTCGTCATATAGTGACGCTACCTTGGCGAGCGTGGATATTTGATGCAAAACGAGGCTTTAGGCGTCCTTATTTGACGAATAGGGTTCAGGTTAAGGGTTACAGGTTAGGGGGCAGGGTTTGTTTGAAACTGGCATCAAATAAAGACGCAAAAAGCCTCCTTTTTTTGTTGTCTTCCTGGTCAGGAAGAGTCACTTTATGATGAATTGGGACGGTAGTGGGCTCCTCAAACTTATATGACGCAATTCTTCAAAAAATATGCAATTCAAATTCAATTGAACATAAAATATGATAAAAATGCAAGTTTATATACATATTACAGAGGAACAGATAGGTTCCTTCGATACAATTCTGTGGGTTTTTCAATAAATACAACAACTGCCTCATCTCCCTGCACACTATCGCAAACCATGCTAATCTGGAGGATGTGTCTTAAATGTATTTACAAATAACTTCTTAGGTTTTACAGGGAACAAAAGAAGTAACTCGTGTGGAATGATTTATTGCGTGACCTTCAGACTTAAAGATTGCAATGTTTGGTACTTTGGTTAGACTGTGTATGAATAGATAAGAAAAAAGTAGATCTCCATTGATTTATGGCTTTAGCTGATACAGCCAATCACATGACGTACTCTTAACAGTCAGCTGTTCATGTCAAGAACAGCTATCCTTTATCATGCCAAATATGCTATAAAATGGGCAGCGAGGAATCTTTTTTTCTTTTATGTGCTTCACCAAAACTGCTGGAACAAACTTGTCAGGACATTACAGGAATTTAAGCAATTAGGCCATTTTATTATGACAAATATCCTGCTCAGCCAGTGCACTCCTGGGGAAAAATGGACCAAACCCAAAGATATGAAGCCTGTAATTAATGGTCTGACCACAAACCATTGTTTGGGGAATAAGCAAGAATTTAACAGACAGATAAAGTAACTCGGTGAGGGATAGCTATGATTTCTTTTAGCCTTGACAACAGAAGGTGGCGTTGATGCAACCTTAGACTTTTTCTAGAAAACAATAAACATGTTTTTGCCTTGATTGTAAACTTGCGGACATCTTTTTGCAGAAGGAAGAGTTGAAAAATAACATCTGATCATTCCTCTTCAGGAAATAACTTTTCAGCAGTGGGAAGCAGGTCTTTCAGCTGTATTCTCCAGTACTCCAAAGCATTAAATTACTCTCCACAGTGAAGCAGCTCAGCTTCACAGTGAAGCAGTTTCCAGCTTTTTATCTGTGCACTTCACCACAGCAAAAGTTCCTGAGGAAATGGAGGCACAGAAGGTCTCAGGAGTACACTTGTTAAATCCTTCCTGATTTTCTGACCAATGTCTTATTTCTAAGACCATTGAAAGTATCATACTTTGCCGTTTTGGGCTTGGCCTTTTTTTGTTTTTCCTGGAGTGTTTAAATATGTGCACACAAACCTGTGATCAGTCATACAGTTATGAAAAATATTCTCACTACTTCATTTGAGTAAAGTTAGAGACTAATGCAGTTCATGAGTATCAGTGAACTCAAAGCATGATATGCCACAAAGCCACATTGCACAATCATTTTACCAGAGAATGTTGTCCTGAATACCAGCAAAACTGTATTCCTCATGTTCAGTATCTGTCAGAGCAGCGTGGTGCTTCAACAGGAAGCACTTTCCGGGACTTCCTGTGTGATATCTGTAGATTCTCTCCTGGTTTCTTCTCGTGGTCTGAAGTCGAGCCCAGGTTAGATGAAGTGGAGACTGCAAATTGGCTGTAGGTATGAGTTTGCGAGTGAATATTTGTGTGTGCCCTATGAATGGATTGGTGGCCTGTCCTGTGTAGCCTTAAGCTTCATGGTTAAGGTGTTTGCTACGGCCTGAAATGTTAGTGGCCCAGGTGTAGCCACAATAACATCGATGCAGCTGCTGGGCCCTTAAGCAAGGCCCTAAACTGCACATTACAGCATGTTAAGCCACCTTGGATAAAAACTGCAGCTAAATTACAGCAAAGTAAAAGTGTAGTGTCTGGCCTCTCACCCAGTGCATGCTGGGATGGACTGGTTGGGAAGCAACAGTTCGGATGGCGGATGGATGGATATTAACAGGCAGTAGTTCACAACCTTGTTCATGCTGATGTCAGGTGAGAAAGTCATAGAAACATGCGTGTACGAGCTCATTGGCGTGTACTCTTTCTTCTTCTCTGACCCCGTAGACCGGCTGTTTGGAGTCTCAAAGCCTGAGGTGATGCTGACGCCCTGGGGAAACAAAGACAAATTCTGGGCTGACTGGAGCCCTCAGGCCCCCCCAGGGCTGGAGGAGCTGGCCTCGGTGGAGCAGACCCGTGTGGGTGTGGAGGATCATGATGACAAGGCCCCCATCTGGGTCATAACCCACCCCACTGAGGCTCGGCCGGCTGGTACCAAACCCAGCGTGACCTTTGGGAAAATCATGTAAACATGGGGAAACCCCGCCAGGCCCAGTGACGTCACCGCTATCGGTGATGGTTAAGTATTGGTGTTCCATGTACGTTAAATATGGTCAGTGCAAGCGAATGAGCTACACTATATGGACTATCACCTCAGTGTGTTACTACAGTGGGCACCACAATTCTTTGGACAGTGACAGTTTTTTTTACTTTAGTTTTGTACTCTAGCACTTTGAGTTTGAAAGGATACAGTGACAGTGACCTTAAAGTGCAGAGGGTCAGCTTTGATTTGAGGGAGTTTTCATCCAGAATGCTGAACCGTTAAAAGACGGCTGCACCTTTCGCCCATAATCCCCCCATTTTTGCGTGCATCAAAGAATATTGTACAGTTTAACATAAATTAGGCCTAGAATAAGATAGCTCTCTCTTTAACAGTTAATATTCAAGTTTTTTTTCTTATAATACCTTTCATATAATGCAAACATTATAAACTTCAGGCCTTACGAAGTACAATAACGGTTTTTTTTTGTTAGTTTGTTTGTTTATTCTTCGATGTGATACGGATTCAGGATGAATGACAGAACAAAGGCAGTTGTGACCGATCAGCCCGAATGGCCTCTTTCACTGTGCACAGTAAGTGATGCCATTGAAGTATTAAACGTTTTACTCCAGTACTAATACACCAGCACAATCTGAAGGAGTAAAATAATTGCCTGAAGGAAAACCGAAGCATGATCTTGTGTCACGCATTTTGGAGCCGAGCGCACGTTTGCCTGTCCTCCCACACCAATGGCGATGTCGCAACAATAAATGAAGCTGGCAAATGTGATCAGCTGTTCGCGATGATTAGATTTGCCGAGAATTTTCTTGAGGTAATAAAACGCTGTTAAACTGTCGTAAATCTCCGCGGGTCTTTGCGCCGTCTGTACTTTGGCCAGCGGGTAGGACGGTAGCGTTTACTGTTATGAAGTGAGAGAAAAGCACGCAGACATTTACCGAGCGTCACATTCACTTCGCGGAATAATGTCTCTCCAACGAAGCATCCTGGTCTTTTTACTAATAACTTCCTCTGTCTGCCAAGCACAGAGCAGTAAGTATGTTTTTCCTCGACACTTCTTGAACGTGAAAAATGGCGCACGATATGTCAGAGCAATATGAGCTGCTCTGTATGTAGGCCACTACCTGCTCAATGTGTTATGACAGTGAGCTCCGTAATTCATCGGACAAGGAAACAATTTTTTTTTTTTCTCTGGTTCCATACTATCGCACTTTGTGTTTGAAAGGATACAATGATAGTCTGCAATTCAATTTAACAGCTTCAATTTGTGGGTGTTTTTATCCTTGTGAGATTAATTGTTTGGGCATGAGAGCTGCGTAAAATGATCTTTTACCTACATTTAGCTGAAAAAACAGCACGATTAAATCTATGAATGTTGTTTCACCTTATCAACTGTATCGATTATGTGATATTGGCAAATTCTGAATTTGATGCCTGCAACACGCTCCGAAACCATTGGGACCGTGGAATGGAAAGATTGGAAGAGTTTTGATATCTAACAGGAAATTACCCATTTCGTACATTCCACAGGTAACAGGTAACAGGTGATTCAACTGTGATTGGGTGTAAAGTGAGACGTCAGAAGAGACCCGGTCATTTAGCAGCAAGTTGGTTCAAAGTTTGTCATTTGGCCAAAACAATTATTGAGTGTTTTTAGGAGGAGAGGTGATGTGACATTGTGGTGAACACACACCTGTCCCATCTTCCTTGCAGGCATTTCAGTTCAGAATAGCTTTTGTTTTCAAACAATTAAGTCCATGAGTTAAAACATTACTTATCTATTCTTTGTACCCTTTGCAGCAGAAAAAGTTAAAAGGGTTTGCAAATTGCTGCTCTCTGTTTTTATTTACATTTTACACATTTTCCCTATTCTTCAGGTTGTACGAATTCTATCATCGGCAAGAGAGGAAATTTACGATAGTCTTGAAAATGCTAGCACCTCTCAGGTATTTGATAGCCCATGGGTAGTTATAAAAGATGATGTGATAACTTGAAAGTTTCACCATCAGTCAATTCAGACATTAATTCCATGCATTAGCTTCATATTCATTCAACTTAAAAGCGATCATTAAATACATGACCAGTGCTTCAGGCTCCATGAATGCTACCGTTCTCAGTGTCTACAGGAAGAACATTGGTGCAAAGATTTAGGGATGGACACTTTGACAAAAGGCTAAATAAAGATTTCTTTCTGTACCGCCATTGACTCAGACAGTGTGGTGCATTCAAATATTTAGCGGAAACTGTTTACTTCAAATTGAGAAAGGCAGTTAAATTGCCTTGTGTTGATGGTACTTAAAAATACATGGTACAAATTTCAAAAGTCACTTTTACCATGTTTTTAAGTTGGGTGAACACAAGGTCAGAAAACCTTTCAGTGCACTAAACTTTGGGGTTTGCGGTGCATGAAGAAGCCTTTACTGTGCACTGGCACAAGTATGTGACTGGAATATTCTTGGTGCTCTGAATAATGTGGTCATCACAGCAGGTAATTTCAATGGAGTCTTGGCTTAGAATTTTTTTTAGAAGTCTGAAAGAAAATTGCAAAAAAGAGAGATTCTGTTAAAGAAAAGGTTTCAAAGACAATGAAGAGACTCGTTGGATGTCATTCCAGAGGTTATTATATATCAGGGCCATTCAACCTTATCCAGAAAGGGCTGGTGTGGGTGCAGGCTTTCATTCCAACATTTTCAATGTTAACATACAAACTGTCCAATTTAAGGGTGATTTCACGCATATTGGATGAATCGTTTGGAAATGACAACGTTGTTCCCCCATTTTGGCACATCAACTGACATTTAATATTATATTGAATAAAGTAATATCCTTTAGCATGCAGTGACTGCTGTAAGTCTGTGACACACAGAGATCACCAGACTGTGGGTCTGTTCCCTGGTGATTCTCTGCCAGGCCTTTACTGCAGCATCTTCACTTCCTGCTTCTTTCAGGGACTTTTTACCTTCTGTTTCCTCTTTAGCGGGGAAAACACATTCTCAACTGGATTTAGATTCAGTGGTTGACCGGACCTACAGAACCAAATAACAAATATGTCACTGTCCCATGAATAATGGTGCTCGGCGTGTTTTGGGGTGCAGTAGAATGGTGTTACGTTCCCCCCCCCCAGGCAGGCTAAGTGTGCCGAACAGCAGCACTCGCAGCATGCAGCCTTGGCTGGTGGGGATGGCCGCCGTGGTCGGATTCCTCTTCATCGTCTTCGTCATCGTCATTGTCAAAAGACTCCTGAAGAGGAAGAGGTGAGCGCAGCTTCGAGGGGACCTGGGGTGTTTCACAAAGCAGGATTACCCAGTTAGCTGGATAAATGAAGGGAGTTTGAATCTGGAACAGCTCTTTTTTTTTTTAATCCAGTCCTCGAATTTTAAAGTTTGAGCAACTCGCCGAGTAAAACCCCAGAACATTCTCACGTCTGGAGCATAGACAGATGTCAGCAGAGCCGTTACAGGTCGTACTCCGGTCAGTTATCCAGCAAACTCACAGATGTTCTGCAAAACAACACCCAAGTCCCCAGCACAGATGCTTCTGGTATCAAATTTTTTTTGAAAAAAAAAAATCAGACGTAGAGATTAAGGAAGTCGCTGAATGAAGAGAGAATTGATCCGAAAGACTGTTCACAACTTGTTGGCCCTCAGTGAACATGACATAATTAATTACATAATTAATTATTGAGTAACTATGGTATTTCATAAAGGCCACAAGTTTGTCACCTTAATGATACATGCATCAGTCCACAATTTCAAAAGTTTTTGAATTGTAGGATTTAATCATGTTCTTAGTGAAATTATGAAGAAGTTGATAAGCCATTGCACCACTATATTGGCTGGATTTATTTATTTATTACATAAAATCACTTGCAGGTTCGTAGTTTGTGTGCAAAGGAACATAATTCTTATCATTTATTTCTGCGTACAGATAAGCATAATTCCAGATAAGCATGACAGAAGTTTTACTCGTGTAATCTTTTTTTTTTTTTTTTCCCGTCCTGCAGAGAAGAGGAAAGCTCGTACGAAAATTTTTCGCAAATGGAATATGAAGGAGTGAATGACATGAAACAAACCAGCCTTTAGAGTGCGCTGGGCATGGGAAAGAGAATCACAGCTCCATAAAGGATGTACCAGCAATCTGCATGTCTCGGACGTATGTCAAGAACAAGCGTCTTTTTCCCGGACCAACCGTAGCTCCAGTGAAGAGAGAGAGCCAAAGCAAAGCAGTCTTTCTTTTTCTCGCTCCAAAGGACAAATATTTACATGAGTCCAGTGTTCATTTACAGTGTACGGCGTGCGTACGTGCCAACTGAAAAAAGTAATCCTCATAATTGTCTTTACCCATCGTCACCATCAGGCGGCGCCAAGTAGCTTACTCAGCCGCTGCTGATAATGACGAACCGCTATCATGCGGAAATGCAGTGCGACCTCAGATGCTACACTTGGATCATGCTACACTTGGATCACGCTTCCAGTTCTAATTATGCCATTATAACTTTAGCATGATTTTATTGTTATTTTCCATACTGTTCCCAAATAAAGCATGACTGCCAAAAATGAATGAAACGACCTTTATAGCAGTATTTAAATAAAGTACAAAGGGAATAGAGCCCCAGTCTATCAAACTTACTGACCAATTTCCCCAGTTATTAAACTCAAAAATCTCAAAATTCTGAATGACTCCTCCAAGGTTTCTAATGGCTTTATTTTATTTTAGAGCTCTTAAAGCTGTAATCAGTCGTTCACTTGGTGTGTGTTCGCATCCAAGATCTTTTCACCGAAGCTAATTGCGTGTTTAAATAATTTTGTTTAAGAATAACAGCGGTTGAAAGGTGGCTGCCAATTTTTATCTGAAAATTTTCCCTGATTTACAGGACCACCCAGGGTAAAGCCCTCATTCATTTTCATGTTTAGGTCGTTCGCTGGCAGCGATCCTCAGAAATGAACCTTGTGTTAAATCTCTTCTCCTCCTGCCGCAGTTTCATATTTCTATTATCCTGGGCTCTGAACAGAGGAGTCGCAGCAGAAATCTGAACCGTTTGAGGAATAGCAGGATCTTAAATATATATTCTCAAGGTCACACATAAAGTCCTGGCCCTCACCTATGAAAATGAACGCACCGCCAGTTAAACTGCCTGTCCACTGAGCTGTAGGCTAAGTGTTAGCCGTTAGCCTTGCCGTTGCTTGGAGAAAGGGGGGCATTTCTAGTCTTCCATATATTGCGTTTGCTCAAACGGTTCCTTGCGGACGGAGTGCCTGTGAAATGGCCAGTACTTGCACAGCTCGAGTCCAGAGTTCTATCAACAGACCCGCGGTTACTGAGCGCAGCCTCCATACCTCTGTGCAGCAATTAATGAGTGTGTCTTGGGACGCTATCAGATTGAGAACATCAGCAGTGCGCCCACACATTAAGATAGATGGCTCAACACAGGAGTAACAAATCAGAGGAACTGCAATAGGAAAGCCACCTGTGATGCTATCATAAAAGGAAAAGAAAAACGTTTTCTGTGCTGAATTAATGTCAACTGAGGACAGACTTTTTGTCCCCCAGACAGAATACTTCTGCTTAGTACATTTTCACTCTGATTATGCGGCTCTCTGAGTTTAAGCCGACTCTTCAAGTTCATGTCTAATTAATTCGACTTTCTATTTCTCTTTTTAAAAACATTCAACTTTTTCCCTTTACTAGTTCTGAGCCAAAAACACAGTTTTCATAATATGTGGAAACTTCTATGCTTTCTTTGCGGGGTCTCAAGTTAAATTGCTTTTAACGACGGCAGCAACCGCAGATTTCCTGGCAGAAGACGGACGGCGCATTTGTGACGGCCTCGTTTCATCGCGGTCCAGTGAACTGCAGACTGCAATGCACTTTGAACTTTCCGAACATCCACTATTGCCATAGTGATCTGCACTGTTGCCATCTCCAATCCCTGTGACATCACAATAACACAGGAGGTGAGCTGGGGACAAATTTTAAATCACTATGCCGTGACATCACAGCTGTAACTCCTGCGAATGGAGTACCACAGGTTTATGGCCTTAACCCTATCTAGACCGGGGGGCTTTTTATGCCTGCGCCTATTTTCATGGCGTATAATTTCTGAACGGCTTGAGCTAGGACCACCAAACTTGGTGACTTCTCCTAAAACTTGTCTGGGAACAATTTCATACTAATAAGTCAAGTCTACCATCTTCGCCATTTCCATGGCAACGGTTTTTGAACAGGTAAGTCTGACAAAAAATCGCCAATTTCGGTTTCATCAATTTAGTTTCCAGATTTTCTTTTTAATATATTGTAAATACAATGGAATAAGTATATCTTACCCAATTTAATGTCAGCTTTGTTAAGTAGAATTAATTTATGCTAATTTGATTACGTCTTTGAATTTGAAGGGCAAAAAACCAAGATGGCAGACTATCTTTGACTCAGGTACATTTTTCCCTCAAATTTCATCGAGTCCTTTTATTTTCCTATGATGAACGTTTCTACTACCAACAAATAGATGTTTTTTACATTATTCAGGTGGTCTTTAGACTCGATATTGAAATCAATATCCTAAACACAAAGAAGTTGACAATAAGAACAGAGCAAGTTTTGCTTACGCAAACCTGTAATCCTTTATAAGTTTACTTTTATCTCTTTCTGACCTGAATTTCTGAGAAAAACATTTTTACAGTATTATGACAGTTTTGGGCAGCAAAATCAAAATATGCTGTCATAATGACATCATAATAGGTCATAATAATACCAAAATGGTTGTAGTGATTCACTTTTATATGTACATCATCCCCTGCAAATTTGGTGGTCATATGCCATGTCGTTTATGAGTTACTGGGGGGCGTAAAAAGCCCCAGGAAGCCCAAATAAGCCCGGTCTAGATAGGGTTAACATACGCATCAGTCCACTGTATCAAAAGTTCTTGAAGTGTACGGCCAAATTCTTCTTTTAAATGGGAATTATGAAGTGGTTAGTGTGTAATTGCACCACTGAATTGGCCGGAACTACTGCTTCTGCATGCGCAGGTAAATGACTTATGTAATCAATGCTATCAAAATAAATACAGACTTTACTTTTGCTATATTACTTAACTTTCTAAATCGTCCAAGTCCCCAATGGATAAATATTGGTGATGGTGAGTAGAAATGGCCAGAGGTCCGATGTTATTTGCACAATAGAAATTTAAACTCCCAAGAGGTGAACCATTTTCAATTCTCGAAATGGAGAGAGTGCATTCAGAAGTGTGAAACCAGGAAAGCTAAATGTGTGTCATTTTGAAAATAGTAACGGACAGCACTGCGTCGACTCTGTAGAAGCTGAGTTTACACTGAACCCCTTACTAAGTTCCACAATTGAATCACCTTCATCGATCAAACTTCCCAATTTGCTCGTAGCGCTGTATGACCCCTGATCATGAAGAATAGTGAACATTTTCATGAAATAAAGGTATTTTGATTTTAAAAAAGACTTAGGCATGACAAAGGCTCATAGAATGATTGTTGAGATATCTGTCAGCAGCAATATGTAATGTATTTACACACTGACATCATGTCCTAGAAAATTTCCTTTTGGAAATGTAACTTGAATCCCAAACTCCTTATTATACGAATCCACACATCATTCATGTTCCCCAAATCCAAAATGGAGCAAAACCAGAGAGCCGACCCATTGGTTCATTTTTAAATCCATTACAGGAACAAGTCGCAATCAGCACAGCTAGCTCCTGCCAAGACAAAACACAAGTGAGGACTCCACACACAGAACTTGGAGAAGCATCTGGAATAACTGCAGAATATCATTTTTAAGGAAGTTTGGCATCTGCAGGAAATTTTTCCCTTTTCCCTGAAATTCATTCATGGTCATATACTTGATGCTCTAGAATACTCTCTCTGAAAAGAAAACCTCCCCAAACCAATTTATTCTATGTCAAAGAGGGGAAAATACTGGAAATAATGATTTTACTTCATGTAATATCTTCACCTGTCGTCCTGTGGACACTGACTTTGGGTCTCATCTGCCATTACAGATCAGAAAAGGCCATATTACGCTTTTAGCAATGTTCCTTTACCGCTTTCCGGTTAATGTGTCAAATAGCTTCTTGCGCATGCAAAGAATCTGCAAAGTTACAAAGCCTAAAGTCCATCTCCGAGAGATTTATCATCTCTGACAGAAAACAAGGCTCCTATGCTGCCAGAAACGCCTCTTTTGTAGGCCAGCCTTTACTCCTGTTGCTTGTCTAAGTCACTACATAACATATCGCATAAAGACCACCTCGTGGCTAGTTTGGCACGCCCTCGAAACAGCAGTGTCCACAGCCGCTCAGGGAGCCTGAAGAGCGGAAATCTGAGGCGTGTTCCAGACAGCAGGAGCGCACGTGAGCTTGCGTGCACACATCTCCTGAACAGGGGTGCCCCTTCGAGTGCCCGTGAGCTCGCGCGTTACCCATGTGGAGGTGTTTCCCTTAGCGAGCGAAGATGGCATCTCGTGGTTGTGACATCAGATCATAACATGTCCTCAAAATATACTTTGTGTGTGTCTGAAACATTTCAGTCAACCTGCCAGATAGGTAAATATTGCTTACCCAGCAACGAACCCTGTGGTCTAGGTCTACGAAGAGCTAAACATGCGCTTGCATCACTATCCAGATATGTACAGTCACGGCTATCAGGTAATGCAGAGAGGAGGGCTAGTTCGATCACTTCCTGTGTGTTAGTGGATGCCATCTTGAAAGATTATGAGTGCGCCTGCTCTCGTTCAAGATCACGTTAAAAGGCGCATGAGCACTGAGGTGGATGCTTGTGATCTTGAACGCAGCTCTGGTGATGGTGAGGGGCGTCACATTTCTGTCACGTGCTCTAAGTTGTTGGCCAATCGCAGCAGAGTGGGCTTTAAGAGAGGGGGCCTTAAAGAGACAGGAGTCAAAGTAGCCCATTTCAGGCTGAGTGAGTCTGAGGCGCTGCACACACAGCCTGTACAGCTGTGACTTGGGGCTTTTTGATTGTAAAAAATTACGAATGTTTGTGAAAAAAAAACACAGAAAAGAAAATATTAAACTGGACAATGGGCATGATAAAGTCTTTTAAACATTGTGGTGCAGCAGAAGTTGGTGGAGCATTTGACCTCCTGCATTTGACAGACTTCCGAATGAAAAACCACTTCTTCCACTTTCTTTTTCTTCTTTTGATTTAACGGCAGGTTGCATTAATTTCTTACAAAGGTGTAATGGGTGGTGTTGGGACGCGAGGTGCCGCGACCAACGAGAGAAAGAGCAAAGAGCAGCCCAGATAAGAGACAAACACCAGAGAGGTTCACACCTCCGGTAGAGGCTTCCGCTTCCAAGGACAAATAAAAGTCTGCAAAATGGAAGCAGAGCGAGAGAAAATAAACAACAAGAGAAGCAATGAAAGAAGCAATTCCTAACAATAAAGGAATATAAAATCACTAGGAAGATTTAACTGGAGATTTTCTACGGCCGCAGTGCTAGAAACAAACAGGCTCTAGCAGTGGGCGTGGTGAACCCTCGGCCATATATATAGAGTCCGGAAAATTCTGCTCCAGCTTAATCAGACAGCTGGGCCAGGAATTTGATGGACAAGAACTCTGTTATCGTACCGGACGATAGAACAAAGAAAGGTCCACAAAACAAACGTACACCCAAACCATGACAAAAGGTGCGTACCGCCACCAAATGTACCGGCTACTGGTTCTATATCTTGGGGAAAAAAATCCAACATTTTTTAAGGGTGATATTACATAAATTTGAGGGGTTTGTCCAGAGGTGGAGGTGGGAGCAGCCCAGCCTTATTTTATTGGTCAGCAATAGCTACCATTCCAACTGTTGTGGGGGGGGGGGGGGGGGGAGAGTAAAAAGGTTCCCACCCAGTGACATTACAGCCTGAGAAACCTTCTAGCTGATGTCAGATTTTGTGGATGGTTGTTTTTTTTTTTTTTTTATAATGTAGTTATGACTATGCGCGCCCACTAAATGACCGATGAAGTCCCGATTGGATAGCATTATGTCTTTGACTTTCAACAGGCGAAAGCAAACTAATGCAATCAAGAATCTCACTTGCTGAAGTAACTGGGCGGCAGACTGCAGCCTTCTGTCCATCCGTCCATCAACTATACAATGTCGTAACTTTGTATAAGATTGTACAAACAATACCATAATGAATGTGTGACGGGATCAAAACTAAAGGTGGCTCAACAAAATATTAAAATGTGCGACTTATTATTTTTTTTTACAGGCAGTGTATAACATGCAAATTTCAAGTCAGAGGCAGAACACTCCCAACACAGTTAGTCAGTCCACCGCAGGGATCCCAGAACATTAATTTATACACACATACCAACAGGCAATTTACAGACTCCAGATCAGCCCGACATGCATGTCGCTGGACTGTGGGAGGAAACCAGAGTAGCCCAAAGGAAACCCACACAGCCCCACTGCACAATTACACAGCCTATGGCCCAGTCTGTCCATCTCAATGGAAAACATTGTGTGGCCCTGCCTGTAATTAAACGGAATATTTATATAGCCTCTAATGTAATGCATGCTGTCCCGTCCCATCATTATGCAACGAGAGAGAGAGAGAGAGAGAGGTCGCCTGTTTTGTAGGCCTTCAAGTTTTCTTTGGACGTCTGAACCTTGTAATTTCAACTTGAAAGAACCAAAGCCAACAGCTAATTCCCTCAGGGAGCAGCCGTATTAAAAATATTATAAGATGGCCTTGTCGACAACAATAGTTACATTTTACTGCTTTCATAAACAACCTCTCCTGCTTGACTGGGGCGCAGTAATAAGCCGCTAACAATCTGAACTCATATTACAGCTCTCAGCAGTGTTGTGCAGGCTGACGTAGTGAGGAAAGCGTTTGGACAGAGACATGTAATGTCACGTTCAATTTTATGTCACTTGACATGAAAGCGTTTCTGTGGGCTTATGACCGTTAAATGTTGTACATTAAGGTGTAACCATACTCTCCACCAAAGTTGTTATTCTGGAAGACGGCGAAGTCACTCGTGCCAACGTCATCACCGTACTTCCTCCATCTTATAAAAGCAAGTTTCCTCCCTGCATTTTATTTAAACCATTAAAATGAAATAAATCTGGGCTTCCTTTCCTAGCCTAAGACTGTATTTTTCCAAAGCTGGTTCCAGCAAACCTACATTTGCGGGGCGGAGTGGCTGGAGAAATGATTAGAGTCAGGTGTGCGGAGCGCTGCAGCCAAACGTAACTGAAACCGAACCCCGGCATCAGGCGCTGGGCCTCCTTATCCGCGATCAGCCTCCAATAAGGACTCGTGCGGAGTTTCACTGCTCTCTTAGAGAGTTTCCACCGATCCAAGAGTTGCCGTCCACGTCCTTAATCCAATCATCAGGGCGGAGAGACGAGAGGAATAATCGGGATTGGTCAGCCTGATGGGAAACAGGTTACGACGTTTTCAGAAGCGCTC
Source organism: Gymnothorax reevesii (assembly GCA_029721435.1). NCBI lineage: Eukaryota > Metazoa > Chordata > Actinopteri > Anguilliformes > Muraenidae > Gymnothorax > Gymnothorax reevesii. The sequence continues at coordinate 152,292,637 of CM056575.1, forward strand.
GCCGATGCTCTGTAAGAAACCGACGTTTCGCTCGAGCAAAGTCTAATGTACCGATTCACATTCCTTTCAATGTGAGAACACAGATATGCGATTTCAGTGTTGACTGAGCTTTCAAACACTGGTGTCACTATAACAATTGGAAACTAAAAGCAAAAACGTTCTAGAACACTGGAACATTAAGACTCAAAATTCCAGAATTTTCTTCCTCGATGGGTGACATGGGGGTAAAGCACAACCCTCACTTCCAAGTATCCATTTGAAACAAGACAGCAATATCTTTCCCACTCCAAAATCCTAATTTCCCACAACAGAGAATACACATTCAAGACAGAACCTCAAGCCGTTAAGCACGAGAATGTATGAAGCATTTTATCCTCACAAAAATGCAAACAAGTTTTCAGGATGCTCGTTGCATCAACGAGCATTTTCAAGAGGCACTTTTCTTCATTTACCTGACTGCTGCAATTATTCTGTATTCAATTGACGGCTGAAAAGATCGTGGACCCTCAATGGTGCGAAAACACAAGTATGTAAATGACAATTTTAATGCCAATATAGGCTACCAGTAATTGAAAGTAAAAGAGCTGGGCTCCAGAAAACTGGCTTAGATATGACCAAAAAGAAAAACAAACAAACAAACAAACAAACAAACAAAAACAACTCATCAAAGGGTTAACACACATGAAAGTGCGCCATACCATCAAAGTGCTTTAACACCATCCAAGGAGCTATTCGATTCGGGGCAGAAAACAGGTCAATTTGCTGTATTTTTATTCTCTGCCTCTCATCCTTAAAGAAACCCAAGACGGGGCATTTCTGGTAAGAGACGTCAGGAAGGGAAGCGAGGAGGTGTGATGACATGGAAAAACACCACACGGGGGCGCTGTTTCTCAGCGCTGTGCTCCGGGGGGTCAGACGTACTCTCCGCTGAAAAGCAGGCCCACACACGGTTAATTTTAATCGCATATTCGCAACCAAACACAGTACATTCCTGTATGGATTCAAACAAAATATAATAAAGTCACGCTTTAGCCTATTTATTTAATGTGATTGATTGAATTTACATAATGAGAATAAAAAAAAATGTTCTCATGGGCTGGGATGTTGTTTTTCATTTATTCTAAGCAATTAGGCTGAGGTTTTGTATCTGAGAGTGCTCTGCCAAGGCTCATGTTGAATTATAATGGTTTGGCTGGATTTAAACGCAGCTCAGATTCTGCTCATAATTCACAGAATTCAGTCCTGCTTGCTGCAATTGCTAGACAAACACACTATTGTCCTTTTTAAGTGGTATCATACATATTTTTCAAGACATCTCTCTTCCCAGTTTTCGAGATGTCAACTTGAAACTGTGGCCTGTGTCTATGATCTATGATCGTTCTAACCAACCCACTTTCACTCCTAATGCATCATATATCGACATACAGTCGGACAGGTACACAATGAAAAACAGAATCCTTTCGCATCACTTTTGCACAACATAGCCTATATCAACCTCAAGTAAGGAGAAAAAAAGTTAAGGAAATAATCAGATGTCTTCATACAGCAAGAAAGCACTGGGTTGAAGTTTGGCACAGTAAAACCATGACTACCAGTTATAAAGGTTATATTATGCCCATTTACACTTTTTATTTCCTTTCTGTGGTTTACTCATAAACCTTTTCATGTCTTTGTGGTCAAAAAGCACCAAGTCACAGCTGTACAGGCTGTGTGTGCAGCACCTCAGGATTCCTCAGCCTGAAAATGGTTGTTTTGGCTCCCGTGTCTTTAAGGCCCCCCTCCCTTAAAGCCCACTCTGCTGTGATTGGCCAACGGAGGTTCAGGAAGCTGAGCTCAGTGAACTGAGAGCAACATCATAAAAGATTGGGGTCACACTGCAGATGAATGGTGGAAAAATGAATTTTAACCACTGATTCTTCAGTTTGTCTTTCTTTGGTACTCCTGAAAAAAGAGAATTGGATTGCACTGAAGAAAACAGTGTCTTCTGAGTCATTCCCAGAGTTTTTCCTTTGTTGTTCCTGCAGTCCAGCCGTCTGTCAGTTGCAGTGCCGTTTCCTTAATTACTTATTGTCTCATTTCACTCGCCCCCTTCCCCGTGTCTCTGTATGCTGGCATGCCCTTTTCCCAATTTTGGTCATTGTTGAACAGTGTATTTAAGTTCCTGTGCTTCATTTCACCTTTGCTGGATTGTTACGCTTCATTGTGCTTCATAAGCCTGTTCCGTCTTATCGCTCCAAATCTTCCATCTTCCGAATTACTGAAAAGTAAAATGTGAAACCAGTAACTATTTAAGAGGGATTGTCCTCCCAGTGTTTGGCAGCTCTTTGAGTGGTTAATTGACTGGTTTCTTTAAGCCTTGGAGTTGGGAGAGTGCACAGACCGGGGTGCCCTGTTCCACCGGTACAGACAGCAAAACTGTCTTTGATATCAGCTAGACCACATCCTCTTAAATCCTGTTCTCCCATCACCAGACTCAGATTCCACCAGAACATTCTTTTTCCTGAGCCCTGTTTAGTTCTTATATTTGTCAAAGTGTGATGTTTCAGTACAATTTCCCCATCACTGCACTGGGGATTATTACCCCAGGGGGATGATCACAACCTACTGGCCCAGCAACACCTCTTCCAGCAGCAACTTGGTTTTCCCAGGTGGTCTCCCATCCAAGTACTGACCAAGTCTACACCTGCTTAGCTTTAGCCACACAGCTGGAGCAGATTGAGTAGTTGTAAAGAGGCAAGAGGCATTAAATAGTCCCCCCAGGAATCAGCGGAGAAAAAGTGTTGATTCCGCGGAGAACATTCCTGATTCTGCGGAGAGCAATTCTTGATTCCACGGCTTGAAAGTTGATTTTCCGCGGGCATTAAAAAAAAACCTAAAATGACCAGTTATGAAGCAAAAATTCTCTTATGAAATTATTTGCAATACCAAAACACTGCGAAACATTGTGGTTATAAAATAAGCAGCATCAATATTCTTTTTGACCCTCTTGAGCAGATTTATTTGCATTACTTTAAGGTGCAAAACATTTCACCAAACTATGGGTGAACGAGGCTTAGTAACTGAACAAGTGCCAAAGATCAAAGTAAAGATTTAAACAAAGTGTACACTATTCCCAGTATCCTCAGGATACTGTAAACGTTACTGCATACCATAGACTGTATAAAAAGATGGATGAAGCTACCGTGATGTCACCCACTGGTTCGAAGATGAAGAAGTAAATCGAAGATCCGGGGAGGAACGTGGCTCTGGATCTGACCGTATCGGACGGGGACCAGAGGATAGCGACGCCCCAGAAGCATATTCTGGCTTTATATTTTATTCTAGTTTATATGGGACCATAATTCACGAAAATGAATGTCATGATATATCGAAGGAGACCTGAAACTTGCTATAGCTAACATAAAATGATGTGAAAAATAATTATTTAAATTAAAAATCAGGTCGGAAAGTAGGAACATTTTCTCATAGACTTCTATTGCATTGAACTTCTTTCTGCAACCACTGACGTCGCCATCTGCTGGCCATTAAATAGAATGCCATTCTACGGTACTGCCACATGGGCTTCTTTTTTTCAAATCAGGGTGCTGCGTCCATCTTTTTATATAGTTTATGCTGCATACAGCAGAAAAAAATCAGTTTCCGTAACCGACAGCACGAGCTGTGAGTCTTAGATCCCGTTTATCTGACCGGAACATCTAGCGGCCGGGATGAAAAATTCATGTAAAATATAAAATTCTGCACCTCGCCCTATATTCCGCGGACTGCTTTGATTTCCGCGGAGGGCTTTGAAATCTGCGGTAAATTCCGCGATCGCGGATTCCTGGGGGGACTAATTAAAGTGCCAAGAGGCATTTATGGGGGGATTTTACCCACCCTGAACACAGCTGAACTGCTTAACCCACCCGTCAAGTCACTTCTCCTGTGATCTGGAAAAACATAGTACGTATGTCACTTTTGGTCGAAATTGAGTTTGACCCTCATTTGCAGTAATCTAGAGCAGTGCTATTTGTGTTATTTGAACTGTCAAAATCAAGTTTCTATTATTTTTTTCTGTCTGGAAAAGTCCAAAATCTAAAAGTTTTTGTTCAATTGTGAGACCCTTGCCTCTGTTAAACTCGCAAAGTTTTTCCAGATCATAGGAGGCCTGCTCCCATCTACTCAGGAGGAAGACAGCAAGGCACGCGATTCCTCTGTCTCGCGTGACGACTGGCCCTCACTTCATTCACATAATGCAGTCCGTACCAGTCCACCCAGTACACACTGCCTATGAGCGTGTTCACAGCGCTGGGCATCAATTCCAGTTCACAACTTTTTGAAGCTTTAGAAAAGTTAAAATCCACTTCTTGTGACAGATATGGGTCAGTTTATTTCTAGGAATTCTAGGAATAGTGCAGTTCTGTGTCCCTACAGCAACCATTTATCATCCAAAATATGACCATTTTCTGGCAAAAAAAAATGTAACCTTTGAAAAAGAGCATCAGTTACCTGTGTAGAAACCTCATCTACAAGTGAGGAATAGTGTTAATTTGGATATCAGAGGATCCATATTAAAATCGACTTTCCAGTGATATACAGTAATACGTATGTACATCTATGCAGAGATTTCAAGTAGTCAGGATGCTTGAATGAAATTTCACTAATCTGAAAAAAATAGCTAAAACTGAGCATTTCAATTAAATAAAATGAACCAAATTACCTGCTTAAAATTGCACAGAATACCACTTTATTCATCATAGATTTTGTAGAATCGTACATGTTCTTATTATCACGTCCCTCTTTTTTGTAACCAGCCTGAAGATAACGGCTTAATTTTTCCGTCCCACGGTGTCTGTCCAGCTCTTTTGAACTGCGAGCAATAACTGTCTTTCAGAAACGCCCATCGCCTTTCCCTAACCCAGAACCCCACCCTTTACCTTCTAAAAATAAATTTGGAATCTCATACTTTTTCTCCCATTGCTTACATTATTTGACATTGCAATAGTGAACTACTCCTATAAGCCACAGCTTACGGTCTTCTCCCTTGTGCATGTCGAACACAGTCATTGGCTGAGTTATCACACTTGCAGCAGGCCTTGTAAAATCTTGTGAAAATTTGCGCCTGTAGTCTGGTTCTCTTTCCCTTTAACAGGAGAGCAAATTTAAAAAAAAAAAGGAAAATAAAAACAACACCAAATTCTCAGTTGTAGCATAGCTTCTTTATTATTTTTATACTTTTTTGCATAGGGGAACATCCTCACTTCCAGTAATGTAGTAATGAGTTTATGCTAACAGCGATGGCTGAATATAATGTTATAATCAAATATTGTCAAAGCGGTAAAAACCTAGTTCAGACCTGAGACTCGCGAGACGACAAGACCGTGCATTAGAGTGAACTACTAGTCTCAAATTGCCAGATGCCAGCAATCTGATGCTCAAATTCAGCTCTTCTGGGACGAAGCAAAGAGCTGCCGCGTTGTCGCTCACTGCGTCGCGAATCCTTGGTCTGAACCAAGCCTATAGAATTCTTCCCTCACACCAGTTGGAAAAAAAAAAAAAAAAAACACGTGGCAAATTTAGTATTGCATCCCAAAGCCCTCTTTAAACCTTACGAGATAAAGAGCAAATAAAAAAGCATTTGCGTTTTTTTTTTTTTTTTTTTTATATTTCAGCTATATTGGTTAAAAAAACGATTACTGGCATTTTATGAAGCGGCTTTTCATTCAGTAAGCTTAACATGACAAAGAAAAAAGAAAAAAAAAACCATGAGAAAGCGATTCCAAATGATCCACAGACTGCATATATGAACCAGTGTGATTCCTGGTTGGTTCATCAGGCCAGGCCGTAAATAAAGCAGCTCATGCCTTCTCCTGGTGTGAAGTGTGTATGTGTGTGTGTGTGTGTGTGTGTGTGTCTGCAGCAAGCAAGCAAGCGATAAATTGAACTACAATGGTAATATCGCAAAGTATAATGAGGGAACATAAAAGCCCTTAAAAATGTAACACTGCTTCAGAGTGTTCTCTGAGAAACACCTCGACCTCACGGGACCTCCGATAAACCAACTTCTACTCTTGCGGAGAAAATTAAAAACAGCCTGCTTTAAAGCATCCAACGCAATAAAATACCCCAAAAAGAGGAAAAAATCGGAGCACACAAGCTGTCGTGAAGGGTTAAGGTCATCAACCGGGGGAAGGATCAGCCCTCAGGTTTAGTTTCTTGAATAAAAATACCATTTTTTATTTGGCAATTGTGCCTTCAGGCATGACCTCAGAACATCTTCGTAACACTAAAAAACTTCCATGAGATTTAGTCTGCAGGATTTGGATCATTAATCCCTTAAGGTGCAAGCCCGCATATCAGCGATTAAACTGCTCCTACCAGAACATTTGAGTGCCGGGTATCACATTCAACTGCTAGTAATTCAGCGACGGAGTTCGAGAACGCTGACTCAGAATTTTGAGGAAGAACAATCCAGAAGTGTTTTTATAAAAGTCATGACCTCCACGTAACACTGACAAACAATTTTCAAAAAGAGTTCCGAAACAAACCATCAAAGAGACAACGACAAGCTGAATCTCCTCGGCGGCCCAGATGGACTTCCCATAACGACAGCTTGGTGGCCGAACATCGCACAAAACAAATAACGGACCGTCAAACCCAGCGCAAATTAAGAAACGTTTAACCTGCAGACATCAGAGGTGAGACTGTAGCTCATTGCACAGACAGTACTAAGGTTTCTGACAAAAAAAGAAACAAAAAAAAAACAAACAAACAACATTTTGCAGTAAAATGATAGGCACTGCTTGTTGAAATCATTTTTGGTATTGACTGTATGTATTATACTTTCTTGCTTAAATGTGTTTATTTGCTGGCTTATTGGTAGAAGAAAGAGAATTAAAAATAGAAGTTAGGGAGGGAGCTCTGTGAGGTAATTAGCGCACGGAATTCCACCGGCTTCAACATTCCGATGGAACGTGACGCGCCTCGTCAGAGCTGTGACCTCACAGGAGCCTAAACAGGAAGAGCCTGAGGTCATAACAGTTCAACGATAAATGCACAGTTTGAGCAAATTTATACAGTTTTGACTGACGCTATTCATGCACAGTTGTTTTATAATTACGTGTAATGTGGTTAACTCAGCATGTCATGATAGGTGGACTCTTTAACTGATCTGGGGAAAATAAAATCTAGATTCTAGTTCCAAGTGTGACATTTTGTTCTTTGAACAATAAAAAAAAAAAAAAACAAAAGAAACAAACAAAAACAAACTTTCTGGTAAACTTGGCCTGCGGTATGTATAGAAATTGATATTACTGCTAATGTCCACTAAAGGCGAGCCCTACACCACATATATGTTAATATTTTGAAATAAGCAGTTGGCCAAGATATAGGCCTCCAGTTGGCCCTGGCATGTAGTCAGTCCATATAGCCCTTGTTTTGGGTCAGAGAGAGAGAGCCCCATCTGGTCTTTTGGGCTCCAGCATTTGGTGTAACGTACCATATGATTAGCAGACTCGAGGTAAATTCAAGTGGTTTTGCAAGTGAAGTGTGATGAAGGCCAGATATTGGAGGTACAGCTGGACACCCACTAACCCCATGAGGCTCTCCTGCCCTTGCATAAGGTTACATGAGAGTCTTGAAGAGAGATTCCAAGAAATACTTGACATCAATCAGTTTCTCTCATTTGCATGCCATAACGAGATGACCACATCAAATCCGGAAAACAGAAATCAAATTGCATCACAAAAAAAAACAAAAAATTTTCCTCTTGGCTAAATGGCTGACCTGCCTGAGTTTGTTGAAAAAACACAAAGAGCCTGATTACTTTATGTACGTCTCATCTTACAATAAGAGGACAGTTACATAGGGCAACAGACCAAAACTCAGGTAAGAAAACGCACACACCAGCCATCTCTCGTGTTCTCTGCAGTCACATCTTAATACAATTTTTTGTTTGAAGTTGTGGTTTCCATAAGCCTATTAACTGTAGATCTCTCATCCAGAAAAAAAAAGAAAAATATGAAAATGTAGCTGCTGAATCAAAAACCCACCAAACTCTTCTTTACAGAAACTGGGCACTATATGTTTTTCTGAATAGCGCAAGGCTGGCCTCGTGCAATACTACATTAACATTCACTGCTCGGCTGATTCAGGAAAGGCACACTTCAAGCCAAGCACGGGTTCCGCAAACCTGAACGCCCAGCGATGAACAAGTTTAATTTGTACAAACATTCCCTTCCCAAATGAATCTTCAGAAACAGACTTTCTATATTTCTCCTGCTGCGCCCCACGTTTCCTGTGAACCAGTATAAAAAAAAAAAATTGAAATTTAAAAAGCAGACACCTCCAATGATTGTCATGGTCTGTTCCAAAAGCTTGGCTTTGCCAGCGCACATCTCACTAACTGAGTCAAGTCCAAAAATATGTACCATCTACGTCGGAGTTCAAGTCATTTGCTCAGCAAAGTCAGTGGAACCACAAGACAGAATACAATAACAGGCAAAACAAAATCGTTCCTCCTGGCCAGCTTCGCGACTGACGCCAGGCCAAAGAAAATAAAGGAAGCAGAGAATTTAAAGCAGCCATTTTTTTGCGCGGCCGTTCACCATATATCTCTCTCTTTCCCACACTGTGTCTTTCGGGATGAGTGTCGAAGGTATTTCCAGACAAACTAAACTTAAAAAGGTTTTCCTACGTGAAACATCAATGCCAGCATATCTAGTGCAATCTGCCAACACAAAAGAAGAAGTTAACTCGTGAGACTGATCTCAAAGGGTTTGATGACAAATGCGAAAAACGAAAGAAGCACGGAACTGGCGAACAAACTGCGGAAAAAAAGGGCAAGTGGATTTTGCATATTCCCTTGTGGTTATACCAGACGAAAAAAAATGAATGTTTTTAAAATGATGAAGAGTCGTGCTGAAATTTACTGGAGTCAATGTTTCAAGACAAAAACCGCAAGACAGGTACCTTCTTCAACGAGGCAAGCAGCATTGCACTCACTCTATCCACATAAGATCCCCCAGAAGGAATTCTAATATTCTGTGGCTTGGCCACAAGCTTATGACAACTAAAAACACACAAACACAAATATGAATTTTCTCATACAAAAAAAGAAGAAGAATGGTAGTTATATACATTTTCGCGCAGCGCTGTAATCGGTATATTGCAATACAAGCGTTTTATACACAGGCTAATGTGTCCGAATTTAAAACAATCCTAAAGTGATCATAAAAGGAACAGCATTTACTATAAAAAATATTAGTAAAAGGGTGTTGAAATATAAAATAAAAGTTTTTATGCATTTATTTTGAAACGCATGTTAATATTATTTAGAGTGAATTCGATCATCAACGGAGGCCACTTTAAAAAACGAAAATAAAAGCGGGTGATCGGGAAAGACCCTGCTTATCCGGTATCACCCGGCTGGACCGGATACGACACCACGAAGTGGGTCTGCTTCGGGACCAAGGTCCTAGACGCTAAAACCCGCGGCCCCTGCACACGCTGGTTCCCGGCTGAAGGTGTGTCTGGGTCAGTAAAAAAATGAGCGTGTTGAACAGTGCAAATCTTCAACAGGACACGCAGTGAGAGGGCCAGGTCTGCCCTAAGGCGCCGCAGAAACGGCCAAACGCATAGTGGCAAGGCGTTATTTACAGGGGGGAGGCCCCGCCCCCCAATATCACAAACATGACAAATCAAAGCTCTGCCCTTGCCAAGCGAAGGGTTGATTATAAATGTATTTATAAAAAATTTTGATGGCTTGTTTCACGCCAAAAGTCTCATATCATACTAAGCTGCCCGCCTGGGACATTCAAATATTATTGCAAACAAGTTCATGTGCGGTGAATCGAACCCGCGCGGTCGCTGAAGCTCCGTGGTTCAGGGGAGTGCCCTCTCTCTCTCCATTGAGTTTGTAGTGTTTCAGTAGCTGAATGAAACTGAACGAGAGCCGCAGCACCAGGGTTAGGAAGATTCCGCCTTATTTCCATTTCAGTCTCTTCACATACCCCAGGGGTGTCCAATCTTATCCATTAAGGGCCGGTGCGGGTGCACTGGTGCAGGTCCTTGTTTCAGCCCAGTACTACAACACCCGATCCCACTAATTAACTGATCAGGAGGTTCAATCAGGACCTTGATGAGTAGAATCAGGTGCGTTAGTGTTGGGCTGGGACAAAAACCAGCACCCACACCAGCCCTTTGTGGATGAGATTGGACACCCCTGACATACCCAGAAGTACGAGTAAGAATACGAGTAGAGGACAGGAAGATACGTTTAGAGACTGTCATGAGAATAGATATAAATGCTTTTATTTTTCGAGGCTCCACCCCTTGTTCGTGCCCCTCGGCAGCTCTCTTTGTAACAGCGTGATTTATAGGGTCATTAAGACGCCAGGGTCTTGCAGCACACAATGCACCAGGGTGACATCACACACTAGAATGCCGTAGACTTTCCAAATTTAGAAACCCTCTGACTAGTGGGCGATGAGGAATAGACACGTCAAACACGTCCGTTCTTCGCCGAAGGGAATCAGACCTCCGTCTCGCGGCATGTCCTGTTTAAATCCGAAGGCCACTTCCTGTGCAGTGGCAGCGTTACTTTTGGCGAGTGAATCCGACGATTTTGAATGGAATTGCCTGAACTATCGCACCACTTCAGCCGAGAACCTCAGCAGAGGGACGCCAAACCGTCACCGCCAGGATCGTAAGACGGGGATGTAAACAAAACCTCTCGCTTGGCCATTAAAAAAAAAAAAAACATTCTCCTTAACTCAATCTTACTAGCTACCAGCACTGCAATATCCATTGCAGAAATAACACAGTACACTGCATAGCAATCTTCCACACGGCCTCTACAGGCCCCGCGTAAAAATCGCACGACAAAACCCCACTCTTACGCAGCACGTTTTACGCAGCACATTGCGTAGTAACAGGCGACAAGATCACAAAAAAGTACAGAAGCCTCTTTGCAGCTTTCAGACTAAAAACTAGCATTTAAAATACCTATAGGTCGAAACGATTACAAAAGTCTTTTGTCAATCAAATTGCGTCACCATTGGCCAACTCTCGGGAAAGACGCATACGAATACGCAAAACCATGCAAGGAGAAATTCTCAGAGAACCACACGTTTACATGTGGTGATTCCCAAACGTCAGCAAATCTTGTTTTTGTAATTTATTTCCATATGTCTTTTAGAAAGCTGTATAGAAATGGTACATACCGCTTAACATTCAACTGAAGCCTGCGCACACTATTCAGTGTACAATCCCCCTCCCCCCGAGTCTTTTTAAAAACCATTTTATAAACAGGGCGAACTGGGAACTGAATAAAACTGTAAGTCTTACAAATGACCCCAAAAATCCTGCCCCCGTGCTCACTGGGGTCAGAAGCCCGGGGCCCACCCCAACACTCCAGAAAAAATATCCTCCTATCCAGAATACAGGGGGGATAGGACACATTGTGGAAAAGAGGGTAAATTTTTCGAGTTGGGGTGCACCCGTGTTTGTACCCCTCGCTGGCGTGTATTGGCCTGCTTCCTGACGGCCAGAAAATCTCACCCGTGATCCACAGTCCCGGCCAGCCTCTCTGTCCCACTTTTTTATTATCACCTCATTATTTTTTTTCAGCTGTGCTTTCCCTGTTTGGAGGTTTAATTACTCTCTCTGCTATTATCCATCTGTGACACACCTGAGTGCAAACTGAGAGGGCAAGATGAGTGCCAACACGCAGACAACCCTGCGCCAATCTGCGTACACACACACACACACACACAGCTGAAAAGCACTGGGACCTACCAGGTTTGTCGCCATGGTTAATTTGCCTCTGGACACTTTTTGAGCACTAAAGACAAAATAAAAATAAAATAAAAACATCTCATATTATTCCCAATAAGAAAAATATTCCATAGTAATTTGTGCCATTTTAAAGAGCGGCTCCAACTTTCGGCCATAGGCCTAAACTCCGCACATTAGACTGCCTGCACTGCTGATATCCACACTGTGATTTAGAGGTGCACTATGCAAATTTGTTTACTTTCTGTGCGATTATATTTTTGTCTCAATTCCCTGACATCTCTCTGCGATCTCCATGCTAGCTGCCTGCCCCTAAATTCACCGTAAAAAAAAAAAAAACAAGCTCTGGAGACGGCACAGGCGTCACAAACTATAAATAAACACAAGGGGCACAGGCTGTGCCCCATAACGTAACTAACCGTCCCGGCCAATCACCGACAACAGTTGACAGTTATGGAAGCAAGGGAAGGAGGGAACTACCCTCCTGGGGGGAGGGGCGGGCTACCTCTGTTTTGTTTGAGTTTGAATGTCAACAGAAGTGAAAGTAAACTAACTTGCATAGTGCAAGGGCCATCAATGGTGACCGTGACGGCAGCTGCTATCAAAGCAATCGAGAGCCTCCTGCTACAAGTGCTTAGTTACATTTTCACACACCATGAGGTAAGGATGGGAAAATGCCTTTTATAACTACCTCGAATGATTTTCACTATTTTCTCAAAAAGGACATCTTGAGACTTAAGCCTCTTTTATACCGGACGTGAAACGAATTTTTCGCACAGATTAGATTCAAAGTCAATGCAAAAACGCGATCACACGCGAAACGCATGTATTTGAATCTGTGCACTGACTTTCAATGTAGCCTAATCTATCGTGCAAAAAATCGTTTCGCTTTCGGCGTAATAGCAGCCTTAAGTACATTTAGCACAGGGGGCGTCAATTAATCAATCCATACACTCAAAAGTGACATTACACGGTTGCCGAATCTGCTCCAAAACAGCAACTAGCTCCAGTGTGAAACAAATTGCGTCCAACGCTGATAGCCTCCGGTGTCCACGTAAGTTTTTAATCGCCTTCCTGAAGCCACTTTCACAATGGACGAGAAACAAATTTTTCGCACGACAGATTTCATTCAAATTCAATGCTGCATTGACTTTGAATCTAATCTGTCGTGCGAAAAATTCGTCTCGCATACGGTATGAAAGCAGCATTAGAGATGCTAGCTCGGACAGAGGCAGCTGCCATGGATTTTTCTGTTCAGTTCTGCTCAGTGCTCTTGGGCTCTGTTCTGTGTTAAGAGACTTTGCACTTTCCTCCAAATTCAGCATCTACAACCCAGACCGTCAGTCATCTCCAAATCAGCATTCATCCTCAGTTACTGTGTCAAAAAGTATTCCGCCATCAGGGAGACCATAACCTCTGTTCATCTATAGCAAAACGTAGAATAGACATAACTGGTATTGCATATTTGAATACATTAAAACGATAGCACTTCCCGGAAGACATTACTTGATGGGAGAATATGAATGAAAAAGAAAAAATAGCCTTTATATAAAAAGGAGATGACCAAATTAATTGGACTCAAAAGTGATGGGTAAAACGCAAGAAAACAAATGAAAGGACGTATTGCCACAATACTATCCGAGTAAGTACCGTCCTTTTTTCGCGTGTTAATAACTTCTTTCTGTTCTTTTTGAAACTGCTTTGCTTTTTATAAAAAATGGCAGCCTTTAATTGAATAATCGTCGATAACTAGGTAATGGCAAGCAAGTCACACATGCAGCATTATTTTTTGTCTATTTCTTCTCCTTCGCAAACAATCTATTACAGTGGAGAGTAAATCAATGGCTTTTTCTTAAAAAAGAACTTTCGTTATTTACGTTTCATTGCGTCTTTTTTTTAAACAAAGGCAAGGCACATAATGTGGTTTAGTAAAACGTCGTGCAAAAGTAGTACGTTAAACGTCAGAGCAGGAAAACCAGCGAGCCTCCCCCACTACTCTCAGCAGAAGCGAACCGACGTCCCAGCGAGCTTCGGGGGACAGGAGAGGTTGGGTTTGGGGCAAAATTAACTTTCCGGCCATGCACCCACATCAGCGCAATGCTGCTGGTCAGGACAGCTAAAAATCGTGATTTTCTTGTTTGAAAGCACCATGCATTATTATTATTATTATCGTTATATATAGAATATATTTCAGTACAATTTCAAAACAGCACCTTAAAAATCATCGTATTTTGTTTTAAAAAAGAAGCATCGACATCAGCAGTCAACGGCGCCAATTCAAAGTTTGCCATCCGCCATCCAAAGCTGCAATTTGATGGTTATCATTGAAGTAACAGAATGAAGGGTACTCTTAAAGAGGCTGCTTATGAAAGCTGCGCGCAAACACACGCGTGAACACGCACGCACACGGACGCGTACATACACGCAAGCGCACCAGGGTGGCGTACTCGTGTTTGATATGTCAGTTTGATTATGCATGCACTGTTAGCGCAAGGGCAGGCTTTTATTGAGCGAGTAGTTTCCCCGCCTGTCGTCGCCCATATTGGGTATTACCCTCAGAAATGGCCTCCGAGCTCAGAGCTTTCTTCCCAGCTCCAGTCTCCCAATATCCCTTCATCACTTAAGGCCTTACAGAAGCAAACCGAATCAAGCCTCTTGCCTTCTCAATTCCTCCCTCTCCCTCGCTCTCTCACACTCAGACGCATGAAAGAAACCAAAAACGAAAACTTTACACAGAACATAGGGGGAAGATAATTATTTTAGGCACTTTTCATGGCTTCGTAATTTACGTTTGGTTTCGGAAGTCTTTAGCCCTGATGTCTCCTTTATTGTTTCTGGTTTTCATTGTCATTGCTAAATCCTAAATGCGCGCGCAACCTCCTGACTTGATGCTAAGAAAGCCGCTGCGTAGATGTTCAAAACACAGGCACTGACCAGCCGAGAAGATTTCATTCCGACTTACATGCGGCAGACAGAGGCTGTCCCCTCGACAGCAATTCCCACAGCGCCAGAATTCAGCCAAAAGTACACAGAGCCGTCGCTATGGGGGTCAAAGGTGGGAAAGATTCTAGGGGCCACAGCTTAGGGGAGCTCAAAAAGGGGCCAAAAACACTTGAGTCATTTGAGGGGCCAAGAAAACGAATGACACCCCCAGTCATATTTAGAAATTTCCCAACTTCTGCTGACAAAACACCCCGCAAATGCTAACAAGGGTGAAAAATTTGTTAATCCCGGGGCCAACAACCAAATGCGGTATAGCAATAAGGAAGTAGGCAAGGCAATAGCTAAACAAGAATACCTTTGGATACCTAAACTTGTTGTTTACCTTCGCAAGCTAGAAAATTGCACGTTTAGGGCACACGTAGGCCTTTTTAGGGGTGATTTGCAGGGAAGACCATGGGTATCTTAGTGTTATTCAGAGAAAAAATAGGTACTCAATGAAAACGTGTCCACTGCAGATTGGTAGTTCACTGCAGGCTGAGAGGATTTACTTACGGACTTACACCTTGATAGCATGGTGTCTACTTGAGCACGCGTTGTAGACACAAAAACAGGAGATCCTGTCCAGCTTTGGGATTTGTTTTGGGGTTTCTTCAGTTCAACGCGATGCCGACGTTAAACTGTGTTATGCAGCTGTTGGCCTGCAGGGGGTGCGAGCGCCGTGCTACAGCAGCAAGTAAGTCGAGGGTCGCGTCAAAAAGGCTGAAACTGCTTTCTCACCGGACGCGAAACGAATTTCTCGTGCGACAGATTACATTCAAAGTCAATGCAAAGACGCAAATTTATTCGTTTCGCGTCCGGAGTGAAAGCAGCTTAAACCTCAAGAATTAACTCTCCTTACCATCAATGTAAGGTACTGGCTTTGAATTTCATGAGAATTTTCTCTTTTTGGCCGAGAGCATAGACTTTGAAAACGAGGGAGGTGGAGTGTCCATTACGTGCGATGAATGGGAAAATGCAAGCAAACTGGTTGGACAAAATCAGTCTGTTTCATTTCCTGTTGTCCAGCACAGAATACATTGTCTGCATACACGTGCAGAATATTTAAATACACTCGGGTTGGGTAAAAAGTTGCCATAAACTGCGATATCCTTGGAAAGCCAAAGCTTGCACATCTACCCTGTGCCGAAAATAAAAGATGAAACGCCACTCGCTATAATGAACTGTAAACCCTACATCTGACTTGCGGCATTTCATACGATTGTGCCAAACAAATGTTTAAAAATGAAAATAAAAAGTTTTAAAAATTAGCTGCTAAAGAAGAGAATTAACATTAGAGTAGTGCAATGTAGGTAATTTCCAATGCAATTTAAACTAAGAACACAAAAATAAAACATCCATCCTCTAAGGCCCAATACTGCAGCACTGGTGTCATAACTGCGGTTGCAGTCACCGCATCATCCAAGCATATAAAACCTGTCAATCACCCCCTCCCCGCCCAATGAAAATTGATGCAGAGGCAAGTCTGCAGCAATTAGGGGAAAACTCTGGGCGTTGAGATCTCACTCAAATTAAGAGAAAAGATCAGCTCTTGACAAGGACGGAAACCGTATTTACTCAATCACTTAGGCTTCCATCCAAAAACAAAAAACAAAAAAACAACTGTTTCAGCTAAACACGCACACCTGGTCACTTAGTGGCCTCTTTGACATCACATACTGGTAAATTCGGAGCAGGTATCCTTGTTGGAAATGGAGAGGGTTTGGCTGGGGGTGGAGGAGAAGTGGGGTGGGTGTGTGTCCCACACATAGCATGTAGCCTCTGCTCATTGCTGTGTATTCATGGGATTGCCAGAAACTCAGGAGAAGGGAGATCTCAGGTAACTGGAGGGCAGTTGGGCACTTCTGGCATTAGCACTGAATGTCTTAAGAGGGCGGAGCTTTAATGGCCCATCAATCTCTTGTTTGAACCAATAAAAATGTTTTAATGCCTCCACAACATTGGCTTCCAGCCAGAATGGCACGCTGGAAGGGAGCTCCGCATTTTAGCGGCTTTGAGAAGCCACGCTCTACCTCCACTAAAAGTTCAAACTTTTCAGAAGCTGCCGCTCTCCGTCACGGTGAACCTTCAGGGAGCACGACGGCTTGCATGGCCTGAGTCATCCTGCTGGAGGTCAGTCTACTCCTTACCTGCTCCAGTTCCTACCTGTGCTAATCTCTTCTACAGCCGAGTGTCAGACTACAGTGCCTTCAGCCCGCATCATCATAGACCAGCACAGCTGAGACACTAGCAATCTAGCGGCTAACTAGCCAGCGAGCAAACCCCGCAAACTAACCTGTTCAGGAAGCTAGAATGCATTCATTTATCAACAGTTAATGTGTTCAGGGCCATTCAACATCTCACCCACATAGCTAGCAGCTTTTGAGCCCCCATAATACCATTTAACAACCTAACCACTCGGCTACCTGCTAACCAGCAACGCTTGCGTAGCGGATAACTAGCTATCCTGGCAACCAACTAGCTAGCTAGCCGTATCTGCTCTCAGTACCACACGCCATCCAACCCACACAGCTAGCAGGCTAATGGCTAACACCCAACAGTAGGCGCATACATGCTGTTCACGACCGCTGCTATGCACCAGTATCTGAAGACAAAAGCTGAGAAAAAAAAAAGCTTGGCAACACATATGTAGACCTTTTTTTTCGCCCCCAAAACACCAATCCCCCCCACACCCTTACGAAAACAAAAAAAAAAAAAAAGAATTTATAACAATTGAACAGGCATAAATGATTGTCAAAAGGAACTCAACAAAACAGGCTCTTGACCAGCTGTCGACTTTCAGTCGAATCTACATTCCCTTCTCCCCCCACCCACCCCACTCCATTACTCCTGTTTCAAAACACTGACTCTCCGTGTCCTCCAAAAAACGTCTGGAAAAATATAATCGCTTGGGAACACTTCTTCCGCATTTCATTCCTTCTCACGCCGTTAGGAAAATAAGGGGTACTCGTTTTGCATATATGAGAAAGCAGCACCTGTAGCAAAAGGGAGGATACTTTAGGCTGGGACGTCAAGGGGGGGACCATCCGAGGGCTGGGTGGGGGTTAAATTCTGTCCTGCCATCAATCGAAGTCACCCCCCCCCCTCCAAACATCCTCTTCTCTTTCCACCTTCAGTCTTTCACTCACTCCATCCGATAGAGCCAGCTGAAGAATCTGTTACATCTTTGCACATACGTACGTATGCATGTGTACGTACAGGCGTATTACGTACACATGCGTACGTACGTACATACGTGCGCACGCCTGAACGCGTGCGCGCCATTTTCCCTCGTGCATCTCATCCGTGATAAATTTTTTTCTTCTTAATTCCACTAAAAAAATTTTGCTTGAATCTCAGATCTTTATGTCCGCGCCCCTCGGGCTCCGCTTCATCTTGTTCAGTTCCCCAGATACCAGGACTAAAAGAGGAGAAGAAGAAACAGAGAAAAAACTTTATTCAGCATTTATTTCAGCAGCACACTGGCAACTTTTCTGTCTTACTGAGCAAAAACGTAATGTAAATACAGCCCCAACTCAGAGTAAGTTTGCACATTATGGAAAATGCGAATAAAAGCAAAAGGGACTGGTTATGCAAAGGCATTCACCCTCTACTACATCAAAACAGTACAACAACAAGTCATTTGATGTTCTAACGTGACTTTTATTGCCTACTCACAATTTACAGTTTAATGAGTGCAACAGAGTCCAAGAAAGTTGGCAGTCGACTGTAAGATGGCAGAAATCAAGCCGCTGCTTAAAAAACCAGATTTGGATCCCACAGTCCTAGCCAATTATAGGCCAATCTCAAACCTCACATTTTTATCTAAGATCCTTGAAAAATGTGTTGCCCAACAGCTCTCTTCTTTCCTGCAAACTAATGAGGTTTTTGACAGTTTTCAGTCTGCCTATAGAAAGCATCACAGCACCGAAACAGCCCTCACTGTTGTAGTAAATGATCTGCTTCTCTCTATGGATAGTGGCCGCATTTCTGTTCTCGTCCTTCTCGATTTAAGTGCCGCCTTTGATACAGTAGACCACCATATTCTTCTTCGTAGGTTGGAAAAATTAGCTGGTATTTCTGGACTTGCCCTTTCTTGGTTTAAGTCTTATTTGTCTGATAGATCTCAGTTTGTCCGGGTAAATAACAAGTGTTCAGAGTATTCCAGGGTTAACTTTGGAATACCTCAAGGATCTGTTCTGGGCCCTTTGCTTTTTTCACTATACATGCTTCCGCTTGGAAATATCATAAGTACACTTGATGTTAAATACCATTGCTATGCAGACGACACGCAGCTCTATATATCCTTTAAACCGGGTGAAAATGATCCGGTTACTAGATTAGAGATGTGTCTGAAAGCTGTTAAAGCTTGGATGACGCAAAATTTTCTTTCACTAAACCCAGATAAGACTGAAATATTGGTACTGGGTCCCAAATGTCTTAGAGACTCATTCGTTAAGTTCTCTCTTAACTTAGATGACCTCTCTGTTTCTGCCAGAGCTGTCGTTAAAAACCTTGGTGTGACTCTTGATTCAGAACTCTCTTTCCAGGCTCACATCAACAATATCATCCGAGTGGCTTTTTTCCATCTTCGAAACATATCTAAACTTAGAAAAATGTTGTCTCTTAAAGATGCTGAAAAATTGGTTCACGCATTTGTCTCTTCTCGGCTGGATTATTGCAATGCCTTACTGTCTGGTTGCACTAGCTCAGCCCTGAAACGTCTTCAATTAGTGCAGAATGCTGCAGCTAGGGTTCTGACTAGGACTAAGAAATATGATCATATTAGCCCGGTGCTCAAAAATCTTCATTGGCTGCCTGTAAAATTTAGAATTGAGTACAAAATACTATTACTAACTTACAAAGCCTTAAATGACTTGGCCCCGGAATATCTTTGCAGTCTTCTCATTCCTTACTCCCCACCAAGATTACTTCGTTCACAAGGTGCTGACTACTTGAAAATTCCAAATATATCTAGAATTACAATTGGAGGCAGAGCATTCTCTTATAAAGCACCAATTCTATGGAACAATCTCCCAAGACAAATTAGGGCTTCGGACACACTCTCTGTCTTCAAGAGTAGGCTGAAAACTTATCTTTTTAGTCAAGCCTATGATTAGTTCATGATTAGTTATGTGTTGGCTCTGGTGGGACTGACTACAACCTTGATTTATGACATGTTCACGATATTGGAAGCCAGTGTTATGTAAATCCATGTGGAACCGGTGGCACTGAGCCTGCATTGACGGTGCCAGTGGGGCTTGCTACAGCCTCAGTCACTGGGGAGGTCCATATGGTACTGGTGTAGTGTTAAGCAAGTCCACGTGGAACCGGTGGCACTGAGCATGCATTAACGGTGCCAGTGGGGCTTGCTACAGCCTTAGTCACTGGGGAGGTCCATATGGTACTGGTGTACTGTTAAGCAAATCCATGTGGAACCGGTGGCACTGAGCATGCATTAACGGTGCCAGTGGGGCTTGCTACAGCCTTAGTCACCGGGGAGGTCCATTTGGTACTAGTGTCTAGAAAATCTGAAGTGATCTTCCTGGAATAAGTGTAGGGCCTCTGTGCTGCTGGAAGTGGATGGAGCGGTGTTGACTGTTTCCTGACCAGTCAGCTCCTAAATTCTCATTTGGCACATGACACAGGACTGTATTTTTATTAATATGCAGTAGTTTTATCCAGTGCCTCACCCCACTTTTTTCTGTCTTTCTCCGAGGATCTTTCCCTCCACAACCCTGACTCCTGGACCATCCGAGCCCTGTCCCTCACCATGAGCGCTGGCTGCTGCTGTCCTGATCCAGTCCTGCACCATCCTTGGCATGCCACTTCCTCCAGCAACTGATAGCACTGTTTAGATGGACTTTTATGGAACTCTATTGTCATTATCTTCTTATTAACTAGCTAGCCCGCGGAGGATGGGCTTCCCCACTATAGCCGGGTTCCTCCTGAGATTTCTTCCCACTGGGGAGTTTTTTCTCACCACTGTTTTAGGATTTTTCTCCCTACCGGGAGTTTTTTGCCTCATTTGCTGTAGTGGGGAATAGGCTGGGCACTGCCCTTTCAGTAACTCATCTCTGACTGTAAAGCGTCTTTGTGACAGTTTATCTGTGAAAAGCGCTATACAAATAAATTGAATTTGAATTTGAATTTATCACAGTGTGACATCACCATGTTTTTTTAATCACACTCAATAAACACTGAAGTCTGTTGCAGTCATCCGATTTGGTATAAGGTTGTATCTTCAACAAACAACTGATTTCACAAGTTAAAGCCTCAAAAATGGTTGCTGAATTGTCTTCAGTATAGCAGAGGGTGAGTAGACTTTTCAAATCACTCCTTGAGTTTATTAGCGTTCTCCACAATGCAGAAATGTAGCCGCAACGTCTTTTAAATAGTGCTCTAAATATAGATGAAATGCTTACTGAGACTGTCAATTTTTGATTTCTGCAGTGGATCTCCCATCAAAATACAGAGACAAGCACAATAACACAAACATCGTTCACATTTTACAGTCTCCTGCTTGGATCCCGAATCCCTGATCAGAGTTGATTATTAACCAGAAACGAGCGACACCACCCAGGGAATCCAGCTCTCCACTGTCATTACCGGACCTCAGAGCACAAACAGACTGTAACAGCTCTGGTTTACATCAGTGCTCCCATTTCGTGACTTCATTCTCTCACAAGATCAAAACCAATCCAATACATAAATACATAATAGATCCCCCTGTACAAAAATTAGGATTCGGAGCGTCCCTGGTTTACATTAGGGGAGCTTAATGTCTGCTTCACTGGGAGCTGGAGATTTTCAAGTTGGTTTTCATTCAGGCATTTCTCTGGCCGCCTCCAAGGTCCTTTACTTAACCGGCAAGTACGAGCATCTCTCTTGACATTTTCCTTTCTATCTGCCCTGGCATTCAGAGGGTTTGAGTTCTCAGTTCTGCATTACCTTCACAAAGGGCAAGCAAGCACCACACTGCTAAGTGTGCTTAGTGAACCAGTCCCGGCACTATCAAGTCAGCAAAACATAAACCTCTTAATAATGTTCTGTAAGTGACCAGCAGAGGGGAGCTGAGAGCAGCTCGGTGGAGATGCGATGGGACTCTGACCACAGCAGATTCTGCAGCCGAATTCTCATAACAGGCCTTTTTCCTTTCCCCTCCACTTTATCTTGACCCCTCTAGAAAACATCACACGGGTCAAGGAAAAGTAACAGGGAGGTTTTTAAGTTGCCTCGAGACATCTGTCGGAAATATCATCAGTCCTATCTTTCACTACGTTATGAACATGACAGTGATTGACAAGGAAACAAATAATCCCAGAGGAAAACTACAACAATTCGCTGGAAAAGTGGTGACGTAATTTTGAGGTCAACTTGCCGTAGCCACGGCAACTGGTTCACGCCGTACGAACCAAACAAGTAAAGAACGAGAACATTGTTTATCACCACGGTCCTCGTGCCTGTGTACAGAATTAAGCTTTATTTTCAGCCATCTTAAACCCAAAATATGCTCATTATATTAAAACAGGAAGCATTTCTCACTATAATTTTGATTGTCAAATATTTAGGCATTTCGTCCCGTGTGTTAAGTGTATCAGTGATTGTGCTGCTATGCTGTAAGTGTAAACCACTGTAAAGGAAGTGAGTGTCGACCCCAGCGAAAGTGACGTCACACTTTTTCAGCGTATTGATGCATCTGATAGCTAAAGCTGCAAAAGATCGTGGTCCGTAATCCAAGATCTCTTTTTGGTCTTTCGTTTCCTTGTTGGAAGGAAGAATCTAAGGAGTTAATTACATCATTTCCTTCATAAAACAGACAGCTCAGACACTCCTAATCATGTCTACCAGTCAAACTATGTCTGGTTTATGCCAGCTCGTGAGGAGGGTTTCTTTGCTCTTTAGAGAATCTGGTTGCATTCAGCTCAGTCAGAGGTTTCCCTCTCAGTCCAGGAAGGGGCAGTTTCATTGGCTCATTTACATAAGCAGTGCCCAATCAGGAGCCACGGAGGGACATAAGAGAACGGGGGTTCATTCTGAGCATCCTTGTATCCTGCCATCCTTCTCCATGTCTAAGCCCTGCCCATCAGGAAGGAAGGGAAGGTAAGGCAGTGAGAACAGAGAGGTGAGGACAGAGGACTCGAGGAAAGCTGAACAGCGAAATCAGAGAAAAGCCCACTGCTAAGGCGTTAAAGAGTTAAGGAGACTGACAGCGACTCAGAATGCTGGTGGTGTAAGTCACTGGATTATCACAAGATCAGCTGTGGGGTTCGTGAGCAAGGCCCTCGAACTCACAATGGCCCTTGCTTAGTCTAATTAACTGCAAACCGCTTTCCATAAAAGTGACTGGTAAAGTACCCCTTTTATGTCACTATGTGCACATCCAATTAGCCATTGCAGGCCATTTCAAAATCTATGTCTTTGTGACATCACACGGGGATGTGATTGCCCAGAGGAGAGAAGGACCGGCTAACTTCAGCCAACCAGATAGTCGGGTCCTTCATTATTCTGGGTGGTCCCTCACCCTTGTGATATCACAAAGGGCAGACTTTGAGGTGGACTGTAAATGTTAATTGGCTGTGCGCTTGGTGCTATGATAGGGGAGCTTTGATGGCAGTATAATGTACTGTACTTCGAGTGGCACACCGAATCTTTAGTTAAAAGCCTCGAAGTCGGTGAAAATCGGAGGTTCAGTGATTGGTTGGGATGAGAACCTGCAGACTCTCAGCTCGTCATGTGATTGAGCACCCGTTCATCGAGAGACTGATAAGTAAGGCTGGGTTACAAGGCTGCCAACATGGCCAGGAGAATCGGGCCTGTAATTCACACTGTAGCCTCAAGAGGGCAGCATTCTTCACTGCTGCTGGAGACCGTTAAAGCAGAATGCAAACTCAGCACTGAAGCGCTGTGCTGCATAGACAAAGGGCCTTTGTTCTGTTAACTGGCTTACAAAATAACTACAGTAATAACAACTGAATTAAAGAGAGACACGGGGATCTGCGGATAGTCACTTCAGATCTGGCCTCTCACACACTCATGAACATTCTTCAGGCACAAACCCAGTTATGGATGTTAAAAACAAAAGAGACCAATGAAAACTCCACAGGGCTTTTCCTTTGAACATTTCCTCACTGTTTGTCAAGACAAAAGCAAGATGTTGCTCCTTTTAAAATCAAGTCCAGAAACCTCTATCACAAAGAAAAATGAAAATGAAAATGAAAACCCTGAACTGGCCAAACTCCCGGGAACACGGACTGAAATAGAAAGAGCGGTTCCAGGGATTTCTCTGCACAGTTTAAAAACTGACCGGACGAGGGCAGTTTGCAGAAGACTCCTCTGCAGAGCTGAATCTGTTTCCCTCTCTCTCCCTGTGCGTAATTACGCTGACGCATTCATGCCCATTAATGCCTAATTAATGTAAAATGCTGATCAGTGACTTTTAATTCTGTAATTCGTACTGCGTCCCTCGCTCTTTGCAAGACTTGCGTTTCTCTCTGAGATACATCAGCGGAGAAGAGCGGCTGCTGGACTGGGCACGTTTCCATTTTTAACCCTTTAAGTCCCAGGCCGGTGGCATACGGCACTCTGAGGACTTACTGATGTTCAGGTTTGACTGTGTAATGTCTCCTCATACTGAAAGGCAGCTCTGAGGAAAGTTTTCGCACCAGGGTGAGATAATCGTGGGAAAGACTTGTTCTCTTGTCCTCAACCTCACTCATTCCCTCTTTCCCTCTCCTCCGCCCTGCTCCAGTCTTTCACGGGCTGGTCCTACCAGACCCCCACAGTGGGCCGGCAGCGATTCTGACGACCATCGCTCAGCTTGGGCCAGCAGGCATTCTCAAGATGGGCTGAGCTGTGCGTTTTCAATACTGTGACAACTGGACGGTTAAACCTGCTCTGTTGCTGGTCACGGCTCATCTGTTGCTGATCATACCAGCTCTTTGGCTGATCGCAGTGGGTTTGTGGTAAACTACTGCAGGTCGCTGGATGACCAGAGTCCGTTAAGCAGGATAAACACCAGCTAAAGCTAGTAGCCAGACCGGTAGATGCGCTGACGACTGGATGTTGTTTTGGTTTTAACAGCCGGACGACCAGCTACAACCAGCTAGATAGCTAGTTTAAGATTGAATTTCACAACTAGTTTCCGCAACCTCATTCAAAGCAGGTCCTGCAACCTCGTTCCCACACCGTAACACCAACACAAACACAAGGGGCTTCCAAAGTGAGTTAGAACATCAGCGTCTCTCTCAACCGTTAGCCCCGTCTCCCCAAACCAGCGATCTCACTGCCTAAAAACACACTTTAATCATGAGGGTTAATTATGTTGCTAACCCATTTTAATTAGCTACATTTTTCCCCCTATATTTTCTCCACAAACAGGAGCCACTAGCGGCAAATGCTGAGCAGGGCACAAATACCCTCTGAAATAATTTCCATGAGGATTTGCGCTGGAGTCAGGAAAGAATTGAGGCAATAAGACTTCGGGGGTGTAGATCTGTGGATGAGCAGTGAGTCTGAGATACTGTGGGCTATGTGCATATGCAGCACTTCTAACTACACCATCAAAGTCCATAGAAATAGGTATAGATTCAAAGTTTTTAAAGGGGAGCTTCACATATTCATACTATGTGCCGGAACTGTAAATCTCCAATAGGGAAAAACTCAGCACAAAGCGTTCATTGCTATGCCTCAGCCTGACATACCTTCATACGCCGTAAAAGTTGATCGCGGGGTCCAGCGAGAGCCTGCGCGTTCTTGCTTCTTGAACGATTAAACATTTGGTCTAGCAAGGACAAGCGAGAACAACTGTAAACAGTCTTGCCTCGCTTTTTCAGGTGAAGTCCACTTCCACACAGCTTTTCTTTTAATGGAATTTGATGCACACCCTAGTTGGCAGCCATGTTGGAAAACGAGCACGAACTCAGAGTCGTTCAAACCTTCGGAGTCTCCCCTCGCGAGCATGAGACCTTTCAATCTTGAACATGCCCCTGACCTAACGTGACTTTGACCTTTAACCCCATGACCCCAAAAACCTAATCAGTTCAGCTACCATCTGTGGGGAGTAACCAGGTCTGATTTGGTGAAAATCCCTTCACTCCAGTGGGCAGAGTGTGGGCGGGATATTTGTGACGGACAGAGAGACAGACACACACATGGACAGACAAATGGAAAACAGTATTCCTCCCGTTACCTGTGTCTCATGGAGGCATAATAATGATAATAATAATAATAATAATAATAATAATAATAACGGAGCCCAATGCTATAATAATAGTAATGTATAGTAGATTTACTAAGTTTGAAATGAACAAACCAGAACAGTACCGAAGTACACACACACACACACACACACACACACACACACACACACAGACGCTTAATTTCAAAACAGGTAAAAAAAAAAATCAATTCCACTCCGTATCCTCCGCAATCTATCCTGCAACAGTAACTGGAGCAGATCAGGCATCGATTAGTTTGGTCTGCTGTGACTTTCTTCTTAGAAACCTGAAGTTCAAGTTCTGCCCACAATTACATCATGTCTCGTTTCCCCGGGTGACCAGACGGCCCAGGACGTGCCAGTCCCAATGTGAGGACCCTCCTTACCTCCCCCCAACCCTCTGACAGAGATCCCCAAGAGGAGCTCTGGGAAGACTCTGCAAAACAGAGGTCCGCTATGAGTTCTGCCGAGTTCCACAGAGTTTATAGATACCGCACCCAACACTGCACCTCACACACATACACACACACACACACGCAAGCACAACCTTGCAAATTCACAAGCGCAGACAAGAACACACACAGATGTGCACACAGATCCAAGCAGGCTCTCATACACACACATGCGCACATAAACAGGCACGTAAACACCCTTCACATGTAACTGTGTGTCTGGATGTGCATCGCATTTAGGACATGTGCATGATAAAGAAAACACAGGATGCAAGATGTGAAGAGGAAGTATGATAACCAGAGAGAGGGAGAGAGAGAGAGATAAAAGGAGAGAGGGATCGTTCTGTTCCTGGAGACTCGCTGCTCTGTTCCCCTGACTCAGCACTCTCCCCCTGCCTCCACAGCTCCTGCAGGATTTAATGCAGGCAGCAGCACTGCAATGCAGCATCGCCATGGAAACAGCTGCACTGCTGCACCTGCCTGTTAAACCTATCAGAGCTGCACTACTGCTTCCACTGTCTGTTACACCTGATACAGCTGCACTGCTGCCTATTACACCTGATACAGCTACACTGCTGCCTATTACACCTGATACAGCTGCACTGCTGCTCCCACTGTCTGTTACACCTGATACAGCTGCACTGCTGCCCGAAACACCTGATACAGCTGCACTGCTGCCCGAAGCACCTGATACAGCTGGACTGCTGCCTGAAACACCTGATACAGCTGCACTGCTGCCCGAAACACCTGATACAGCTGGACTGCTGCCTGAAACACCTGATACAGCTGCACTGCTGCCTGAAACACCTGATACAGCTGCACTGCTGCCTGAAACACCTGATACAGCTGCACTGCTGCCTGAAACACCTGATACAGCTGCACTGCTGCCTGAAACACCTGATACAGCTGCACTGCTGCCTGAAACACCTGATACAGCTGCACTGCTGCCTGAAACACCTGATACAGCTGCACTGCTGCCTGAAACACCTGATACAACTGCTACTGTTACACCTCTCACTGCTGCATTACAGCAACTGCCTGTTACACCAGATACAGCTGTGCCACTAGCACCCACAAAGATCAGATCACACCACACAAAGCTCCTACATGCACTTCAAGTACTGAAGATTTCTGTACATTTTCAAATGCTGTTGCTTCAGGTCCCGGTGAATTTTCAACACAAGAGTTGTCAGAAAGACAACAAAGCTCGCTGGGGGGCAACCATCATTATTTACTGTTTTACTACCTGTGCTTTAAAAAGGATACTACTTCGTATGGAATATTGTAAAGTTGATTTTTTTTTTAGTTATGACATAGATGTATTCCAGACTCAGTTTTTGATCTCTGACATTGTAATTCAAATTTATTTTCAAACTATCAGACAAGTCATTGTTGAGCCAAGGCAAAAAAAATGTTAGGTGAAAAAAACAAGGCAAAAGAACTGTTAGGTGAAAAGACAAATTTCACCCATAATTATTGCTGTAGACAGTGTCTGGAAAACAACGTGTTTTGTTAGTTAACACTCTTTTCATGCAGAATCTGCTGAGAAATGCAGTATCTTTGCTTATTCAACTGTAAAAAAGGTCAGGTAAAGGTCATGGTCAAGGTCACCAGGTCAAAATTTCGGCATCAGTACGTAGGTCTTGCACCAAGGAGTATACATGCAAAGTATGAAAGCCCTATCTCTCACGGTTTAAAAGTTATAGACAAGGTTAAAGTTTTTGTTATGGGCAAGGTTAAAGTTTTTTAAAGGTCGGGTAAAGGTCAAGGTCAAGGTCATCAGGTCAAACTTCGGCATCAGTAGGTAGGTCTTGCACCAAGGAGTACACATGCAAAGTATGAAAGCCCTGTCTCTCACGGTTCAAAAGTTATGGGCAAGGTTAAAGTTTTCTAAAGGTCGGTCAAAGGTCAAGGTCACGAGGTCAGAAATTTTGGCATCGGTAGGTAGGTCTGGCATCAAGGAGTACACATGCAAAGTATGAAAGCCCCATCTCTCACGGTTCAAAAGTTATAGGCAAGGTTAAAGTTTTCTAAAGGTCAAGGTCAAGGTCATGAGGTCAGAAATTTTCGCATCAGTAGGTAGGTCTGGCATCAAGGAGTATACATGCAAAGTATGAAAGCTCTATCTCTCACGGTTCAAAAGTTATGGGCAAGGTTAAAGTTTTCTAAAGGTCGGTCAAAGGTCAAGGTCACGAGGTCAGAAATTTTGGCATCGGTAGGTAGGTCTGGCATCAAGGAGTACACATGCAAAGTATGAAAGCCCTATCTCTCACGGTTCAAAAGTTATGGGCAAGGTTAAAGTTTTTCGCGTGGATGCGGACGCGGACGCCGGGGGTACGACAATAGCTCTCCGGACATTCGTCCCGGCGAGCTAAAAAATGTGTCTCGAAACAAAACTTAACATTACATCAAAGTACTAAACCCAAATAGGTTAAAGCAGGGTTGCCCAACCGTGTTTCCGGAGATATACCAGTAATTTTTCATTTCAACCCTTATTTCTTACTCTTGATTCTACTAATGAGGTGAGCTTTGTTAGGGTTGGAGTGAAAACCGACAGGACAGTAGATCTCCAGGAACAGGGTTGGGCAGCCCTGCTCTAGCTGTTGAATGAAGTGAGCTTTGTTAGGGTTGGAGTGAAAACCTACAGGACAGTAGATCTTCAGGAACAGGGTTGGGCAGCCCTGCTCTAGCTGTTGAATGAGGTGAGCTTTGTTAGGGTTGGAGTGAAAACCTACAGGACAGTAGATCTCCAGGAACATGGCTGCATGACCCCTGGGCAAACCTACTTAAAATTAACTCATTTTATACAGACGCACATGAGAGAATGACATCATGAAAAGTGGCAGAACGCCAAACAGCCTCCTCAAAGCCGACAGCTCCCACCTGCCAAGGGCAGTGAGTTTCGCTTTGTCTCGTCTCCGTTTGGACGTGCGCAGAATGCATCTCGGCTTTATTACCACGGCCGCCCCAGACAGCTCAGGTTATACAGCTGGCACTGAGCATAAGCACTGGAGTCTCGCTCATGTCCAACAGCCTTTGCTATACAAAGCCGAGGCCGTGACACCATATGTAATCATACTACTTTACATCTCCGAGTGCACAAGGGACTGACGAACGGCGCCAGAGACGTAAACGAGCCTAGGTGTTCGCGGTTCTTTTTCGCCACCTGGAAAAACTCACCATAGCAGAGGGACTGGGTGGAGTCGTAGCAAAGGGAAGGCGTGGTCTTCGATCAAATGTGTGATGCATGTGGCACCTGCATTGGTGGCCACACTGTTGTAGATTATTAAGACCTCTGAGGTGTGATAACGCATATATCAGATGAGAATCCCCACAAGTGAAAATTATACTGCTGACACAATCAGTCCCAGCAGCTGAAAGCGATGGAGTTTACAGAACACCTCACGAGCGTCGGGCCAGCGATCTATAACCTGAACCAGTGATCTTCAAATCCAGTCCCAGAGAGTTGAGGCTTCTGCTGGTTTTTGGGATTTCCATCCAATCAGCAGTCTAATGTAGGCCTTTCGCAAACTTTTTAGCCAATCGATACCCTGAATTAAACAGCCAAGAGCAGCAGCACACCAAAAATCAACAGACACAGTAGGTCTCCAGGATCGGGATTTGAGACTCTTAGGATAAACTTTTTAAAGATGCGAGACCACATAATTAGAATTTTCTCAACCAAACAACTCTCTCAACGAGAGAGTGAGAGAGAGAGAGAGAGAGAGAGAGCCTTTCCAATTCCTGCCCTCATTCTCACATCCAGGCTCACGCCATGTAAACTCATTACTGCTGAGAACAGGAACACCTAAGCAACTTAACAGTGACAGTAACAGTATAGAGTCCACTCTATACCCCACCTACAGTGAAATTGACAGACGTGTAATTTCATTTCCAGGATTCTCAAGCACATAACGTGAGAATCCTGGAAATACAACTAAGTATTGAGCTGGTAATTTCACCACGCAGCCATCATTCATCAAACACATCTGCAAGGATCGATTAAGTGATGATTCACTCATTCCACACTGCAAAAATCCCAGTGTTAATTCAACTCCAATAGAGTTCATTTAAGTCCAAGATGGATGGGTTGGTCTCATATAAACTCCTTTGGAGTCGAATTAACACTGGGATTTTTGCTCTGCAGCTACTTTGTAGATGTTACCAAAAGGGCAGATGAGATGATATTATTCAAACTGAGAGCAGAGCTGTAGAATTCAGGAAAAGGAACTGAAGGTTGCCCTCAGCATTCTATTCCAAACACTATTATTTGCTCACGAGGATTTACTTATCGGTCAGCTGAGCTCATGGATAAAATCAGTCAGCTGAGTTCATGGTGAAATCATTCCGGTGACTTTCTGGTGAAATCAGTAAGCTGTGCTCCTAGATGAAATCAGTCACCTGAATAAATGGCAAAATCAGTCAGCTGGATTCAAGGTGAAATCAGTCCACTGAGTTCATGGTGAAATCAGTCCGGTGAGTTCATGGGAAGGACAGAGACGTAGCAGGACACTAACTCTCTGACCTCTGGTCATCACACCTATGATAAGATGAGCGATACTTCATGGAGCCGTGTGGGGTAATCGGTGGTCCGTATCTGACCCCTCCTGGTTATTCAGCAGCAGAGGGCAGCCACACAGCAGCACTCAGGGCCCGGCTGCAGCTCTAGAGCAGTAGCCCTGGTCAGGGACACTGGCGGGACTGTACTGTCCAGCATGTACTTTTAGGGGGGAGAAACCACTGTACCTGTCAGGAAACCACGCAAACACGGGGAGAACATGCTAACTCCACACAGACAGGTCCTGGTCTCTCAGCGAACGGAGCAGATGAGGCACCACACATGAACTAAAACCATGAAGAAGAGGGTATACCTGTGCCTGGTAGAGTCCTCCAGGGTCTCGAGGTCCGATACCTACAAAGGGACGACTGGTAGGGGGCGTCCCCGGGGCCGAGTACGCTGGGAGAGAGAGACAAAAGGAGGGAGAGAGAGGGAGGGAGGGGGTGAAAGAGAAAGGGAGGGAGAGAGAGAGAGAGAGAAGGGGAGGGGGCCACAAAGGGACGGAGAGAGAGAGAAAGAGAGAGAGAACAGGGGGAGGGAGAGATAGATTAATACTTACAGACCATACTTTATCCACAGTCTATAGTAGAGAACATTAATCCGAAAAACGAATATGTTTGCATCGCCGGATTAATGTTTGCAGGAAAATCTATGAGGGATATTTTCAATGGGGCTCAGTACGCAATTCAGACATTGGGGAGAACGCACGCACACACACACACACACACACACACACACACACACACATATACACGCATACTCACATGCACACACACACACGCACACACACACTCATACATACATGTACACGCACACACACACTCACATGCACACACACACACACACACACACACACACACACACATGTACACGCCCACTCACATGCACACACACACACACGCACACACACACACACACACACACACACACACACACACACACTCATACATACATGTACACGCACACACACACTCACATGCACACACACACACACACACACACTATTCTGGCTCTGGTATCAGCACAGAGCCACTGTAAAGTCAGATGCCGCTGCAGGCCTGTGAGTAGGATGCAGTGGACAGAACACACACCACAGACTGTCACTGCATTAGTCACAGTATCAGATCCAGCAGTCTGTCTCGCTCAGGGCTGAGCTGAGCATCTGTAAACCATCTCCCTTCACTGAGACGTGAATCAGGTTCCACAGAACTCCACCCTGCAGCCAGCCTGCACACGGGCAGGATTACATCACCATACACTCCCCAGGAGCACCGCACTAACAGCTCATGTCCAGCTAAATTACGCTAACGACAAACGGGACAAACCGCCTACAGAGAGAGCGAGAGAGAGGGGGAGAGAGAGGAGGGGGGGAGTGTGTTTGTGTGCATGTGAGAGAGAGAGAAATGAAGAAAGATGGAGGGAGACATTGAGTGCATGTGTGGGTTCTGTGTGTGTGTGAGAGAGAGTGCGTGTGTTTGGATGTGTCAGAGTGAGTGTGTATGTGAGAGAGAGAGAAAGAGAGAGAGAGACATAGGGAGAGAGTGTTTGTTGTGTGTGTGTGTGTGTGTGTGTGTGCGTGAATGTGAGTGTGTGCATGTGTGTGTGTGTGTGCGTGTGTGTGTGTGTATCCGTGTGTGTGTATGAGAAAGAGCTAGCTTGTGAAATAAAAACAGAGAGACAGGGAATTGGTCTGCGCGTGTAGTGACTTGTTACGTTAATCACGGTCCTCGTTAATGAAAAAAGCATCTGAATCCCCTGTAAATTCAATTAGCCTCCTGTGACAGATAATTAAGGGCAGCACTTCTCTTCCCTGACCGAGTCTTTCCAGGGACACAGCGTCTGCGTTTATCTCCAGCGCTGCTCTGACAGGCTGTACGTCAGGGCCGCGCAGAGACCCAGCCACAAACACACCGCAAGAACCCGACCACCATCCCTCTCTCTACTGCCAACCCCGGCCGCACCATCGAAAATAATTCAGCCCCTAACCGTTTCTGAGCAGAACTTAAAACCACTTAACCCTCGCAGTACGCTTACAGTACAGGCAACTCCATCTGTCACTGGAATCAGAGCCAACAAAAACTTAATATAGAAAATTTGAAAAATTAAGGATAGTGACCTCACAGTAGACTGATCCTGAAGTTATTTGAAGGTTTTAAATTACTTTTTTCCTATATGAGAAGTACAGTATAGCCATATTATCCTGAACAATGCCAATCATCACGTCACGTGACACTAAATTACGACCGTGATAACACGTTATGAAACACTAGGCTTCATCCGTGACCATGTACAGTCTACTGCTTTCAATTTTGGAATCGCGAGAGATTTTCACACTGAAAGAGGGAAACTGCGCTACAGGAACACGCCGACTCAAAACATGAACTCAAACTCTGCCAGGTCATTCTACCATGAAAATAAGCATTCTAGCATGAATATGGGGGGACCGCCTCACTCTCCAGACTCGAGCCCCATAGACCTGCTGCGACATCACCTGGATTGTTACAGTGGGGGAAATAAGTATTTGACTCCTTGCTGATTTTGCAGGTTTGCCCACGAACAAAGAGTGCAACAGTCTATAATTTTAATGATAGGTTTATTTTAACAGTGAGTGACAGAATATCACCAAAAAAGTGAAATATGAAATTTTATGCATTTTAGGAATTTATTTGCATATTTTTGGTCAAAAATAAGTACTTGACCCCCTGGACAAACGGCATGTTCATATTTTGTAGAAAAGCCATTATTGGCCAGCACAGATGTCAAACAATTTTTATAGTTGTTGACAAGGTTTGTGCACATTTTGGCAGTGATGTTGGCCCACTCCTCCCAGCAGACAGCCTCAAAATCATTCAGGTCCCGAGGCCGTCGCCTTGCAACCCGAATTTTAAGCTCCCTCCAAAGATTTTCGATTGGATTCAGGTCTGGAGAC
Organism: Gymnothorax reevesii; assembly: GCA_029721435.1. Classification (NCBI taxonomy): domain Eukaryota; kingdom Metazoa; phylum Chordata; class Actinopteri; order Anguilliformes; family Muraenidae; genus Gymnothorax; species Gymnothorax reevesii. The sequence continues at coordinate 152,326,542 of CM056575.1, forward strand.
TGGCTAAGCCACTCCAGACCCTTGATGTACTGCTTCTTCAGCCACTCTTTTTTTGCTTTGGCGGTGTGCTTAGGGTAGTTGTCGTGCTGAAACACCCATCCTCGACCCATGTCAGCTCTCTCACTGAGGGAAGGAGCTGTTGGTCTAGAATTCCACGGTATATGGCCCCGTCCATCCTCCCCTCAATGCAATGGAGTTGTGCCGTCCCCTGGGCTGAAAAGCACCATTGTGCTTGACGGTGGGGATGGTGTTCTTTGGGTTGTACTCTGTGTTCTTTGCCCTTCAAACACGGCGAGTTGAGTTGAGCCCAAAAAGTTCTATTTTGGTCTCATCTGACCACATCACCTTCTTCCAGGCCTCTTCTGATTCATCCAGGTGGTCAATGACGAACTTCAGGCGGGCCTGTACATGTGCCATCTTGAGCAGGGGGACCTTGCGTGCGCTGCAGGATTTCAATCCATGACCGCGTAGTGTGTTACCAACTGTTTCTTTTGTAACTGTGGTCCCAGCTGCCTTCAGTTCATTAACCAGTTCCCCCTTTGTGATTCCTCACCGTTCGCATGATCAGGGACATCTCACGAGGCGAGACCTTGCATGGAGGCCCAGACCGAGGGAGGTTGGCGGCAGTGTGGTACCTCTTCCATTTCCTGATCACTGCACCGACAGTTGATCTTTTCCCTCAAAGTTGCTTTCCCATTCTCTTGTAGCCCATCCCAGCCTTGTGTAGGTCAACAATCTTGTCCTTGATGTCCTTAGACAGCTCTTTGGTCTTGCCCATGGTGGAGATGTTGGAATCTGGTTGTTTGGGAGTGGGAAGGTGTCTTTTATACAGGTAATGAGGTGAGGCAGGTGTATTTGATGTAAATAATTAGTTGGGATTGGGGGTGTCTTTAAGAAAGACTAACTGGCTTGTGGGACCCAGAATACTTGCTGTTTGGTAGGGGGTCAAATACTTATTTTTTCTCATCAGATGGTTATCAATTTTTATAAATTCATATGATGTGATTTTTTGGAATTTTCTTTGTGATTCTGTCTCTCTCTGTTAGAATGTATATACGATTAAAATTATAGATCGTTGCATTTTTTGTAAGTGGGCAAACCTGCAAAATCAGCGGGGTCAAATACTTATTTTCCCCACTGTAAGTTCATCAAGTGTGTCCTACTAAGAGAACAATAACATACAAAATACTGCAGTCCATGGGAAAATTAATAGAGAATGATTTCAGTGAATTTATGAAATTAGTAATGAAATTTACAGATGAAATCCACAGAAAGAATGAGTAAAATTAACATATGCCTGCAATTTGCAAAGCAAATACTAAATTTAATGGGGTTACGTTAATGAGAAATCACTAAAACAATTATTTGTGTTATCGTATGAAATCTTTTTTTGCTCCCTAATATGTGATAGTACATAAAACATCCTCAAGTACAGAGGTGGTGTTCTTTTATTCCATAATATAAGAAGTTGCACAAACACTTTCAGCTCATAAAATAGGGAGAACAAGTCATCTAAATGACAAGTGACGCCAAACTTTAGAGTGGTAGCGCACGCGGCTCGTGACTATGTGCGGTTGTATTTAACGTCCATATAAAAAGGCAGTAAAAATGTTTTTGGCGCACAGGCACATGGCATACTTACTGACTGGCACCGTGTATGAAGCTACCTTCATCACACCTTTATAAACTCATTACTACAGTAAAACCTGCCTCTCTACATTCCACATGACTACTGGACGCCAGCGGCAGCCAGTGAACTCAGGGTAGAGGAGGCTCAGAACACCCCTTTCGACTAATGATCAGTCTTGACCTGTTTTCAATCATTTTTTTAAATAATCATCATGTGAATTCTGAAAACACTCAACACTATCAGGTGCAGCCAGTAATCCTTTTAAAGGCCAGACAAGAAATACAACGCGTCATTTTGACACAGAATTGCATTCAAATCAACATTTTCAGTTCCAGATACTTGGTTCTAATCTTTGCTGTCTTTGCTGTTATTTAAAGGGGACCTATTTTGCTATATTTCCAAGGTTATATTTTGATCTTGGACTCCCCTAGTGTACTCTTGATCGTTCAAAGTCCAAAACAGGGTCCTTATTTAGCTCATACTGCCATCCTCAAAAAACCCCATTTGTAGTCCATAGTAGTCTCTGCCTGAAACGCAGAACTGCAGAGCGCAGTTTTCCGGGTCCGCCGGAAACTGAGACGCGTCTCCCGAAGGAATCGAGGGGCATATTTCGCAACCAAATGCAGGACATGTGTATAGATCTAATGAAATTAACTTGTTCTAATAAAAGCAATGGCGAAAGTGGACGATGCAGTGCAAATATCTGGCAGCTCAAGCTCGAATTTGCGGTCTACCTATAGCTACTATGGTGAGTACAGCGGTGTTTCTACTCTATAGCTAGGATTGAGGGAAAGCTAGAATCCACTCCATACAGACACATATGTAGAACAGGTCGACAAACCCAAGGGTAGACTGGAGACCGTAGAAATCTGTTGGGTCTGAGTTTAGAGGGAAACATGGACAGTGAAGAGCAGCAAAAAGTGGACCAACAACTTATGGACTGCTTCAGTGTGTATTATAAGGACCTGCTGGTTCCCGTGCATAGCTGTGGTGTGTCGTTAGTGTTGAGAAAATAAGGGCGAAAGCTCCAGGCTAAATGGCCTTTTCGGAAATTGCCCATGGTAATGGTTACTTATTGCCTCAGAATGACCAGCGTTTGCTCGCAGAAAATGGGCGCGATAGGCTGCTTTCACACCGGACGTGAAACAAATTTTTCGCACGACAGATTACATTAAGTCTTTGCATTTACTTTGAATTTAATCTCTTGTGTGAAAAATTTCTTTCGCGTCCGGTGTGAAAGCTGCTTAACGCGCCAACAACTCGTGTATTCGGGTCTTTGCATTGACTTTGAATGTAGCTAATCTGTAGCGTGAAAAGTTAGTTTCACGTCCTGTGTGAAAGCTGCTTAACGCGCCCATAATGCGTGCATTTGAGTCTTTGCATTGACTTTGAATGTAATCTGTTGCGCAAAAAATTAGTTTTGCCTCCAGTGTGAAAGCTGCTTAACGTGCCCATAACGCGTGTGTTCAAGTCTTTGCATTGACTTTGAATGTATCCGTAGCGCGAAAAATTAGTTTTGCGTCCGATGTGAAAGCAGCTTTATGGACAGTACGCAACAGCTAGAGAGTGCTCGGTAATGTTATGAACAGAATACAGTTTTTGCAGACTGTAAGTTCTGTTAGCGCGGACAAGTTGCTTATGTGGAGCTAGCGAATCAATCACTTCTACAGGAAAGAATTTCCTATTTAATCTCTGCCTTTTCGGCTTTTTATTACCCACAACAATTTCACTGAAATTATGTCTCGGTAGTGCAGAGAAATCCTTTGTTATCCCAGACACATTAGAGCTTCTGCGTTTCGCGATTGCTTTCACGGTAGAATCAGAGAGCTTGTCCAGATATTTGTGATAGGGATCCGCCTGATCCCGGTCATGGATAAGTGAAGCGATCACAAGCAGCCGCTTCAACTGTAGTGGCTACAATCGGGCAATGTCATGATGAAACTGTCGCATTGATGCTTGCCGAAGTAACACAAGCATATCGATCAGAATTACTGCATAAAAGTTAACCAGGAGCATTTTTAATTAGCACGGTGGCACACAAACTAACATGCAGTAGCTGGTAACCGAGCGGTCATAACCACAGACTCAAACCCTTGCAATACAGGTTTTACAGACTGCGAGTCCCATTACCGTGGACAGTTATACCATGCATCCAAATTACACACAAGTATTAAAAGTTAGCTTCAAATAAGGTTTATGTTCACACACCTTCTGTAGAATTTCCCCTGATATTACTCTTGCATATTTAGGACAAAAACATTAGCAACAGTAACTTGGCTACGTTAGTCACTGTGCTACAGCCACAATCAACTGGCTATCACGTCAGGTTAGCTTATGCAGTAAAAACAACTTACAGTGTTTGTGTCCGTGAGTCACGGACAGTCGCAACCTATACAGGATTTATGTTTATGTTAATGTTTATTTTATTTAATAAGGGACAATGCACATTAATTAACATGATCACTTAAGTCACGTAAATGTGCCAGATTTAGCCATACTAGCTAATTTTCATCTGCAGTCCCTGGCAGGTTGATGGTATATACATACACATGAACAACATTAAAATTGCATCCAGAAGTACAAAAGCACAGATAAAGCAAAAAGCTAGCATGTCCATAGTAAGGCACATATGTAGAGAGCACATAAGCTCAAAACAAATACACAACCACAGACAAAAACACATAAGGCACATAGCAGAAACAGCAAAATCTGAAGCCAATTAATAAATTATCTCACCATATAACAAAAAACATTAAAACATACTATACAAAAGTAGAACATACACAAGACAGACCAAAAGATGCAGCCAAAAGGAGACACAAATACATAAACAATTGCATAAAAACAGGCCACAATTCATAAACAATTAGCAAGACAATGAGAGAATTTGCTATACCAGCACATAAGTCCTAAATAAATTATGAAATATGAAACATAGCCACTAATTCAAATCATGATAGCAGGTTTGATTGTCCAATAACCACTGCTTTATTGATTTGGAGAACGAATTAAGAGATGTGATGTTCCTGAGTTCTGTGGGTACAGTGTTCCAGGTATGTGCTGCTCGATAGGAAAAAGCTGACTGGCCAAAAGCACTCTTCCTATATGGTATTTTGCAATCCCCCCTGGAGTTGGATCTGGTTGATTAGTTTTGAATTTGTTTAATAAATTCATTAAGTGGAGGCGGTGCCAGGCCATGAAGACTCTTATATACGAGTAAAATATCGGCAAATTTGATCATATTTTCCCAACGTAAAAATTTATATTTTGTTAAAATTTTGCAATGATGGTATGAATTCGACTTCTTATCCAATGTTTTCAAAGCCTGTTTGTAGAGCCTTTCAACCGGTTTTAATGTAGTTCTGCCTGCCTGTGTCCAACTGGTCAAACAGTAATTCATATGTGAAAGAATCATTGCATTGAAGTACATCTTTGAGGCCTCAATTGTCAGGTTGCTCCTAATATGTCTGAAATTTGCTAAATTGAATTTAAGTCTATTCACAACTTTTTTTACTTGTGTTTTAAATGTAAGCAGGGAATCTAGTACTATGCCCAGATATTTAAACTCATGTACTACCAATAGTCTTTTCCCTGCTACTGTAACTTCTGGGTCTAGTTCTCTATTTACAGATTTCGAGAAAAACATACATACAGTTTTATCGACATTCAGATGTAGGCAGGAGTTTGTCAACCAATTAGAAATACTGACCATTGAAGCAGACAGGTCTTCTCCTGCTTGCTTCTTGTTTTTAGCATGTAAATATATGACCGCATCATCCGCATACATCTGACACGTTACATTAGGTGGACAGACTTCAGGTAGGTCATTAATAAACAAACTAAATAACAGAGGACCCAAAGTTGAACCCTGAGGTACCCCGACATGATTATCAACCACCTGTGAGGTCACCTGATTCATACGAACACATTGTTTTCTATCTGTAAGATATGATTTTATCCATTTAATGACAACAGAGGAAAAATTAAACTTTGATAGCTTAACAATTAGAACCTCATGATGAACAAAATCGAAGGCTTTCTTTTAATCAAGGGAGACAGCCCCTACCACTCCCCCCTTATCCAATTTAGTCTTAATATTTTCCAAAAGAAAACAATTTGCTGTTTCAGTAGAATGAAATTTTCGAAATCCAAATTGCATAGGATGCAATGAGAAGGGCGTAGCATTCAAGTGTGATATTATTTGTTCAGAGATCCATTTTTCTGCGACTTTTGAAACTGCTGGAAGGATACTAATGGGTCTATAATTACTAATGACCATATGGTCACCTGACTTAAACACTGGCGTAATTATTGCAGTTTTCCAAGCAATTGGAAACACTCCTTCATTAATAGACCAATTTATCTTCAGATATTTTACAAAGCCTGCGTTTGAGGCCAGTTGTTAGTGCTAACTATCGCTAGCGGTCCTGCTATCCACCCGTAATACGTTAGCTTCACTTACATTATTTGCTGTTATATCGTTACTTACAGCTTGTGGTTCCGAGCGCTTGATCGATGCAACTGCTTCAGGTTTGAGAAGCAGCTGAAATGCTTATCCTGTGTCGAATTATCCTTTATTGACAAAGCTGTCTTTGGTGAAATACTGAGCACAAGCAGGTAATGTTCCCTTTGGCTGTGGCTGTTTGCTGCCAGCAAACAAAAAAAACTACCAACTGATTTCTGGTGGCATCCTCTTTTGGATAAGGAATAATTGTTTTTCTTCGCGTCCTAAAGTAAACGGACAAGCAGCTTTGGGAGAGATACTGAAAAAACTGCACCTCAAATTATCTGCGGTTCTTCTTTTATATTTCCAAAAGTGTAGACGCTGCTAAAGCACAGTATGATCTGTCGTTGTAAGTGCCTGCTAGAATAGTTTCTGGTGTGGGCAGGTCCAGCGCCATGATTGGTTCTGGCTAGGTCTCTTCTAATTGGACGGCGCAACCTGACGTCAGGTTTTGCCCAGATCTCACGAAGATCTCGGTCGGAGCTGTTCAGAGAGGAAGTTGTGTTCACGAAATCGCGTTCGTTGATTACGGCAAAACCTCTGCATCTTATGTTTAGAAACTTTTCAGAGGTTGAGTACGGTCAACCAACATTATAATATTACTAATATGTACCAAAAGAAGGATCAGCATTATAGGTCCCCTTTAAACAATAAATAATGCAAGATAGTTATGCATTGCAGGATGGGCAAAACGCAAACAAGGAAGTTCACTGAGTAGTTTTTTTTTGCAGCGAAAAGAGAATTTTTTTCTGAATTGAATTAACAAGCCTATTTAATCTCCCAATATAGCTCTAAGATGGAAGCGGTGTGTTTACCTGCCAATTGATTTTCTAATCACTGGAAAACTTAATCAAGAAAAATTATTCAAAACAGGTGAAGACTGCTTACTAATTAAAAGGACGTCTTTGTGCCTCCTCTAATTTAAGCAGAACACCCCTCGTTGCCGTTGGAGATTTTGAAATCCCCTCACTAATTCAGCCAAACTTAACGGTACACTCGCTAACCTCGCTACACGCTAACCTCGAAATGACAGTGAATAGAAGTCCATGGACCGAGGCTAATAAAGCTAATTAGCACCCTGTCCATTGACTTCCATTCATTGTCAGGCTGCTAGCAGGCAGCACGGAGGGCCGCTAAAGTAACGTCTCCTCAAAGCCCCTGAGCTCATATTCCTTTGGTAATGACAGGAGCCAATGCAGTGAGTGCATCTCTCTGCAGGATAAGGAGATGGCTTCAAAAACCATTAAAATACCTGCCGTGGATTAAGCGCTGCAGTTACTGACCCGAGATCTCTCCGGTAACCCGATCCGCTCAGCTGTCGGAGTGTGCATTGAGCTGTCTTCGGCTCTCTCTTAATTAAATTAGCCTGATTAATGGCCAGGGGAGGTTTGGCGCCACGGTGGATGGTTGCATTCCTTCACAAACCCGCGCGCGCTCTCCCCAGAACAAAAGAAGCAAACCTCTCGCCGCCGAAGCGATGTTTTCCAAGAAATTAAAACACAGAAAAAAAAGAAATAAAAAAAAGCCAAAAGTGAAGTGCTAGCGAACATAATAAAAACATATATATATATATATATAAAATTTGACTGTCTGTTTTCATATGAGACTTAGAGCTAAGCAATATTTCAATATTACATTGATATTGCGATATACAATATTGTCTGGGATTTTGGAAGTTGTATTGTGCTGATATGAATCGTTCTCTTCTGGTTTCAAAGGCTGCATTACAGGAGAGGGATGCAGTTGCCTGCACTTATTAGCCTGTTCCAGCTGTGTCCTGTACCTACAGGGTCATCATATCCACATTACAACTGGCTGTTTCTCAAAAATATTACGGTGTAAATATTTTGCGAAAGTACTGATAGTTATCCCTAAAATAGTGCCACAATAACAGTAATGCGATACTCTGTCAAAAATATTGTGATATTTGATTTGTCTGAATCCCCAACCCCAAAAGAGGGTGTTTACATACATAGCATGAGCCGAGTAGCGATTGCAACCTTTTTTTAGTGTCACTATCCAATTACTTATGGACCACAATCTAATACACAGAATCTTTCAATATCACTCTTGAAATTTCACTCTTGAGTCCATTTTACAAGCACCCAGGAGCACATTCACTCTCTGGCACGGTGCCACCAGGGATAAGACACAAATGTTCACTGACCCGAATAAATCCAGGAGACGTACACTTCGGTGTGGAGCTCACCAAAACGTCATTCAGCAAGAGACCTACTCTCAAGCAACTACTTTCAGTCAAAAGATCTTCGCACTGCCAAATACCACACGCTCTCCCGACGATGCATCTATCGCGCAAACACCGCGCCTGTAAGTCAAACTCACTGTGTGTAGCGATCAAACAGGGCAAACTGCACACTGCGGTCTTTAAGCCACGTTACACACACTTACACATGCGCTTAATTAACTGCACTGCAAAAACAGCGAGTCGTTAAAGGAGGTTTTGTCTCATTATGAGCCATTCTTATTTTGTCCATGGAGTGAAAACAGCTTGTTTATACCAGTGCTTGAGAAATATACTACTCTTAACAAAATTGGCAATTCTAGAGAGGAGTCAAATTATCACACCTCATTGGGAAATACAAAATATAAATAAACAAATAAACAGACAAATGAGGGCCACAATGGAAAAATGAACAGTCACATTTTCACATTGCGGAGAAATGATAAAATTAAAAAGCAAAAAACGATCTAAGAAACAAAGCACTGAAAAAATATGCAAAAAATATCAAATATATATATATAATCACACTGATACATAATATTATTATATATTATTACACATATTATAATAAGATAAAATATATAATAAGATATAGAAAAATGCAAAATTTGGACTCTGATCGTTTTTCCTTTGTAGTCTTCAAATAATGTGTTGAGACTGACTTATTCTTTGGTTTTGCAGAGCAGATATTAATCTAGGACAGCATAACGTCACAGTGGGCAGTCAGTACAAAGTCAGAATCCATGCTGGGTCTGTCCTGTGTGGAGTTTACCCGCTCTCACCCAGTTCATGCTGGTTTCCCCCTGGTGTTCCTGTTTCCTCCCACAGTCCACAGCCAGGCAAACTGGAGACTCCAAACTGCCCACAGCAGTGTGTGTGTGTGTGTGTGTGTGTGTGTGTGTGTGTGTGTGTGTGTGTGAGAGTGAATGGTGTGCATGCCCAGTGACGGATAGGTGAATAGAGCTTGGTGTGTTCCTGCCTCTTTCCCATTGCATACTGGGATTGGCTCCAGCTTAACCATGAGCCTAACCAGTGATAAGCAGGATTGACACTGGATGATGAATCTTCATATTCAGAAAGGGCTGCAAATATAGGAAGACATAGTTCCAAAGGCACAGGTGTATTGGCGTCTTACTGGGTGATGTAGGCGAGTTGGCCCCTCCCTCGGCCGTGGTGGTGCTGGACTTGGAGTCGGGGGGCAGGGTTAGTCGGGGTACCCCAGGAGGAGGAGGTGGGGGGGCCAGCATCTGTGACGAGATGTAGTGGGTGGGGACTTTCACCTGTCCGCTGCCGTTTAGCTGTGGAGAGAGAGTACAGGCTTGTTTCCTGCATGATAATAAGCTCGCCTGGTGTATTCCCTCTGTCAAGGAGGTTATGCTTATACCAGTGTTGGTTTGTCTGTCTGTCTGTTTGTGTACAAGATAACTCAAAAAGTAACAAACAGATATCTCTGAAATTTTGTGGGTTGATTGGTCTCACATCAGGAACGGAACCTATCAGTCTGGAATGCACTGCATCAAACAATATCGCTGCCACAGGAGCCATCTTTAAATCTTACGTTGTGCATCACAACTCAAATTTGCTCCTAGCAACATCTCTGTAACTTTTTGGGTTGGTTGCTGATGCATTAGGGACGGAGCCTATCGGTTTTCACTCTGATTCAACGAGCAATATGGCCGCCCTAGAGGCAACCTCGAAATCCTATGTTGCAGATACCTTTCTAATAAGCTATGTTCACTCAGCAAGTTTTCGACTGTGCTGCCTTGTTGAAGGTTTGCACTCTCGCAGCGCCTCTGGCTGGATCAGATGCACCAACACTGTAAACCCTGCCGGTCAGTCCCTCCTGACTCTGATTCACAGGCTAAAGCACATCAGGAGTTCTGAGCAGCTCAGCTCTCTGGTCGGGCAGAGTGAGCTCCGATCCCGGAGCGGGACGGATCGGGGGGTCGTCCGGGGGCCCCGTCGCACTGCGGAGTGGGAATATCCAATGAGTCTGCAGAGGAGGAGTGGTGTTGGAGTAATGTATTCTCTCTCGCTCCCCCCTCATCTCTCTCTCCATCCCTCCCTCTACTCTCTCTCCATTTTCCATCTCTCCTCCTCTCTCCACTCTCATCTCCCTCATTACACTCCATCTCTCATCCCTCCTTCCATCTCTCTTCCTCTCATCCCTCCATCTGTCTTTCCCTCCCTCCATCCCCTGCCAATCCTCTCCCTCTCCGTGCCTCCCATTTTCTACCTCTCTCTCTCTCTCTCTCTCTCACAATTGTCAGTTAACCAGATGAAGATTCTTTGGTGACATGAATTGCACTCTATTGCCAAAACAATATTACAAAAAACTATTTCTCTTCCTCAATCTCTTTATCAGAGTTACTGCTCAGAGAAACACATCGTCAGCCTGCTGATAAAACATGGTATCTTCAAAATGATAAACTTTACAGGAAAATAAAAAATAAATCTAAAATAAAATATATATATATAAATAAATAAATTCTATTTAAAATATAAATACAATTTTAAAAAAGTTTAATTTTGCATGTAAGAATAGTGGACATTCGAGTTTTTGTTTCATATCAATTTGGAGATGCGAGGTTTTATCAGCAGGCCGACGACATTATACTTCCAGCTTATCATCCCAGGAGTCAGAAAAATCTTCAACAGTGGAACTGCAGGGGGCGCTGTTTACAGTCCTGCTGATTAAATTAACACACAGTGGGTTCCACGTCAGTTGTCCTGATTTACAGCCGAGGGCCGGTAACTCCAGCCAAACTCACGGTTGAGCTGTAATGCAGAAATGCAGTTGATGGTCTATGACCACTAAAAAAAAATGTTTCCAAATTAAACATGCACCTCCCTGAGTGGCCACAGAACTGGCAGAACGCAGTGGAGTACAGTTTGGGAAAGTATTTGGGAAGATGACATTCATTCACTAAGATCAGTCTGCGCATAATGAATGGTAATTTGGACAGAAAGGCTGTTTTCGCTCCAGCTGTCAGTCATGAACACACACCCACCCTGAATGCCAGGAGATTATGGCTCAGACTCAGAGGGTCAGCAGGTCAAGTCCCAGTGCAGCCACAGTAAGATCACTGCAGCTGTTGGGCCCTTGTGTCAGGCCCTTGACTCCACATTACCCCAGGACTGACTGGCTCCTACTCATTGTCATCAACCGCGAGTCACTTCAGATTTCTAGTCTGGCTAAATAACTGCGATCTAAAAGCTAGCAGTCGTCTGCCATACTGGCATTAAGTTCACCATCAATTATTATTGATGCTCAGTTGGCTACGCATACAGTATTGAACCTGACATTATCCAATCAGTCATGGTCAGAAACAGGTGAGTGTTTCTCAAAGCAGGATTACTGTGTTTCGCTGAATAAGTGTACCGTACTGTGTAAAGCCTACAACTGCTCTGATTACATATACCAGCTCATGTTTCAGGATCGTACCGGTTCTGGGTTTTATTCCGTGCCGTAGTCCAGCTAACACAAATAATCCTGCTTCGTGACACAGGGCCAAATGTGGCATTTCACAAAGCAGGTTAACCCATTTATGCCTGAATTTTCTTTTTTTAATTTTTTATGTTATTCTACTTCAAAATACCACTCTAATAGTCATTCAAACAGGACACTTTTTCTTAACGGTCCTCATGTGAGGACGCTAGGCATAAATGGGTTAACCTAATTCGATGGATAACTGCACTGCATAGAACCTTGAAAAACATATTTTCTATGTACTTTAGTCCATGCGTAGTCCAGGTTAATCGCAGTACTGGAGTTCGGGGAATTCTAATCTGCACCTTGTGAAACAGGTCCTCCATGATGTTTGCAGTTTCCCCGACAGTCTTTGCAGATGTGTGTGCGAAGAAACTGATCCCGTCATGCAGTGGCGGACATTAGCAGAGTATTTTTACACCATTGTTGCACTTAAGGACCTTTTTTCATTGAAGTGTTGGGACATCTTTGACTCCACTACATACATACAGTGCAGTGCATAATATGGAGGCCCCCTATCAATAGTTAAACATTTTTCAAGCCTCCGACAAAACAACGAGAGTTTCGGAAAATCAATGGAGCCTCTCCCATAGCCGAAGAACTTCGCTTCTCGTTGAACGAGGCGTGGCTCCGCCATCAGAATGCGCCGTGCGATTGCAAATTTTTGGCGTTCCTTGCAGCTTAGCAGGCCAATCGCAGGGGCCGATCGCACAGTTAACCCTCACACCTCGCTCGGTCTGCCGGCCCTGAATTGGCTCCAGATTTTCGGGGGAAAATAAGACGCAGCTGGTCTGTAGCTGAAGGGCCCAGCGGGGGAGGAGACTCAGCGTGTGAGTAACTGTATGTGTAACCATGACTGACAGCTGAATTAGAGCAGAGCGGAGCACCGTGTCACAGTTTAAAACTGCACAGAAGATGAATAAATCCCCCCTTTTAAATGCTGCTTGTTAGCGGCAGCGAAACAGAACAGTTAATTTAACCAGAGAGGCCGAGTGTAAAATTCTACTGACAATACGGCTACGAAGCCAACAATTCAGAAAAGGACTTAACATGTGGGAGCAGAAGTGTTGCTCACAGACAACACACACATAACAGACACATTATACACACACACAGACAAACCCACACCTGCTACCCTTTCATCAGTGTCAAAAACACAGCAGTAGCTACAGTGACTTTTTCTTTCTGACAATTATTGGTTGTCCTCTGCTGACTGGAAGTAGAGTGCCTGACCCAGTCATTATCGGAAAATGGCCAAAAGGACATAGCACAAAATTTACAACTTCTACTTCATACACACGGTAATATGAAGGAGGTGAAACCTGGAGAATTGTGTTTGGTTTGAAAGTTCAGGTCAGAGATACAGCGTCGACACAAATTTTAAAGCCAAGAAGCACCTAATGAACAAAGCTAGCCACTCGCTCACTCAACATGGGAGTCCCATCGCCAAAAAACTCATCCTTGTTTCCTTCGCTCGCCTCCTTCCTCTTAGTTCGAGGCAGAAGAAGGAAACAAGAGGAGGAAGACAAGAAAGTTTTTTTACAGTATTGGGCAGACTCAACGACTCAATCCTTCACCAGCATTTAGCAGCTAAAGGTTTCTCCACAAGGGGGCACAATTACAACTCAGGGTGCTAAGTATCAATGGCATTGGGTGCTCATTATTAGCTCACAGGGTTCCTGCACCTTTTCCAGAGTCAAATTCAAGCGCTTTTCGAGCACTGTCCAAACATTTCTGAGGTACATTTTCAAGCTTTTCCAGCAACTTTCAGCTGTGGTGAAGTAAATAATTATCAAACTACTCAGAAAGCAATTTATTATGACAGTAGCAGAATTAATGTTAGTCTCAAGCCCTTAATACAAAATCGAAGCACTTCAAACCTTGAGAGCGCCACATTAAAATTCGAGCATTTTAAAGCATTTCCAAACGGGTCCTTCGCAAAGCGTCTAGACCGCGCCCTCTTTTGGGGGATAGAAAACCTCAGATTCCATTGATCGTAATGCAATTTGACATGTGGTTAGCCATAAAATTTAACAGATTTGTTTGACTTGATTTCCTGTTTACCTTGATTTTGCAATTTATAGATATGTCTAGCGATTATTTTGCTACCTTGCCCGAATCTGAGCCTTTGTGATACCTTAATAAATTAAGATTGATCGGTCAACCCTCTTGTCCCTTCAGCATCCCTCCATCCAAGTGGATCAATGACTCAACACAATGGCCATAAAGCTCTCCTTTCTGGATCCTTTTCTTTTCCAGGTAGGATGGGGAACCTGAGATCTGGACTGGTCTTTTCATTTGATGTACAAACCGGTACTCAACAGCTGCAAGGCATTTTGCTACTCAGTTTTTGCGCTTGTTAGTGATTGTTTAAAGCGTTTGAACGCGACTGTTTTCCCCCAAAAAGGGGCACGGCCTTGGCGCTTAGCTCATGATGATGTGGTGCAGGTTGCATCCACGACGCACTCACCGGACCAGGCTGCTGGCTGGACGGGTCGCAGGCCAGAGACACCAGGTCTTTCAGGGGGTCCTGAGAGCTGAGGTGGGGGGGGTAGCGGATGGCCGTGTGGGGGAAGTAAGAGGAGGCCGACTGGGGCAGGATGGAGGTGGTGGGGAAGTGCAGGGAAGAGGAGGGGTGGGGGCTCCTGGATATTCCTGCAGACGAAGGAGGTGCAGATATGAGTGACTCAAGCACCGCACACGCCCTGTGTAAATAAAGTCCATCTTTGGGCCAAAACACACCCTGTGCAAACATACAGGCTTATAGATAAACTACATTTTAGCGTCAAAACATATGCTGTGTAAATATATTAATGTAAGGGCTGACAGCTAAACAAACTACATTTTATTGTTAAAATACACCCTGTGTAAATATACTAATGTAAAAGCTTCCAGCGAAACAAAATCCATATAAGGTCATTAAACAACCTGTGTAAATATATTAACCCCTTTGCGCAGAATACAAAAAATGCTAATTTTTTCTGTTATGCATGAGCCTAACTAAAGGCCCAGTCACACAGCCGATCACGCACGAATCACTCACAAATCACGCACAGATTGGGTTTGTGCGTGCTTGTGCGTTGAGAAATTGACCAATTTTTCGGGGTGTCGGGGGTAGAAATCTCGGACGAATCACGCATGAATCGCGCATGAACCACGCATGTATCACTTACAATCACTGACATATCGCGCACGTCGACGCATAATAGCAAACACGGTGCAGTATTCCACGAACATTCGACGCACGCCCGACGCATGAATCACCGGCGGAGCACGCACGAAAAACGCACCTTCGGCGTCACTATCGCTTCGGTTCAGCGCATATAAAAAGCGGTGAACGACGGGAGTTCCTCAGTACCTTTCGCCAATCAAGAACACTTCAAGAGATGCCACCCAGGAAAGCTCGCTTGCCCTCAGAGACAAGGGTGCAGAAGAAGAAAGCTGCTGAAGAAGAAGAAGTTCTGCAGCAGGAACACCATAACATCTCTTCTTTGAGGGTTCATAGTGATATGGACCCCTTTGCAGCAAGGTCTGGAATGGCAAAAGTGCCCGAAATGGCTGCTTTTATATGCCAAAATACATACGTGAGTTGTCAGTGGTTCGTCAGTGGAACATCAGTGAATCATCAGTTTTCTGTCAGTCAGTCGTGCGTCGGAAATGCGTCACTCGTCAGTGGATGTGCGTCGTTATGCGTTTTCCGTCAGTGATATGTCAGTTATTCGTCAGTTTTATAATTGATTGTCAGTGGAATGAACGTGATACGTGCGCGTTTCATGCGTGATATGAACGTGGGGCATCAGTGGACGGACGTGGACGTGCGCGGATTCAAACCAGTTCTGACGCATAAGCACTGACGGCCGACGAGTGTCCCGCGCATAGTTACGCATACTCGACGCATAAACTACGCATGCCGACTCATGAATTACGCACACCAACGCACAGTTGTGCGTCGGAAAATTTTTGGACCGTTCAAAACTCAAAATCACGCACAAACCGCCTTCGACGCACATCCACTTACAATCACTGACAGTCCACGTTCGTTCCACCTACGAATTACGCATACGACGTACGCTCCGCGCAGAAACGAAAATCTGTGCGTAATTCATGCGTAATTCATGCGTTTTCACTGTGTGACTGGGCCTTTAGGCTTTATAACTCAGAATTTGAGTCAGAAAGACTCGCAAGACATTTGGAAATTTTAATACAGAATTATTTAGGAATTAAATTTCGGAATTTACGGACACCAGCATCTATATCTGCGCAAAGGATTTTAATATAAAGGCTGACAGCTAAACAAACTCCATTTAATTGTTAAAACATACCCAGTGTAAATATACTAATATATACAGCTAAACAAAGTCCATTTTAGGGTTAAAACACACCCTTTGTGATCACACAACCTTCTAGATAAATAAACTCTATTTTAGGGTCAATACATGTCCAATATTAATCCTCAAATATAAACAAATTTCACAAAATAAAGTGAATTTTAAGGCCAAGACATCCCTTCTGTAAATATTCAATTGCAGCTTCCAGATAAATATTTTCCATTTTAGGGAAAAAGCATACCCTATCTACAAATGCAAATGTAACATTACCAGGTTAGCATTGCCAATAGTAAAGTCAAAACACGACTTCCAGCTAAACATCCACTGTAAAATATTCAAATGTAAATGGTTCCAGCTAAGCAGCCAATATCGAACCAGAACAAACCCCACATAAATTCACCGCTCCAATTTTAGGCCCTAAACAAGCCTCACGTACGGATCGTGCATGAACGCAGACGCTTTCTATTTGCAGCCAGATTTATTCCGCAAACTATTTCAGTGCCAAAGTATATCAAATCAGAAAACAAGAATAGAGAGACTGTGAGTAAAGTGAAGTCAATTTCAGCACCGAAATGTAATTTGCATAAGGACACTTAATTGAAACTGACCGCAAACTTCAATCTACAGCCAGGGTTAATAATAACAAATATAAAATATAAATATAACAAATGGTTATTATAATTTTCATGAAAATAGGCGTGCAATGCACGGAATACCCCTTAGCCCGATGCCAAAGTTTTTGGAGACGCCCGCCCGCCCCCCGACCGCACGAAGGATAGCAATACCCCGTTTGCCTTTAGGGCTGAGGGGTAAAAATTGATGAGAAAGAAATTAAATGTCTAAACTTGCCAACCATAGTGTTTGTTTCGTTTTTAACCCTCTCAATTCTGTGCACAAGCCAGTTTAAATCGGGTGAAAATAAACAACCCGCGTTCACTCGTGCAGAATAGCAGGCGATTAACAAGGTGTCAATAGGAGCATGAGGGCGTGGTCCATCAATACATCATAATAGATTTTTAGAAAATGATATCATATCAATTTTGGAGACATATTTCAAACTGTAAACTTTTTTTGATACACCCTGTATAGCCATTTCATGCATTATGTTTCCAAATGTGCCTTCATGCAATCCAACAAGTTCAAGCTGCCATATTAAGCATTGCAAAAGGGAGTGCTATATCAGGCAATAAGACTAAGTCCATCTCATCAATTTCGGCTTTCTTATTCTCAGCCTGTCACAATTGCCCTAGGCTGCCCCCTAGAGACCCCAGGTGTATTACTTCACCATTAACAGAAGAACAAGTAACAACGTGACGAGTACGTGCGACTGAGCCGTGCATTTTCACACAGGTTGGCTTGATGATGTCGTTAGTATCGCTAATTATGAGGAGCTCGCTGGGAGCGCAGAGGATAACTGAATTTAATTTAACTTTATCTGGCATAATTTGATGTACCTCGTTAAGCCTTAACAAGCAGCATAGCGGCAAGTCAGAAAACCCGTGAGTGCGCTTAGTCGATCCAGCCATTTGTGTGGATTGATCACTGAACTCAAAAAGATGTCTGTTAAGTATCTCAATAGTTACTAGGCTAGACCAAAACTGAAGTAGCAAATATTACTCCGTAACGAGTTAATGTTCGCTGGACAAACTGAGTTTCATTACCCTGCATTAAAAAAAAAAGATCTTGAAATGACTCAACCTGTCTCACATCACTGGAAATATTTTTATCTTGGCTAAAAAGTAATAGTTACATACTTGTGAAGACACTTTTTTTTTGGACCAAACATTTTCTTAACTTTGAGAATTGCTGTTTGTAGTGTAGCAAATCTGAATTTTCCATTTCATAATCACAAGGCAAGATATGATACTCTTCAGTGGGTCCTGAGAAAGGAGTCAAGATGATTTGACTTGCAGTTTTTGCTCACATTAGTTTCATTGCACACCAGAGGTAACCAATCAAGTACCTGGACATCTACCACCTACCCTTTCACACCATCTCCCGCAAAGCACACATTCGTACTCGAGTCAGGGGTGCCAAATTGGGCTGGGAGTGAAAAACTACATGACAGTATATCTCCAGGAACAGGGTTGGGCAGCTCTGCTCAAGCTGTTGAGTGAGGTGAGATTTGTTAGGGTTGGAGTGAGTAATTTCAAGCTCAAGCAGATCTGCTAGTTCAGCTCCAGGGGCAGGGTTGGTCACCAGTGAAGAATAATTCTGAAACCTGCATTTTAACACTGGTACCTAACAAAGCAAAGCACCGGAGCAGCTCTGCAGTCTAAGTGGCAATGAAAACATCATTAGCTATAGCATACCTATTTCCCTGCATCAGCAGAGTACTATAATCTTAATTTCCCAGAGTGCAGAGTGGATCCCTACATAATGCAGAACCACTCCCTGCATTAGTGCTTTATATTATTGTAACTCCGTGCAGGGTTTATGTAATACCATAACAACTCCAATGAGGTGGGAATCCATGGGACTTTCTGAACCAGAAAAAAATCTTTTTGGTCGAATATTTCAGTACACAACATACAGCCAACATCCATTTCAATACGCCAATATTTAATACTGTGTTCGCCACAAATGAAATAGATCTCCTGGAGTTGGTCCGATCGCGGACACAATACGTGTATTTAAATACATAAAATATTATGCACGCTACAATCCCTCAACCGATCATATTACAGTCCGAATTGCCATTTTTTATGTGAATTCTAAGGCTAACCCGTCCCGGCGATGCGTATTACACCGGCGGCTCTGTGGCAGCGCTCGCCCCTCGTTAGCAGGACAGAGCGGCTCGCGCGCCGGAGGGATGTTAATTTATGTCACTTAGCGAGGCAGCGGCTGGCTGTTCTATCAGCGGAACGTGCTAATGCGGCTGGCATATGCTCGCGCAATTCATTTTAACAGCTGCCTTAATTGCTCGCGCATCGCCTCGCCGACGCTTTTTTTTTCCCTTCCAGCGGAAGACTGCCAGCTCGCGCTGTACTCTGCTTCGTCCCTGCAAACAATTAAGATCAAGGGAGCTTCGTTTGCCCGCTGCTTTACTCAATAATAATTATAAAAAATTAAATAAAAATAAAAAAAAAAAAAAAACGAAGGGATGAATTCGTGGAGGGACGGCGGCCATTTCTCTTGGTTAATGATGTTATGGTTTTAAACAGGAACACACAAGTTAGCACTGCTAGAAATAATCGCCACTCAAGCATGACTGTGTGAGGAAAAAAAAAAACGAATCTAAACGCTTCTCATCTGCAGGGCAGCAAAGCTGAAATACACTGCGCAGCAACTATACTCATTTTAAACAAATTAAGTAGGCCTATTCTTCAACGCTATGCCACTGTTGCAAACTGAGCAATAATGTTAAGGAGTGCACTACGTAGCGAGATTAGTGGGTTAGCGAGGAATGTTAAGCCTTCAGCAAGGATTTTCAATGTCACCTAGATTGTTCCATTATAACCCGCCAGGGTGACTTACAGTATTTCTGATTGCCAGTTGGGATTTGTCAAGCTAGCTCAGGCAATGTAAGCTCGGGTAATGTTCAACTTGCTCTGTAGCACACAGCTCTACTATACTGTGCTACATTATAAGCCGGTATTTGCGAAAGTAAAGCAACCCAAAAAAGTTTAGAACACCTGACACAGGAGATCAAACCCTTGACTAGTTGTACCATGAGTGACTGTAGCACAAACTATCAGATACCCGCACCTGGCCTGCGGTATCAGAAGAGAAGTTTGAGAACTACTACGGCCAAAAGTAATACGATTGCTTAGCAGAGATCAGCTAATATGGCCCGCAAATCCAAATCCAGGCCTAGTTTTCGTTTCTCCCCTCCAATTAACAAATTAAGTGAACTATTAGCGCTACTGATTGGCCAGATTGCAGAGACACCTGAATTCCAGGTAAAGGGAGGGTGAGAAATCAGCATGTCTCCGCCCTTGAGGGCTGTGATTGGACAACCCCTGTTCTGTGGGCTCGGTGTGTGGAATGAATGAATGTGAAGGCGGAGCCGCAGCTGAGAGGCGACGCTACAATGGTAGGGTAACCAGTGCTGACGGGGCGGACGTCGTCCTGGTCCTCACCGCTGTGGACGGCGATGACCGGCCTGTGGTGCTGTGTGAAGCTGCTCAGCCGCGGGGAGCTGTCCTGCGGCGATGGGCTGTCCATCTCCGTCTTCTTAATGGTGGGAGAGATGCCTGTGGCAGAGGACATGGATCGTGAGGAGTGTCCGCGCGTTAGCGCCTCACACGCAGTTTACTAACTCTCCCCGCAAAACCGCTTCCGTCAGTAACCCAAGAGGAACATCCTCAGGTCCTGACTGCGGACTCTGGTGTAATCAAGTTTAAAATGTACACATATTCATGCAGTTTAAGCCCAGTTTAACAAACACAGGTGAACATCAGTCCCAGATTAAATTCCATTATGGGAATTTAAGGCTCCCCAAGCAAAACTGATTTGTCCAGGATTAAGATTTATGTACATCTGAAACAGACCCTTTAGTGTCAGTAGTAACACCTTTAAAAGCAGAATTTAACTGATTTCATCTGTTGATGTTGGAAAAAGGCCGAACAAGAAATATCTTCCCATACTTTTGCTGATAAAGTAGCAGAATTAATAGCTGGCTTTGTTTCCTTGACTCAGCAGCCCACATAATTAATAACAGATTGTTTTACATTTACAGAGCATATGTTGAGATCTATGAAGAAAGATCTACATTCTGTATATATAATTAAAAAAATAAGCTAAACAGTGCGCGCTAACAAAGAAAATCAAAGAAAAACTATTCAGAAAATCTGGCAAGCTTTGTGAGCACATTTTGTAGATCAGGGCTGCCCAACCCTGTTCCTGGAGAGCTACCATCCTGTAGGGTTCTGCTCCAACCCAAATTCAGCACACCTGATTCAGCTCATTAGCAGCCCGTCAGGATCTGTAACTGGGAGAGCAGGAGTAGTATGCTTTTGTTGGAGTGATAACCTTCAGGGTGGTAGCTCTCCGGGAACAGGGTTGGGCAGCCCTGATGAAGACAAACTGCTGATCACGGGCAATCCAAGTGTGAGCCAAGAAGATGTAACATCAGAATTTGACCACAAGGGGGCGCATATAGGTGTTCAGAGGACACCCCTCATCACTGCAGTGAACTGCAGCTAAGCCACGAGACCTGAAATTCTTCTGCAGTCAGAGCATGTGTCGGCTCAGTGACACCATTCTGGCTCAAGTTCGCATATAAACAATGATGTACTAAAAAGCTGGGGCCAGAACTGTGTCAAAAAAAAAAAAAAACAAGGCCACAGTGCGCGTCTCCCCACCCAATTGCCCTGTCTGTTTCGGATTATCGAGCTCAGATCTGGGTGCTGTTTTAAGTTTGCAGTGTGTGCTAAGCAGCAGTTTCCACGGGCCGGGTAACAGCGCGCTCCTGCGGAGATAACTCCAGGGGCAGTGCTCCAGTTCGGGGCTTTGTCTATAAGTAACCCACCGCACTCACATTACATTACCATCTCTCAGCAGATCCATTCCCTGTCCTCTCTCTCTCTCTCCCACTCTTACTCTCGCTGTGACAACAGGGAAAGTTTCTGAAGCGCCACAGCACAGAGTTCTGTCTCACCGAGGCGCTGTGGAAGTGGATGAACACACTCCGTCTCCTTCTCTTTCTCCTTCTCTTTCTCAACAAGCGGACACACACACACACACACACACTCAAGCGCACACACACACTTCCTAAAAGGCTTTCAGTGCCAAACCTGAGCCATCACACCGCTCATCTACATTTCCACCACTGAGTGCATCTGACTGCGACGCTCGTTTTGGAGCCAGAAGGTTTCTGGTCGTATTCTAAAAATACGGCGGGGTAATAAAATCATGGCCTCCCCATGAACACAGAGGCCCATCACAGCAGAACCCAGGCAGGAGCAGGGGCTGGTCTCAGGTTGTGCCGGTGCTGTTTCAGGAGTGCAGACATGAGTGTGAGGTACTGTGGTGGAGGGAGGCGTTCCTCACCTCCTCATCTCTGCTCCTCCTAAACCTGGAGCTGCACCTGGCTCCGCCCACCACCCCCTTCCACTGTTGTCATGGAGTTTCCCTCCAACCCCCCCTGAAGTTTCCTGCCTTCATTTTTCCGTGTCCAATCAACATGGACTCTGCACTGCAAAGAACGGCATACCTCATTCCGGGATAAAATTTGCAAGAGCCCATTCCGGGGCCCTCTGTTCTGGTACCTGGTGGCCACAGGCATGAACACTCTTTCCGTTTGTCACTGGCCCACAATTACTTCCTCACTATTTCACTACCAAAATATACTGAATAAAAAACTACCGGCTTCTTCATATGGCTCTACAAAATTATTTTACTGAGTAGCATTACAGAAAGTGCACATTCACCATATGCGCACATGCTCTCGCTCTCGCTCTCTCTCTCTCTCTCTCTCTCTCTCTCTCTCTCTCTCTCTCTCAATTTTCAATTCAATTCCATTTGTGCTTTATTGGCATGACATACATGTTGTGGTACATATTGCCAAAGCATATATTGAACATATTGAACATAAAGCAAGTAATCTTCATAATCTCTCTCTCTCTCTCTCTCTCTCAGACACACACACACACACATACACATGCCAACCATACACATGCCAACACAGACAGGCAGACAGACAAACACATAAATGCTAACACAGCCAGACACACACACACACACACACACACATACACAAACAATCAAGTCAATTGCGCCTGGTGTACTCGAGCTCAGAAATCCTGGAATAGGAGTATGTGGCTGTAGGGCCAGAGTAAGAGCCAGTCTCCACCTCCACCCAAACCCGCTACACTACAGCAGCACTCCCATCACACACTGAGAGCCAGTCTCCACCCCCACACTCCACCCAAACCCGCTACACTACAGCAGCACTCCCATCACGCACTGAGAGCCAGTCTCCACCCCCACGCTCCACCCAAACCCGCTACACTACAGCAGCACTCCCATCACGCACTGAGAGCCAGTCTCCACCCCCACGCTCCACCCAAACCTGCTACACTACAGCTGCACCCCATCACACACTGAGAGCCAGTCTCCACCCCCACGCTCTACCCAAACCCGCTACACTACTGTTGCACCCCATCACACACTGTGAGCCAGTCTCCACCCCCACCTTCCATCCAAACTCGCTACACTACAGCCGCACCCCCATCACACACTAAGAGCCAGTCTCCACCCCCGCGCTCCACCCAAACCCGCAACACTACAGCAGCACCCCATCACACACTGAGAGCCAGTCTCCCCCTCCACCCAAACCTGCTACACTACAGCTGCACCCCATCACACATTGTGAGCCAGTCTCCACCCCCACGCTCTACCCAAACCCGCTACACTACTGCTGCACCCCCATCACACACTGAGACCCAGTCTCCACCCCCACCCTCCACCCAAACCCGCTACACTACTGCTGCACCCCCATCACACACTGAGACCCAGTCTCCACCCCCACCCTCCACCCAAACCCGCTACACTACAGCAGCACTCCCATCACACACTGAGAACCAGTCTCCACCCCCACGCTCCATCCAAACCCGCTACACTACAGCAGCACCCCATCACACATTGTGAGCCAGTCTCAACCCCCACCCTCCACCCAAACCCGCTACACTACAGCAGCACTCCCATCACACACTGAGAGCCAGTCTCCACCACCACGCTCCACCCAAACCCCCTACACTACAGCAGCACCCCATCACACACTGTGAGCCAGTCTCAACCCCCACGCTCCACCCAAACCCGCTACACTACAGCTGCACCCCCATCACACACTGAGAGCCAGCCTCCACCCCCACGCTCCACCCAAACCCGCAACACTACAGCAGCACCGTGAGAGCCAGTCTCCACCCCCACGCTCCACCCAAACCCGCTACACTACAGCACCACCCCATCACACACTCAGAGTCAGTCTCCACCCCCACCCTCCACCCAAACCAGCTACACTATAGCAGCACCCCCTCACACACTGAGAGCCAGTGTCCACCTCCAAACTCCACCCAAACCTGCTACACTACAGCAGCACCCTCTCACACACTGAGAGCCAGTGTCCACCTCCACACTCCACCCAAACCCGCTACACTACAGCTGCACCCCATCACACACTGAGAGCCAGTCTCCACCCCCACGCTCCACCCATACCCGCTACACTACAGCAGCAGCTGGGTTCACACAGGGCTTTAATTGTATCACACCCCAAAGCTGGGGCTTTTATCTGGGGCCTGCTGCGCTGCTTGCGGTGATGGTGTCAATCATGGCTCATTTTCAAACCCGTCAGGTCACAAATGTGTGAAACATGGCAGGTTAATGACAGAGACATGACAGGGAAATTTCAGGCAGGTGCTCGCTGACATTCATCATGAAATGATTCATTCAGCTGGGACAGATGCATACATTATAGTGCGTTCAGTTTAATGGTTCATATATTTCAGCGAAAAGTTCTAGCAAACTAAGCACTGGAAATCGTTTTGTGACTCAGGTCTGTACGCGCAGGCTGTACTTACTTATCACACTGATACACACATACACCCACAATGCACACACTCACACACCCACACACACACACACACACACACACACACAAGCACTCAAAAACACTCACACAAACCTTGGAGAGGGTTTTATGCAGTGTCAGTTGAATATTAAATCACTCATTATACACCACAACAATACCATTCCTCCGTTGCACACTCGATTATTTCTCCCACTGCTTTGTTAGTCACCATCCTGCATACACTTATCAAGTGACAAAAGAATAATTGCGTCCAGAGAATGCTCATGTCAGTTTGATTAATTTCAAAAGTGCGGTAATGACACTGGAACTCATAATTTAACCTAATAAATCATAATGACAGCCCTTGTTAACGGATTCACTTTGAAGACATTTTGCAGAAATCGTAAAAAATGCTCACGCAGGCCGTGGAAATTGCACACACGCCACCAAGCTTTGTGTGATAGTGTGTGATAGTGACGCGGCACTAGAATGTTCATTTAACGACATTCTACTCACAACTTTGTGACCTCATACTTCAAAGGCTCGAAACTGGACAGCGATTGGCTGATTTGTAGCCTAAAAGCATCCAGGTCTCTTCCAGATCCACATCAACGCCAAACAGCAGACACTCTTGGGTGACTTCCAGACGCAACACAACATGGGATTTCTACAATACATCATTCCAAAAATGGTCCCAGTAGTCTCTAAGAACAGATTCAGAGTTTTTATATGGGGGTGCACTATATTCTAGAGGTATGGCTGTTTGTTTCGAGGTCAGAGGTCAGAGGGTGAATCCTAAAGGTCACCACACTTGGATCAGTGCTGCTTTTCGGCCCTTGAGTTAGGCCTCTAACCCCACACTGCTCCAGGGGGGACAGGCCCTGGAAAGCCAAATCAACCGTAAGTCCTTTCGGATATAAGCTTGTAATGTAATACAAAAAGAAGAAAGGTCTATATCCCTAGACCAGTCAGTGTAAAACCTGCATTTTAAGGGCCTGAGTTAAATTCGTCTTTCACTTGAACCTCTGCGCAAAAACAGCTGGGCTCATTAAATAATTAGAGCCCCACAGCTAATGAGTTCAGGAAACCGGAGACCAGGCGATACCGCGGGGTCTGAGGCGAGAGTCTCGTCGTCCGCCTGCACGTTATTGAAGGAGATATTTGCTTCCCCCCCCTCTTGTGCTCTTTCAGCTGAATTTAACAGCTAAAGGGTAACAGCACCACCAGGGCTTTCCTCCAATAGCAGCAGGGGTTACAACACCTTTTGCCTGAGTCCTTTGATTGGCAATAACAGGAGCAAACATGTCAATTTCAAACAGAAGATTTCAGCCACCCAGTGCTGGAAGCAGGTGCACATTTATCAAAAGTTTACTCTCACATGGAAGTATATGGAGTTATATGACAACCATATGCTTCCATTATTTGGGCTATTTATGACACAGAATTTTTACTTTAAATTTACACACATAATACAAAATGAACACAGTTCATAGTTCATATTCAAAACTGGTCTTTTGTAACATTTATGATGTGCATTTACATTTATTTAATCCATGTTAAATGCATATATATGCTTATATATCAGACGTACATTTAAAAAATAGCAGCATGAACGTTATCTTAAACGTTTTAAACACATTGTATCTCATACAACAGATTGACACAAATGTTGAATTTCCCACTGTATATTCAAATAACATACTTTCCCTTTCTGGAAGGTAAAGGTAAACACATTCCGGAGAGATCTGCAATTAAGGTGCCAAAAAAAAAAAACTAAACAACGACAACACCAAACACGCCGCATATTGCAGGTCAGCAGAAACGCTCAAAGGCTCATATACTCTGCGTGCGCAATATGTTTATATGATTGACTGGTGCAAAATGCCAAATGAGCCACGAATGTGTTATGCGAGTAAAATCAGTTGACAAA
Organism: Gymnothorax reevesii; assembly: GCA_029721435.1. NCBI lineage: Eukaryota > Metazoa > Chordata > Actinopteri > Anguilliformes > Muraenidae > Gymnothorax > Gymnothorax reevesii. The sequence continues at coordinate 152,353,178 of CM056575.1, forward strand.
ACATGACAAAGTGACACAGAGCAGAGAGCGGCAGGTTTTCCCGTCTGTCACCTCGGTGACAGGAATCGCTTGCGGTGCACTTGGCTGCTGAATCGCATACCGACCCAATTATGCACACGGCAGCACTAACAGACACTTAAAATACTTTGGCTAAACAAAGCAGCGCACTGGAATGCAAGTGCCTGAACGTCAGAGTCAGAATGAGGCTTGGGGAACACAGCGCAGGTTAATGAGGACAAACATGAGGCCAACATGCAGCACACAGTTCAGTACTATGGCCGAGTGGCGTAGTTAATGAGGCATCTGGTCGCGTCCTGGGAGGAATGTTGGGTCGAGAACCCTAGTGCGGTCATAATAACATCAGTGCAGCCCTCTGGCCCTCGAGCCAAAGAGCGTAACCCCTTAACTCTAATTTTCCATTTCAGTTTTCCCTTACGTGGAGTCAAGGTCAGAAAAATATATATTTTTTATATTGTAGAACACTAGGCTGGGCAATATGGACAAAATCTAAAATCTAGATTTTTTTGACCATAAACCTCGATATTGATATTTTGCCGATATTATATAGACACATGTTGGTGCTTTCACAAAATATTTACACTATGATATTTTTAATAACCATTTGTTAGTAATATTGACATAATGACCATGCAGGTGCCGGCAACAGCTACAACAGTTAAAGCAGAAAAATCCAACCCTTTACCGTTGCTTTAAAAACCAGAAAAGCCAAGACGTATCTCATATCACCATATTACGATATCCAAAATTTGTGACAATATTTCACTTTGCATCACAATATCGATATACAAAGGGAGGGTAAAGGTGGTAAAGGCTGATATAGAGGGGGGTAAAGGTGGTAAACGCTGATATAGAGGGGGGTAAAGGTGGTAAAGGCTGATATAGAGGGAGGGTAAAGGTGGTAAAGGCTGATATAGAGGGGGGTAAAGGTGGTAAACGCTGATATAGAGGGAGGGTAAAGGTGGTAAAGGCTGATATAGAGGGAGGGTAAAGGTGGTAAAGGCTGATATAGAAGTAGGGTAAAGGTGGTAAAGGCTGATATAGAGGGGGGTAAAGGTGGTAAAGGCTGATATAGAGGGAGGGTAAAGGCGGTAAAGGCTGATATAGAGGGGGGTAAAGGTGGTAAAGGCTGATATAGAGGGAGGGTAAAGGTGGTAAAGGCTGATATAGAAGTAGGGTAAAGGTGGTAAAGGCTGATATAGAGGGGGGTAAAGGTGGTAAAGGCTGATGTAGAGGGAGGGTAAAGGCGGTAAAGGCTGATATAGAGGGGGGTAAAGGTGGTAAAGGCTGATATAGAGGGAGGTAAAGGTGGTAAAGGCTGATATAGAGGGAGGGTAAAGGTGGTAAAGGCTGATATAGAGGGAGGGTAAAGGCGGTAAAGGCTGATATAGAGGGAGGTAAAGGTGGTAAAGGCTGATATAGAGGGAGGGTAAAGGTGGTAAAGGCTGATATAGAGGGGGGTAAAGGTGGTAAAGGCTGATATAGAGGGGGGTAAAGGTGGTAAAGGCTGATATAGAGGGAGGGTAAAGGCGGTAAAGGCTGATATAGAGGGGGGTAAAGGTGGTAAAGGCTGATATAGAGGGAGGGTAAAGGCGGTAAAGGCTGATATAGAGGGAGGGTAAAGGTGGTAAAGGCTGATATAGAGGGAGGGTAAAGGCGGTAAAGGCTGATATAGAGGGGGGTAAAGGCGGTAAAGGCTGATATAGAGGGGGGTAAAGGTGGTAAAGGCTGATATAGAGGGAGGGTAAAGGCGGTAAAGGCTGATATAGAGGGGGGTAAAGGTGGTAAAGGCTGATATAGAGGGAGGGTAAAGGCGGTAAAGGCTGATATAGAGGGAGGGTAAAGGTGGTAAAGGCTGATGTAGAGGGGGGTAAAGGTGGTAAAGGCTGATATAGAGGGGGGTAAAGGTGGTAAAGGCTGATATAGAGGGAGGGTAAAGGTGGTAAACGCTGATATAGAGGGAGGGTAAAGGCGGTAAAGGCTGATATAGAGGGGGGTAAAGGTGGTAAAGGCTGATATAGAGGGAGGGTAAAGGTGGTAAAGGCTGATATAGAGGGAGGGTAAAGGCGGTAAAGGCTGATATAGAGGGGGGTAAAGGTGGTAAAGGCTGATATAGAGGGAGGGTAAAGGTGGTAAAGGCTGATATAGAGGGAGGGTAAAGGCGGTAAAGGCTGATATAGAGGGGGGTAAAGGTGGTAAAGGCTGATATAGAGGGGGTAAAGGTGGTAAAGGCTGATATAGAGGGAGGGTAAAGGCGGTAAAGGCTGATATAGAGGGAGGGTAAAGGTGGTAAAGGTTGATATAGAAGTAGGGTAAAGGTGGTAAAGGCTGATTTGGAGGGAGGGTAAAGGTGGTAAAGGTTGATATAGAAGTAGGGTAAAGGTGGTAAAGGCTGATTTGGAGGGAGGGTAAAGGCGGTAAAGGCTGATATAGAGGGAGGGTAAAGGTGGTAAAGGCTGATACAGAGGGAGGGTAAAGGTGGTAAAGGCTGATATAGAGGGGGGTAAAGGTGGTAAAGGCTGATACAGAGGGAGGGTAAAGGTGGTAAAGGCTGATATAGAGGGAGGGTAAAGGTTGTAAAGGCTGATACAGAGGGAGGGTAAAGGTGGTAAAGGCTGATATAGAGGGGGGTAAAGGTGGTAAAGGCTGATACAGAGGGAGGGTAAAGGTGGTAAAGGCTGATATAGAGGGAGGGTAAAGGTTGTAAAGGCTGATATAGAGGGGGGTAAAGGTGGTAAAGGCTGATATAGAGGGAGGGTAAAGGTGGTAAAGGCTGATATAGAGGGGGGTAAAGGTGGCAAAGGCTGATATAGACGAGGGATAAATGTGGTAAAAGCAGGTAAAGGCGATATAAAGACGCTCACCTCCCTCCATGTCCTCTGGCCAGTTTCGGGAGCTGCTGGCGGGGGAGGTCGGAGAGGCGTAATACTCGCCTCCAGGGCTGGTGTCAATATCGTCCTCCATGGAGCCCGACTTATGCCTCTTACTCCTGTGTGAGTGGGTGTGTGTGTGTGTGTGTGAGAGAGAGAGAAAGAGAGAAAGGGGAGGGAGTTATTACTCTGAGCATAATTCTAACTTCATCTCAACAAAATTATGTTGTATATTTCTTTGACAATAATTCCGTTTTGGATTCATGCTGTAAGGACCCTGGAAATCTTTACTGCCTCTAGTGGCAGCGACATTGTTTTTTGTGAGTCTTGTGTCTATCTGACTGCAGGATTGAGGGCAAGGGGCAGAGCCACAGAGCGAAAGAAAACACTAGAGTGGACTCAAGATCAGTTTTGGCGAGATTCACATCCGCCATCTTACCGAAGGATGGCATCTGGCATGGAACTGTGAGAAACCTTCGACAAAGGTAGTTTAGAGGTAGAATACAGAGATTATGTTTATGATTTTTACCATACATAATAATTTAATGTTAATTCTGGAAATTATTATGAACCAAGATGAACATTTAAATATTAAAATAAAAATAGCCATAATCTAGAATAAAGAGCACAGCTGGAATTCAAGGTACAGACACATGTTCAAAATATGAAAACAGAATTTCTCTCGCATAAACAAACAACTCTTTGATATATATTTACAGTTAATTTGGATTTAATTTTTTTTGCATTTCAAAAAATGATTAAGAATTTCCTGACAACGAACGCCCGATAACAAAATAATGATTTATACAAGAAGTCGACATGGTCAACAACATCCCCCGCCAATCGTGTGCTTCTTATTTTCGAACTCCATCAAGGCCTTAATGGTCTGAGGCTACACACCAAATTTGGTTGTCCTATCTGTAACAGTTTCTGAGAAAAGTTGTCCCCTTTCTCTCGGACGGACGGACACACGCACGCACGGACGGACGGACGTCAAACCTATATCCCCTCACACTTTGTGTTGGCAGGGGATAATAATGGTAGTTCTTGTAGGCTTATGTGTGTCAGCCTAATTGAAGTGTTTTTCACTTGATTCTATCTAGTCGCATATACGCATTTACAGCGTTTGATTGCACAATTCCCCCGCCAATTCCTTACACCAGATGGTGGAGGCTTCTCAGGTTTTGCGGTTGATTCAGCCAATGGCATTGTCCACCCTATTGCTTTCTTCAGCTCTGTGGGCAGAACGCTTCATCAGGAGTTTGGTAATGCCTAAAGCGGGCTCACTCTACACCAACCATCCTTTATTCTTAGCTGCTCTCATAGCAGTTTTAAGCCAGTTATTTGCCTGTTAATGTGCTTTTTGTGAATAAATCATTTATAAACATATTGCGATCAGTCAGTGGACTGGTTGCAGCAATACCAATGATGTCACAGAAACTGAATGGAAAAAGAAAGAGGGAGACGCGAAAAAGGAGACAGAAAGATGGAAAGAGGTAACGTTAGCAAATAAAAAAGACAGACCAAGGAGAAAGGAGAGAGAGGCGACCTGGATAAAGGGAAACAGAAAAGGGAGGATAAAGAAATGGAGAGAGAAAAGAAATAAAGAGAAAAGAACAGAGCCAAGAGAAAGAGTGTGAGCCGGAGAGGAGAGAGACTAAGAGAATGAGTGTGAGCCGGAGAAAGAGAGAGAGACAGAACTCAGGAGGAGAGACAGAAGAGGCCAATGGCAGTCGACGTTACTGATCTCCGAGAGGCTGGCACACAGCATACAGTAGGAGGCTACGCCACCGCCAAACAGCTGCTTACCGCTTCATTTACCAACCACTACAGCTGCTTACCGCTACAGTTACTAACCATTACAGTTACTAAAAGTTACAGCTGCTACCCTCCACAGTTACTAACCACTACAGCTGCTAACCGCTACAGCTAATAATCGCTACTGCTGCTCACCGCTACAGTGACTAACCGCTACAGCTGCTTACCGCTACAGTTATTAACCGCTACGGCTGCTTGCCACAGCTGCCAACGGCAGTTACTTACCACTACAGTTTGTAACCGCTACAGCTGTTAACCGCTATAGTTACTAACTGCTACAGCTGCTAACCACTCCAGTTACAAACTGCTACAACTACTAACCGCTACAGTTAGTTACCGCCACAGCTTTTAACCACTATAGTTACTAACTACTACAGTTACAAACTGCTACAGCTACTAACCGCTACAACTGGTAACCGCAGCAATTACAAACTGCTAAAGCTACTAACTGCTACAACTGGTAACCGCAACAATTACAAACTGCTACAGCTGCTAACCGCTACGGCCGGCCGCATTGCTGCCAGAATTCAGATAATAAATTACAGCAGCCCCTCCGGGGTGGCGTCGAGGTCCAGATGAATTGCTGCGGCCCTGGCAATTGCCCGCGGTCACCTGCGCAGCAACAGGCTTTGTTCGTCATCGCGAATTCCTGGCCATTTTCACTCTCTGCTGTGGAATCCCCGCAATTATTTTTACACTGAGGAGTGTGATTATGCAGAGAAAGACGCCTCTGCTCTTTGTGTGCACTGTAATGCCTATACAGCGGAACTGGGAATCCCAGGTCCCTACAGTAAAATTCCTCCCCAGGACTTAGTCCCATCCGCCTGCATTAGCTGAGTGAGTCGATCCAGTCAGCAAACTCATGGGCTGGAGCTTGCAGGAGGCAGTATCTCCAGATATTTATTCCCTGACCCCCAAGACTTACCGCACAAGCCTCAAAATGTTCCAGCTCTTTTAAGAAGGGAACGTTTCCAGAGTATTTCCTTTCAGTGCTGTGACGACCGTGTAATTCGCTGACTGCAGTCAGACCCACCAATGAGCCACAGCCACACTGAGCGAGGCCACTGTCCGTGTTGCGTTTCAGTGTCCACACTAACCAGTGAACGAGCGGTGACAACAGAAGGCTATCGCCCGTAAATCCAGGCAAACATCTGCCACTGCTGGAGAGAGCTGTGAGCACCACAAGGCTGTTGTTATGTTTTTGACAAGGGTCTTATCGTGACACTTCAAGTATTATTTTTCCAGTTTCCTATAGACTTTTTCAGTTTTAGGATGTGAAAAAGCGAGATTTGCACTATGTGGGGCAGAAGATGCACAAATCCTATTTAAAAGGTGGGGAATTATAAGTTCATTCGTTTTCCCCATGGTAAAAGGCAGTTTACAGCGTGGATTCGGACTATAAACAGGAACATTTTTCATTCGGGAACATTTTAGGGTGTGCAGCATACATTTTGTGTCTGGATGGCGAGATTAAGAATTCTGCATTCAAACTACTCCAAATATCGATTGATGTTTGGGTACGCAGAGAAACATTAGGATATGAAAACACGTCAAGTGTACGTCCACTTGAGGCAATTTAGAGTTTAGTTTCATGTGTTGCGATTCGTGTCAGTTGCATGTTGTAAACGGCGGCTGTCATGTCACTGCTGACTGACTGGGTTGCTAGGGCAGACGCAGCATATGAATTTGCGATATCAAATATTAATGGTAAATTCTAAACCCCCTTTCTCACTGATACAACTCCACTAAAACAGATTGGCGCCCCCTTTTAAAATCGTTCTAGCAAATAAAAAGCCGGACAATAGGCTGCATCCACATTCTTTTCCCCTGACAATATAGATACACTAAGCTCTATTCGTTTTCTCCAACAAACTGAAAGCATTGACTCCTTCAGCGCAACAGGGACTTGAGAGACTACAGTGCCTTGAAAAAGTATTTGCCCCCTTCCTGATTTTTTATTTTTTTGCCTATTTGTCACACTTAAATGTTTCAGATCATCAAACAATTTTAATATCAGACAAAGACAACCCGAATAAAAACAAAGTGCAGTTTTTAAATGATGATTTCATTTATTAAGGGGAAAAAGCTATTCAAACCTACCTGGCCCTATGTGAAAAAGTAATTGCCCCCAAAATCCTAATAACTGGTTTTGCCACCCTCGGCAACAACAACTGCAATCAAACATTTGCGATAACTGGAAGTGAGTCTTTCACACCACTGCGGAAGAATTTTAGCCCACTCTTCTTAGCAGAATGTTTTAATTCAGCCACAGTGGAGGGTTTTTGAGCATGAACGGCCTGTTAAAGGTCATGCCACTGCATTTCAAGCGGATTTAAGTCTAGGCTACTCCAAAATCTTCATTTTGTTTTTTGAAGTCATTCAGAGGTTGATTTGCAAGTGTGTTTCAGATCATTGTCCTGCTGCATAACCCAAGTGCACTTGAGCTTGAGGTCATGAACTGATGGTTGGACATCCTCCTTCAGGATTTTATGGCAGAGAGCAGAATTCATAGTTCCATCAATTACTTCAAGTCGTCCAAGTCCTAAAGCAGCAAAGCAGCCCCAAACCATCACACTACCACCACCATGTTTGACTTTGGGCATGATGCTCTTTATATGAAATGCTGTGCTAGTTTCAGGGCAGATGTAACAGAACGCGCACTTTCCATAGAGTTCAACTTTTGTCTCGTCAGTCCACAGAATATTTTTCCAAAAGCCTGTGGGATCATCAAGATGATTTTTGGCAAATGTGAGACGAGCCTTTGTGTTCTTTTTGGTTAGCAGTGGTTTTTGTCATCAAACTCTCCCATGGATGCCATTTTTGCCCAGTCTCTTTCTTATTGTTGAATCATGAACACTGACTTTAACTGAGGCAGTTCTGTAAATGTTGTTCTGGGTTCTTTTGTGACCTCCTGGATGAGTTGTCAATGCGCTCTTGGAGTAATTTTGATAGGCCGGCCACACCTTAGAAGGTTCACCACTGTTTCAGGTTTTCTCGATCTGTGGATAATGGTTCTCACCGTGGTTCGGTGGAGTCCCAAAGCCTTAGAAATGGCTTTGCAACCCTTCCCAAACTGATAGATGTCAATGACTTTGTTTCTCATCTGTTCTTGAATTTTTTAATATCGCGGCATCATGTGTTGCTTTTTGAGATCTTTTAGCCGACTTCACTTTGTCAAACAGGTTCTATTGAAATTATTTCTTGATTCAACAGGTCTGGCAGTAATCAGGCCTGGGTGTGGCTAGTGAAAGTGGACTCAAAAAATGTGGTTAATCACAATTAATTCATGATTTAATGCAGGGGGATTACTTTTTCACAGAGGGCCGGGAAGTTTGAATAGCTTTTTCCCCTTAATAAATGAAGTCATCATTTACAAACTGCATTTTGTATTTACTTGGGCTATCTTTGTCTTTTATTAAATTTTGTTTGATGATCTGAAACATTTAATTGTAAAAAATATGGAAGAAAGTAAGAAATCAGGAAGGCGGCAAATACTTTTTCACAGCACAGTGTATCGGCGAGATACTGTCAAGGCATGTCCTTGACATTGTTATTTTCAGCACAGAGGAAAATCCAAAACCAAATGTGTAGCGTTCAGACGAACAGATATGGCCTTGTATTTTACATGTGTACCTGCGCACTTATCCATGTTAAGAGGCGATTAGGATCATGTGTGCTTATCCGGTTGCTTTGAACAATGCGAATTTGTCACAAGAACACAGTAGCCATTAGCTAACTTAAGGCGTGGGACCCAACCATAGTGGTCTTAATGACATTATTTCACGTCCGCAAAACTAGCTGGCAAGCAAATGCCACTTTGTTCGCAATATATAGCAAGTAATTATGAAATTGAAATCTCAAGGATACCAAATTATTATTGCAAGCAGTGAAATGAAAACCACACCTACACTTAGTTCTGTAACATGAGCTCCTCAGAGCTTACCAAGAATGAAAACGTCGTATGGCAGTAACATTCCTCCTTTGGCTTAATATTTTTTTGCATAGAGTTTAACACCTACTTATACAGCCTATAGAATCGAACAAAGCCAGACCCTTTTCAAAATGTGGATACAAAAACTGAACACTGCAAAACAATAACACCTTGAAACAACAAAAGATTAAACAATTATTTGACGATTAGTGGGCCAACTTCAATAACTTATAATATCAACCAGTACCTTAACTATATTTCTCCGATCAGATCGCTCTTTCCTTTAAGCTTGCGTCGGTGTGAGATCCTTTCGTTTGTAGGGAAACACAGAGCGAAGCCAACATTATTTGAGACGATGAAGTCGGACCAGCTCTGACAAAATGAGCACTGCAGACTATAGTGTGATCATTTGGGACAAAGTTCTTCCGATTTATAGCTCAAATCCACCCCTGTCGTAGTCTCTTGCCACGGGGAATACAAAAAAACCTTATATCTCCGTCTTTCTGATACCAGTTTCTGCACCCCTCTATGCAACAAATAGCCACGATATTTCCTTTTGCCCCACATCAGCTATATTGGGCATCCGCGCGCGCGGACTTCCACCCTTAAACCGAACTGGTCAATTGTGCTCAAGTGCGAATGTCAAACTCCTTTGGGAAATCTTGAAATAATCCAAATCATCTCGCCTCGTCCTTTGCACTTGCAAAAAGTACTAAAAATACTAAAAAGTCTAAACATGGGACAAAACACTTTGTGAGATTTGTGTAAAAAAGGTTTTTGTAGTGAATAGAAGGTAGTTAACTGCGCATCCTGATTGGTGGATTGGCATTAGCCGTTGAAAGAGACATGTCAAGGTTTACTGGGATTCCAATCCCGCGGCAGTTCTTTACTGGGATTCCAATCCCGCAGCAGTTCTTTACTGGGATTCCAATCCCGCAGCAGTTCTTTACTGGGATTCCAATCCCGCGGCAGTTCTTTACTGGGATTCCAATCCCGCAGCAGTTCTTTACTGGGATTCCAATCCCGCGGCAGTTCTTTACTGGGATTCCAATCCCGCAGCAGTTCTTTACTGGGATTCCAATCCCGCAGCAGTTCTTTACTGGGATTCCAATCCCGCAGCAGTTCTTTACTGGGATTCCAATCCCGCAGCAGTTCTTTACTGGGATTCCTATCCCGCAGCAGTTCTTTACTGGGATTCCAATCCCGCAGCAGTTCTTTACTGGGATTCCAATCCCGCAGCAGTTCTTTACTGGGATTCCTATCCCGCAGCAGTTCTTTACTGGGATTACAATCCCGCAGCAGTTCTTTACTGGGATTCCAATCCCGCGGTAGTTCTTTACTGGGATTCCAATCCCGCAGCAGTTCTTCACTGGGATTCCAATCCCGCAGCAGTTCTTTACTGGGATTCCAATCCCGCAGCAGTTCTTTACTGGGATTCCAATCCCGCAGCAGTTCTTTACTGGGATTCCAATCCCGCAGCAGTTCTTTACTGGGATTCCAATCCCGCAGCAGTTCTTTACTGGGATTCCAATCCCGCAGCAGTTCTCGTCTGCCAGCCTCATCACAGAATGTTCCGGTACCATCGAGCAGTACAAAACATCCATAAATGCCAAAGGCTCACGAATGGCCGCGCCCTTTAGAGACCTTCCTGGAGGTGCTGAACTCTGTGTTTGGGATTATATGGAGGTGTGAGGCTGAGAGTTTGAGTACATAAGGAGGTGAGAGGTGGTGTTTATGTGAGTATGAGGAGGTGCTTGCCCTTGTGTTTGGTACTGACCCACTGGTGGAGGTGTTGGGCCGTGTGCTTGGGTATATATGAAGGTGCTGAGCAGTGTGCTTGGGTGCATGAGGAGGTGGTGACCCACTGGAGCTGGTGCTGGGGTGTATGTTTGGGTGTATAAGAAGGTGGTGGGCTGAGCATTTGTTGTTTGTGTTAGGTACTGACCCGCTGGAGGAGGTGCTGGGTTGTGTGTTTGGGTATATATGGAGGTGCTGGGTTGTGTGTTTGGGTATATATGGAGGTGCTGGGTTGTGTGTTTGGGTATATATGGAGGTGCTGGGTTGTGTGTTTGGGTTTGTAAGAAGGCGGTGGGTGGAGCGTTTGTTAGCGCGAGGATGTGTTAGCCCTCCTATTAGGTACTGACCCGCTAGAGGAGGTGCTGGGCAGGGTTCTCCTCATGCCGACTCCTGCAGGGTTGAGGTCATAGGCCAGGTGGCCCTGCAGCTCCCCCAGGGAGAAACTGGGGCCCGTCCCTGTGACCACTGGGGCTACACAGGACACCAGCAAACAGAGGTGTTAGGGAGCGTCTACAAACTACACCAGTAAAAAGGGAGGTTAGGGAGCGTCTACAAACTTCACAATCACCCACGCACATGCAAGCTCATATAAACACACACTCAAACACGCATGCAAAAACACACACTCACCCAATCACACACTTTCACGATTACAAACACTCTCACAGACCCACACACAACTCTCACATGAGCACAAACACACACACACACACTCACACATCACGCACACAGTCATAAACACATAATAACACACACACACACACACACACACACACACATGCACGCACACACACATTAACCTGGTTAAAAAAAGATGCTACTGTCCAATGAAAAATAAAGACGTTTTGCTCACTAAAAGAATGCATTTGATATTTATGAACTTATAGAGCAGTAGAGGTGTCAAAATCTTCTGTAAACAAGCTTTTAAATGCCATATTCAGTAATACATTAGTAAATACCCCGAGGCCCGGATTACATATCAACCCAATCCAAACAAACAAAATAATCGCCTTTCACATTTTTGCCAGCAGTTGGCACATAGCTGTGAATTGCATGACTTAAAAAAGCCGAGGGCTGTACATTTATTCACAATTAATTACTATCGCAACTCAAAAAACAAAAAAACAAAAACAAAAAACAAAGCTATCAAACAAAGTCGATGGGCTTAACCCTTGTGTGGTAACTGGTGGGGCCCGGTCTCAATGCTTACTAAAATAAAACTATATGGTAAAAAGACACATTTCTACTGGCCACACCTCCCTACATATCTATATTACATGCGTTTAGGTGAACTGGACCGGAGGATTATAACAGTGTGGTAACTGCCGGTGAAAATGGCGCACACTTGCGCCACATAAACATGTGAATACTGAAATACAAAACAACATGAGAATCCTCAGGCGTCTGTGTCATGGTGCCAAGTGGAATCGAGGAATTCCAATAATTACAGACCTTTAAACCAGTCACATACAAAAATATGAATTCAGTGCTCAGCAGTCTGATTTATGGCAGAGAACCCTATGCAGATAAGATAGTGAAATTCATCTTACAGACGTGTGTTTTAACAACTGCAACTGATAACTATCTATGTGCTTAGAGCAGTTTAATAACACAGAATGAGAAGGCCTTACTTCTGGAGACTTGCACAAGTTCTGTAACGTTAAAAACTCCCGACGTCACAAAGCTTTCCTGAAACTCTGGGCAATCTGCAAAAGAGAGAGAAAAAAAGAGAGAGAAAGATGGTCAGAGAGAGAGAAAGAGTGAAAGAAAATGCTCATTTGTATTAACATGACTACACTGTGCAAAACACATAGTTATTTCCAGCTGCTCAAGCCACAAAAACAAAGAATAAAAACAGACAAAAAGAGATTAAAAAAGAGAAAGAGATCAAAAGAAAAACAAGAGGGCTTCATACACTCACAGGTTTGAGATGTTCCTTAATACACTCACGCGTTTGAGATGTACCTTCATACACTCGCGCGTTTGAGATTTTCCTTAATACACTCACGCATTTGAGATGTTCCTTCATACACTCACAGGTTTGAGATGTTCCTTCATACACTCACAGGTTTGAGATGTACCTTCATACACTCGCGGGTTTGAGATGTTCCTTCATACACTCACAGGTTTGAGATGTTCCTTCATACACTCACAGGTTTATGATGTACCTTCATACACTCGCGGGTTTGAGATGTTCCTTCATACACTCAAGGGTTTGAGATGTTCTTCATAGACTCACGAGTTTGAGATGTTCCTTCATACACTCACAGGTTTGAGATGTTCCTTCATACACTCACAGGTTTATGATGTACCTTCATACACTCGCAGGTTTGAGATGTTCCTCATAGACTCACGGGTTTGAGATGTTCCTTCATACACTCACAGGTTTATGATGTACCTTCATACACTCAAGGGTTTGAGATGTTCCTTCATACACTCAAGGGTTTGAGATGTTCCTTAATACACTCGCGGGTTTGAGATGTTCCTTCATACACTCACGCGTTTGAGATGTTCCTTAATACACTCGCGGGTTTGAGATGTTCCTTCATACACTCACGCGTTTGAGATGTACCTTCATACACTCACAGGTTTGAGATGTTCCTCATAGACTCACGGGTTTGAAACGTTCCTTCACACACTCGCGGGTTTGAGATGTTCCTTCATACACTCGCAGGTTTGAGATGTTCCTTCATACACTCGCGGGTTTGAGATGTTCCTTCATACACTCGCCTGTTTGAGATGTTCCTACATACACTCACGCGTTTGAGATGTTCCTTAATACACTCGCGGGTTTGAGACGTTCCTTCATACACTCGCGGGTTTGAGATGTTCCTTCATACACTCGCGGGTTTGAGATGTTCCTTCATACACTCGCGGGTTTGAGATGTTCCTTCATACACTCGCCTGTTTGAGATGTTCCTACATACACTCACGCGTTTGAGATGTTCCTTAATACACTCGCGGGTTTGAGATATTCCTCATAGACTCACGGGTTTGAGATGTTCCTTCATACACTCACGCGTTTGAGATGTTCCTACATACACTCGCGGGTTTGAGATGTTCCTTCATACATTCGCGGGTTTGAGATGTTCCTTCATACACTCGCGGGTTTGAGATGTTCCTTCATACACTCACAGGTTTGAGATGTTCCTCATAGACTCACGGGTTTGAGATGTTCCTTCACACACTCGCGGGTTTGAGACGTTCCTTCATACACTCGCGGGTTTGAGATGTTCCTTCATACATTCGCGGGTTTGAGATGTTCCTTCATACACTCGCGGGTTTGAGATGTTCCTTCATACACTCGCGGGTTTGAGATGTTCCTTCATACACTCGCGGGTTTGAGATGTTCCTTCATACACTCGCCTGTTTGAGATGTTCCTTCATACACTCGCCTGTTTGAGATGTTCCTTCATACACTCACAGGTTTGAAATGTTCCTTCTAGGATATTTACATGATACACAGTACATAGCAATAGGTAGAGTAGTTTGCAAAATGATTTGGAGAGATGGCATTCCATCATATTGTGAAGATTAGGGCTAAACTTTATTGCCAAGATCCACCACTTATAGCTCAGCTGAAATTTTCTGTTAAAAATCAGCTGGGGACTGAGCAATGCTTCCTACTGCTGGGATGCTAGTCCTGTAAAAATTGCACACGCTAACTCTCTTAACATTTTTAAGAGAATCTTCTCTAGCCCTTCTGCTGTTTTGACTCATTCTATGGAGGCGTTGCCAGGTCATTATTTTGTATTAATTGTTGTGAATTGTCCTCTATTAACTGAATTTTATTGTACTGCTTTGAGTTTCAACCCTATAAAACCTGCAAACTCATATATGGCTCTGTAAAATGCAGCTGCTGTATTCAAACCTGTGGAACTTCAGGCCTATTTTAAATTCTAGTGGAGATGCCAAGGTTTCTGTCCATCCCAAATATGTCCTGCTAAATAACAGGGAAATGTGTTTGAAATGAAGAACAAAATCTTGATATTTACATTTGATGTAATGCTGCAGCCATAAAACATGACATTCTGGGCTTGAATATTTCTCTCAATATAAGCGTGATGCGGTCGTAATGAAGTGCTGCAACCAGCATATACAGAATATGTATGCGACATTGCCTAACAATATGAAAAAAATGTTTTTTTCTGATTCTTAACCGACGTACGGGAATACAAGGGCTTCCTGTTTTTTTTTCGGCTTTTAATGAAAAGTGTGTTGACTCTTCTGTAAAATGCATCGCAAAAAAAACACACACATACCAGACTCGGGTTCCCTGAAACATGGTGTGATTTCAGAATGCAGAGCGAAACTGCACGCAGCATTGCACAAAACTCAAGCATTGACGTCATTCACTGGCCACAGTAACGTAAAATCCCAACCGATGGGGATCTGACCTTTCACCCAAGGTTGAACTCTGAAATCACTCGGGCTCCTCACCCAGGTAACTACATCCCTCCACCCCCTAAAAAAAAGATCCAGGGCCAACATAAATGAACACGGCTCCCCAATGTCACAGCATCAACCGCCTTCATCCACCGCAAAACAAGACCCTCTTCACAGGAGATTTCAATTCAGGCAACAACACTTAAAACCTCATTTATTTCTTATTCTGTATACTCAGGAGTTACGTTACGGTTCTGAAGTTACTGTCTGCTTGAGTGTAAAATCTTCTGACCCCATAAGCAGATCTTGAAATGAGTAAAACTATCAAGACCTCGGTATTATTTTTGCCATTTCGCCAAAAAGCATGAGGTCGAGTCCTTCTTGCAGCATGAGGATGACTCCAATTATAATAAAATAGCCAATGTTGAGCTGACCTCCATGTTCTACTGTCATGCTGATTTCTTGACTGAACCATGAAGTTGACACCACAACTATACTCTGATTTGGCTACAGCTATATGAGGCAGGTATCGTCACATGAAAGAAAAAGCATCCAGCACAGCTGTACTACCATACTGCCGATGAAATTAAAAAAAAAAAGAATTTTATTTGAAGAATAATGACTTACAGCCATTAAATACAACACAATCATCGTGTTCCTTTTTCCTTATGACAGCCGGCTGACTTTCTGAACTAAAATTATTTTTAATTTTAGCGTTGAGTTTTGATTCTCGTGTTTCAGTATAATTTATCGGAAGCCACACCCACCGTGGCCATGTGACCACGCCCTTTCACAACTCCCCAGTCCTGAAGTTCACCCATTCTCCTCTGGTTAACATGGGGTAAAAGGAAACGTACAAGTGTGTCGACACGACAAGTACCGCATTACTCATTCACACCCATTTACACACATACTGTTATCACACCCCGTACTTGGGACAAACGGGGAGATGAGCAAATTGGAGAAAAATAGTAAAACAAAACTTGCACATGCAAAAGATGAGGAAAAACAATGAAACAGACTCACTAGAAAAAGTGTCAAACAGGTTTCAGAGGCAAGAATGAATAAAAAACTATGCAGGCTACTTTGCCCTATAATTATATGCAAGTAGAGCACCAATCAAAGTTACCACTTTGTGTCCAAAACTGAACGAATGCCTGTCCAGCACTCATGAGGCCGGGGGACAGTAGCACAAAGGTGCCCACAGGGGGTGCTGTGTCCATCGGATAATAAATCCATACCCAGCTAAGGGGGTGCTTGATAAGGTAGGATTACTGAGTAAACTGGACGAATGCACTGAGCAAAATCTGGCACAGCTCTTATTTTAGTCCAAGTTCTACATTTGGGAGGGTTGCCTGGTTTACTTAGTATCATAATCCGGCAAATTCAGCAATCTAGCTCTGTTAGATAGAGTCCCAGACTACGCCGTGCAAGAGCCAAGTTCAGACAAACAGCTAGTGCAGTTGACATAGCATAGCGGGGCTCGCTAAGCAGTGAAAAAAAAACAGCTAGATTCCCCCTGTCCATTTCAGCTTTTCAAATTTTCAGTGAAATGGCTCATGCTCTGCGTATTTTCATACACTTTCAACATTTCCAAACACCGTGGCAAATATCCTCCATTTTTTCCCCTAAAGACTGCTGAAGTAAGCAGTGCTGGTCTAAAATGCCCAGATATACTCAGGGCACGGACAGTACTTCAGTGCCCAAACAGCTTCTTGCCAAAACATAAATGCAAACTGCAGCCAGGTTTACATTTTTAAGACGAGTGCAGACATGCATTTTACAGCTTTTGTCTGCTTGTGAAAATATCCTTCAGCACTTGTAAGCAAAGGCTGGCATGTGTGTTAAACTGGGACTCAGAAGGATGTGGGTTCAAGTCTCAGCGTTAATATGATCTGAGCAGCTGCTGGGCCCTTGAGGAAGGCCCTCCACCCCACATTCCAGGAGGACCGGCCCCTGCTTAGTCCCATACACTGTAAGCTGATCAGTGCAGAGTGCGTGCAGAAGAACTGGACCCTTACCCATCGTGGCGGCTCTGCTGTCCTCCTGGTCAGAACCGATTCCAGTCCGGGGACTACTGCTCTGCTCGGACTCTGCAAACGGGACAGAGAGAGAGAGAGAGAGGTGGCAGAACCGGGTCAAACAAACCTATCAGAGAAACATCTGTCCTCCCATTGTCTAACCCGGCACTGCAGGCTAAAGCCTATCCCAGCATGCAATAGGCGAGATACAGGAACACATCCATGGGTGCCTTGCCTGAAAGCACAGGTGCTAGCTAGCAGAGCTGGGCCCCTTGACAAAGTGCAATGGACAAACTATGTAAGTTGCTAACTTAGCGACTATGCTTTTGGGAAACGCACCCCTGGACAGTGTGTCAAATGGTCACAGGCTACACCTATTGACACAACGCTCACTAACACTTTCGTACCTACAGACAATGAGCACGACACACGTGTGTCTTTGGACAGTGAGAGGAAACTGGAGAAACTATCCAGAGAAAATCCTCAAGAACACAGGGAGAACATTCAAACTACACACAGAAGGTCCCAGGCTAGATTCAAACCCACACCCTTCTGGTAGCGAGGCAACAGCGCCACCCACTGGGCCGCCGTGCGACCTGTTTGTGGGAAACAGTCCCCGAATATAGCCTCACGCCAAAACAGTACCGCATTCAGGGCATCGTACTGTTCTTGGAGGAGAATAAAAGGTAATATACATAATATACCTCGCTTTGGATACCAGGGCCTGTAGTCCTAAATTTTGGGCTTTTAAACAGGTTTCCCGGCTAAACAAGAATTAGGGTAAGAGGGCAAACATAAAAAATGGCAACAAACTTAAAAGCTGTTCTTAGCGCCTCCAGTCCTTTAAGAGTGTACTTTTTAGCTCAGATTACAAACACGTAGCAGCAATCTGATGGGAAGTACACTTCACAAACAAACAGGTCTCTTCCCTGACCCACATACAGGCTCTTGTGATTGCGATCTCTCAAAGTAGCAGGTCCAGATAAGGCTCAATCCACAGAGGCCCATCGGTCACCACCACGCCTGGCAGTGAAAGAGCCCTAATGACCGTCAGCCACAATCCACCCTGACATATAGCAGTGACAGAGCTAAGTATGGGGGGTAACAAATACTCAGAATGTTCCAGAACACACAGAGATAATGTTTGGAGGGGAGAAGCTTGTCTAGCATTGGAGGAAAACGGCACAGCACAGGATAAGTGTGTGTGTGTGTATGTGTGTGATGTGTTTGTCTTTGTAGGTAAGTGAGAGTGCCTGTGTGTACTTGTGTGCATAAGGCGTGTGAGTATGAGCACGTGTGTGAGTGTGCATATGAGTGTGTCTGTGCATGTCAGTTATGAGTGTGTGCTGTGAGTGAGATGGCGAGTGTGCATGTGCCTGCATGTGTGAAATGTAATTGTGGGTGCGCCGCTGCGCGTGTAAGCAGCTACATTCAAGTGTGTGCGCGAGGCATACACAAGGAATCAGTGCATTTGCTGAGTTGGGCCCAAAAGTGAGGTTTGAGATGTTCGACGTCATCCAATGACATACGAAGGGAAGCAACCTTAGCCCTTCATCGAGTCAAGGTGCTTAACCTCTCTCTCTCTCTCATATTATTCTCTTGCCCTGCTATATCTGACCTATATCCCAGAAAACTTGATAAAGGAAAATAGTCTCAGTGGAATTTCTCTAAATAAGGACTGAATAAAATTCCTTTTTTTTTTTTACTAGTTTGGAAGTGATAAATAAAGAAATTACATTTGAGGAAGACTGTTCTGAAAGCTGTGTGTCGGGTTAGAATTTATCTTGGCCGGTATGAACCGCGATCGCACTGCAAAGAGCCCCGCTTCAGCCGAGCGCCTTCAGCTGAAAGGGGAAAGTGTAAGAAACGAAAGAACGGAAATCGGTGGGTGAGGATAACGGTTTTTAAAAAAAAGCCGCAAAGCGCTCCAGCTCGCGTTTGCGTCTGTGCTTGTGTGCGCTTTGTCGATAAAACAGGAAAATAAAATAAATAAATGAAAAACAAGGCCGTGGAACAGCGCTCGCCGCAGGGAGTCTGGCTCCAGTTGGATGCGAGGCAGAACTGAACAAATAAGTGGCGTAAATAATTGGTCTCTCTATCGGATAGGCGCAGCTCCACTGCGCAGAAGGAGGACGCCGATGTACTGCGTGCGTTTGGGCTTCGCAGCCGTCGGACAAAGGGTTGGCAGCAAATCTCACGCTGCGCATCTGAGGGACTTGTGCCCGACTTCTCCCAGACTCCGAACTTCCGTCTTTCCCCGCCCGCGATCGCAAGTGGCAGCAGAGTTGGAAATTCCGGAAGTTTATTAAGAAAAAACTCCTGCCGGCGTTTTCTCCTCCCACCAATGAACGCAGCCAGAGAATTTCACCGCATTTCAACCTCCCGGATTCGAATCATCCAGTGCTGCGTTTCCCAAAAGCTGAGTTGCTAACTATGCGAAATAAATCTACTAGTTAGCAACCTGCATAGCTTGCAACTAGACTTTCGGGAAACGTAGCGCAGAACTTAATCTTATGCACAATGGTGGGAAAGGGGAGAGATGTTTTTTTTTTTTTTTGGGGGGGGGGAGGGGGTAAGTAGTTGTCCAATTCTTGAAGCGCCCCTGCTGAGTAAGCTCTTTGAATATTTATTGTCTTTTTATCAGGCATTCTTGTCTGTCAATAGTTCCAGCTCGTCAGTAGCGCCCTGGCCTGCTCGTCAGCGGTACAGCGGCCCGTAGGCCAAACGAGCTGCGGACAGATCCCTGAGGCTCAGCTGTTTCCAGGTTTCATTTCCTTCAGTCCTGTACGGAAATGGTGGCATCCTGCAGGTTTTCAAAAGCGGGAGCTACCATTCTGAAAATACCCAGAGTGCACTCTGTCTCTTATCAAGGGCAAAAGCCAACAGGGCCATGATCCAGGAAGCTGCTTGTGTACTGAAAAACTAACACCATGTTCAGTGTTTTCACCTTACTATCAGACATTATCCTATGCTTCCCTCTCGAGATCTATTAAACTGCAAGACATAATATCACCATTAACCTGTTAGACGCTTAATTTACCCACCTTATGCCTCCAAAAGTTAATCATTCATTATTTATACTGAGCAACAGAAGAAAGCAAATCAGCTAGTTAGTTAAGGTACACTCATGATTACTCAATGTCACCGCAAAATAAAGAGAAATTTGATGAAACGAGTGTAAACGAGTGTAAAAGTAATAAGTAATAAATTTGATTTTCTGAAATAATTATACGCAAACTTATTTTCCAGTCTGTCTTTAATTAACTTGCGTTTGTTGTTCAGTAGGCCTATATTTCACAAATGACCTTGAGGACTCATATGTACCTGGAAAACCTTCTGCAGGTCACTGCCAAATAATTTACCCACTAAAAATGGACAAAACTGTTGACCTTTTGAAGGCTGACATCAGAAATTTTGCTTCAAATATTTTGTGCCTCCTGTGACTATAGTAGTGATAAGCATAAGGATTGTGAAGTGCAAACCTATTTATTCTCTTTAACTTCACTAGTCACAGCAAGGTTTAGATACTGAACTCAAGCTCATAAGTTCGAAAGTTATACTTAAATTTATCTATTGTCTTGACTAATTGTAACTACAAAGCTTATCTGCAACTCGAGTAAACTCACTTTTTTTTGAGGCAGCTGGTGAACTTTTGTTTCCGAGTTCAACCTGCGTGAAATGTATCGCACTGTACCTTGTTTTGTGTTACTGCTTCATAAGTCAATTTTTCTCACCCTACTGACAAATCCTGAAATGACTAAAACAATCTCACCTAACTGGCAGTATGCTTCCGGCCCTATTTAGTAAAGAAAAGGCAGTAAGATACACAGTAAACCCTGACAAGTGTGGTGAACTCAAATGTTTTGTGGAAGCTGATTACCTCAAAAAAATTGTGTCTGCCAACTTAATGATCTTGTGTTCACAGCACTTAAACACATGAAAATTAAATTCACCTTATTTACTTTCAGTTCCTTCCACACAATGCAATTAAGTCGGCCTACACATGTTTTTAGAGGTAAACAGTTGCCACAAAACATTTGCATTCACCACACAATCAGGGTTTACAGTGTAAAGGACTAAATACCAGACTAACATGCTGCGTGATGCAGACTTGTTGACTAAGAACTTTTTTGCAGTGGGGGGTGATTAGGTGTGCAGGGGGCAGGTGTGGAGTTCTGACTGATGCGTTGGTTCTGCTGGGCTCAGTATTGCGCAGGAATAAAGGCAGAACACGAAGCGAGGGAGGTTCCCAGCTCGATGCCACGATGCCCAGCCAAGTAGAGCAGTGCCAGCAGCACAGGCAGGGCTGCGCATCCCATCCAACAGGCCTGCTCTCTCCGGCCGTCTCCAGATGCCAATCCGCTTCTTTCCTTCCAAGAGCGGTGGTTACCGGGCAGACGGCCCTCTCACTGATCTCATTGGCAGGCAGAGGGAGAGGAGACGGAGTGGAGGGGGGGATCTGTCACTCTGCAGTTAGCCAGCTCACAGGCCCGCACCTTACTTTGGCACGATCACCGAAAGCCAAGCAAAACAAAAACCGGTCGGAAATAAAATGCACCAAAGCTGCGGGCAGAGTTTAAAAAATACATTTTAAACATCCTACAATGTGAATAAAAGGTGAAAGTAGTTAAAAACATCATAGGGAGAAAAAAAAATGTGCATCGCTCGATGACGTAAAAAAACGGAGACAGTAAGTACAAAGAAATCAGCCATTTTCTCTCCGGTTGAGAATCGAGGCGGCCATTTTCTACAGTTACAACTGCTAATCGACCTGCTACACTTTTCTCCTCACGGCACTGTCCTAAACTGTCACTTTCTCGCTCGCTATTTCATTTCTACAAAACTAAGTGGAGACTTATCGCTTGTCCCGAACAACGCTTCTCGAATGCTTGATCGGCACGCGTTTGCACCTCACCGTGCCGGATTCCGGCGTTCCCTCGCGAGCGCATCCAAACTCGACTTCTGCGCCAAAAAAAAAAAAAAAAAGAGGTACTTTCTGCACACCTTCCACCCTTCTCTCACCACTCTCTGGTTTCAAACCCTGTGTCTCTCGCCAGTTACAGTAAACGCATTTACCTCTTGGTTCCCGTTATTCGCTGTTAGTATTTTGTTTTCGAGCGAAGCTCTTTTTCTGGCGAGAGCTTTTTTTTTGTTGAACAACGCCGCTGAGGTCTTATTTTTGGCAGACATTTCGTGTGCCGAGGAGTTGGCAGCCATTTTAGAACTCTCCCTCCCTCTCTCTCCCTCTCTCTCTCTCTCTCTCCCACAGCAAGAATGCACAAAGTACAAGCAACCCCTGCAAAGGAGTGCCAGCTTTCTCCAGTGCCAAGTCCACCCCCCCAGCAGATGAGAGGAAGAAAAGAGAGAGTGAAAGAGAAAGGAGAGATAGAAGGCTGCCAGCTAAACTGTTGGCAGATGAGAGTAGAGGAGGCGGGCGAACAGGAGGGAGAAAGTTTTCCCGCTTAAATGACCTCAGAAGAAAGGTATTCCTGTGGAGTAGCTCGGCTATTAAAAGTGACCGGCGAACAAAATGGCCGACAAATCACAGCAGGCAGAGCGCAGGGCTCCTGTCTGCCATACACTCTGTCAGTACACAAGGGCGTGGCAGATGGGACAGGGGCAAAATCCCACCGCTTACCTAAAAATGCTATTCCGTCCCCCGCACTTTTTCTGAGATAATATTAGAAGAGTCTCCTGTAAAAGTGCAAATTCCAGGATATACCCAGACCCCCCAACAGCGAACAGCTCCCCCCTTCCAAACTTTGAGAACACTCCCACGCCCGCGTCAGTACACAGACCCAGGAGGGAAGGTCAGCACAGTCACCCTCGTACAATCACACACAACATGCATCTCACGCTTTATACACCTTAGCTGGTGTGACCAGCTTCGCAAACTAAAAAAAAAATGTTCACCTTAAATCTCGGTCACTCACAATCACACATGTTTGCTTTATTATGCCTAAGAGGACCAAAACGTTTTAAACAAAATCCTAAAAAATTTCCATACTGAACCCCTCCCTATCCCCAACCCTGATCTTTACTCTACCCCTGAACCCTAACCCAAACCCCCCCCCCAAAATAATTCAGTGTTTAACCTTCATTAATGACCTAACCTTGACCTAGAGCCTTATTCTAATACCGAAACTTAAATGTAAACTTAGGCCAACCCATAAGCTCAATAGTAACCCAGGAGCTAAACCCAGCTCTCGGCGCAGAAACAAGCTTTTTCCTCATAGCGATCCACCAAGGGATTTTTTACGACTTTAATATACTTGTGGAGTCTTTGAGTCCCCTAAAGTATAGATAAACCTGCTTATACCCACACAGTCTCACACACACACACTGACGCACACTGACACAGTCACATGCACACGTATATTCTCTTCTCTGTATGCCTCAATCATCTGATATTAGCCTTCCGCTAATCCAGCTAAAGCCAGCTAAGATCATGTGGGCAGTATTTCATGCTCATAGCTGGTCCATGGCTGTTCACAGCTAGTTTAACTGGAAGAGAGAGCTGACAGGTTAACTGGTTTACGAGGCAATAAACTCATGAAATGCTCAGGCGATGAAAGGCTAGTCGACCTGCTAGAAGTCCCGAAAGTGAGGGCGAAACCAGCCTGACCAGTTTAGGCCAAGGCGAGACGGGATTTTCGGCAGGGCATTTCGAGTAAGAACAAGCCGCGCCTGAGTATCGTTGAAAGCGGTTCGGTGCCACAGAGGAAGCCTGAAGCACCAGTGCCACAGGAAGTACAGTAGAGCAGCGGTAAAAGCTGTAGCAAATTATGACCCGCTTGCGCATTTTTAAACCGAGTTTGGAATTTTTTATGAATCACCGACATCTTTCAGTTCTGAGCACCGCACCCGTCACCGAGGAACGGCCCGAGAGCAGAAAATTCGTCCATCG
This sequence comes from Gymnothorax reevesii, assembly GCA_029721435.1. Taxonomy (NCBI): domain Eukaryota; kingdom Metazoa; phylum Chordata; class Actinopteri; order Anguilliformes; family Muraenidae; genus Gymnothorax; species Gymnothorax reevesii. The sequence goes on from CM056575.1 coordinate 152,376,926, forward strand.
CCAATCCATACTTGTACACATTGCTGTGTTAAATTTGGCTGGTAGGACTCCAATGACTGCGAATAACAAATAGTAAACCCACAATCCACTAAAGTATGTTACCGCTCAACCAAAAATGCAATAACCCCATAAAAACCTACAGACCCATACATGGGTCTGTTGAATGTAGCTGCTGTGTTCAAAACTGTGGAGCTTCAGGCCCATTTTAAATTGTAGCAGAGATCCCAATGTTTAAAATGGTCCCAAATATGTCCTGCTGAATTACAGAGAAATGTGTATAAAATTATGTAAAAGATCCAGATATTTTCCATTTGACATAATGCGGTGGCCATGAAAACATGATGTCTCGTGTTTGAATATTTCTCTCAATATAAGCATGATTTAGCTTCAGTGAAGTGCTGCAACCAACCGATACAGAATGTGTGTGTGTGACAGTGTCCTGAAATATGAGAAAATGCTTTTTCAATGTTGAATCAACGTAAGGGAAAACTTGAGCGAAAAGCTTAGAGTCTAAGGGGTGAGAGTTTAAGTGCTCTTAGGGGAAAAAAAGGCAGGTCAAATATACATAGTATTAACGCAACAAACGAGAAGCGTGCCAAATATTTTGTTATAACAGCTGATAGTCTGGAAGCCAGTTTGGCCAGACAATGGGAGTAACTGCTACTCAGTCAATTACAGTCTGGGCCAAACACATGTATATAATACTTCCATGTACCAAAAAACTCTAAAACCACTAATAGTTTTATTGCCTCTCAAACCATAATTAAAGATCACGCAGGAGTAACAGATCACGCAGTAAGTAATTGAATAAAGTAAAAAGTCAGTTTTAAGTGCTTAACAATGTTGAAACCTTTTTTTTTGCTATCTTTATCTTTTTAATTGAATAAGATAATTTGCCAGGGTATATAAATTTCATTTGTTCAGAAAACAGTATTCATATCCCTGAAAAGGAGCGCTGACAATATCATGGATTCATTTTGGCTGTTGCCGCCATCGGCTCTGCCGGCGGCAACGATCTTATATATTATCGCATGGAGTAACTCGAAAAGTTTTAATGGGAATCGCATGAAACTGCGAGTGTTAATTCCTGGCGCAGAGGACAAACCTTAATGTTCTGTATGATCCTATAATCTTTCCAGTAGCGACCACGACCAACACAATCTCTGATATGTAGGCTACAGTAGGCCTACTTTCAAGTTCTATCGACTCCACTCTAAGCCCCTAGCTGAACCCAGTCCGGCTCTGAGAAGTGGATAGTCAGAAGTAAATTGCCCTCGCCATGCGCTGAAGTACGTGGCCCTCTTTCTGTAACTGGCCAAGCTAAAAACAGGCGCACTCATAGGCCCCATTAGTAAAAATGAAATAAATAAGTACATTGGAAACACTATCCATTAAACCACTCGATTGCGGAACCTACGTCTCGTGGAATTCAGCTCGCGCATCGTCCGCTCTTGACTCGGGCCTGAGCGACACGGCTCTGATTATGCAGAACAAGAACATGGCGACCTAAATCACCACTCGCCAGCGCACATAACACAAGCTCAGCTCAAACGCGAAACAAGTCCGAAATGATTGTATTTCACCCATATGTGGCATCAGATGCATTTTTGTGACACCGCGCGGTGATAGGGGACACGGCACACCTCTTAGTTGGAGCAAATGATGTTCAGATTACCCTTTCCTGTAAGCTTTTGTTAACTTCAGGTACTGCGGAGACGTTGGTCTTCGTGTTTGCCGTTTGAGTCTTTTAAAAAGACTAAAATCTTATTTGCTCTCTCGTGGAAGATATTAGCTTGTCTTCAGTCGCCGCTTTCATGGCAATACAAACTTGTATCACAGCACTAGCAACACTTGTCCTACTGTGTAAAAATCTAAATATGCTAATCATATCGACCACAAATACTCACTGGGATATTTTTTTCGGTTTTATTCTAGAATACAGTTGAGTTTGTAAGCCACTACCGTCTCTGCATGTAAAGAGGCCAAACGGATCAATAAGTTAATTTCTCACAGCCAAGAACACTGGCTGCACTGATCACGCGGGCCATTTCCGTAAGGCAGGGTTTCCATCGCTCTCTTTTCCGCGAGCGCACTAATTCATATTCATACCCGCAATATGATTTATTGGGATGACATAAAGATATTCCACCTAAAACTCTCTCTCTCGCTCTCTCCCGCTCTCTCTCTCTCTCTCGAGCTTCCTCTCTCGCTTTCACTCCTTTTTACCGCTCTACCTCTTCATCACTCCTTTCCTCCTCTCCCTTTGCCATTTCATCTCCCGGACTTGTTCTCGCCGTTTCCCCTCTCCCGCCCACTCCTTCTCACCATCACTCTTCTCCATCATCCCTCCTCTCTCTCTCTCTCTCTCTCTCTCACTCTCCCTTCATTTGGCATCCCTCTGTCCACTGATCATTTTCTCACTTTCCGCACACTCTCCCTCCATAACCGCTCTGCCGTAAGTGCTGCCTGCGCCAGAGCTATCGGTACTGCATTTGCGGGCCTAAAATCGCTGCGGGTGTTACCGCTTATACCAGGACTGCAGAGAGAGAGAGAGAGAAGTTTAGCACAAATTTAAAAATAAGCAGCCATTAATACCCTGTGAGCGATTAAGCCAGTGCAGAAGCTTTGATTAGCCTGACATTAGCACAAAACTCCAGGATTTCATTCCTCACTCATTACAGCTCTCCGAATGACCCGCGACCTGGGACGACCCTTTCACTCTGAGATCGAGTCCAAACCCTGCTTTCACACGAGTCTCAAATCTGCAGGCAACCCCGTTCCACTCATGAACAGCCTTACTGGATATCCTGAGTTAAACAGTCACTGTACTCCGGTGCTACCTCTGACACAAGGACTCTCCGTTTGCAGGAGCGCTACGTTTAAAAGTCCTTTTTATTCTCACACAGGCGCCGGCAGTAATCTGCTGGAGAAATCTGCTGAACAAGGGCGTTGCAGGAAGGAACTGCTGCAGTCAATTTAATTGAAGGCGCCCTGTTCCACTGCTCAGGAGAAATCCAGGGTGCTATACACCCATGACACCCCATACCTACGTGGAACACCACAATAACTGAACAACCAGATGGTATTCACTCATGCAACTAATATCTAATGTGTTTAGACAATGGCTACAATCGTGGTGGGGCTGGAGGCTATCCCAGAATTCAGCGAGAACAGGCAGGAAGACAAACCATTAACCAATATACTCATACTTATGGGCGATTTATCATCTCCATTTAGACTGGCCTGTGTGAGTTTGAGAGCAGAAGACAGGGGGATGGCTCCAGCTGACCTTCATATGATTGGGGGAGTTCAGGAAAAGGGGGCGGTCCTGACAGTAATGACACACTGAGCATCCAATCAACCTGGAGGGTGCAAATAACAGCTGTCAGCTGCTGGATGGACCTGTTTCCTGACCCACTCACAAACTCACACTGAGTAAATTTGCACATACACACATGCATGCACATATTCACACACATGTATACACGCATACGCAAATGCTTACATACGCTTTCACGTGCACAAAGGCACAAAAACAGACACGCAAAAGCAAATGCACATACACGCGAACATGTGCACAGAACGTGCAATTGTATCATCAGTACAGAATCTGTCGCCATGACACTCTCTCTGTTAGACTGCTGCACGAAAAATAAATGTTTCTGAATTGAATTAAATCCTATTATACGGACACAGTCTCCAGTCAAAGCAGCAGAGAGAGCATCACAGCAGTAATGCAAGATGTCTTCGCAAAGGGAGGACGTCCAAGAACGTTGCCCAACAATAAAACAGAAACGTACAGTTCTGCATTAATGGAGCTATACCCAAAGATTCTCCGCAAACCAGTTAGCGCTGTCAACCTGAACTGTGCCAACAGTTTAATTCTAACACAGAGGGCCGTTAAACGACAGCGGCCGGCGCTAACGTTTAACGGGCTTAAAAAAAAAAAAAAACCGGCCGCGCCAGCCTTGTGAGAATGGAATTGTAAAACTGTTTTTCCTGCTATTCCGCAAACCGCAATATAAAATCCAGATGGGAACGCTGTGTTCTTTTCGAGTTATTCTTGGATAGGTTTCATAGAGGTATTAAAATACATATTTATGCAAAATGGCTGAAGCCACCCACTATCCCCTTCGGAGAGGCCAGAGGGAGCGCTCCCAGCACCGATCTCCAGCGGAGAGCAGCGCGTCACTGACGGGATCAGGAGAGACGGTACAGGGAATCTAAAGTAGGATTACAAACATGCACGCACATTAACGCAGACGCAGACTCTCTAACACATAAATACACACAGGCAGCCCAGCACACATCAGCACAAACACATATGCGCACACTATAATTCAGTAATAAACAGACACATATGAGTAATGTACTGCAGTTCCTTACATGGATTAAAAAAATGCATTCTCACGTGTTTGGGCATGACTGTGTGTGGCGTCTGTGTTTGCGTGTATGTGAGTGTGCGTGTGTGTGTGTGGGTGTGTGTTTTTGTTGGGCAAGCGGAACGGTTGGGCTGTTTGGATTGGAAATGGGAGACTCTGGGGTGGCCAAAGTCCTCGACACACACACACATACACACACACACACGCACGCACACGCATTCACACAGACACACGCACACGCACGCACACACACACGCACACACATATGCACACACACGCACACATATACACACACACCCCAAGAACCCTCGACATAGATTAGAAGCACATAAACACATACACAACCATGCATGTCTACTGACACATGCACAGACACATGCACATATGGCAATGACCTGCAACACACGTCACAAACACACATCCACTGGCACATGTACTCACACACACTGCAATGAACCTCAAGGCACCTCAGAAAAACACACACAAACAGACACACGCCACAAGGGCCCCCCATCAGAAATCAGAAACGCACACATACACACCGCTAAGACCCTCAACACAAACTCAGAACAGGGGTGTTCCTGGGAAGCCAAACAAAGCATCGAATCCATAACCACTACCTTTAAAGACCCTCTGCTTTATGTGGTCAGACCCACACAGGCCCATCTCTCCGATCGTTTCCATCTTCACATCCCGCCGTCTCAGTTTTCAGCTGGCGTCCAGCTCGAGCGAGACTACAGGAATGACAACGCCGTCCACCAGGCCACCTCAACTGACGTCAAACAATACCGTCGGCGAAGCCACAGCGGCTAACGCATACAAGCTATATAATCACCGGGGCCTTTCCCATTGTGATCAGAACTGCTCAGCCGCCTTTTCGCTTTGTTCTGCGGTCGGGGGGGGGGGGCAGCTCAATGTGTGGCCCCTGTCGCTGACACACACCTCAGAAACAAGGACGACTCAGTGACTTAGGGCTCATCTTACATTTCATGCGTAACGCTATAGCTTAAGGTCAGGTGGGTTTGTGCGATGGTGAGTGTGTACTTTCAAAGGGGGACTGAAGGTTTAGCAGAATTCCGCTCCGCCATTTAAAAGAAAATTCTCAGTGCACATGGAATGTAGTCCTCTTTAACACTGCACTGATAAATTCTCTTGTTTTTCAGGAATCACCCTGCATGAGCTCACACATGCAGGCCCGTATTCTATTTCAGGGTGAGAAGCAGCCGCAGACAGTTTTTATTGACTTCTTTTCACCCTGGGGCTGGGTGTTAAAAGAACTATGGTGAGTGGAAGAGCAGTGCAGTGCCATATTTCTGAAACCCTATACGATATGCATACAACCCAACCCGGTGAGGTTCGCGCTAGCACAGGCCTTAGGGCGCCCAGGATTCTGAAGAAAGTCCTCGCAGCCCGTGCCTGCGGACAAGATTTTTAAATCACACTTTTCAGAAAAGGCCCTCCATCATCTCACCAGGGGCAAAGCCAATACGCCATTACAAACCATTTCAAAATCTGCTCCTTTGTGAGATCACAAGGGGATGATACCATCCAGAATAATGAAGCAACCGATTAACTGGTTGGCTGAAGCTTATCAGTCCTTCATGCCTCTGGTTGGTCACTTCCCCATGTGATTTCACCATGAGTTCCTTTGTGACATGGCTTGTAATGGCTGACTAGCTGTGCACCTGGTGACATCATAGTGGACCTCTAATTCCCCGTTGTGGGTCCTCAGTCACAGCAGAGAGCTCAGGCCTGCCACTACAGCCTGCTTTAGCAGTTTGCTTGGGTGCGTGTTAGCTTAGCATTAGCTTGCAAGGCCTCTGCAATGCATGCAGCCAGGCCCTGACCTCTGACCTTTTCCCTGCATGAGAGGAGCTGCGCCACCATTGGTACACATTCTGTTTCACCAGTGCTCTCATTGCACAAGATGACTGTGCGTATTGCGCTGCCATTGGACAAGTCAACCTTGATTAAAGTTAACAGCATGTGACTATTTTGACTGTTAGCAGAAGTGGCCGTGCAGTAAAATAATCAGCTTCAGATTGGGAGGACGGAGTCCAGCATGTTTGCACCAGATGAGAGGATAAATGGCTGACTAGCATGAGAAAGCTTGGACTTAGGGCAATTCATAAGAGACCACGGCTCGGCGTTTCAGAAGTCGCTTGCCTCTCAACATCGCCAGTCAAATATCACAGATACCTGCCGCCTGTCGAAGGGCAGCTGGTTAAGCGTGTTTAAAAAGTGGCAGAGTGAGAGCCTGACCCGCATAAACCGTAAAACAAACAGTTTTTAGCGAGTTAGGATAGGAAAGTTGTTTTAAATATTCAGAGGTGGGAAAGCTAGTTGACCAAATACATAAGCTGTGCCTCGCACAAAACTCAACCAGGTGATTTTACAGGTTATTTCTACCTGGTGACAAAAACATTGCGTTTGTGAACAACCTCTGGTGGTTGGAACAAAATAGTGGAGAGGATTTTCACTTTATGAAACTGAGGGACCGACAGACGGAAAAGAGGACGGATGGAAGTATGAAAAGCTACATCCACCAAATAAGATGCATCCACACTAAAATTTCGTTGAAAAATGTTGAGCAGTTCAGGAGTTCTGACTCGGACAAGAAGCGTGACAGACGCAGGCATTGAGAGGGACGACACTCATTCCAATATCCCCATCCACTCAGCAGCGAAGGATTAATTTTAGTTAATTTTTAAAAATTTAGCTATTGACGGATACAATGCTGGGGAGGAAGTGAATAAATTCTGGTGAAGATCTGACTAATAGTCTCGATCCATGAGCCAAAGGAATTTCTGTAAGTACGTTAAGTGGGCACGGTCCAGACTCCTTTAACACTCACGTTCAGTGATAATTCCTCCGTCAACGAATTGCAACATAGCGAAGATGGCTCTCTCAGAGCCATCTAGTTTAGTAAGAGTTTTGCGAGAAACTTGCCTGGCCAATCACCAGGCAAGTTGTTAAGTTCTTGGTCTTTTGTTAAGGTAATTGCCTGGGTTGCAGGAAAACCAGGGCCGGATTTGGATTCTGGGTTAGATTGGAGGATCCCAAAAGTTCTCAGAACTGAGCACTGAAATCTATGCCATATAAAAATGGAACGGAATACTTTAGGTCAGTAGCACAGTCTGCATTTCCCAGGTTTATTGCATGAGTAAATCATATAAAATTACTCTTAAAGATGAACACAGCTGTGGCAACAGGTCATGAAGAAAAGTAATCCGATTATTTCACCGATTGCGCTCCAAAAAGGAAGTGGCTCATGTTTAATCCACTCAGTGACTGCAGGTTTTTAAATAAAAAAATCCTGCTTGAGGTAAAAACAGCAAGAAAAGATGCCAAATCTGATTGTTTTGCTCCGTGACTTATCAGAGCACTTCAACAAATTACCAATGCAAGAATCAAAAAATGTAAAAATTCGAGACTAAATTCATGTGTACGCGATCTCTACAATCTAGTCTTAGGAATGATAATACGTTGTATTTACTTAGGTACAGACACAGACTAAAACAGACTGGGGAATTGAGAAAATAAGCTGCATGGCCAATGTAAGCCACAATATGCACAAAAAAGGCAAGAGTATTCACTAATGAGAACAGAGGAGTTCCTGCTGTAGTCACCGACATAGATAAAATTCCCCCAGTTTTGTTTCCATTGGAATCTACGACAGAAAAATATTGAACATTTTACATTTAACAGTGAATATGCCATTGCTTAAATCACAGTTAGCTTGGCTCCTCACTGGGCACCATATGCAGTAGAAGTTAAGAGTTTGGCCAAACCTTAATTTTTTAAAGAAGCAAAGAATATAATTAGAGCTGGACTCGCGAGAGCCCAAACCTCCGCCAGCATAGCTGGATGTGAACTTTGGCCAACATCTCAGCTGTACTTTGGCCGAGATATACCAAAATTTAATCACTTGTTCCTCCTGTGCTAGTCAAACATCCTGCAAAGTTTGGTTAAAATCTACGCAGTTCTTTTTGAGATATCCGGCTAACAGACAGAAGAACAAATAAATAAATAAATAAACAAATAAACGGAGGCAAAAACATAACCTCCTGGCAGAAGTAATAACAAAACATCTTTAATTAAAGACAGATAGAAGTTTCACATTTATCCATGTATAATCACATAATTGTTCTCTTTTAGGGCAGCCATTACGGCACGGAGAGTTCACACCAGCACCAGTGGTGCTACACGAGTACTTTTCTTTTTGAACCAAATCAGCCTGATTTTAATTTGTTTTGGAAAATGAAAACTGTTTTTTTCATCATTCAAATATACAGTAAATGATTTTAATTATCAATATTGGGAATTGAGCTGTGAAATAACTGTTCTTTTCTTAACTGCAGAATATTTAACCCTTTCCTTGTGTCATTTCAGGTTGTTTCAGATGTTTAACCAGTAAACTTTCACTGAAGGGGGAAGACTAAAAAACAACTGAAGCTGCTCAAGCTTTGGTCAGCGACTAAGGAGGTAAAGCAGCAGATCTGGGCAGGAGGCGTCGGGCCATGATACTGGCAGTTTGAAATCTTATCTGTTCCGTGAATTCCTTTTTTTTATTTTAATTTTGTTGGGGATCAGTGCACATCACAGGGAGGGGCCATTATCTGCACTGGAGAGGCTGCACACCAAATTCTGCAGCCACCGATTGTGCCCAAAAGACGTTCATGCTGATTCTGCATCAGGGAGAGAGAATCCCCTCATGCACACCATCAGCCTGCTGTAGGGCCAATTTCGAACAGAGCTTTGAACAGCACAGAACTTCATGTTTTCATTAGAATGTTCTGAACGTCGTCATGATGATGTAACAATCACTGCACATAACTGACAGCGGTGGAGTTCTAGAACACTCACTTGAAAAAAACTACAGTTAGGCTACATCCGCGCTACAGTACGTTTTCATTTAAAAACGGCGTTTTGAAGCAAAAATGATGTCCGTCCGCGCTAAAATGCAACTCCAAAAAGTTTTCAAACGGCAAAAACGTATCAAAGCTCACCTGTTTTGAAATGAAAATGTGTTAGAGTAAGATGTAGCCCAAGGGTTAAGGTTTAAGGAACAAAATCACTCTGCACGGTCACAGCTGGACCAAATCCAACAAATCAAAGTACAGGCAAAAATAATCATCATCATAACTTCCCTGTGCAAACAGAGAACTGAACATATAAGTTCAGACTCGCAGGGCATTAGTCTGAACAGTGTGTAGGCTAAAAGCATGCAAGGAAACCAGTCTGTCTGAGTTTCTTTATGAATGTGTTTACTTCTGCTGAAGAGCAGTGGGCTAAACCGATTCAGATTTTGCAAAGGGAAAATATTATTATCAGACATGCAACTGGAAAAGGGCCATAACAAAGGCTTTCCTGCAGAGAGTCCTGGTACAACAACATGGAGCGCATTAGACGGATGGAGACAGAGAGGAAAAAAACACTGGGAGTGAGGAGAGAGGGAGAGGGAGGGAGAGAGGGAGAAATGAAGACCATGTGACGTAGCCCTTGTCCTGGAATGCCCTCTGAAGCAAGACTCTCCAAGCGCAAGTGCTCTCTCTCTCTCTCTCTCTCTCTCTCTCTCTCTCTCTCTCTCTCTCCCCCTCTCTCCCTTTCTTTCTCCCTCCCTCTGCATTCTCTACAGCGTGAAGTCATTCTCACAACAACATTTATGTCGCTGACAATTTTATGATGGATATCATGCGCACACAACCAATTTACAGTAAATATCCCTCCAAAGCTGTAGCCCAAACAGACACCGCCTGCAGTGCTGCATGCAGGCCAGTGGCAAATTCGCTGAATGAAAAAGAGCAGAAAACTTTCAATAACTTGGCGAAGGGGAAGAAGGAACTGAGGCTTGAAATAAGTAAATCAATAGGGTCATAACTGCTCTGAACTGGCACGGCAACTTTGTGACTCTTTTGCGCCAAAGTACTGCAGGGTTTGCGCTTTGCTCTGTCCATCGGAGCCGTACAATGTTCCTTTGTTAAATTTCTGAAGAACCTTAGGGCAAACAATTATGACATCACAGAGGAGTTGGTACAAGTGGTATTGTGCATCAGCCTGAGGTAAACCATTATGACATCACAGAGGTGGCAATCTAGTATTGTGCATCAGCCAGTCTGAAACTCTGAGGAAAACCGTCATGACATCACAAAAGTCAGGTGGCCAATCAGACTGAATGTCTGAATTCCCATAATACATCGAGGCAAACTGAATTTGGTTTAATAATAATGCATCAATTTTATATAGCGCTGTTTTGGACAGTCAAAGACGCTTTAGAATAGAGGCATTATTCACTCACTCACACATTCACGCTCTGATGGTGGTAAACTACATTTTTGTAGCCACAGCTGCCCTGGGGCAGACTGACGGAAGCGTGGCTGCCAGTATGCGCCTACAGCCCCTCCGACCACCACCAAACATTCACACACAGCCATATAGGAGGAAGGGTTCCTATATTGCATGTTTTGTGGGTGGGGGAAACCAGAGTACCCGGAGGAAACCCACGCGAACACGGGGAGAACATGCAAACTCCACACAGAAAGGCCCCAGGCTGGATTCGAACCCACGACCTTCTTGCTGTGAGGCAGTAGTGCTAACCACTATGCCACCGGGCCGCCGGGTGGATCCATCAGGATTGTGTGGCCGTCTCTCTCCCATCTTTTGACCAGCTGTAGACCCATGGCATAGCCTAACGCTCCCGCCAAACCCCCGCAAAAATGTAAAACACAATTTTGCCTCAGAATTGGTATTTAGAATTTGTAATAATAGAGGCTAATTTAGCATTCCTGTTAATTTTATACATTGTTACCCCGCCCAACCCAAAGGGTAAGGGCAAAGGGTATTGTTTTTGGTTTGGTTTGTTTCTGTGTTTGTGTATTTGTTTCTGTGTTTGTTTGCTAACACACAAAACTAATGGCCAGATTCACCCCAAATTGGGTTTAGAGATTCGCCACTGACCCAGAATAGATGCCTATCGAATTTCAGAAAAGTAGGTGAACGTGTGTGCGGGGGGCGGGGTTTGTTGTTCCTGGCACCACTTGCACCACTTTTCTGTGCCCATAGCATTACGGGATAGCATAGCACACACTGAATGCGCACAGCAGAATTCAGCCAAATGTAGTCGGCCATCAGGGTATCATCTCCTTCAATATGATCAATACAAACGATTGAGACCTGCCACAAATTTTGCAAACAGCTTTTCAGCAACTGTATAGCGAATCTGACTTGGTATTCAGTTGTGCCCTGAAACTATTATGACATCACAGAGGCAGATGGAACGCTAGCTAGCGCTGCACGTACAACAAGTCGCTAGCACGAATCACTCACTGGGCACATGCTAATGTTCATACCGTGACCTGTTCCGACCTGTTCTCCTCTGTTCTTTGGGAAAAAGAGGGCAGAGGGCGGTAACCTTTTCATTTTAATTCATACAGAGACGCTCCTGGACGTGTGACAGCTACGGGATGTAAAAGTCAGCCGCAGGTAGCGGCAGCTGCAATGGACTGCCCGAGACTGAGCTCATCTAAAGCACGTACTTTATGTTCAGAGTCATGATACTGACTCTAAAGCTGAAATTTCTCCCCTCCTAATCAGTTACTTCAGGAAACAGGAACATTAGCATCGGTGTGAAAACACACCTGCCATTTAAACGAGCGCGAATAAGCAACGCTGGCGTTCGACCTCCCCAGAGCTGGAGTTCAGTGCAGCCACATGCCTAAGGCTGGGAGTGTCAAAACATCACAAAATATAATTAAATCCAAAGGAGCGCTTTCGCTCCACATTCTGACTCAAAATCGTATTGACATGTTACTTTTTTGCCCAGTAAGAACGAAAAAAAAAAACCCAGCCACGGAGGCGAGACTTTGACTGATTTGGAGATTTGCAGTTGAGGAGAGAAGACTTCACAAGCTCCCACTGATATGAGCCAGGCTGTACTTCCCTTCCGAGTAGAGAACATTGATAGTGGTCAACATACAATTTCCTGCTGTCAGCAGAACAAGGTTTTGGGAGTTTGTTGCATCCAATCACCAGCCTCTCGTTTCGATGTTGTCCCTGTCATGATTCTGGGGAGACTCTTTGTTTTTTTTCTTTGTTCTAAGAGAGGTGCACTTTTATTTTTACTCATTTTTGGTATTACCAATAGGTTTTGGCCACTTGGCAGCCAAATTCTTTTCCAGGGGTCTGCCATACCAGAGCTTGTTAACCGACGATTCGCATCAGACTATGGGGAAGTGGCACTCGCTCCCTGCTTAACTGTTGTCAGGGACGCATGAGACCCAGTAACAGCTAGAGGGTATTAGCTCTAGGTTTGTTTGCGAGGTCTTTGCATTTATTTTGAGGGAGGATTAAAAAAAAAATTTGCACTAGTTTTTCTCCTTAGTTTCTCCCTTTTCTGGCAGCCGATTTTGGTGACGATTGGGAAGGTTATTCCCATAGGAGTATTTCACTTCGGTTTCTGTCATTCCTCAGTCTCTATCGAGACCTTAGCGGTCGGGTTGGGTAAAGGAGGTATGGAAAGGCCATGTACTGTTCAATTCCTGAGTATTCATAAATGGTGAAATAATTGCCCCATGTTGTGGATAACGGGACGAGATTCCCAGTAGGACACCAGCCCTGTGTGAGACAGCCTCTGATAGGTCTGTTCTAGGAGCAGGTGAAATCTTGTCTGCTTTCGGCTGATTGTCAGAAGGCTACCATCTGAAAGCTACAGTGGGCTGCTTCTGTCCTGAGCCGTAGTGATGCTTGTCTCTGTGCGGCTGTCAGCCTTGTAGGTCAGATATCATGAAAAATCATGTTCTTCCTCACCCTTACACACACCTCAGTCCTCCCACTGCCTAACTCCAGTCAGGGTCATTAGGGGGCTGGATCCCAGGAGCCATTGGGCCGCAAAGCAGGAACCCACCCCGAAGGAGTCGACCAAACCGGCTTCTCCCTCATCATAATATGACATATTATCCATGTGCGTATGTGTTTGCATGAAGGGCAATTTGCCTCCAGGTCTATACATGCAACGTGTCTTTTCTAAAGGAGAGGCCAATATATCACTGTGGACTATCTCACATGAAATATGTGCCATGATATGAATTTGGCGACACTGTCTATACTGGCGGAGAAAATTGCTTGCATTGCAGCGACAGTGTGAAAAAGGTTGCTGAGGCAACATGGCTGGACATTAAGGACGGCCCATCTGCCCAAGACTGCCATGAAATTGGTACAGGCCAGCTGATTGGCAAGTCACTTGCCCAATCAAGTTGCTCAATGAAGCTAGTGTCCCAATGCTAACTGGACACTTTTCCTCCTTTCAAAACCTGTTCGGTTGAAATTCGGAGAAAAAGTAAATACACAATATATACTGTAATCATCTTTAGTGGGTTCCTAAACTTTTTCAAAAGTCAAATTCAAATGTTGTCAAGGAGCATTTCACAGCTTTTCCAGCACCTTTCAGCTGTGGTAAGTTACATATTCATCAGACTTCTCAGTCAGATAGCAATTAATTAATAAGGCAATTAATGTTTCAATTTCAAGAATTATGCTCTTCATTCAAAATCCAAGCACTTTTGCAGCCTTGAATACCCCACATTAAAATTCAAGCGTTTTCAAAGATTTCCAGCACCCATTGGAACTCTGTATACCCAAAATAAATCAGGCGATACTAGCCAGCCGTCATATCCAGTGTCGCATGTACCACAATACAGGCATTAAGGGAGCTAAAGGGAGACTCCATGCTACATGCTAACCTTGTCATAACAAAAGTCATAACAAAGTCAATGGGCAAGGCGCTAATCAGCCTCAAGGCATTGACTTCTATCTGCTGTCATCAAAAGGTTAGCATGTAGCAAGTAGCATTGAGAGTCCCTTTAATGGCAGCGCTCCTCCCATGCCCTGAGTGCATCTCCCAGGCTCCAGACATGCAGGGGTTCACTGCTGGATTGGGTTTCCGGGCGTGCACCCTTTTCTCTCTCTCTCTGTCTCCGTCCCATCGATCGGCTGCAGAGCAGGGTTTCCGTCACTAATTTTAGCGGCTCCCTGCTGCCTCGGTCCAAGATCCCCGCGGACTGAGTCATCCCAAACCCCCTCTGTCAGCCCCTCCTGTACACACCTGCTGTCACGCATGAGGCAGGTGACGGCGATGAGCAGAGATCACCATGTGCTCCGCTCGGGTGCTCCTATCTGAGTGCCCAACAATTTTACACCGCTGGGACGCACAGTTATTCTGTTGAAGCCAAAGTATTGTTAGGGCATTTGCCCGACAGCCCAGTGGTGAGGTGTAAGACTGAGATTCAGGTTAGTGTTTCCAGTCCCACTGCAACCACAATAATATGCGACCAGCGACAACTAAATGAGTCTTAGTAACCGAACATTTAAAATTTAGTTCTCTCCATCACTGCATTGATGACACTGTAAGCTTTGCTGTGGTGCTTAGATCAATCACCTGCCAGGATAGGGGGGTCACGACCCCTAGCTTAGCAACAATGCTAATTTGTTCACAACTTTCAACAGCTGCTATTGGCTGCTTGTGACATGTTATTTTAAATCATATGAGATGAATACTCTACATGGAAAGCGGGGATTCCACACATTATTTTGGTACATAGATCATGGGGATTCCCCAGCAAAAACGCAGACAAATTTATCAATGAAACTGGTTAATTTGTTTCAGGTAATTTTCCCACAGTGATGTGAACTTCATCGATGTTTTCTCATGGGTTTCACGTCAGTGCAGCTGTTAAGTCACTGCACAAGGCCCTTAGCCCCACACTGCTCTGGGGGAGGGGCTGGCATCAGTTTAGTCCGATTAACTGTGAGCTGCTTTGGACGGAAGTCTGAGCTAAGTTAGCGCCAGTGTTATGTGAAGCTACCCTGCTGCTGCTATGAGCTCCAACTGCTCTTTTGACATTAATGCACAGTCATGTTTTGGGAGGGTCATGGGTTTTGGTTTTTACAGATAACACACTGATCCTGCATCGCTAATCAGGGCCACGGTCACACTTTGGCTTTCTTGTGCTCAGGCTGTTTTAATACCACAGTTTGCCTGCAGCCCCTCCCCAACGCCCCCCCACCAATATTCACCCACTTGCAATCACACAGATGCGTCTCACCCCAAACAAACAGCCTTGCATATAAAATATTCTGTATTTCTGAGCTCAGCTGTGGTGCACAAGCGTAGGCCTTCCTGTACTCAGTTAAGTAAAACGCGATGGGAATTAGCCTGCGTCACATTCGCGACTAACTCAGGTAAAATTCCACCACAAAATGATGAAGGAATCACTGTTTTTGCGTACTCGCTTATGGCTACAACTCACTGATTGGCTACTCCTTCCACTCAACGTCACATGGTTTCTCATTAAATCCAGCACGCAAGGCCTCGTCTTCAATTAGGGGTAGTTGTTTTGGATTTAGGATGCCAGAATGTTTGACAATTTGAATTTATTCAGAGGGACCCCGTCCCTATTTCCACAGACAGACAATTCAAACCCAGTAGATTCTGCGCAGTACGGCTGTCGATTCCAAATCGTCCATAATTTCGCACACGGGGAGTCAATCGACACATAAAGAACAAACACAGAGTATGAAATTAGCAGTTGACAAAGATGATTGACTTTATATTTTTACAGTGAGGTTACTATGGACTTGGACACAAAATGGGGTCTGCCTGACATAATCTAGAGCCGAAGATAATGGTGCAATTGGGTAACTAATCTCAACACTATTTAACAAATGCTAGGTTCTGGCTAATGCTAGGCTCTCCACACTCTAACCCATTTCCCCCTCCTGAGCCTCTTGCTCTGTGAAGAGTGGATCCTGGGGAATATATGGGGGTGGGCCCAAATAAAAACGTAATGCCAAATGTTCTCTTTCTAAATAAAGGCTCTGTACCTTCAAGAATCATTTTCCACATTCACAAATATCATTCCAAAAAAAAAAATAATAATCTAGGGTAAGTATACACATTAAGCACACCAAAATCTAAGTTCAGGTATTTTTCATAGACAATGAGATGGATTGTAAACATGATCCTTGGTTGAATTGAAAGATTAATCTCTCATTTGAAAATACATGTATTCACTTATTCATATTTTACAGAATAAATTAAAGAAATTTTGTGGATAAAGTGAAAAGTCTGGCATGGGCTTTATTGGTACCGCGGTGCCGTTTAAGCCCATGTGCGTTTCAAATAAGCCTGCAACCAAATTTATTGATAAAAATATAAAAATGTATTATTATTTTTTCAGGTAGAAAGAACACCAATTAATTGAGTAACATAGTTTTCACATTTTATAATTTTAACTTGCATTTAATGTTCGGCTTCATACTGAGCCAACTACATTACCCAGACCCAACAAACTAGATTACTCTGACCCTTGCAACGAACCTAACCAGCCACATTATGCAAACTCTACCAATTCATCAAACCAACTGCATTACTCAGAGCCCACCAGTAAACCAAACTACATCACTCAGTTTCCATCAATAAAGCCAAACAATGACAAAATCAGGAAGCCATCCGTAAACCTAGCCAACTACATTACTCAGAGTCCTTCCGGAAACTCCAACCGGAAACTACACCACCCAGAATTCAACAGCGAACCTCACCAACAGCGTTACTAAGATCCCATCAGTAAACCTAATGTTAATGTATGTCTAGACTAATTAACCCCTTTGTGCAGAAGCCAAATTTGGCTATTTATGGGTTACCCACTTTAATGCTGTATAATTCAAGATTTAAGCTTCACAAAGAGGAAAAATGTGGCTCAATTCAGGAAAGACACTTACAGCATTTAGAATTACATTGTATTTCAGTTTATTTTCATGATTTTGGTAGAGAAAATGAGCAGCAAACATAAAAAATCTTCATGAGAATTCACCATTGAAATTGCAAAAAAAATAATTCTGACGATTGAAAAACTGCTGGGGCTTAAAACTATACATTTATGGTATCATAAACTCCTTGAGCACAAGTAGAATTCATCTTCAACATTACATTCTAGATTACCTACATGCTATTAGCCAAATTATACAGCTACCCAAGTGTCTCCCCAAAGTCTCAAAATGATTTGCTGTCAAATCATTAAAAAAATCATGTATTTAACACAATTAAAGCTTTAAGGCATGAAATTTAATATGAACGAATGATTTTCTGGTTGAGTTTTGTATGAATTTATCAATATCAGTGCAGTTGAATATCAGTGGTCACCAGTAATCTCTCCAAATACGAACGTGCCTTTTCTCCATAATAAAGTTTAGAGTTTTGGCCATTTCTCTTCAAAGCCAGCACAAACACGCATTAAATAAACTGCTAATTAAACGGTCAGAACATTCACCCTGTAATGAAAGCTACCAGTCCCCTCTTCAAAGCTCACGAACCCATTTCAACACTTATAAGGAGCAAGTACACCTCACGAACACAGTAATATCTGAATTCTGAAATATACCTTATTTTAACTGAACAGACACTCCACTTTCAGGGAATATCAAATCCATTGCGTCTCCCGATTCAAAAGAAACGTGCAATGAACGTACCGGGGGTCCACAGCAAAATGCACGGGCAGTTCGCGTTTTAAACAGGAAAAAAACCTCGACATTCGACTTTGTTGAGTACATATACATTCCGAAACAGAAAAAAAAAAAAATAACAAAAATAGCAGCCTGACCTTTTTCGTGAATCCCTCCTCCAGAGACATTGACTGTATAAAATAGAGACCGATGTACCCAGTAGCAAATACCCTCCGGTCCTGTTTCATTCGAAATAATTCCAATAGAGCATATCGTTCTCATTTAAATCCTGTAATGTAACTGAACACTTCAAGGCCAGTTTTGCGAACCGATTTTCTATAAATCCCGTCTATTTTAGCCGCGTAATGTGCATAACGTAGACAGGATACAACCGAGCATTGGTTACATTGGTTTGTATGCTCTGTGTTTGTCCAATCAATGTGTTTCACTTACTCTAAAATGTTTAACCACTCGGGAATTGGATAAGAAACGAGCCAATCAATACATTGTTATCAGGGAAACTTCACGAGGCCATGAAGTGTAACTCTACAATTACGCAGAAGAGCTTGAGTGTATGGTTGAGTGATTGGCTATCAACGCCAGTACTCGGGTGGATATAAGGAAGCGCTGGATTTGGCAATGAAGGAATCTACGTGTAAATCCACGGTAGGGAACTACAATTTTTTTTGTATGGGACAACTGTAATAGGCAATAGAATGTGAGAGAATCAATACCATGTCGATTTTTTTGCCTCAGAAAACTGATTTGTATGAACTACTAATTGGAATACTGTTAGCTCACTGTGGCTAAACTGGTTGCTACTAAGGATAACGATTTTTTCTGTGTCAAGATATCGTTTTTTCAAACTGCTGAATCGACACTATGGGCAAGGATACTGACCAGTTTGCACATCAGGCTTAGCTGAGGAGTTTAATTCATGCAGCTCTCAAAAAACAGGGAGTGGAGTGAACTTCACCGTATTCAGAACCGCGTTCGAGGTCTGCTTGCTTGTGAACATTCAATAACTGATCCGGGGGTGCTATCTAGTGATCGAACAGTAACAGCGTACTTCCAATGTGCAGGTCTATAGACGCGGGCATCTACATCTGCAGAAAGGGGTTAATGATACGTTTTATAGTGTAATTAATGATGTCAGGGAGACATAAAACATCAAAGTCACTAGATTACAGAAGAAAATGTACCAAATCTCCCAATTTAAGCGATTTACTATTGAAATGCATTAGGTGGGCTTAAATGGAATATACTGGGCTTAAATGGTTCTACAGTGATTACTGAGGAAATGAAGATGATATGTTCATACCAAAATTAAAAAAAAAAAAAAATTTTATGTCTATGTTCTAGAATCTAAAAATGCTTTTAACTAGGTGTCATAGTTATTCCTATTATGACATCTTCAGAATTTTTGAAGGCGTTCTCATACAAAGTTGGCAAACGCTAGCAGCTTTTTGACTCACTGTACCATGTAAGTCCACCGTGAATAAAACACATTTTTTGAAAATATGTAGCGCATGCAAACCATTTATTGTATTTTTATTGATATATTTATGTAAAAATGCATCAGAAAATATTCAGTTCACACACATGCCATTTCTAATGCTCCAGCAGCCTCACACATATCATGACCACTGATTTAACCTTGTGAATGGCTCCCTATGCTACATAGCAAAACTCATCTTTCCAGATTAAACAAAATGGTGCAAATTAACTAAAAGCAACTTCATAATTCATAAAAATTAAATCAATAATCTCTCAATTTACATAATACGGATGTACTTGGAAAGTTACTGGCTGAAAATAGTTGATGATGATTTTTCTTTTTGGAGGGATTCTGAAACAGCGAAGTTTTGAGGCGGCTTAATGTGAGCCTCCGTTAGACTGCCTGGATATGGGTGGGCTTAGCTCCACAATGACAAATGTGATTGATGTTCAACAAAAACTGACATGTTAGTAAGAAATTGAAATAATGAGTGACACGAGGCAATACCCTCTTTTTTTAATCATTTGAAGTTAAAGTTGCAAGTGGGCTTAAATGGTGCCTGGGCTTAATGGGTTCACTTACCCTATTCATTCTCCCATCCCAAACTGGGGCTTTCTTTTTTTACACAAGGTGCCCTCGCACCACATTTTCCTTTATTCCGACCGTGTAATTGCCACTCCGTAAATATTTTGCTCGCATTCTCACTCACAGCATCATCGCTGCACAGTCATTCCAGGGATATCTGTATGAATAACTGCGCTGAATTTACACAGACAAAAACACCCAAACCTTGAAACGGCAAACATAACACGCTGAGCGCATCGCATTGCTTTCAGACATCAGCAGAGCATTGCTACATGCAAAAATATTAGAGCAGCTAGAGCGGAGATGCTACGGGGCAACCACAGACCGTATTCATGTGCAACATCACTTCCTGAATGGGCGCTCTACGCTTTAGCTACAGGTGCTGACTATTGCCCTGGAGCTGTGCTGCATCATTTAATCAATTCATTCATTCATTGTTAGAGGATAGCTCACACACGTGCCGGCATGTGCGTGCACACACACACACACACACACACACATACACAAAGGCAAAGGAAGCACTGTACAGAATGAATAACTGCAGGACTGTAAGGGAAGCACGATAAGGACTGTAATAACAATGGTCTTCCCTTTCCGACCAGAGAGATAGAGAGGGAGGGAGAGAGAGAGAGAGAGAGAGAGAGAGAGAGATTTATATAGGACATTGTTCTAAAGCAGAAATAAAAGTACTTTGAACAGGACAACAATAAACAAATTAAGGCCAAACAACCTCCACAGGCAGACAAAAAGTGCGGGATGAAAGGGTGAGGGATGGACTCAGATAGAGAGAGAGCAAGATGAAATGAAACAACGGGAAATACAAAGGAAAGAAAAAGACGAAGGAGAGCGAAAGAGGCAAGGTCTCCTGGAAGAACAGAGGAAAACATAGTTTTAAGAAAGGAAAATGTCAGAACAGCAAAGAAATGTTGTGCTCTTAGTTTAGTGTAAGTCCATCTCACTGCAGCAGGGTTTGCAGGCTCACAGTACCAATGCTCATGGGGCGACTCCTTAATGTGTGAAGCCACAGTCAGAGCACACTAAAGTCTCCTCGACAGAATTTGTTACTGTGAAAAACGCCAAACCCGTTAAATCGCGGCTCTGAAAAATAACAGACACGAGACTTGAGTCAGGATTTTTAAAGGCTGTACAGCCTAACACAGTGTATGCCTTAGAGTGTTGTTTTATTTAACAAAGAACTGCTTTCGCGCAAAAAGTGAAAAAAAAAACTGATTTGTCATATAAAATGAGCGTAGCTAAAATGCGCGCACTTTACTGCATCACGAGAAATTTGAACATTTGAAAGCTGTGGATAAGCCTGTTAATCGCGTAGGCTTACGGTTTTAATCGGCTGGTAAATATGGCATTCGTGTAGTACATATATAGTAATAGTATATGGTACGGCGTACACACCGTATATATGAGCCGGCTGGTCTGAGCGTTTGAGCCCCAGAGTTCAGCAGCTAAAGGCAGCAGGAGGCAGGCAAGAGGTTTATTATTCATTCCCTCTTAAGCCTCCGACTCGTATTACTCCTGTTAATTCAGCAGCTTGCTGCTGGCATATCAATCCCTCTCTCTTCCTAACTCCGCAGGGCCTGGCCCGCAGCCGTTAGCGTTAGCACAATGGCCACAAACCTGCCCTGCTAGCACAAAACATTCTCACAATGTTTCTGCTATAACCTCTAAACGTTAGATAATGTTATTCCTCAACCTCATTGAGCACCACTCTTCCTAAAACCATTCTAAAACCAAAAAGGCCTGTTACGGCTGAAAGTCGATAGCCTATGTATTTAGCGGTGAAATGAAAACAATAATTTTGCTGCAGAATTAGCATTTTTATTTTGGATGATATCAGGAAACATCTTAAATGTGTGTTTGCAGTAGGTTAGAATTTTATACCGCTTCACAAAAAAATTAACAGAAAATAATTTTTTTCCTAAAATAGTTGTCAGAAGTACTGTTGCTTTTCTTCATCATGCTTTGCACCCAAAAGTCTGGAAAATACAATCTTATAATCATGTTAGATTTTCAGTTGCAAGTAGGAGACAGCCTTTCACAAAATGCTTTATTGGCGTGGAAAGTACACGTTTGAGTAATTTTATCTGGACCACATCCGGACACTGGGCACCTTGGGCAGTTAAACGATAATGACCGTTTTATTTGGCACAGCGGGATTTAACAGAGCAGCGCCGCACGTGTTTGGTGCCGGGATAAATGAATCAGCGGCCTGCCTAAAATAATACACGGGCATTTTTATGAGCCTGTACTCGGCTTTACTGGATCATTCTGACATGACTCTCCATTTATAGGAGTCTGTATTCAGCTTCACCGGATCCTTCCGACTTGGCTGTTCATTTATACGAGCCTGTTTTCGGCTGTACCAGATTCTTCCGACACGGGTATCCCTTCCCGGGACGCAGTCCCGGCTCTTCCCTGCAGCGGAAGTAGAGCGTGCACATGGACAGGCTGGTGGAAAGAGCTCGGGAACGGAAAATCGCCATGTTATCTTTGGCCGCAGTTTCCCACAAAACAAAAATGCACACGACAGCGAAGGAAGGTATTTGGTTTTTAGATTTGTCTCACTGCCATGAAAAGACGATTGAAACTAAATTGTTTCAAATGTATTATCATATATATTAATAAATAAGTAATTTTTCATGCTGGCAGGTGGTGACGGCAATCGCTATGCGCTATAGTAGCATAATCATGCCGCATCGCATTCCATTTCCAGGCTCAGGTATTCAACCTTGACTCCCGACCACAAAAACCGCAGTTAGTTTATATTCATGAATGAACATCATTGAAAATTCAATGAAAAGCTAACATCTACCCACAACAGCCCCGAACCAGCTCATTTAACCCACTCTCTCCCTGAGCGGAGCTGCTTTCCTGCATTTGCTATTTAAAAAAAAGGATCCACTCAAAAGATTTCTGCATTTTTTTCCATCACAGGGGCCAGCGTATGAGTGTGAGTGTGTGTTTGTCAGCAGGATTACTCAAAAACCATTCAACAAATTACCTCAAAATTTTATGAAAAGTTGAACAGCCTAGAAAGGAAGAGGTGATTACATTTCCAGACCAATCCAGATTCAGAACCAGATTCTGCAGCTGATTATTAGTGCTGGTGGATCAAGGCCTGCTGGCAGAGGTATGAGCTCTCTGTTTATCCTATTGTTATTATTATTGGATTCGGGCACTAAGAGCATGCACTGCAAAACCCCAAAAACATAACCTAAAATGAGGCATTAGAGTTGCATATTTAGATGTAAAATCAAGTTAATTTCCTGCAAAATAAGACAAAACTACAGCCAAGTTGTATAAAGACATTGCAAAATTTGCCAATGAGAGAAGAATAAGCCATTCCTTCAATGAACCGGGAACTGAAATATTTTATTAGTCACATCACAAGACTAAAACACGTCAGGAGAAAGATTTCTTTGGCAAAGTCCGACCAAGACTCAGACCACAGACCTAGAGATGATTTAGCGGCGATAAATAACAGATTATAGCGACTGCAGGGGAATCGTCATTAACCTCGTCCTCTGAATGAGCGCGAGGAACAGTGGTTCCCTTCTCACAGGCTCAGAGGAGCAGGCCCGGAAAACACGGACGCCATTATCTCCGAGAACTGGTTCCTCCAGCGTGGCCCAGGGAATAGAACACCAACTAATGTCGTTCGACAAGATCGCCCGACGCTCTTAAGTTACGGGGATGAAATCGCCCGCGGACGACGATGACCGTATTGTCAAAAAAAACCAAAAAAAACAACAAAAATAGCGGCAACAAAATAAATGTCGAAAGTAATGAAACCATCACGTTTAATACATAGACTGTTAAATCTTCGCATCTCTAAAGCAGTAATTACTGACTGACAGCAGACAGCTGGTCTGTGTGGAGTGGAGGGGACCTTAATCACAGGCTAATGAATGATCAGGAAGGCTGAGGGGGGGAGGGAGGTCTGGGTCTAAACAGCCATGTAATTACCTATTCTCTCTCTGTGAGAATCGCTCCCTCTCTCCTGCTCTCCCATCCATCTCCATCCCTTCCTTTTATTTATTTTTTTGTAATCCGCTCCTCGCGGACGAGAGTGGGCGACGCGCCAGGCGTGCCATCATTGTCTCAGTGCCACTGGCGATGCCAGCTGGCGAGGTTGGCTCGGCGCCACGCGGAGCGGAGACAGACGGCACAGTGATGGGCGAGGGTTCGGGAGAGGAAGGGGGCGATGGGGTTAGGGAGCACGGGAGGTTCCTTCAGGCCATTGGGGGAGTCTACGGCACCTGGATAATACTGTTGATCTTACAAGTCATTGCGCATCTTCTCTTAGCACTGTAGCCTGACTGAGACACAGAAATAGTATGTAACAGGACTCGATCTAAACGGGTTGGACCGTATTCACGGGTATTCATTTTCAAAGAGCGACTTCCAATGGGGAACTCCCACGCTTGACCAACCAATGGTGTAAATTCATTGCTCACATCTGACCAATGTTTTAACTTCATCACTAACAACCGACCAAAGGTGTAACTTCATCACTCACTACCAACCAATGGAGTAACTTCATCAGTCATGACCAACCAATGAAGTAACTTCATCACTCACTCACTCAATCACCCAATCAGCCACTGGCTTTCACACTTATGGGCTGGACCCGGCTTTGCTGTGGCCCAGACGCGGTGGTGGTTCTAGAACCGGGAATTGCTTTTTATAGCCTATTTCAATGCGAGTACTACTTTTTCCACTCAATACCGATAGTAGTTTTGAATAACGTTGATTTAAATTAAGCAAATACGCGTCCAGATGAATGATTATCGTCTTACCTAATCGCGGAGAACAAGCAACACCTGTTTAATGTGGACTGTGGAGCGCTCTCGGAGTGAACCTTTTGTTAGTCATGAAAATGACTGAGAACAGGTCAGGACCAATAATTGTTTAAAATGGATGTTTTGTTCACCCTAATTCTCAGTGCTACTGAATTTACCCCATGACTTTATCGCTGTTAGAGCGCATGTGGAGAGAAACCCTGTCTTCAGTTGCCAATTACAATAATTGGAAAACGTGTCAGTAAAGGAAAATGATTGAGAACTAGCCAGGACTATCCTAATTATCATAAGGGGACATGTCTGTGCCACCCCCCAATTCCTGGTTCTAGAACCGCCACTGCCCAGACGTAAACATAGACCAGGTAAATGTGATGTTAGCCATAGAGAAAAGAATTTTGGCTCACAGGAGTGCCGTTTCTGGGAGTCAATATGTACAGGTTGGGGCCAGATTCTACACAGTACATCTGCCAGGTTTGAAATGTCGAATGTCCACCAGGAAAGGCGCCTTAGATGCAGTGACATAATCCTATTGCCGAGTCGTCCACAAATAATTTCTCTGCTGTCTAAAAGACAAAAGGGAAACTTTCTTGTGGAAAGTAATTGCGGACTTTGTATTCTTAACATAGATTTGGATGGAAAGGGGCTCCTGGTTATCTGGACTGCAGCCAGCCACAGTGGGGCTAGGGAGTGACGTCTTTCTGTAAGATCAGGAAACAAGCCCTGATTCTGAGGTCTTATCTCTCTGTCAATGTCGCTTCATTACAAATGTCTTAACTAAGGGGCACATCAGGGAGGAAAACAGTAGTTTTACAGAGGGAAGGAGGGAATTTCACACACATACTCGCATTAATGCATATGCACACGCATACGCTCATTAGCACCCAAAATCACATATACTGTGATGTCTGTTCAGTGCACGCTTGTAAGTGCACTGAAAACTGGAAATGATGGGGACTGGATCCTAATACAGAGGAAAAAGATTTTGTATTTATTACTTTTGGTTCAAACGAGAGAATTCAAAAATATAAAAACATGAAACAACAATTCACTTAAACAGTGACAATGTCTGCTGGAGTAAAGTACAAAGAGATACACACACACGATACGCCACTCGAAAGGCTCACGAGACTTCGCACCAGTGTGGCACGAAGCTAAGGCTTATATAGGCTTAATGAGATGATGAGACGCGGTTGCATGTGCAGATGAAGAAATGCACAAACGCTCTGCGTGCGCGCACCAGTCACACAGAGAACGTATCCACAAACACAAATATGGACACGCAAACACTCAAATACAGTCCGCACACATACACACCACACACACACACGGAGGCATCCATGCGCACATAAATACCAACACCACACATATCCACACACGTACACTAAAAAAAAAAAGACCTGTTGGATGCACGAAAAAATCTTTCGTCAGCTGCGCGCATAAATACAAACACCACGCATATCCACACACATACACTAAAAAAAAAATTAAAAAATACCTGTTGGATGCACTAAAAAATGTTATGTCAGCAGGTTCCAAATGTCTGAGTTAAGTAACTCCCAATTAATTTTATTAAATAAACTGGCCTGAAGTATTTGACTTTAATTTGAAGTTATTCAAAACAATAGTGTGGATTCAGTTGACATAAAATTTATATATAAGTATATCCAGCACTTCATTTTTTTGAGAGACACAAACACACCCTGCACACAGACACACACACACACAAACACACCGCCCTCGGGGAAGACCCAGGTGTGTGCCTCCATCAGACAGATGCCATCAGAACCCCCACTAGTTGTCCCAAAGAGACAGAAGGCCCCCCCCCCAACACATCAGTGGGTGCGAGAGACTGGCAGCAGCTGCCCAAAATTCACACCTCTCCATCTAGAAGTGATTCATTTTAGGGGGATTAAAAGGCAATGAAGTAACTGAGTCTGTTAAATGACAGCTTGTGCGGACCATAAAGAGCTGGACATAGAAACGGGGGTGGGGGGGCAGACTAGGGATAGTGTCTGGGGTCTGTACAACACCGCTATACAGCATGTCATTCACCATTAACCATTCCCCGGGACCAGTGCAACACACTCCGCAGTGTGCAAACACCAGAACTGAGTCTGCACTTCTGTCAATAAAGATGGCCGAGATCAATCAAATTTCACTCACTGACGTGTATTAATACCTTTAAGATGGAAAACATATTCTTAGGCACGATGAACCATTGCTAAAACTGGCTTAGAATGGTATCACTTATGAGCCTAGCTAACAAATACATGCCCTTTCATGAGCGACAAATTCAGAATATTTGAATGACAGGTTGACGTTCTATGTCACCGTTAACTGGAAAATGTCTGATGTCTTTTGATGCAATGAACAATAATGCCAGCTAAAAACAAATTGGCCGGTCGTTCTACTGATTAGTCTTTGCAAATGAGAGAATGGGTGTTTGATCGCTATTTAGGAACAATAAATAGGAATCAGTTTGGA
Organism: Gymnothorax reevesii; assembly: GCA_029721435.1. Classification (NCBI taxonomy): domain Eukaryota; kingdom Metazoa; phylum Chordata; class Actinopteri; order Anguilliformes; family Muraenidae; genus Gymnothorax; species Gymnothorax reevesii. The sequence goes on from CM056575.1 coordinate 152,404,186, forward strand.
GTATTCATGCGCTATAAGGTCAGTGAAGGGCTTTTAATACCATAAGTTGCACGTCATTGAGAGTAGGGCCACAGTGAACGACTGTTTTCTATTTTTCTTTTGTTAAATCTGTGCATTTACAAAATGTCACCACTGCACAGCCACGACAGCATGCTTTCCAACAACTTTATGGGCTAACAATTATTTGCACTGTTGATTATTCTGCCAATTATTTTGTTTTTATGAATCCATTCATCATTTTCTCCATAAAATCTCCAAAAAAAAAATGGTGAACAATTCCCCAGAGCATAAAGTGACATCTACGAAGTGTTTCTTTTCTCCAACAAGTGTTCAAACCCCAAAGACTCTCTATTTACTGTCATTTGTAAATAAGAGAGAAAAACAGAAAGTCTGCAAATTTAAGAAGCCGGAACCAGCAAATGTTTGACATTTTTGCCTTAAAAATTAATGAAAGATTCATCGATTATCAACATAGAGGGTAACTGATTTTTTGTTTGATCAATGAATCAATTATTCATTACATCTCAAGCAGAGAGATATACACACACACACACATATATTCACACATACTGTACATACACATGCACTCACACACACACACATGCTTAAACACAGTAACACACAATCATACATACATTTATACACCAACATATCCTAAACCAAACAACAAAGCAAGATCTCATTTTCCTGAATCCCCACCTGACACACACACACACACACACACACACACACTCCCCCTCTCCATCCCCGTACAGCTCGCCGCCCCAGTGGCTGGTGCCAGGGTGTCAGGTGCGAGGCAGCTGCCCCTTCTGTTACCCCGCCCAGGGGCATCTCTGGCCCTCATTACCCACTGGCCCCGAAGCGAAAGGGGTATGAAGGGTCTGGGATCAGAGCCAAGCAGCCTCTCTGCTTTACAGAAGCAGAGAATTCATCAGAATGTCTCGCATTCCAGTCATGGCAGGAGTACACGACTCACTCCCACGGAAAAACAACTAAAATCAAGCCCTTAGGCTCTGTATGAAAACCCCATCAACGGCTTTCAGCAGGAAAAGTGGCTCTTTATTCGGGAGTTTTCACACGACACCTTACCCTTACCAAAAACCACCAAAGGAAAACCATAACAATTACCACCAAAAAAACTATCAGTATTACTGTAGTACTTGTACGGTCTTTTGGAACGCGCTATAGAGAGTTTATTTTTACCACTGAACTATTGCAGGGCCACCACAGCTAATAAAATAACACTAGAGAAAAAAACTATGGAGATACCATAGCTGCCATTCGTATAGTATACTATAGTAACCCTTTTCATTTTCGTAAGAGTCAGTATGATGGGGAATTCCGTAACGTTCTAAAAAATTATTCTAACGAGACAAAGAACCCTTCATTCACCCTCTCGGAGTGTAATGGATTTTCCTTCTGTGTGAGATAATGAATACTGTTTGTGTTCTTAGCCGCACGCTCGATTGCTCATGTAACAGTCGCTAGTGATAACTGGTAGTGATGGAGTTCACAAACAGACGAAAAAAAAAAAACAGAAAAAAACACATAAAACTTGCTTTTTCGAAGGGCTCACGGGCAAATGAGCATGAACAATAGAAATAACCTTTCTTTTATAGTTTGTTCCTTCTTGAATGAATTCATACTTCTCTAAGCATTAGAAAACAAATTCAATCGATCAACAATGAAGACATTTTAAGGTGATGTTTTGTCAGGAGACATGGAGTAATTCAAGGAAATTCGGTTATGTAAATTGTGAGCAGATATACTGTATTTCCACAATGTGGTCAATGCATGCACAGGTTCCCACTGCCTGACACAGAAATGCATTCTCATTGTGTTCAATCCTCTCCAGCCTGTGGATTAATGTAGGAGTGTATAATACGACTAACCTGTTTGTATCATCAGGCATTCTTACAGTGTCCTCCACTAATATTGGCACCCTGAGCAAATAATTGCTGATACTTGATGAAATCCATGATACTATGACTCCTAACACATTTTCCCAGGCTTTTATAAGAATAACAGCCCCACAGCAACAAAGACTGATCATCATACTTCACAGTAGGGATGAGCATCTTCACAGAATGACTATCTTCCTGTCTACACAAACCCCCCTCCCACGTGTTTATAGCCTAAGAGCTTTAATTTGATCTTATCTGACCATAGAACCTGGTCCAATTGAAATTCCAGTACCATCTGCCAAACTGTAAGCGCCTGAGTTTGTTTCTGAAGATAACGGAGGCTTTTTTCCGACAACCTTCCAAAACATCTGATCGTAGTTTTAGAGACTTTCTGACCCCAAGACCCATAATTCTTGTCTTCAGTTCTCCAACTGTGGTACTTGGAGTTTCCTTTACCACTTGGACTAATGTGATCACAGAGGTCACAGTAGAAATCTACCTCTTCCAAACAGGATTTTACCCATTCCACAACATTGCCTCAGACTTCTGAACTGTTGGCCTGATAGGCAAAATGGGTATGTACAACATACATGATTTTGGCTATTATTTACAGCCATTCCCACGAATGTGATGCTCATTAAACAGAAGACTGCTGTGATCTTTTGTCTTCACCACGGTGATAGATGTAGACAGCCATTAGCCGTCGTGCCACGTCATAATTATACCTTGGGGAAACAGAGAGCCATGGGGAACCACATAGAATCTGTTTATCATAATGGTGAGCTTCAAAAAGTAACGTGAATGGTAATGCAATATATCAATTAGTTTTTTCTAACTCTTGTTTCTAGGTGTGCCGATGATTGTGGCAGGTGTGTTTTAGAGAAAAAAGGAACAAAAATATCATTTGAAATTTTAAGTAATTTTTTTTCAATTTAGAATTGGACTGGTTTGGAAAAAAAGATTGAAAGGATTAGCATCAAGCACTTTTTGATAAACTTTACAGCCATTCCTTATCAGGAGTGCCAATATTAATAAAGAGCGCTGTGAGTCAAATTTCAAGGCTTGTATTGTATGTGAGGGGAAATTCAACAGCACTCCATTATATCACAACAGTTAAATACCAGTTGCTATTCAAAGTGGCGTAAATTGATTTGACTAAGCAGGGGCCAGCACCCCCTAACAAGCCTGGCTCAAGGGCTGAAAATCTGCACCGATCCCACTGTGGGAGCACACTTGCTTTTCACAAAAACTGAAGCATCCCTTTGTTAGCCTGAAGCATTTGCTTAGACTATAAATGACTGAAAATGGAGGGACCATAAAGACGAACAGACGGCGCACAGTCATAAATCACAGGAACTCGTTCAGGTCCAGGAGCAGTTCTTTAGTTCATCAGACAGTAATAGATGACAGCGATTTAAATGACTGTGCGTTCAGGCTACATAAACAGTGTCCTTCACAGACACGATATCTTTACTCTTAAATAACAGAATCCTTTCATTTTTGGAAATTCACTGACTCAAATAAAGACGTAATGTTGTTTCTCACCTCAGAAGTAATTCTCATTAATTTAGGGGCCTGCAATCTCCTCGGGGCCTCCTTCAATAGCATGTTAACTAAATACATTAAGTATGAAATGGCTTTGGGACAAATAAAATTTAATAAATTTGAGCAGGGAATAATTTATCCCCTGAGTCAAAACAGTACTGTGAGTGAGACTCCTGCCTCAAAAAAGAAGCACTAACATCCTCTTCCCTTCATTGCTTCATTATTCTTGCGTTGCTTTGAATGCATTATGAGTCAATTTTACAACAATTTGCACGACAAATATGCAAGTTGTGTGTTCAATAACAAAAGAATCGCAAGCAGACAGTGTTGAAATTTGTCTAACCCCAAACTGGACATTGATGTGTACGCAAAATTTAAAAAATGACACGCTATGAGGTGTTCATAACAAATATATTTTGAGAGTACTAATATCCGCAACAGTTTATTTTATCACTCGCGTTGCTTTGGACGCATTTTTTGAGCCAAATTTACAATTTTTTACGATTTACTATAGTAAATTTTACAATTTTTGTGTGACAAATATACAAGCTGTAATGCAGACTGTGTTGAAATTGCTTTAACCAGAACTGGACATTGACGCGCAGCAAAACAAAAACTGACCCAGTTTTGCTTTTCAGGGCTGATGATGCCAAACGGGATGATCTATACTGCAGACGCCATTTGCCATGGATCGAAAGACATGTTGAACGAAAGCGTTTCCAATGGGCTTCCCCAAGGCTAAAATCAGTACTGCTCTAAATGACTAGTATTACTGTAAAATAAACACTGAAAGTCATTCATGAAGTCATGCGAAAGCATTTTGTCACATCAAAATGTGATGCACAAACATAAAAATGAATGCATAAGTCACTCAAAAATGTGATGGTTATCGCAATGTGACCTCGTTAATGGGAGATGCCTTACAACCTTAACCTGCTCTTGTATAGGAACATGGACCGCACAAAATTTCCATAAACACCTGTTATACAACTTAAGCTGACAGCATATGCAGCAATATTCTGATGACACAATACCCTAACAGAGCGCAAAATACAAGGGATCTTCGGGGGTCGTGATCGACAGCTGAGGCCCCTGAAAACCTCAACAGCAGATTTTTTTTTTGGGATGGGGGGGCTGGAACAATCTGTAAAATATTATTTCTCACTTATTGAGCTGTAGCAAGTTATCTGAATCTTCACAGCTTCATCCATAGCATTGACATTTGAGCTGTAAATCAACATTTCATATGCAGCACAACTTTACTTATTCCATGTTTATTCATTCTTCTTAAACCTGATATTTATGCACAGTTTCAGATAAATGCAGTTAAAGATTAAGCTATACTAATTGCTTATATTATCATTATGATACCATGAGTAGAATTAGATTAGGAATATTATTTGTACGTCTTTTTTTTTCTCGTTATTTTCCGTCTTACTCAGGGATAATTGGGTCGCGTGGGAGACATACTGTATATACAGCAGCTTTTTTTTCCTTTCTCTGTCTCCTCTCCAGCTGGTCTCAGAACTAGTAGCTGTAAGGGATCCGTTCCCTTGTCAATAAATAAAGAGTATTAAAAAAAAATTAGATTCCAGTGGTGGTTGTGTGGGACTGTTTCTAATCGCAGTGATCCAAACATTTCAGTGTTGTAAAATGGACATAAGAGTCAAATTTATTTCATTATTTATTTATTTTTTAAAAAAAGATAGATGTAATCATTTCCAAAATTCCCATTTTTCTGTCTCACATAATATTCTACATCAATGCATATTTTCTGATGTTTACCATTTCAAAAACATTTTCCCTGTGTGGTCCAAAAAAAGCTCTGTCTCTCACTTGCTACACTTGAAGTGAAAGACACATCTGTATTAATGGGATGATCCAGCAGCGACCGAGCAGCACCATAAACTGCAGTTACGTAAATAACCACAATAACGAAACACCTATTTTGGCTCAAACATTAATATAATGAATTACTTTTAATTTAAAAAAATCATAGCATGCATCTACTTTTGCTTGGCACTCTACAATGCATCGAGACATCATCACTTCTCACAATGACTGTAGTAAGATGATGAAAAAATCACCCATACGGCAGCATCTTTAGATTGCTGGTGATCTTCAAAAAGTGCAGTGCCAGTTATGCAAAGTGAAACTGTTGCACCATCATACCGCAATGAATTTGGTAAATCATTTATACGTTCTCTGAGTGCTCTTTGCTAAGCTAACGTTGGTTTAGATTGCATCAGCTCACTTGGTTAGCTAGCTAAAATAGCTATTAGAATGAACAACCAAAGTTTGTTAGGAAAGAGTGATATGACAGTCAAAGATACGCATGATTAACTTCATAGCTTTCACACACAAAACCATGCATTGTGTGTAATTCTTAGGGCAATAACATCAGTCAGTTTGGTTAGTTTGTTAGTTAATCTGTTAGTCACACCCATATCTTGCAGTGATCGTCTTTGCTTTTATGTAATTGGATCCAAAAGCGTCTCGGCAAGAAGCCTATTCTTTTGTGTGGTCCTATAATCAAGGCCAAGGTGATCAAAACGGTCAAAAACACATTTTAGTCTATAACTTTACTGTACTGGGTGGAGTGTTGGCAAGTCATCCTTCGATGAACCATCTTTCATTTATTTTTTTTTTATTTGGGTGATGACATCATAAAATATGGGCTCTAAGCAGGGGGGACACCGAATGCCACAGTGTATATCATATGCTACTTTAATATACAAGCAGGATATTCGCAATATACCACTATACAGCAGTGATAGCTGGTGAGGTGAAATAAGAGGAGGCTGAGAACATCCCTTTAAATTTGAAAATGGTCCGGTCCTGTTTTCAATCATCCCTTTAAATTACATGTCAACATTATCAGGTGTGGCCGGTTCTCCTTGTTAAAGAAAGAGTAGAAATATAACGTCAATTTCGAAGTGAAATTGCTTTTCAAGCAACATTATTCAAAATTGTTTACACTGGTAGCTAATCTTCATTTTCTGTTGTAATTTATGCAATCGTGAAGTGTGAGTTCGGCAGCCTGCATTGCAGACTGTACTGAAAGCAAACGTGGGGATTAATAGAATTGTTTATCTCTTGTAAAGTAAGTAGAACAGTTTATAAATGAATAGAATTAGCTACCTAACCACAGCAACTTTGTATTATTAGTAAGCTGTGAGTTCAACTGCCCATGAATTATTCTCATCATTGGCAAACTTGTCAATTAAAGAAAATAATCCAAAACAGGTCAAGACTACTTACTGGTTAACCCTTTCATACCCACATTAAAAAAAATTCTGTATTGTGCTAATTGACTCCTCTGCTCAAATACAGATTTTTCTGTGTTTTTCGATTGCCATGGGGCCGTCAATCTATTCTAGAAAGGGCAGGTGTGGATGCAGGCTTTCATTCCAAGACAGCAGTTACGCACCGGATTCCACTCATGAAGGTATTCAGCAAAGACTGAGACTGATCATGTAACTCTGAGTATTTGCTTTGTAAAATCTGCAACATCTTACTGTAAATAAAGGCATCAAACTTGTGCTAAAATGTAGAAGCAACATTTATTTTACTACTTCATCAGCTGACATGCTATAGTTAACTTGGAATTTAACTTAAAAAAAAAAACAAAACTTCTGAAGTGGATATGAGTGGTCTTAATTAACTTGGGCAGAGCTGCCACGTTTGGTTTTGTAAAAGTGAGTGTCAAAGGGTTAAAAAGGGACTACATATAGAGAAAAGCATATATTCACAAATTGCGCACAGAACAGTCTTTATTCACAGATCATACAGCGTACAGCAGTGGTGGTATGAGCTAGCATAGCCACAGCTGTTTGGAGCAGCAGGAACAGCATCATGAGTCAAATAAGGTGAACTCTGAGAGCTACTGGACCGGGGCTTGAGTGAGGGCCGAGATAAATAAATCAGTGTTCGCTTTACCCGCCGGCGTACGTGGCATTAAGCTAACAGCACAGCCCAACCACAAATATTGAGTGCAGGCCTTTCAGAGAGCTTGCGCTACGCTCCACTGGAACACACAGTTTCTCACTGCCTGCCTTTTTCTTTTTTCATTTTACTTTCATGAAATTACTTCAAGGTGAAGGGAATGCACGATGGCATATAAACTCGTGTGGACGCAGCTAACCGACCATAAATATAAACACATACGTAATGTGAACCTCAAAGCAGCCAAACGGACAATCGCAAAACTCAAAACTTCACGCACAGAGCAGCATTTTTGCCTCTGTCTTGCACACTGTTTACGTTTTAATAAGAACCCCAATAAAAATAAACACATTGTTCCTGTTTTCATGTTGAATAATTTTTAACTTGTACATGGACTCAGGGTTCAAGTCAAACTGACCGGTTTCAGATCCTTGGCAAAGCCGTTAGACAAAACAGAGCGACCAAATGAGGCAACACAGAGCAAACTCCAATCCTGCAAAATTGATTGGTTTAAAAAAAAAAACATTGGTCAGGTTGATACCTACACTACCTGACAAAAGTATTAGGATGTCACTATTTATGTGTGTGATTTTCTTACAGTGCAGTTGAAAATAGTGAATGTATCATATTTGGAAATAGTTGTTTATTCAAATAAAAATACAGACCCCATTTTGGATACACCAAACTGAATTATTCTAAGTCTTGACCCTCCTTTTATAGAGAATCAAAATCACCCCATGTGCCACACCTGATCATATTGATTGAACTAATAGTAGCCGTGGTCTTCCATTATAACAAAGACACAATTCCAAACTTGTTAATTTGAAGATTACCATCTTGCAAGCACTATTTATTATAATATCTCTTATTTATTACAGACCCAAAGTGAGAGTTTTTTATGCAGAGAAAAAGTATGCCAATTTGTATATCTGTAGCATCCCCAAATGTTCAAATAATGTTCTGTGATGTTTACATGTACATTTTACGACACCATTAAATTCCTACAACGCTCACATGTGTAATATAGCACGTACATCAAAGGTTGAGTGAGAATGAGGATCGTCCTAATACCTAACTTTTGTCAGGTAGTGTACTTACTTTTATATCATATGGCATCTTTACATTAGATAGTATTTTAACAGCTGCTATAATCGAGACATCAAGCGGAAATAAAAAGCTCAGCTATACATTATTATTCTTCTTTTTTTTTTAAATAGTGTGTTTTCCAATCCTCGATATACTTAATATAGCAGTGCGTGGTTTAGCCAAAACCAACTTCAGCCACCACACGGCTGGCCAGCACAGACCACATCGCCGATGCTGTCACGCTGAACGACGGCGCATGAACCAGGCGCGAGAAAGAGAAGGAGAAAGACAGAGGAAGAAAGGGATAAAGAAAGAGTGATTGCTCCCAGCTATTCCATCCTGCCAGACCCGTAAACCACGTACATTTGTCACTGTCAACTGAAGAACGGCTCTTTTTCTCCTGACATCCAGGCCTTTCCTACACCTCTTAAGCTCTGAAACTGTAATGCAACAAAGACGACTCAAGGATTTATCCCAGAAAACTGCCCCGCAAAATTAAGTACCAATGAAAGGAGTGAGAGTTATATCCCTCTTAAAAAAATAAACAAGTTTCATGCTTCAGCGTTTTGGTCCGAAAATTCGACCCCGTATGATTAGTATCTGATGCGTGAGATGCATTAGGCAACGTGAGGTACACGACTAATGAACGAGATTTGACATTATTGCGTGAGACCAAATGATCTCGTCCCAGTGTGTAAAACACTCGGTTTATATTTGAGACTAGAGAGCCTGTGATTTTCCATGTAAGCAATGACATCAAGACCAAACTGATTTCCCCGTTACTATGCGGAGTGCTTTAGAGGTACTGAGGGGACACCGGATTTAGCAGTGTTCCTGTATTAGGCCTATTCATTTCCATACTTTGAAAGTCTTCTTTATTCCCTATACTGTTTAACACACACAAAAAAATAGCCTCTTAAGTGTTTCACAATATTCCCATGCAGCCACACTGAAAAAAAAAAAACAGGACATGAGTGGTTGCCCGTTTTACATTATCAAGCTAGCCCGCGAGCTACTCACACGAAACAAGTACTGTTTCTATTCGTTACGCTATGCAATCAGTTATGATTAATTAAATCCAAAGACGATAATTTGTATGATTAAGATCGTTTTCATAAAGTGGAACTGACGTTCACATTTTTTTCATGCAAATCCATAAAACTTTGCAGTGCACAGTGAACGATAAATGCTGGGGTCCAGATTAACCCCTTAAGCCCTGAGCCTCTTTTTTGAAAATGGCAAGCCCAAAATGAAATGAGTATATCTCTGCAACTATTTGGTCGATTTGAATGATCTTGGTATTATAATAAAGGTAAAACCATTTGAGATTTCTGCCATGGTGTAAAAATCAGTGTATATGTCACTGAGTCAGAGTAAATGAAGATGTAACGCAGTATAAATAAAAGACCTTATTTTGCGCCAAACAAAGTTTTTCTTCAATCCCTTGTAAACTTAATTAATTGCAGACTGAATCCTCTAAAAATTTACAGCACAGAATCTCACCATTATCTGTGCCAAAGTTTATTCCAATCAAGTAAATCAGAACAAAATTAGAGAGGAATGTCTAGGTGGCTTCTACAAATTGGCAATTCAGGTACCTTGTGTGCCAAATCAGATTTCTCCGATATTAAATTGTAAAACTCATCTAATTTCACTCATATTTCTCTACAGGCATACATTCCACCCAAATCCAACCAGTTTTAAATTTTTGGAATTTATAATTTTTCACATTTTTATTTCTGCCAGTCCTACAGCCTATACAATTTCCAATTCAAGGACAATAAATAAAAAGAAAATGAAGTTTGGCTCCACTGGAGCAGATTTATTTAAAAAAAGATTATGAGTACAAAAAGGGTTTAAAAAAATGGGGGGAAAAAGTCAAAAGAATAAAAACCCCAGCAATTATTTATACAAGCTAAATAGTAAGATTGTCTTACTAAAGCACGCCTGCTCAGGGACTCGGACGCTCGTCACTTGCACTGGAGCCCTATACCCTAACCACTAGGCTATACCATTTGACAGTGATGCAGCTGTCAAATTGCCCATGTAAACAATGAGTCAAAAAAACAAGTCATTCACCTTGTTTGTACTGTTGTGCTCCCAGTATTCACGTGTTTCTGTCAGAAAATGACTTTTAAAATGACAGTTGAATATTTAGCAGATAATTATACTGAAAATACGTTAAGCGTTTACATTGTCGTGCTACTTAAGTACATTCGAATGGCCTGTGGACTCGGTTTGACGCACTGGGAACGCAAGGCTCTAGCTCAGGCTGGTTTTGCGCGATAAAGGTACTTTAGAGCTTGTTGGAAATGGTAGGAGCCATACAATCAAATGGCTTCCGGAAAAGTCTTACTGACAGCATCACATGCAGATCACAGAGAGGAAAATACATTGCAGGCAAGCTGAATGCTGAGGAACTGAGATCTTCGAAGCAATGCTCGAGAGGAAAAACTTGCTTTGAGACTCGCAGATCTACTTTTGTTAAAACACAGACAATTTGAGTTAACAATAGCAAGCATCAATTTACCCTCAAACAGTTTTTTTATTACAAAATATCAAAGGTAAGAAATTTCTTTGCTCATCACAGCAGACTGTAAAGTGTATGTCTGCTGTTCTTTGAGTGTGGTGTCGGTTTAAAATGACAGGGCTCATATCCTTGGATTCTGTGGACTTTCCTCTTTCATTTGAGGTATCGTTTTTATGCACAGCACAAATTCAGTAGAAATGCTAGCGATTCAGCGCTGATATGATTTGATCCTATGTTTTGCTTCATGCTTAGTTACTTGCTTGGTGCTTGAATTGTGTTCGGTTGAGGTAAAAAAGGTCTACATGAGCTTTTGGCCGAGTTTCTTTTAAAAGAAAAAAACTGCTGTAAAAGTAGCAGCGAAGAAGCAAAAACTTATGAATCTGCCAAGAAACCCAGATAAACCAAACTCTGCAGAACCATCAAGGCCGGCCTAATGAGCAAACCTTCCGGAATGACCATATTGGTCAGCGTAGTCCCGCTGCCTGAGTATGCGCACCTGAGTGCTCTAGAACCATCCATGACCCAGATAAGTTACTGAACTTTAGCTGAACCCAAGGTTTGGCAGGCTCATATGTGGTTTTTCGAGCATTCCTGAAGGCTTAAAATTAATTTACACTATGATGTAATGGCAGACTTGTTACTAAGGGTGGAGGGTTGCTATATGACAATCTACCAATCAGAATGAATAATGTTTGATAAGGTAGAAAAAGTCATGTTTAATCCCACCTACAGGAACGTGCCAAAAGGCCAATATAAATGAGGGGTCGGACAGCTGGAGGGCAGTCGGTGTCGGGCGACTGATGGATTTGAATGCTTCATGGTTTGCGCAGACCAGCCCGAGGTTTTCTGTATTTTACCTGGAACTGGAATACAATAAACCCAATTACATCAGACTCTGAAGATTGCGTCCGTTCTTTGGCAGTGGAAGACCTGGCCCTGTGACCCCGGGCTCGAATTCCTTCAACAGAAGCGGTTATGAAGACTGTTTCAGTTGTTGCCTGTACCTTCGTGGACATCGTATCCACATTACTGTCTGTCTGTTTATAAAAAAATCTGATTGCATTGTTACAGCTATTTGTGGTCCCTGTTCTGATTGTCCTTTTCCTCTCCAGTACTCTCCAGCTCCGCCCCGGTGTGCCACATCTGATTGTTTAACGAGGTGCACCTGGCTGGAAAATTAGGTGTTTAAATGCTCCTGATCCAGCATTAGAAGAGAGAAGCTTCTAGTGAGCGGACTGCTGCTCCTACTGCCTCTCAGCCTGGGATTTTTGCGTTACTGTTGAGTCTTGACTTTATGTTTTCTTTAGTGACTTTGACTTAGTTTCTTGGATGTTTATATGTCTGAATGTCAATAAATCTCAAGGGCTTGGTTACCTTGAAGGTGTTTTTTTCTGGTGGTTTTAGGTCATTGGTGCAGTATTTTTGGCCCCATTGGCCCGACCTGAGACTGGGGTGTAACGGTGAGGATATTTTCAGAAAACCCCAATAGTTATCCCACAATATTGCCATCTTCCGTCGTAAGTATTGCGGTATTTGATTTTGCCCATATCGCCCACTCTGCGCCTCTCATAGATCATTGCCTGACACACGACAGGTCACATCAGGTAAATATAAGATTAGGAACCAGTAAAAGAAAAAGGCATCGATTAAACTCTTCATTCCAGTTTCAGATAAATAGAAAGAGCTTTTGTTCGTCTCCTGAACTCGCCCCATGTGTCATATCCTCGTTATATTTGCTCACGTAGTATTTCCAGCTTGATCGGACGTTTCCAGAATAGATCCTCCTGCTCTTTTTGTACAGGCAGAGCAGTAGGAGACAAAATTTGGCTCCCCAGAGCACAACGAGATCATGAGGACAGAGGAGGTGCAGGGAACAGGAGCAGAGGACAGGAGCGAATCCAAAACTGCCCTGAGCGTAGCTGGCAACCACGACGCTAAAGATGTAATCATATCGCAAAGGCACACTCAGATTCAAACTGGAAACACTACACCTCTGAAGCATAATGTAATATAGAAAGAATGTCAAAGGATACTTCAATGCAGTTGTGGCAAAGGTTACCAGTATTTCCTCTTCAAACCGCTAACAGTATTCCTCTGTTAAATAAAACACTGTGAATGAAGTTAGTATTTTAAAAATGGTTTCAATTGAAAGTTCATGGCTGTGCTGCCTTAAATTGTAAGCAAAATGAGCGTGAGAGGACAAGCTGTTTACACTGGTGATCTAAAAAAAAAAAAACTTGCGTTTTCAAGTTCAATTAACTTGAAAATGCAACTCGAAAAGTTCTCTAAAGTTGAATGTTTTTTTAACGGTCCAGAAGCTCGTGCGTTTCTGTGATTCTTGCTCTTTCACCATGGATGGGTCTCTCGGCTCTTTCATCCTGGCCTGAAGGGATTCCCATAATGCCGCGGGTAAAGTGGAGTTGATTTTCATTTGACGCAGGCCTTCCCCCGTATGACCCCATTTTAACTCAAGGGCTCCGCAACTGAGAAGTCAGGTAAATTTAATAATATTATTTATTTCAGTGCCTGTATGCCTAAGCCCGAAGGTATTCATTTTCAGTTCTAGAATACGATTAGATTCAGAAACCAAAAAAGATTGCAGATAGTATACATTTTATTCTTGAATATTAAACACTGCCAGGGTACATGTTTAAGTCAACCGTTCGGAGGAAAACGCTCCCTTTTCAAAATACAGTCGAGGGGTAATCGTTCATTTCAACATATCTCTCATCTGTCTAAACTGAACAGCCCTTCAGCGTTGAATTTTTGGCAACTTCAGCAACCGTGAGTAAATGCTTGCCAGGGTATGCATGTCATATTCAAATCCCTCTGTTATGGTACATTATTGATTTTTTCCATGGAGCTCAGATAGGACTAAGATAGGCATATTCTTTTTACATTATGAGCTTATTTGGCATCAATAATTTAAGGCAGCTGTAAGTTCGCCTTGATTTTTATTCATGATGCTAGCTACAATGCACACATATACAAATATCAATGCCAGTGCTGAAGAACCTGTCCAAACTAATGTGAAATTTGACCAAAAGCATCTCAACACAACCTGCTGGGCTTTGCAGCAGTGAAGACACGCCTAATCTCGGTCACATCATTTAAGGTACGTGGACAGATAAATGGTTGCAGAAGTGTCGACGTGTAGATGAGTAGTGTAATGCAGGCCATCACCTTTTTACAGAATGTAAATCACACTACTGTGGCAACTCTCCCCCCCTAAGATGGGGTCTGAGAATTGATAACCTGAGACAACAAATGTTTAATTAGGCTGGTTACGCAGACACTAATCAAGCTTCATCCCGCTGCCGCACAAAACAGAGTTTCTGAAATCAAATCTATGACTGCTCAGTCTGCATCAGTGGAACTCGCTCAACCGTCTCTTTGCAAATATTTCAGCTTTCAATTAAGTAATGACTTATCAATGTGGACCACATAAAATCTGTTTTCGAGGGGGCCGGCCAAGGAACATAGAAAGCAAGGACGTTTATTTCCCTCTTCAGTATTAGTAAGTCCGCACGGGGAACATATGGAGAAGTCGTCAAACTAAAGGCTCGTGGGTTAACAAAAACATGCGAGGAGAGATCCAAAACGAGATTCTGACTCGTAAAATCCTGCACGTGAGCCGCATGTGCGCAGCATGTGTCCCATACCAGGGCCGCACGGCGGCACCGTATCGGTTACAGCCCGCTGCAAGATACGCATAAATCCATCACATTGAAAAGCGCGCACCTCGGTGGATTTCTGTCTGTTAAAATACATTCTAAAATAAACCTCCCCCCGACGCATTCATCTGCGGCCAATGCCAACGAGATGGAAAAGGTTAAATGGTAAATGATGACGTCGTCCCCAAGGCAAGATAAAAAATTAAAAAAAAACCACGGGGAGTCAATGAAACGCAAAATAAATCAAGACGCGTTTGATGCCTTTTCCTGTGAAAGCGATTACCTTCAAAACAAAAAGAGTCCACCCCCCTTCGCATCTGAATTACTCAGTGAAGCGCGTCAACAGTCAACAGAGTGACGAGATTAAGGTCAGGGGATTACGAACCATCAGAGCAGCTAACCGTAATAATAGAGCTGCATGCGCTATGCATAAAATTTTTTTAAGTAATGCGGTCATTGATACAGGCCTGCATTTATCTTATTCTAAATGTGTTTGTCTCCAAAAAAGAGAAACTTTGAGATTTCAAAGCTTTCATTAAGTCTCTACTCCAACCTATGCATAACATTTATTGTTCTCAAATTTAATATGCTTGAGTATAGAGCAACATTTAAAGAATTGTGTCACAGCCAAAATACCTACGGACCTCACCAATGCCAGCAGTTTTCTCTGTGTGAAAGTTTCCATCGCTTGCTTTTATCAAAGCCAGAGTTATGGAAGGTTCTGATCTGAGTTACTTGTCCCACTCGTAACAAGAAAAATAGTGGGGTCAGACAAACTTAAGTATTTAAATACAGAAACAGAGCAGGCATGCTATTTATTTATATGCTGCAAGCATCTGCATTCAGATACAGCACTTGAACTGTAAACCCAAAGAATAACTAAAATATATTTATCAGCCATACTTATCTTTAATATCCTCTGGGTCAAGAAACCACCAGCGCCAGGTAAAAATAAGTTTTAAAAACATGTCAGTGCTCCCAAGCAGGCTAAATCTAATTCAAATGCAGAACATTCACTATTAAACACAAATGTTTATTCCAGGTTTTATTCCCTTCCCCTCACAATCACAGCTTGGCAGGCCTCAAAATGAAATAGCTAATTAGACTAAAAAACAGTAACATTTCTTGGGATAAAGTTGCATTTACTTTCATTAGTAAGTCGATATGAGGCGAGCATCCTTAGCATCCTGGCTCAGACCGCGGTAAATAAGCATTGCATCTTGCAGTTTATGCTTGTTTGGTGTTTGGCCAGACTCAGACACAGCGAGCAGAAGAGGAGAATGCAGAAGCTGAGTCGCTTGCGTTTTGACGCCTGCCAAGGACGTTTGGATGGTGTGCAGAGAAGCCGCAGAGTGCGACCTGGGGCTGTGCAGGGAAGCCGGGCTCCGCGGCACGCGCACACACACACACACACACACGCATGACTCGCACCACTCTACCCATCTCGCCACCCTCTCACCATCCTGCCTCAAAGGTCAAAGTTCACCCCGGCGGAACCGAAACGCCCCCGCTCAAAACCCTCTGCTGGCTTCTGCTGAGCAAGTGAAAACATGGCGGAATCGTCCCGTGTGCACGGACCTACGCCAAATTTCTCTCCCTTTCTCATACATAAAATGAATGATAAAGGCCGTTACTGTCAGATGCGTCCGAGGAGAGAAAGGCTGCAGTGAAACAGCCAATCAGCATCATACACTGCGGAATGATGCTGCAGACCTGGGGCCTGTTTCTTAAAGCAGGATTAATGAGTTTGCTGGATAAAATCCCAAAAGCCAGGTATATCTGTAACCCAGAAAGAAATGTGGAGAGCTAATCCAGGGTTTGCTCTGAGCAGTTATCCAGATGACTCCGTCATCCCGCTTTGTGGAACAGGCACCAGCAGGCTGAGATAGAATGGAATGGTCCAGTGAAAAAACAACAAATTTACATATTCTTCTTGCAGGAGCCAATTATATTATTACAGCAATGAGCCTCAAGAGGCCGTGGTTTACGGTGATTTTATAACAGCGGAGGGGCTTTGTTCTAAAACCTTAGCTGTTGTGAAATCACTGTAAACCACGGCCTCGCTGGGCTTCTTGCTTTTATGAAATGGTTACGACATATTAAACACATTAAAGACACAATTTTTAATCAAGATGTTACATTATTAAGCAAATTAATTAAGTGCCGTCCTTCAGGTAAAGCAGGTAATGCTTGTCAAAACAGCAATAACAATGTGTTACAACGTACACAAAGACAATGGTTTTGGATTTTGCATCTCTGATAAACCTGGAGTTACTGCTCGGCTGGGTTGAAAGCCTGCAACCACACTGGCCATTTCGGGATAAGACTGAGAGTGCCAGATCTATAAAAAGTAGCTCCGACCCTGGTGCCCAGAGCACTCCTGTACGTGTGGGTTTTGTGCTACCCTTCACTTACATCGATCCACTAAATGACTGACTCCAGTTTCCTACCACAGTACAAAGGCATGTTAGCATGCTCACTCGATCAAAGGTCAAAGCATCACTATTACTCATTCCATAGACAGAGAACCCTCCAGTGACATTTAACTGCCAATCATCTAACACTCTATGGCAGATGACTTCCCTAAATAAGCGCATAACAAACGATTCTGTTTATGAATACACACCGTTTGAAGAGTGGCTTTTTTTTTTTTTTGAGATATGTTTTTCGCCCGAAATCTAAGGCTGTGCTTCCCATAGAATTAAGAATAGAAACAAGGAGGATGTGATTGGGTCCCTGTAATCTGCAACGTGCTAATAACGGGCCCCATCTTGGGTAAGACTGAAGTCCTCGGCTGAGTTTGATTGGTCAGAAAAATCATGTCCTATTGTCTACTTCCAAACCACTCGATGGAACGTCAACATCGATGGAAAACGTTGTGGAGTTAAGGACAGATGTGAAGGATAATCGATAAGGATTTAGAAAAAAACGAACGTGGTTCTAAGAGAGTCCAACTGCACTGACACGAGCCGCCGTGATCACGTGTCCCTTGGCTGTCATTTTTATTTGTTTTTGTGAACAGCCAGGTGGATGATGCATCGCTTTAAATATTGCTCCTGCAAGGAATTGTGGGACAGCATTAGGGCTGGGTACAAGTGGGTACACGCAACAGCAACAGGTCTAATAAGTGCAGAAATCTGCAGCATTTAAAACCAGAAAAGTCAACACGTATTGCGATATTAGGATATCCAAAATCCCAAAAGATATCTTACTGTATTTCTCGATATCAATATTATATCAATATGTTGCCCTGCCCGGCCCTGGACAGCGTCATCTCCTTTTATAAAGGATGGTTCCGTCTACCCTATGCTAAAGGAGATAAGTAAGGAAGCAGTGAAGCACCTTTCCCTGACTCAGAGAATTTGTACTGCACTCATCTTGGCTGCCACGTCTGGATAATTTCCAAAATTATCCAGTCTTTTTTTCCTGAGCAAAAAATGATAATTGGAAGGCAGCCCTACTGTAAACTAGAGACATCGGGAAGATCAGACCATTTAGTTCTACAAAAGCAGGCCAATGGCAGGCAGCAGAAGTCTTACCGAGGCCAACAATCAGACAAATTCACAGGACACTCATTTCCATTCTACTGTTCTAGAATTTTCCGGTGTTCTCCCTTAAGAACGTCACAGGCTTCAATGGCCAGTAGTGACAATTACATCAGCATTAGACTGTTCTGATATTCTTACCATGAATTTTTGACCGTATTTCATTAAGGGTTTAAGTACCTAAACCCTGAGAGCGCTAAATGCAACTATTGTTACTCAATGATGTAAGGTATGAAGATCAAACATGTCGCCACATGATAGGTTTTTTAACAGCACAAGATAATTAAATCTATATGCGGTTTGCAAAAGTTTGGGATCACTTGGAAATTTTCTTGTTTTCCATGGAAACACAAATGAAATTAGTCTGAATAGGAAATATAGCAACATGCTGACACTGTCTGAGTCAGAAATAATGATTTAAATGGAAAATTATGAATACGTACATCAAACTTTGCCTCATCAAAAAAAAAACAAAAAAAAACTTTGCCTTCATCAAAAAAAACCACCTTCACTGTTGATACTGAAACTGGTGTTTGACGGGAACTATTTAGTGCAGCTGCAAGTTGACCACCTATGAGGTGTCTTTGTCGTAAACTACACACTCTCAGATATTTGTCTTCTTGCACAGTTGTGCATCGGGGCCTCCCACTCCTTTTTTCTGTCCTTGTTAGTGCCAGTTTGAGCTGCTCTCTGAAGGGAGTAGTTGACAGCATGGTAAGAGATTTTAAGTTTTCAATTTCTCACATTGAATAGACTTCTTTTCTAAGCACAACAATAGACTGACGGGTCTCTAAAGGAAGCTCTTTCTTTCTGGCCATTTTGAGCCTGTAAACAAACAAACGAACAACTGCTGATGCTTCAGGGACTAAACCGACTTCAAGAATGCCATGCTCCCTTTTGCGCTCCCTCATTAGTTCAGCAGCTTTCAACTGCGCAACATATTTGCAGAAGGGTTTTCTAATAATCAATTAGCCTTATAAAATGCTTTCCTTGGATTAGCAGCCATACCAGGAGATTGATGCAGTGGACTGACAGTTACTGATAATAGGCCTCTATGCAAAAATGTAGATCATTCTCTGGTAATCATCTGATTAATTTTAATCGTTTGTGAAATGGATAAAAATGTTTGTGAAATGCATGAAAATGTGATCCCAAACTTTTGAGCGGAAGTATATATATATATATATATATATATATATATATATATTTGAGGTCGATGTCTGTCTGTCTGTGTGTATGTACACGTTTTTCTCCTACATTTCTCAACCGATTATCGCCAAATTTGGTGTGAATATCTACTTGGACACCAGGAAGGACTTGACGTCGCCTGATTTTTGAAAAACGGTCATGCACGCAAATAAAATGCCGATTTCACTCCGGGTAGCGGGTAGCAGCTAGTATATATATAAATATAAACGCAACACTTTTGTTTTTGCTCCCATTTGTCATGAGATGGACTCAAAGATCTAAAATTCATTCCAGATACACAATATTACCATTTCTCTCAAACATTGTTCACAAATCTGTCTAAATGTGTGATAGTGAGCACTTTGCTTTGCTGAGACAATCCATCCCACCTCACAGGTGTGCCACATCAAGATACTCATCAGACACCATGATTAGTGCACAGGTGTACCTTAGACTGTCCACAATAAAAGGCCACCCGGAAATGTGCAGTTTTTGCTTTATTGGGGGTCTGGGGACTCAGGACCAGTCAGTATCTGGTGTGACCACCATTTGCCTCATGCAGTGCAACACATCTTCGCATAGAGTTTATCGGATTGTCAATTGTGGCCTGTGGAATGTTGGTCCACTCCTCTTCAATGGCTGTGCGAAGTTGCTGGATATTAGTGGGAACTGGTACGCGCTGTCGTATACGCCGGTAAAGCACATCCAAAACATGCTCAATGGGTGACATGTCCGGTGAGTATGCTGGCCATGCAAGAACTGGGACATTTTCAGCTTCCAAGAATTGTGTACAGATCCTTGCAACATGGGGCCGTGCATTATCTTGCTGAGACATGAGGTGATGTTCATGGATGTATGGCACAACAATGGGCCTCAGGATCTCATCACGGTATCTCTGTGCATTCAAAATGCCATCAATAAAATGCACCTGTGTTCTTCGTCCATAACAGATGCCTGCCCATACCATAACCCCACCACCACCATGGGCTACTCGATCCACAACATTGACATCAGCGAAGCGCTCACCCACACGACGCCACACACGCTGCCTGCCAACTGCCCTGAACAATGTAAACCGAGATTCATCCGTGAAGAGAACACCTCTCCAACGTGCCAGACGCCATCGAATGTGAGCATTTGCCCACTCAAGTCTGTTACGGCGACAATCTGGAGTCAGGTTAAGACCCCGATGAGGACAACAAGCATGCATTTGAGCTTCCCTGAGACGGTTTCTGACAGTTTGTGCAGAAATTCTTTGGTTATGCAAACCAATTGTTTCAGCAGCTGTCTGAGTAGCTGGTCTCAGACGATCTTGGAGGTGAACCTGCTGGATGTGGAGGTCCTGGGCTGGTGTGGTTACACGTGGTCTGCGGTTGTGAGGCCGGTTGGATGTACTGCCATATTCTCTGAAACGCCTTTGGAGACGGCTTATGGAGGAGAAATGAACATTCAATGCCCGAGCAACAGATCTGGTTGACATGCCTGCTGTCAGCATGCCAATTGCACGCTCCCTCAATGCTTGCGCCATCTGTGGCATTTTGCTGTGAGACAAAACTGCACATTTCAGAGTGGCCTTTTATTGTGGGCAGTATAAGGTACACCTGTGCACAAATCATGGTGTCTGATGAGCATCTTGATGTGGCACACCTGTGAGGTGGGATGGATTGTCTCAGCAAAGCAAAAGTGCTCACTATCACACATTTAGACAGATTTGTGAACAATGTTTGAGAGAAATGGTAATATTGTGTATCTGGAATGAATTTTAGATCTTTGAGTCCATCTCATGACAAATGGGAGCAAAAACAAAAGTTGCGTTTATATTTTTGTTGAGTGTATATATATATATATATATATATACACAGTGCTTAACAAATTTATTAGACCACCTGTCAGGAATGAGGAAACACAGATATTTTAGAAATTTGACAAAAACTTGTTTAAAACTAAAAATTATATTGTTCATTCTTTGGCAGATAACTAACTGAAACAACTAAATAGTCCTTATTCACGCATAAAAACCAAAAAACCTTAATTTTGTATGGCCTCCTTTGGCCTTGATAACAGCTTGCATTCTTGCATTCAACAACTAAAACTAATTTTTGTGTTCAGGAATGCAAGTAAATAACTGTTATTTGGCATCTTAGTAAAAAAAAAATAATAATGTGCTTAACTATTTTTTCAACTTTTTGTAATACAGTAAATTTGAAAATTCATGGACAACAACAATAATTACATTTTAGCATTAAAAATATCATTTCAATTAAAGAGCTTGTGCAAACTGGTGGATTAACTATTACAGAAACATGAAAAAATGTTTTGGTCATTACCAACGCTGTTAATTTAGGCCAGCTGTGGAATAAACCTTATACTGGGTGGTGGTCTAATAAATTTGTTGATATATACACTACTGGTCAAAAGTTTTAGGACACCTCAATTTTTTTATCGAAAATTATGCAGTTTAATGTCTCATTGTACTCTGGAATGAAAGCACAGACACGATAGAACAAATTAACAATCGAAGTTAAAAAAAAAAAATCATGGAATCAATTTATAAACCAAAATGTTTTTTAAACTTTTGACTCAAATCAGCCACCTTTGGCAGATATAACAGCTGAACACACTCGTGGCATTCTTTCTACAATGGAAATCAAATATTCAGTGATCATATTAAGGAAAAAAATTTGATCAGCATTTTTTCCGAATCATTATTCCAATTGATTAACAGTTGTTTGGCACATCTGAAAAACGATTAGCAAAAATGAGAAAATGTTGTGTCAGATTTTAAATGGCAAAAGGGCTTTTTTATTTTTTCCTAATGACAAATTACAATTACAAGAGAAATACAACTCCACTCAAATAGCAAAACAAATTATTTCCAAAAGGCATCAATTTTATCCTGAACAATCATAACTTAATACAGCACACTTCCGTTTCCCAATAGAATTTCTCTAACTACTTGTAACCGACAGTACAGCTGTCTTACCTACACCTTACTGTAGCATAATGTTTTTTAACACCTGATCAGAGATGTGAAAGGATCCATTCCCATTAAAATCCTGTCACCCAAGGCACTCTCCAACTCAGTCACATTTTGACATCTCAACATCATGCATTTGAATGATCAGAGATCATTATGCATGTTTCGAGAGAGGCTGGAGAACTTGCGATTCCCTAAACCACATTGCAGTGGGACAAGTTTTACTGACATTAATTGGCTTACCGTGATGTTTGGGTGGCTGGAGGAACGTTCAGATGTGTAAAAACGTGAAGCGCACATCCAGTCAAGGCGATCCCGAGGTAAAGCCAAAAGTGGAGGTTTGATCCGGAATTCTTTTCATTAGGGCTAAAACCAAATCACATAGCTTTAGTATAACAATGATTACAAAGATTCCCTTTAACTAACGTCAGCAAAATGGGAAGATTGGTAGCTTTATAATCTGAAGAGTAACATAATATGGATAATGCAGCTAAACTCGCTATGAAATAACACGCTTCGTCCCAAACTGTCAGTTTGCTCATTAGGTAAAATAAGCGCGTCATCATTGTTGAAAGAGATCGTCCGCGTGCGATGTCGTTGAAAGGGACAAATCAAAGCAATAAAAATTTCTCCAATAGGCATCATTGCAGCCATAGGTTCACTAGCCAGCTAGCTGCATCGATGAGCTAGCTGTACCTAAGCCATTGCTTTTTAACGCACCAGCAAACCAGCTAACGTCCCAAAAATGTAAACGTTGATTTGGGCCGCACAACACTGCAGCGAAACCTCAGATAAGTTCATGCCTTGGATAGGTGGCGAAATTAGTACAGTTATGGCAAGAGACAAATCATATCGCCTTGATATGATGCTCATTTATGAAGGTTTTCTTCAGTTAACTTTAGTTAGCTAACAAACTGCGTGGATATATCCAAAGAGCAACATACGCGATGGCTCCGGATGGCTCACAAAGCTGAGTCTTTCCGTCACGGCCAAAGATGATAGAGCGTATGACTGTGCGTCAGAAAGCCTCTCGAGCCCAAGTGCATGCTTGCGCTCCCCAGAAGATGATTGGTTGGTATGCAAATGAGGAACATCATTTTCCAGCCATTCAAAGTCATGAAAACTTCTCCTATTGCTATGTGGCTCAGGAATTCGGAAGTTTGCAGGCCAGTGAGTCGGAAACCATGAAATATCATTAAGATTTTTTGAATCGCATTTTTTTGTGAACGGATTGTTATGATGATTAGCATTTCGTCAAAACTGTTGAAATTTGATTTGCATTTTGCGATGCGAATCCGCCTAATCTGATCACTGTAATATTGTTCAGAAAGTTCCTCCCAGCTCTGTTACAGAAGTTCCCATTAATGTGTGGCACTTGTTGCCTTGCTTTCACTCTTCCGTCAAGTTCATCCCAAATCATCTCAATGGGGTTTAAATCTGGAGACTCTGCTGGTCATTCCATGTTTTCAAGCTTACCATCTTGTTCTTTTCTCCTAAGATAGTTCTGGCAGAGTTCGGACTGATGTTTTGAGTCATTATCTTGCTGTAGGATGAACCCCTGACCAACTCAGCACATACCAGAGGGTACTGCATGGCGCTGCAGAATGCTGTGGTAGCTGTTTTGGTTCAGGGTACCTTTCACTCTGTAAGTCACTGACCCAGGATCCAGCAAAACAGCCCCAGACCATCACACTTCCTCCTCCATGTTTGACAGTTGATGTCACACACTGAGGAACCATCCTTTCACCTACTCAACAGCGTACAAAAAACCTGGGTAACCCTACCTTTTGTTTAAAACGTCTGACAGTTCACCACTTAACTTTGTACCATTTCAAGCTATTTGTTGGACTGGAACTTATTTCTTATTTATTTCAGTACTCTACGGGTTAAAGTCCTGGTTTTCTTTCTGAAAAACCTTTGTTAACGCGCATTCCACGCATCTAAAGAATCAATGATAAGTGCATGGCATTTTTGGGTTCCAGAAAGTTCTTCAGGCAACCAAACGCTGTAATTCAAACCATTAATAGCGCCTGGCTTAGGTATATCATGTGCATGCAGCCATGTCACACCCAAATATTACATCACAAGTATCATTTAGATCCTCATAATAAATCAGGGCTAGAGATGATTTGATGTACAAAAATCAGTCGAACGAAGGTATCCAACAAAAAAGGCAGTAATCCATCGACTATCTTCCCCATCGGGGTCGTGAGGGAGCTGGAGCCGATCCTCAGCTGACTATGGAGGAAAAGCAAGGAAACGCCCTGGAGTAGCTCAGCGAGGCATCGCAGGGCACACATGCCATTCACTCATGTCTTTGGGTAATTTAGAGTCATTAATTGGTCTGACATGCACGTTTTCGGGCTGCAATGAGAAACCCATGTGGAGACGGGGGTAACATGCAAACTCTGCACAATAAGGCCCCAGTCTGGATTTGAACCCATGACTTTTCTTCTGTGAGTCAACAGCACTTACCCAGGGCAACCCCCTGCTCAAATTTCCAACCATACATGCAGGCTGCGTCAGAAGTGAGCACTGACATACGCAGCTTTGAGGAAACCAAACACACAGTTTGCTAAAATCAGAATTAGTCATTTCTAATGTCATCTCTATCTCTCCCTGCGCATCGCCGAATGCGTCAACAGAGATGACGTCTGACCGGGTTCATACAGAATGCTGTGAAATCCATGATGCGATTGTGTAAATTGTGCAAATGTCATGGGAGCGCGGATGTTTCAACTTTTGCTTAATCCAACAGGTTGAAACGAAAAACTATTTTCAGAACAACTCAACCACGGAAACATTCCGTCCTGCATTAATAACTTTGTAAACCACTTGAAAGTGCGGTAAGCGTTTGAAAAAAAAAAAAAACCTTTCCAGTTTCAGTAGGCTGCATCACAAAACCAAAAGTGCGTCTGAGCTAAGTTTCACTCTGTAAATGAGTGTTCGGTTCACGGCTTGTGCATTGGTTTAAAAAAAAGAGGCCACGTTTGAAGTTGGATCAGTTTGCGATCCTCGAGGTTGAACATAGACAGAAGACCGTCAGCTTCATTACTGTAAAACCACTCGGTTTAACTTCAAAAGGGGCCTGCGCGATTATCGTCATGGTGACCACAATCAGGATGTGCACCCACCTCACCTGGAAATGACTGCCGGAGCCCAGAGTTTCCCTTTCAAACGAGAGCGATTAAAATCAAACAACATGGTATTGAAACTGGAATCGACCTCAAATCTGAACCATCTCAGTGTTTCATTGTATGATTATCAGGCGATTTCTGCTGGATTGTGTACAATTTTCAAAACCCGCCATCAAGTGAAAAGTTCTTGATAGCACGAGGCTACTATCCTGAGGAGTAAACTCCAGTAATCAGAAAGTAAGGAGTCTTGCCTTGTGTCACTTCCTCTTACAAAACCAGCCTTCTCTTTTCACTGATTAATTCTGCCTCCTGACTGATCAAATGCACTAATTGGCCAACCCCGAAGCTTAAAACTCAACATTGGGAAGGACTCCATCTAAACCTTCGTGGTTCTCATTTACACCAGTGCCCTGTTCCTAAAATCACGGTCCCTGAGGGCTGAGAACTGCTGGTTTTCCACCCTACCTTTACCTAGAAGTCAGGTGTGAAGCCAGCCTCTAGTTCATAACCAAAACCATAGTAGTTACCCATGTTAGCAACTGAATTGCTTCTCTCTCTAACTTGCTAACGTAGTTAGCAGCTATGCTTTTGGGAAGCATGCCCTAGCCTGTACGGACGCACTTATCTTTCAAATCACAACCTGGGAGGAAATAAATCCAGGATTGGATTTGAACCAGAAAAAGTCAAAAGGTCAATTCACTAATGCTGTGCAAAGAATACGGAGCTCTTCCTCGGCAGCTTTTCTTCTGAAACTGCAGAACACCCATGGTGTGATGACTGCTTTCTGGTTGGTTTAATCCTGGATTGACAGTAACAGGCACCAATCACCGCAGCCTCAGAAATAACACCTCCCTGATGGGTCACTTCAGCTCTTTATGGAAATAATTGCCTAAATGTGACCAGAAGGTGCTATAAATGTTTTATTTGGGAGATCACTCTCTCTTTCACTTGCAGGAAAGATACAGACAAATGATGAGTCTAATTTATATCAGGTGATTTATAATTGTTAGTGACAGTTTGAGATTTTCCTCTCTCTGCACACCTGCAGGGTTGACGTGAGGTGCATTATCAGGGGAGAGGGGAGTACACAGGGTGGCAATGAGATGGCATTATCATTAATCATTACACCAGATGTCCGTCATTTGAAAGCAGGTGTGGCAGCATTTCTCTCAGTGGTTACCATTCTGGAACTCCCATCCTACCAACCAATCACTCTTTTCTCACTGTGTGTGTGTGTGTGTGTGTCTGTGTGTGAGTGAGCATATATGTGAATGAATGTCTATGTATGGGCTAACATGAGCTTCAGCCACAACATGCTTGGTCATGTCAGCAGGAAGGCCACGTTGAGGTTGTCTTTCTGCAGGGCAGCAGCAGGCAAAGGATTCTGGGAAATGAGTTTTCACCTTGTTGGCCTACAAGGAGATTCTCCTCTTTACTGCAAAGGACACCCGCTCTCGTGTGATTGCAAATTTATTTTATTTATTTATTTTTACTTCTGACAGCTTACGCCTTACCTGGTGTCAGTTGAGGGGAAATATGGAAGCTCAACCACTGATATTTTTTTTACAAAAAATAGTGTCCTATTACACAAAAAAAAATGGGTCCAGACTTTTGACAGGCAGCCTATTTCCCTGCTTCAAATCGCCCCTGATGATCGGGCTCGGCTAGTCTTGAGGAGGCCGGCTTAAGCAGCATGGGGAAGCGCCAAACTCAGTTTCCTTCAGAACCTTCTCGCCGCATCAGGAGGAGAGGGAGCTGGCAGCTGGCGCGCTGTTGAAAAGAATGGAGGGGGCGTGACCAGCGCAAAACCACTTAGTGGTAACTCTAGCCGCGACCCCACCGGGCTGGAGACCGCGGTGTTCGCCCAGGCCGACGCTGAGGGACGGCTGGCAGTTTCGCCCGAGTGGAGATAAAGGTGGTCCGCTCCAGAAAACAGGGGGGCATTCTGGGTAAAATATTCCTGGCGTTCCTGAACAGGAGATAGTGCCAGGAATGGACCCACCCACACTGTACCGCCTGCCTATTACTCAACTTCTAGAGAAATCATCAACTGCGCCGCACGACTCCTGGCGAGAGCAGGACGAGATCATGGAGACAACACAGAAACATGACGGCATCGATTATTACTCCGTTTCCAAGAAAAGGAATCAACTTTCCCATTCTACTCCTGAGACGTAGAAACGCTTGCATACGGAGAGCAATAAACAACGATGGATAATAACAGACATCGTTAATTTCATTTCCACCAATTCTGGGTCATGTAAGAGAATTTCCGTGTAAACAGAGTTGACGGCGCATAAACACAAATGTCATTTACAGAAACCCAAGTCTTCAAATGTATTCTAATGTTTTTTTTTTTTTTAATTTAGGCAACCAAACGCAATAACAACAACAACAAAAAATTATGTAAATCATTATAAATACTTTTAAAGCAGATCAAACTGAGATCATGTGAATGTGAATTGTGTATTTAAATTCGCATACGGAACGTATTACACCGTGCAATGTTATTCCAGGTCGAACTACAGCAAGCACTCCCGAGTGCCTTCAAGTAAAGCCATTTAATAAAAATCAATAAAATCTTCAAATAAAAGCAAATAATCAATAAAAGAGTAGGACAGAAAACACAACCAGTGTGTACCGCAGCTAAGAGCAATCTCACGATAGACGCTATTTTGATGAATAATCACTAATGTCAGCTTTAAAAGCTACTTCGAGCAGCCCTTCGTAGTGAAACCTCTCCTTCAGTACATCAACAATATGACAACTCTTTGCTTCTTCTGGTATTATACCGACTTTCCGAGATTTACCTTTTACAATATTGCAGCAGCAGCCTGACGGCCGAGTAGTTACTGTTTTATACTGAGCTGCAGAGGAATTTTGGTTCAAACCCCACCGTAGTCATAATAAGACCAGGGCACTTGTTGAGTTCTTAGTTCCATGTTCGGATCCCATGGTCTGCAGTTTAGAATAATTAACTGTCAATCCCTTTGGATAAAAGTATCACTTAGATGACAGTAATTAAAACTTAAAATCCATTTTAACAACTCTTATTTACAGTTTGAAAATGAGGGAAATCAATCTGTTGCATTGCAGTACACGTGACTGTGCATCGAGAGAGAATACACAGACACAGGGCTGGGTAAATCAGCGATAATGGCTTGATGTTTATAAATGAGCGCTGCTTTAGAAAGGCCAATTGGCCATTTGTTCCTTTTGAGCGCCAAGTCTTAGGCCACACCTTTCCTTACGTATGTTGGCCTAAGCCAGTCAAATTTACACGAGAGATTGCTGTTACTGGCAGCTGGTAAATACTCGTAAATGCGGGGTGGAAATGAATGATGAATAAAAATAAGAAATGAATAAACATATGATTATCCCATATTGGTATTACAGTCACATTAAGTTCAGGGGCTAGCTGTTAACCATTTCAGGACCAGATTGCGTGTTCAGACGACAGTCAGCAGCCATATTCATGAAGAGCAGTATTCCCTAACTCAGTACCGAGTGCAGTTCTCTAAGTCAGCATATTCTCTAAATCTGATGGGTTTAGCGGGGAACTCTGGACCCACTTTGCAAAAAAAAAGGGTCTGTGTTAACGAGTGCTTTAGTTTGAATATAATTAGAGCGAAAACCAGATGTTTCTCACTGTCAACTGCAAAGAACATAATCAAATGAGGGGGCAGGTGAAAGAGATTCTGGGAAGATTATTTTTACTGAGGCTGCCAGTCTTCTCTCTCTTTCTCTCTCTACCTCTCTCTCTCTCTCACTCTATCACTCCCTCTCCTCCATCGCTCTCTCTACACTCCTCTCATCCCTTTTCTACTCTGCAGAAGAAATCCACTCTCTTCAGGTCAGGCAAGACAGCAAAGACTGTTTCAGTTCATGTTCATCTTATGTCTCAGTCTCATGACTATTTTTATATAATATTAAATGTACTCACATAAAAATCAAATTTTTTTCAGGCTTGCTTTAAGTTCCTCCTTGCTTATCAAGTGAAACAGCCTTAACCCATTGGCAAAACCTAAAATTATCCATATAGCTTCAGCTCATTGGAAATCTTGACTCATTTAACAAGAGATAAAAAAAAACAAAGATAGAAATAAGATATTGAGTCAAAACGTTAAACTGAAATGCCTTTTGAGACTGAGGTTTTTGGTTTGCAGGGCTGTGCATATCAGGGGCCCCATCAGCAGCCAGGGGCCTGCGTCCCCAGTCTGGACGCCCCCCCCCGGCTCCCTTCCAAAAATACACTGGGGCACTGATATCATATCTCATCCGTTAACCTTTTTTCAACTGTTGTTTAAATGTATTGTACAGTGTTCCACTGCTGCATTCTCTCACTTCCTGCATCCCTACAGTGTGTGCTGCCCACCCGGCGCAGTCCCATCCCATCGATCGCGGCTATTGATTACCTCAGAGCTGCGACGCGTTTGACTTTCACACGCGACCTCCATCCCTCTCTCTCTCTCTTTATATCTCCCCCTCTCCCTGGTCTCCATACGCAGCTTCCCTTTATCTCTCTCTCTCTCTCTCTCTCTCTCTCTCTCCGCTGTGGTGCATGGCCGCGCAGACGTCAGGTCCCTGAGGAAAGATGGCCGCCCTCATTCAGCTTTCGCTGCGGTCACACAGAACACCAACCTCCACCAACACCCATCCCCCTACACCACCCCAGCGCAGCCAAATGAAGGGCTTTCCTTCCTCACTGAAGCACAACCGACTCCATCTCAAAATCTACACTCAGCGCTTTTACAAGAGCCGCAATCCCAGGGCCGCCCCCTTCCATACGCTTCACCGGAGATTCAGATTTATTTTAGTTTCAGGGTAATTTATGCGCATAATGAGACTGTGCCTAAATATGAAAAAAGCTCAGAGGACTCTTGCGCCTCGACACGCACGCTCTAACTGCATTTCACATAGCTAAGCGACACGCAAGCTCCGGGGGTTGGGGGGTGAGATCATTTGGCAACGAATAACTTGTTTGCAAAAATTAAACACAAAAACGACTTTGACCGTGAGTCAATATAGTTTCCTCGAAGACAACACAAGCAGACTTCATGAGAGAATGGTTTACATCACAGGTCAGGAAAATAATCGCCTCCTTCGACAGGGAAACATCCAGCTGACTAAAAAAAAAAAAAAAAAAGAACAAACAATAAATTGTAAAACAAGAGCAGCGTGTAACACGATTATCGTGTAATGCTCACTGGATTGCAGGGCGAATTCCAACAAGTTTACGAATATCTTCAGCACAAGTGCGACTAAGTGCTATCACAGACTGCAAAAATAACAGATAAGTCTTTTAAAACTCATGTTTCAGTCAAATAGCTTGACTCAGAATGTTTCAGCAGCATTTTTAGTAAATTTGCGAAATGGTGTTTTTGAAATATTTGCCAATAGGGTTGGAACATTTCACTCAAAAAAAAGGGAAAAGTAAGATTTTAAATACGAGACTAAAAGCCAGCAAAAAATTACGCAAAAAATTTTAGAATGATTTTAAAACATTACCCAGCCGAACGTAAACACTGTTGTGTCTATAAAATAAGAAAAGAAAATGTGTGAGAAGCATGAAGCCATAAAATGTGAGTCTCGCTGAACTCTGAGCACTGCTGCTGTCGGACTGTAGGACTGTGGGACTGCATTACTGCACACTCCCCCCGGTTGGAAACAGAATAACTCCACTGAACTTGACCTGAAATGAACCCCCCTCTCCCCCCTCCCCCTAAATTTATCTCTCCAGAGCAGCCGAGCTCACATTCCACCAACAGCCAGTTTAGAGCACATCTGGGCCTCTCCACACTGACCCAGCTGATGCCTCTGCTATGAAGGCAACAGGGCCAAAACACACACACACACTCGCACACATGCTAACATACAAGAACACACACGCTCACACATGCTAACACAAAAAAACACGCACAAACACTTGCACATGTGCTAACATATAAAAACACAAACACACACTCGCACGAGCTGACACACAAAAACACGGACAGACACACATACTTGCACACATGCCAACATAAAAACCACACACACTCACACACACATGCTAACACACAAAAACAAACACACACACACCTGCTAACATACGTATAAAAACACAAAAACACATATAAACAATCAAACACTTGCACATGTGCTAACATATTAAAACACAAACACATACTCACATGCTAACATACAAAAACACAGACAGACCTACACACACTTGCATGCGTGCTTACATACAAAGAGGCACACACACTCACACGTGCTAAAACAAAAACTCGCACAGACATACACACTCACACACGTGCTTATATACAAAGACATAGACACGCTCACACACACTAACACACAAAAATCGCACAGACATACACACACTTGCACCGGCTAACATACAAAGACACATGCACTCGCACGTGCTAGCCCACAAAAACATAAAAAATAAACACACACTCGCACACATGCTAACACACAAAAACATACACACACACTCGCACACATGCTGACACACACAGACACACACTCGCACATGTGCTAACATACACACACTCGCACACTTGCTAACACACAAAAACACAGACACACTTGCACACCTGCAAGCACACAAAGACACACATGCAAACACACACACACTCGCACGTCCGCTAACACACACACATACACACACTCTTGCGTGTGTGCTGATACAAAAACACTTTCCCTAGCATGCACACATGACTGCACTAACACACACAAACAGTTTCCAAACATGCACACAGGGTTGCACAGACACGGACACACATAAAAACACACACACACACACACATACTCGCACATGTGCTAACACATACATGCTTGCAAATTTGCTAATGCACAAAAACACACCCACACACTCGCACACCTGCTAGCACACAAAGACACACACACAATCACACACACCCGCACATGTGCTAACACACACAAACACATGTTCTCTCGCACATGTGCTAACACACACAAACACATGTACTCTCGCACATGTGCTAATACACAAACACTGTACCTAGCACGCAAACGACTGCACTGACACACACAAACACTTTCCCTAGCATGCAGACAGGGCTGCACACACACACACACACACACGGTGAGCACAGTGACAGACACAGTCTGCAATGATGCAGGAAGAGCAGGATGCAGATGGGCGGAGTCACAGAAAGGTCAGGTTAAGGGGGAGGAGGGCGGAGTCTGGCGATTTTGGAAGCTCCTCAGAGAGTTTGGGACGTCCCTCCTGAGCCATGCATCCAAGCACTGCCAAATTGGCCAGGACGGCAAAAAAAACACAAATAAATAAAAAAGGATCCACGAGGATCCCTGCCGGTCAGCCTCAGTCCACTTGTCCGGACTCCAGAAACACAGAAAAAGACTACTAAGATGGCCGCGCCAAAACATTCGCGCGCCATAACGACCGGACGTCACGGCGAGGGCGGACTCAGGCGCCATCATGAGCTCTAACGAGTCAGATTCTGTTATGACTATCCAGAAATCGAGTGACAGTTTAAAAGTGGTATGGGCCAGAGCAGATGGCCAGGCCAGTTTGTCGGTCGCTCCAGAGACTAACGCGTCTTCCGCTTGGGTCCGAACGCCGTTCTTGGCTCCAGGTTTCATTAGAAAACGCTGCGCAGCGCCAAACTCCCAGCTATTGCTACGCAGGAGCCAAACACTGGTGCTACTATGAAAGCGGAGAGCTGAAAGCGTCCTGTGCGTGATAAACGTGCCGCTGGGCCTTTAAAAACAAGTGCTGACTGGCTGGCTGGCTTCCTCTCTCTCCGTCCGCCTCTCCCTCGCTCGTTTCTGAAGCCGGAGCGAAAGTGGAAAGCCGCGGGGCCTTATCTGTGTGTTTACAGCCAAAGGCTCATAAGCTGTGAGACGGGTCAGGTGACCGGGTCAGGTGACCGGAGGGGCCAGCCACAGAGATCCAGACGCTGCTCAGGGTGAAGGTCGTCTCCGGAGGGGGGGAGCTGCAAACAGACTAAAATAATCTCACCCAGAAACCAGACTTTCGCTCTTTTCCCCTCCTGTCTCCGTGCTGTCGTTCTGCTTCACGGCAACAACCAAAAAAAGAATTTTAGCCTCAGGTTTACACTTAAAGGAGCTGCGTCACGATCACTGCTCACGCCCACAACTTAGAACAAAGTAAATACGCTCAACTGCAAGGGAAAAATCTTATATTTCTTCAATGATTACTGGCAATGGAAACAAGCTTACATTCTTTGTATCCCTTGGCTAAAGCTTAATAGTGCTTTGAATCTTCAAATTTCCATAGAAAGCTCCATAATCTAAAAAGCACAATGCCGGAGTAACTAAAATATATAAATAAAATGCAAAACGAAGACGGACTGGCGAGGATGGGATCAGATTATGATTATTGCAGTCAAGCAGATTCACTTTCTTGGGACGTGAATTCTGAGCATGTGCGGTAACCGTGACACAACTCAAAGTCTTTAAGACTAAAACACATTTGAAGACGGATGATTTCTGTAGTCTGCGGCTTCTCACGGGCGTGATAGAACACTGCGTTTCACTCTTTTCTGTACGAGAGTGGCGGTCCATCGATCCGTCGCCCGAAGCAAGCAAATCTGCTGACTGCCAGCTTTACGCTTCGCCCTGATACGTGCGGAGAGAAGCTCTGAATTAAACATTGATCGAACCGCATCTGGCCCTGACCCCCGTTTCGAGAGAGAGAGAGAGACGGGCTGATATTCTCGGGAAAGTAATGAAACTGCCTCTCCTGCCACTCGTCCGTTCGAACCGATCTCATCTCCACAGTTGATGGCGCATTTAACACGTTTTACAGGGCTGAGCAGAGGAGCGGAGGAGAGAACCCCGGGAGGCGTTTAGACACAGAAACATTTGCGAGAAGTTGTTTGTTTGTATTTATACGTCTTTGCCAGGCTTGCTTGCGGATGGCAGACACGTGTAACGCGATACCCAGGGAGGCAATATAAATCACAGCAAACAAATGAGCGGGTAAACAAACACCCTAAACCGCCCGGGAGTCCGTGATCGCAGTTCTCACACACACATACGCAGGTACCGATGCGCATAAACGCATGCACACACACAGACTGCCACACACGCGCACATGTGCGTGCACACACACATGAGCGCACATGCACGCGCACAAATACAGGCAGGGCATGCAAGTGCACACACACGCACACACACACACACACACGCACATGCAGAAGCACACCCGCACACACACACATACACACAATACAAATATATAGCATATGTACAAAACACATATGCAGCAAATACACTTGCACTTGTGCAGGGTGTGCTATTGTGTGCATTAGCATGTAGCATGTGTGTTCTACATGTACTATATGTACTATACTGTTTGAGTGCATAAGTGCACAAACGCACACTAAAGCACATCATGCACACACACACTCCACACACTCAACACAGTCCATCCACAGCATCTACACAACTCCCCTTCCAAATACAGTAAAAAGCCCCCACAGAGGTGTACCACAGAGCAAGTTGAACATTACCCAGGCTTACTTTGCGTGAGCCAGTTCTACAAACCCCAGACTCACAATCAGAGATGCTGTAAGTTACCGAGGCGGGTTAAAATAGAGCCATCTTCATGACATTGAAAACCCCGGCAAAAGGCTCAACATTCCTCGCTAACCCACTAATCTCATTCATACGACAGGTTGAGAGCAGTGCTCTGTGAGCGAGAGCGTTTCTGTGCTGCCCGGAGAGCTGAAGAGCCGAAGCACCGAGCTCCTCCGCGGGACTGCGGAAAGGGTGCCGGTCCGAATGTTGTTATTCTCCTTCCCTAAGCTCTTGGGCCCGGTCCAGCCGGCCTGGGTTTACCCCGGAGAGGGAGGTGGGGGTGAGGGGTGGAGGGGGAATGCCGCGTATACAGAGCAGCCGGACCGTGCTGGAATCCGTCCTGATCTGAGGCCCCGCCCCGCTCCATTACAGGACCGTCGGAGCCAAGACGGCAGAGGCGACGCCAAGCCCCATCCCCCCCCCACGCCCCCCCTCCTCGCTCCCAAAAAAACAGCCCATCAGCCCCCCAGCCCCACCCCCCCAGCTAGCAACCAGGCTACGCCCTTTTTATACTGCACAGTAAATTTTAACACATCTCTTTAGAGTTGGCTCATCTCACACGTCTGCTAGTTAAAAAAAAATCTTTTAATTAAATGATTTAGGGCCTCAGCACTCGGCTCGGACAAATTCTTTCTCTCCCGACTCAAACGCCAGGCGGGTCCAGTCCATCTCAACTGAGTCTCTGGCTGTGACAATAACGCGCTGGGTTTTTTTTTTTATAAAATAGCAGTCAGTCTGCGTCCATAGCACTCGTACCATCCCCAAAACACAGAGGCAGGCAGGCCGAACAGGCACGACTGACAAGGTTTTTACATAAATACGTTTTTCAGAGGAGCATCACAGCCGCTGACCTGATAAAATGCGCTGGGCTGTTTTACAGCAGCGGTGGGGATTGCTAAGCAAGAGCCGTTTAATGGAGATCTCTCCGCTATCTACACACTCTCCAAACTCCTCAAACACTACAGTTGGTGATGTTATATTCATGCCAAAAACCAGACAGTAAGTCAATCTCAGCAAATATTTCTGTCACGTATGTGGACTTAGAATCGTAATCCTGTCACTTTTTTCTCTGTGACATGAAAAGTAATCCTGTCACTTTTTTCTCTGTAACATGAAAAGTAATCCTGTCACTTTTCTCTCTGTAACATGAAAAAAAACTTTGCTTTTCAAGCAGACAGTAACTTGAAGCAAAGGAATACTTGGGTGTGCTACACTCAAAAATGCTCGTTACCATCAAGGACTTGATGGTCTTTCAGATGAGACGTTAAACTGAGGTCCTGACTCACTGTGGTCATTAAGGATCCTATGACACTCTTCGATAAGAGTAGGGGGTTCCCCGGTGTCATGGCTAAAGTCCCAACCTGACTCTTTCAACCTGCCACCTAATCATCCCCTGATCTGATTGGCTGCGCAACTGTCCTCTTCCATCCCACCTCAACCCCCAGGCTCCCTTGAAAAAGAGATTTCAATCTCAACGGGACTTCCCTGGTTAAATAAGGGTTAAATAAATAAACTTGGATTTCCAACGAGGCACCCTCATACAATCAAGATAAGTACAGATTAACCCATTCAGAACAGCCCATGACGTGTAAAAACTAAAAACCGCGTGAAAATTTGAATGTAAGCAGCAATCTCACACAGCTTTCCATGGGGAGACTGTTGTCTGCAGAATAAACAAAAATGTGTAAAACTTAGCTGCTAAAGTGTCATGGAATTCTAAAATGCTCACAGATTCCTATATTAAGAGGGCAATGCGACAAATTAAAAAATATCTATTACAAAAATGATTCTACTTGTCATCGTGTTCTCTTGCCAACATAGCTTGCTTCACGTCAACTTTACAGTGAAAATAACCAGTGGGATGTGTCTACACTCGCATTTGACCCTCAAATGAGTCCAGCTGGTATGGCCTCCCAAAAGGTTGTGTTTTTCGATGCGTCTCTCGCGTTTCAGCTCAATAATTGAGTGTAGCAGCTCACAGAGATCACCTGTCTGGCCTGTTCTTCACCAAACCGCCAGACGTACCTTTTTCTCAGAAGACCAGCACAACTAAGTATTGACTATGCAGTGACAGTGTAAAATCCAGGTTTCAACCCTGAAAGTCCTTCACAGACTTTTGTTCCAGCACCCATGGGATTGCCTATCAATGCGTTTCATTAGCCAGGAGGAGGGACCGACAAAATGAAGTCAGCCGGCCGAGTTAACGGGCGAGGAAAAAACCGTGCTAATTTTAC